>SJYO01034137.1:44028358-44628358 GCA_006410555.1 Capra ibex
TTATTTATTTATTTATTTATTTCCATTCCGACGGTTCTTTGTCTGTTCTAGAGACCTCTTTAAGTTTAGTTTTGTTGTCACTTAAATGGGGGATGTAGACAGTCTTACCGATGGTAGTTTTTCGAATGTTTATTGTTTACAAATGTTTATTGTATAAGATTGTTTCTCTGATACTTCTTTTCCCTTGGGGCCACGTAACAGGCACCCTTTACATTTGACCACGTCAGTGATGACTTTTGTCATACCTCCAAGGAGTTTTTTGATTTTTATCTTGATGGCATACTGGGTCGATAAGGTGAAGACCCGCATATAGGACTTTTTTATTTTTGTGATTAAACTTTTCTGTAAACGTGGGTTTACAAGTGTCGTCGTGATAAATGTTGTCGGTTCTATAAGGTCGATGGGTTTACGGGTAGTTCTCTCCTTGCCTAACTTTATACCATGTATATATGTTACCTTATAATGAGTCCGTATTCTTACTTTATGACGGTATACATCGTCATACCTACTTGAATCTCTTATAATCCGAATCACTTTATTCTGTTCCTGTTTATAATGTACTATAGTAAATATATGTCTTAGATTTTTTTTTGGTGTTTACTGACTTATACGTCTTGTCTGTGTCTGAGTGTCTACATCTTTTATTTGAACACCGATGGTTTCTCCTCTCCCTTCCTCTTCCCTGTTTAGTCCCGTACACTAATTGTACATGTCGGATGTTGTGTATTTTGTCTATTCGTTATTCCTAAATGACATGTCGTGTGCCTTAATCTGGGTTATAGAACATTATTAGGTATTACTTCATATTAAACATTTTTGTGTAATAGACATGAAACATATGGACTTTAATTGTATTATGATATTTAGTTGATACACGTCCGTACGTTGAGGGCGTAGAGAACGTAACCGTCCGTCTAAAAAATAGTGACGTGGCGGACCCTCCGATATGATATTAGTAGATACGAAGTAAAAAAAATTTAGAGACCTCATCAAACAGAATTGTGATGTTATGACTGTACAAGTTTCATTGGACTTATAGTTCTGGAGTCTCTAAAGTAATAATTTGTTTCTTTTTTTTTTCTTTTAGATTAAGGATTTTGTTTCATCTGCTATTGTTCTATCCCTTTTTTGTACTTCCAGTTCCCCCAATCAACAACCCTCACTTGATATCGGTGTCTCGGGAAGAGAGAGTGAGAGGTCACCACATTCGCAATGTTAGATAAAGATTTATGATTTTATATATGGTTTATACGACATAGTACTGTGATTGTATATTTTAATTATGAAAGAGAAACAGTTTTATTGAAATAGTCTTTTTCATATAATTTTATTTCATAAATTAAGGTGCAAAGGATATTGTATTTTATTTGAAAATGGTAATGAATGACATAACTACCAAACCCCCATATAACAATGAACATTCTTAAAGTGAAAAGTCGACTAGGATTTAAATTTTTAAACTTACTATACTCTTACTTTTTCTTTTACGTATGTAAGAGTCGTGGGGACTGTGTGTGTACGTGTGTTTTATACCAAGATTTAGTTATAGAAATAAGGGTTGAAACATTAATAATCAGGTATTCTTTTTGTGTGACTCGTGATAAATGTCTATATAAAGAAATCTAATAATGAAGTCATCCATTAAAAATATTTAAGATGTATGGATCTTTGTAGTATTCTGACAAGGTGAGACTGAATTTTACATATATTACACATGTCTGTGTGTGTAAGTATTTAATCCTAGAGTCGGTGAAAGATCTGTTTCCGTTTAATTAGTAATGTCATAGAAAGACTCTTTATTTTCTGTCTTAGAACCTTAATTAAGCCAAGTCTTTTAAGTTGACAAGAAAAGATTCATTTATACTGATTCTAACGAATCGAAATTCTGTACTGAATTGTATGAGTCAAAACTTAGTTAGTAAGTGATACACATAGTGACATTTACGAATTTTGTATACGATACCTATGTAAAAAGTTTTTAGACTGTCCATAGTAGACAGAAATGTTAGGAGAAGTTCATTAGTAAGAGTATACTTTGAGGTGTTACGTTGGTCTTACGGTAGTTTTGCTCTCACACTTTTTGGTATTTAGGTCAAAATTAAACTATCATATCCAAGAGTAGAGTGACAGTTCACTTTCTACAGTGTTTCTAGAAGTTTTTGTTTTCACGATAAAAATTCTATGTCAGTTAGTGTTTTTGACACAACGTGTGAATCAATGTTGAATTCGTTTTCTGGTCATAGAACAGAAGTAATCTCTGGTGCATACATTTTACTTAGAGTCCTCATGTCAGTCGATAAGTCCCCCGTTTGACTTTAATGGTTCTAGACAAGGGAACTAGGGACCATTCTGTACGTCGTCAAGTGTAAGGTCATCCGTGACTCTGATAGTTCAGCATAGTCGATATTTTCTTTTTAACCTTTTCTAGTCCGTTGATTGTTTAGCTTCAATACATAGTTATCATTTTCTTATAAGAGTGCGAGTGATATTGTTTTAGTAGGTTAACAGTAAGACTTGAAAATTTCCTTTCTTCTATTACGTTTTCACCTCCTTTTGCATACATACAATAAGTCTCTGAAATAATAATTAGACCCGAAGGAATCACCGAGTCTACCATGTTTTTTAGATTAACGTTGTGTCCTCTGGACCCAAGCTATACTCCCAGTCCTTCTAGGGGACCTCTTCCTTTACCGATAGGTGAGGTCATAAGAACGGACCTCTTAAGGTACCTGTCTCCTCGGACCGCCCGATGTCAGGTATTGTAGGGTCTCTCAGCCTGCACTGACTCACTGATTGTGAATAATTAGATCGTAAACGACTTAACACGAACGTCCTTGTGACAAGGGGTTCCCTAAATGAGTAAGTTATTAGTTTATAAATAACTCTTAAGTCATAAATTGTCTGAGACATTCATAAAGTTACTTATTCTTTCTGTACTAAGGAGGTTGCTTATGTTTACCGACAAAGTTTCCTTCCCACTTCCCTTTTCCTAAGATACTAGTTGTTTCCACCTATTTTCATGTATGTTTTATAGGGAAACCTTCTAAGTTTCACAAATAATCGTATAAATTTCATAACACTTTAGGACCTCAAATTTTGTTTTATTTTATATGGACAGATTGATACTTATGAAAAGACAAAATCGGTCATTAGAATGAACTGGTCTCTTATAAAAAAGTTGTTTAGATTATAATAGAGTTAATAGATTACGGGGCAGTTTATGTTAGACCGTTTATAATTAAAATAGGTCAAAGAAATATAAGATCCACTTCTTTCTAATCACTAAAATCTTCCATTGTATTATTCATCGACTCGGTTTTGATTTGGGATTTGAAAGTTGAGGGTAAGTTACCATATAAGACGAGATAGTTCCAATGAACTTCTTTTATGTAATTTGCAAACATGAATCCTTTTATTGATCTAATTTTTCAGATCAGATTATGGAACATATATTAAAAAAGACGAAGTAAATTATACGTGCCACAGGTCAGAAACAAACGTCAGATTTTGTTTTGTTTTTTTTTTTTATTGACACTTTACTTCATATACATAGTATTTTGTCACGAGATTATTGGCATTGTTTTATTGAATCTTTATTGTTCTGTAGATCAATAGTAACCGATTACAGTCAATGGACAAAAAGTTATGTATATAATGTTTTAGTTTCCTTCTCACTTTTTCTCTTAACTCCTCCAAGATTAAATTAAGTCAAGTAAGTAGGTCTTTTATTAATGACTCGATAATACACAGACTCTCACCCATACTTATTTTTTTTTGGTTCTCGATCGATCCGTAATCAATCTACACCGACTCACCTCAGTCTCCTCCAATTCCTCTCCGAAAAATTAAAATTATATTTCCTCTCTCAATTACACGAATTTACCAATCTTCTGTCTCCACCCGTCCCTTCTTCTCAACTTCTAAATCCTTTCTTTTCCTTTAACTGTCTTTATTCCTTCTTTCCTGTTTTCCATCTTCTCTTACTCTCTTTCAGCCCCTTTCCGAGGATTCCTGTACCCACTCCTGCCCTAGGTCAGTCCACCCCTCTAATAGATTCTAAATTCTCAATCAGACGTAAACTTTTCTACCTTTTTTCCTTACCATGTCTATGTCCTTCTCCACTCAGACGATAATAACAACAATATTGTCAGTTACATCATCGACTTCGTCTTTAACTCGGTTACACGGTTTATGAAATAAGTTTGATAAATTGACTTAGTAGTGTTTTTGTGATTTTATGTCCATTATGACATAGTTACTTACCTCCAACCTATCTTCCTTTGGTTGTACCATTGGTCTTGTCATTCCACAGTGTCCATGAGACTATTTTATATTTCCCCTCATAATTTTTTTTTTTCCTTATCATTTAAGATTCTCACTTCCTTTTTTTTTTACTCTTTTTGTCATTATAGAGTTCCTTTATAATTTTGGGCTTATCTTAGTGCTCCGTCAAATTCCCTTTTCTCATTGTGTCCGTTTCTTTTGGTATACTTTTTAGACTCCTTTCTATGTATCCTAGTTTCTTGTTATGTGTGATTCCTTCGATATGTAGCGGGAATGCGGGACCATGAGGACGGTAGTCAGTTGGGTTTCAGTCGGTGTCCTGATAAAACACAAAAAGTAAACCAGACGATCTTCGAGTTATAATTTATGACTGGAAAGAATACTGATTATAACAAACAGAGTAAAAAGACCTTGTTAATACGGAGATGGAAAGTCTTGTGTCTAAGACCAAGAAGCTTTCATAATATCATAGTAAAAAAAAATAACTTTCGATGAAGTTTAAATAAAAACTCTGTTCGTCTCCTATTTGTCACATAATTTGTGATCGAAGGAACTGAGGGAAAGGAAATAAAGAGGTTATGGACAATTAAAAAAAACAAAACTAGAAGTTGACTACATATAGAGATGAAGAGACATACGTAAATAGTAAGAATTCCTCAGGTACCTTGTTTCTGGAAAAAGACAAATTGTCTGATGAAGAGAAAGGAAAAAGGAAACAGAAGAAAGGAAGGAGGAAACAGAAGAAAGGAAGGATTTCGGGAGAAGTGTATTGATTAGTTTTCCGTTTTTATATGGGTTACACTAAATGGCGAGTGACAGGAATTGAAATTTTGTACAGGGGTGGTGAATCAACAGGTATTGTCTTTTTTTTATACAGGTTGGTCCTATATGGGTGAGATATGTGATTCCTAGAATTTTCTTTTTTGTTTGACGTAACATTTTATGAATTAGTTTTATTTAATAGAATACATATAAAGTTATATTATTTGTGTATATGTATGTATATTTATCTATGTGTACATGTTCGATAAACCTTTAATATGACACCTATTCTTGAACTGAGATACCTTTAGATAGAAGGGGATTAAATGATGTGTAAATTCTATGTCGAAAATTCTGAAAGTTTTGTGAATAAGAATTATAAAAATATAAACAATTTAAGTTTCTATTTTATTAATGTCTTATATTATTTTCATAGTGATTTTTAATATTTAAAGATCTTTTCGATATCTTTCCAATGTGTATTTTTATTTTTTCGATAAACGTCGTTATCGACTAGAATCCTTTAAGTGGGACTCTTATTATAAAATGTCTAAGGTGTCTTTAAAATTTATTCCAGTTGAAATGGTTATCTGATTCAAGAGGGTCACACTGTGGTTTACTTTCTCCGGCGAGACCTAGACTATAGACAGTTTCTGTTTTTCACTGTAATTTTATGTGAGTATCACTTCCATTTAGGTAAAATGTGTGATGTTGTCCGTTGTGTCCTGTTACTTAAATGTCCATTCAATGTGTTGTGTTTGCCTAAACACCTCTTCTTTCCCTTCCTTCTGTGATTGTACCGACTCTAAAAGGTATAAAAGATCCGTACCGTGATTGTACTATGAAAGGGTCACCTTGATAAAAAAAAATGATCTTCACTCTTGCGAGTGATTGATCCTGATTTGTCTAAGAACAGGTCTATCAAATTTTCTCTGTCAGAGAAATACATATGGTGATTTCTACAAGAGGTATCTATTTATTTTGTTCCTCAACGTCTATTTTGTCACGGTGAGTTCATAAAAATTTTCTAAAAGTGTAAATCTTTACACTTGACAGAGAGATGTGGAAATTAAAGGTTACTGTGAAATTTTTTTACAGACAATCTTCTACGAGTTCTAGGAATTATAAATTAAAGGAGTTAGGGAATTGGGTTTTAGACGGTAATAATTCGACTAGATAAAGAGTAGAAGTTATAGATTCATTATAAATATGTGTCACGAATTTGACACGGTAACATACATAGTACTGAAACAAAAGCTGTAGAGTCTCTACATGTTTTTAATCACAAAAAACCAGTACTTTCTTTTATCCCTTTGATCTCTGTTCTCTTTTTAGTATATTACAAGATTTAGTAGGTAGTCCCTGAACTCAGTGTATGTGGGAAGAGTTTGTCCTTTTGGTACTAGACCATATCGACATTTCTTACTCGAAACACTCGAAACAAAAATTATAGTCTATATAATACCAAACACCGTTTTATATAAAGGAAGTAAGGGTATAAGTAGAAAAATCCGGATACCAAGAGTTCGAGTTTTATCGAACGTCGATAAAGTCTTCCTTGAAATTATTTCGTGTTGAGGAGTCGACGATTACGTGATGGGTATTTAATGACGAGAGTATGTTTCTCGTAGAAATACTATTTAACATGGAGGGGATGGGAGTGAAGATATAAAAATTGATAGGAAGGTGTGTGTTATTAATTCCATTAGTGTGACTTTCTCCGTTCTATGTTCCTTCTAGGGAAACACGAAAATTAAAAAAGACATCTAATAAAATTATATAAAACAGTGACTGTGGTTGAATTTACATTAACTATAATGAACAGGGTGAGGACACGTAGAGACATAAAAAAGTAATTTCTCTTTCTTTATTGTATGGAAAGTTTAACATGAACGAGTCATCTTTTCGAATCAAATTCAAATTTGACTCTCACCTTCCCTCCCAGTTCTCCCTCCCCTGTATCCATATGGATACCGACTAAGTGCAACTACAAACCGTCTTTGGTTGTGTTATGACATTTCGTTAATAGGAAGCTAATTTTTATTTTTTAAAAAATTTTCGGCTCTAATAATAAGTAGTTGTATGGGGACCGAAATTCTTATTAAGAAAATTAAGGTACTGTTGAACTCAAGATTCAAACAAAATTTGTTCCGTTAAATACTTAATCCCAAAAATCTGTAAACAAACATTTCAAGACAGATGACCTGAAAGGTCCACGGAGTCGTCATTTCTTAGGTGGACGGCTACGTCCTCTGCACTCAAGCTAGGGACTAGGTCCTTCTAGGGTGTACGATGTCTCGTTGATTCGGTGTCGATGACTCGGACACGAGCTCTCGGTCCCCGGCGTCGATGACTCGGGTACACGACGTCGGTGACTTCGGACGTGGGGGGGTCTCGGGCGCGAGGCGTCATTCTCTACGGTGACGTTCTCTCCGGGTTCGTGCGTGGACCTCTCATCGGGGACGAGTGGTGCTGATCTCTTTTCCGGTGTCGTCGGTTCTGAGTCGTGTCGGGTTTTGTTTTAAGTCAGATTACTACTCGATCCAAAAGGTCTGTAAACAAGTAATCGTTTTAAGTCAGATTACTGATGTCTTTTAGCTTTGTATTTCAACCATATTCTGCCTGTACCACATAGAACTTTTTGATGTTCACATAGAATGACTTATACTTGACTTTTTTCCCTGAATAGTCCTTTCATTATATTTAAGAGATATACCGTCATACTGAAATTGACATTAGATTTGAATTTCATTTGATTTTTGTTTTTTCTTCCGTTTGAGTCAAAACCTTTTCTACTTTTTCGTAAAGGTTAGGCGATGCATTTATTTTTTAAGTTCGGAAAAGTAAATACGAAGTTTGAAATTCTGTTTCGTTACGTGTAATTCAAGTTTTATAACTGATACAAAATTAATTTTAATTAGTTAGTTTATCAAGAATTAGTTGATTGTAATTCGAAAATCGGTAGTTACTTCACCAAAGATTTGTGACGAGGTGTACAGACACTCATCGACACACACGATTTTAGGACACACCCTCTTACATTTCATGTACACTGATCGTCGGTTCCCTGGACCCAAAGTTAGGGGAAAGATGGTTGGTGGTAACATTGGCTAATGAAGTAATGGAGACCCTTGGTTAAAAAAAACAGAAACATTTTTTTAATTTTTTAATCAAGGAATTTCGAAATAATCAGATTCAGAAATTTGTTTTAAGTTTTATTTATTATTTCCTTTTAGATTTTTAGAGAATTTAAACGAAATCTTTCTTTGTATACCACCAAATACTGTATAAATATGTAAATTACTTTTTCCGAATTACGATCATTCCTCTATACCATCACATGATTAGTCCTTTTTGAATTAGAACCTAAATTTTGACGGTACATACCCGCTTAGTTATTAATCATTATTAATTACAGTATTTTATGTATTAATGATTGAATGTGGTTCATTTGATGAATGTAGTAGAAGTATAAATTACACTTACAGACACTAAAAATGAACATGTAAAAATTAATGAACTCAACGGTTAAAAAGGTTTTTACATAGGAAAAACCGAAGAAAACCAAATAGATATTTTTTGTCTTTTTATGTTCAAGTTCTCAACTTTAATAGTGTATTAAGTATTAGTTACTAGTTTCCTATCAATTCATGATGAGTAGTCCTTAATGTTGGATAAGGAACGAAATAAATCTAAAATTATACGTAAAGGTTGAATTTTGAATAAAAAGTCGGTGATATAGTTGTCCCTTTAGGGATTTTGAATAAAACTTCAATGTAGTATTAGATTGTAAATAAAATGGAAACTTCTGTCTTTAGTTCACCGTTACACATATTTATTGTGTACCGTATTTTTGGTGAAAATGGATGGAAAACTCGCTAGTTCTGGAAATTTTCCAAAGAATTTTACAAAAAACACGAAAAATGCAAATGCAGGAAGAGTCACCTTCGTAAAATCACTCTTTTCCTATTTTAAGTTCAATCGTCTGATCTCCTGTCTTTTCTTTTGTTCTCTGAAGAAGGACTGTCGTTTAAGACCATGTTAAGTGGAATAAAATAAGATTTGACTGGACAATGAAGTTATGTCCGTCTTTAAGTGTTTGGAAAAAATCAGATCTTATTGGAAGACATTATTTCTTTCATTGAATCGTCTACGTTAATGTGTTTTTAACTCGTTTCATAGGGGTAATCTTATAAATACTGACGAATTTTATATTTGAAATTAAAAATTAAAGTTGTAACGGTTTTATAACCTTTACATTGTTACTGTTTTATACATACCATCCTCGTGTTTACTTTACTTACCCATCCGACGACTGTCTACTGAAGGAGACTTACTGTGTGGAGTGTTTTTGTCCTAGGAAATGTCAGAACTCTTATATTTCTTATGTTTTTCCCCTTTTTTTTTTTGACATATGTCTTAAAATGTAAATCGAATTATTAAGGAAATCGTAGAGAAAATAAACCGTGACGGAACAAAGTGCCGTAATTGGGTTTGGATAGAATGGTTGAATATTTAGAAATATAAGTTGACGGATGATGTGTAGTTTAGGTCAGGAGTGAGAACCCCGTCGGAGACATATCAGAGGGCACGGAGGTTGGAGGTGAGAAAAGAAATTAGATTGGAGGAGACTGGATTATGATGGTCTAAGTGTAGAAGGTTTTATGATGAGTGTCGGACAATTAGGGACGAGTTTTAATAAAATTTCCGAGAAACATCGGACGGTTTATTTTACTCCTTCACAAACGTACTGTGTCTCCAGGAAAATACTAGGTCAGGGATAGGGGGACAGGACCAGATAGAAGACGGTGAGTAGGAACGTGACCTGTGAAGTTCTTTTGATGACGATGAAAGGTTTTGTTCGATATTGAAATTTTTTTTTTTTTTTGAAAAATAAAACAGGACCCCATATCGACTAATTGTTACAACACTGACAAAGTCCACTTGTCTCTTCCCTGAGTCGGTATGTATGTGTACACAGGTAAGAGGGGATTTAAGGGGAGGGTAGGACCTGCGGTGTATTGTGACTCGGGTCAAGGTACACATGTTCGATATTGAAAGATTACGGAAGTACGAAGATGTGTATCATCTAAGGGACTTGAATCAGACGAGAGGGAGTTCAAGAAGTCCGTTTAAGGATCCTCCAAAAGTTTAGAGTCCAGATCGTGATGACGAACGCATTACGGAAGAAGTCGAGAAGGTTCTTAGAGGTTCTGATAGTTGGGACCGTGGCATATGTGTGAAGGTGATTCGTTACTTATGTGACTTAGACTTCATAGACGTGTTGACCAAACAAAGATCAGTCCTCCTCAGGAAGTAATCTTGTTCTTAATAGTATTATGGATCCGTGTTTCGTGTACTATACATAGATAAGTTGACTTAGTTTTAATAGATGTGAACCTGTAATTTTATTTTATATGTTCGAGTTAATTACAATATCTCTTATATGACTATAAATCGAACTTTAGAATTTAAACAAGAAGGAACTATAAAATTTCGTTTAATAGGGCGGTGATGTTCTTGATTCTTAGTTTAATAGTTCAGGACCTAAAATTCGTATTCTGGGATTCAAAACTCTTCCTTTTGGACAATGTCCAAATCATTTATTCCTGAAACGGTAATGGTCCTCAAGAACAGTGTCACTACCAAGGGATTTAGAAAAAGTAAATGTTTAATTTGTAAGTCGCTTCAAGAGTCTCTTTATGATAAACTTTTATTTAACGATTCTTTCGGTCTCTTCGGGACTTTTGGTAGGGTGACTCCCTCTTTCAAAAGCCTCTGTCCTAAGTCGACGGACCCAAATCTCAGACCTTATTGAGTGAGAAGAGTAGACTGGAGGATAATAGGAAGACCAAAGTGTAAACAGGATCTTGGAACAAGACAGAAACTAGAGTTACAATCTACGTGGTACAAAGTTTACCAAAGTTTTAGATTAGACTCATGATGTCTCAGAAGTAAATTCGACTACCTATTATTTACATACTAGGGGTCAGTGAAAGATTTCGGCAAGAGTTTACAAAACCAGAATCCCAGGGAAATTATGTGAATTTTAGATTCTTGGAATTGGTCGAAAAGTAATCCCACCCAATGTCTATGACTATAAATGGTGCAACCTTTAGTTGTGACTTTTCGAAAAATTACCAATAATTGAATAATTTGTTGGGTAATACGTTATCGTGTCCATTGCACATAAATACTTTTTTTGATGCAAAAGGTTTGTCTTTGAACATTACTCTTCTGACTATACCAAAATGTCAGTGTTTAGAGGAATTACATACCAAATCATCCTCTGACGACCTATGTTTATGGACGAAAACGGAAGCGAGAAAATCCTAGATGACAAATCTAACCTCATACACTCCTTTTAGCCTGGATTAATGTCTTTACATTATCCTTTGTCCTTCTTGTAGAAGTAGAAAACGCATACTTGTAGACAAATTAATAACTATGATGTAGTTTGAGTTGGTCACTATCAAAGAATTTCGACGTGGAACCTTAGACTTTGACAGTCAGTTAAAAAGCAGATTTAATTTCGACCAGATGGTACGTGAAATTATGTAAGTATTATAAAATGGTGTGAAATTATTATGTCTTTATGACGAAGTAACTTAATATGTCTAGAATGTTTATACCTCAGTGAAATAAAAAATTATACTTTTTAGTGTAATTAGAGTAGTCTTTTCAGAAAGTCATGCCCTTCGACACTCCGAGTTTCACCGTTTATGTTAAGAGGTTTTAAGATTAAAAACAAGTTTTCGAGTTTAGAATAACGACCATTGTTTGTGATAGTCAAGAAAAAAGAATTTCGACACAACAACTTTACAGAGGGTTTGTGGGTTTAGACTCATTATTAGTAGACAGTCGGTAAGAAACTTCATTTTACCGAAAGGTACTTTTTTCGTTCACTTTTGGGTTTGTTGACGTGTTCATAAAAGGGAACTCTGTTAATAGGACGAAGTCAGATGTCTTCAGGTTGTACATACGAAGGAGAAGACAGTGTTTTACTATGTATATGAGTTCTCGACATTAGATAATTTTAATTTACCAAAGATAAAGTAGTTACTAAAAGAATTCGTTTTAACGACGAAGAAGGTAAGATAAAACCAAAAATGACACTCACTGACCGTCCCTTGTTATGTTATCGATGACCGTCATCTCAAACCACGGTGACGGAATTTAGTACGATTCCGTCGGTCGTTAGAATGTGTTGTAACGAAAACGTGGTAGTCATGGTTACAATTATGTCACCCCTTTTTTTTATTACAGAAACTTAATAATACTTTTATCAAAACTGAAAAACTTTTAGTAACGAGGCCTTTTTTTTTAAAATTACTCATTTATATGTGAGAGTTTCTTAGTCTGTGTTGACTCGCTGACTTGTTGTTGTTTATATGTGAGTCTTTGACTTTTTTACTTCCGTAATATTTCTTGTGTAATTCAGGATCCGTTGATTTGTTTTCTGTAGAAGTTGTTTTAATTGATAAGAGTAAAGTCGTAGTAGTTTGAGATCTGGTTCAAATCAAAAAGCGAAAAAAAAAAATTTAGGTCCGATTATGTGTGAAAACCTTATTTTTCTTTGAGACTTAGTACTTCAAAATGAAATCTCACTGGAGACAGACAAAACAAAACAAAAAATTCGTGACGACGGGTTACTAAAAAAAAATGTATAAATTTATCCGGTGATCTTGAGTAGACATAGGACCTCCGTCCAACATGAATCATTCTAGTCTTTTGTGACGGGGACCGTCTGATTGTCTTTCAACCAAGCTAATGTTGGGTGTTTTAACCTGTCACTTGGTATTCAATAGAAAATATAATTTGTTTCACTGAGATTCTGTCAGTCAGTGAGAATGAGTTCCCCGTCTAAACAAATTTCTCTTTGGAGAAAGTCCCATTAAAGTAAGTACGATACTTTAAACGGTACGTTGAGTAGGAAGGTTAACAGTGTTACTTGGATTTTTAATTTCTTCATAGATCGTCGTTTTCATTAAGATAACATTACGAATAACAACAAATAAAGAACTCTATCTCTACGGTGAACGAACGGTGAATTAGTTTTGTTTGAAATTCAAACTGATTCAATTATATTGTTCAAGGACTTTTCAATATCTATTTATATAAATTTATAACAAATTTTATAATCTTTAATAATAATAAAATTACACGAACCATTTGAAGGATTCTATGTTTTTTTAGGATGATATTTAGGATTTTGTCAGTCGGAAGTTTACACGGAAAAAACATTCCGACAGGTCCTGTCGTGAGATGTACACGACGGTTTCGATGATGTGTCTACTTCGTTTAGTCCCTCCTATCCTCTTCTTTCAGTCCCTTTGTAGAAAATAGTTCCAGGATTTGTTTCAGAGTGAGTTTTTTTTTTTTTTTGTTTCCAAGGTAAAATAACGAAAAATGTTCAAACTTTTGGTGACGATGTCTTCTCTTTAACAAATTGACTTTTATCTTCGACTTGTTGATGTACATTTTGTTACTTTAATCTTGTAAGAGATTGTAGTATATGTCTTTATTTGAGTTTTACCTAACTTTTTTTTTTTTTTTCTTTTTGATGATATGATATCTTGTTTCAGTTTTTCCGTCAGGTCTAAACCTTCAATAGGTGTCTAGTTTGACATTTGACGTATTCCGTCGCCTGACCCAGACAAAGTGGGGTACTTGTGACTCGTAGGTCGTATCAGAAGGACGATCTTCTGTAATTCGTAAACCACTCACTTATTTACCGACGTCTTCTACCTTCTTTCCTTTACTGTCACTTCCCCTTTTTGTACTTAATGTAAAGGTATAAAAGAGTTTCCTACTGTACGGTATATTTGAGGTAATTTTCGTGCTCGTACCCATTCTTGTATTAAAACATACATCGAGTCATATTAATTGGTACGTATGGGTGGTCCGAAATACAGGAACATTTGTTTCAAAAGGTTCGGTATATACTTGAGGGGACTTACACGCGGACGTAGGCGTGCCGTCGTTATTGGTTTTACGTTTCGTAAAATTCTGTAGAAATTAAAGTATACATTTTATGTAGACTTGAATCAAGTTTCTTAATCTGTAGTATATTGTCTTGTTCATTTTAGGTCACTGGGATTTTGTTGAATGAAGATGCCTTTATAAGAGTTCACTGTGGTAAAGGTAAGAAAGTTGTGTGTCCGAGACAAAAGTATGTAATTTTGTTTTTGAGAATTATTAATTTTAATATTGTTAATTATTAAAGTTCAATTCGTTTTGTCTGTTTATAGCTAATACCGATTACAGAGTAACTAAATGGGTTAAAAGTTTCTCTCGTTTTTAGACGATAAAACCAAGGGAAAGACGGGTGGTAAACAAGTAAAAGTCTTCCTTTGTAACGACGTTATAAATACGATTAAAATCCCAATTGACTTTACTTAAGTAGAATGAAATCATAGTACAAGAGAAGTTCTGTGTGACAGACTTAGGAAAGATAAGTAAGAATAATCACTACCAATTCATCGTGGTAGAAGGTAAAACGAGGGGTTTAGGTCGAATATATGGTGAAGGATTTTGTGTCGGTACTAGTGTAGTGAGAGGTCTAAAAATTTCTTTTTTTAGAGTGACTGAAAGAGTGACTGATAGCTTGTTACAGGTAATATTGCGTCAGTTCTCGGTCTGGCTCAAGTTTAAGATCGAGATAGTAAAAGATTGTCGTATTGCATCTTGTTCGATAAATTGAAGGTCGAAAGAGTTGATATTTTACCCTTGTTATTTTCGGAAATATAGTATCTTAATACTGATAATGTACTCAGTCGACTATAATTGGTGAAACTTCTCACTGAGCGTTTGTCATTTAAGAGTTATTTACAACGGACGATAGTTATAGTAGTAGTGGTAGTGCCATAAGTTTAAAGAGTTTTGACTATATTTGAATCGAAAGGTTGAGGGAGGTCGGTGTGATAGTTTCAGGGTTTAAGAACCGTAAGGGGTATGTACGAAATGTGTCAAAGTAAAGTGATCGCGGAATTGGATCTTACGGGAGAGAGAGAAGACGTATGAGTCGACTTTACGTCTGGAAGTCTCACAGACGGGACTAGAGACCGACTTGTACTATTCGGAAAATACTTGAAGACATTATGAGATTGATGTAGAGTAATTACTCTGAGTTGTGGGAGAGGAAAGATAACGATATGTACTCCAGAGACTGTCATCCGATGTCCTTAAAAGATTAAAAACACAAATGTTGTTACACAACTTGTCTGACCGTCGTCTGAAGAGTTTTCATGGACCTTCAGTTTTCTGAAAATAGAAATTTTAAGATTAAAATTTGAGTTATAAGATAGTAGTCGGTTTAGTTTGTTCACACCTTCATTTAATGTTTTGAAAGTCTGAACTTTCCTAGAATTTTTAATATAGGTCACGTAGGAAAACATTTTCGGTAGTCTTTACGAAGTCGATTTGTTTCCTTGTTTTGATTCTTGTTTTCCGTTCCCTCAGTTACTTAATTTTTGTCTTCTCGTCACTTCTAGTCAAGATCCTACTGTTAATATGTCGTCTTGACTTTGTTTTGTTTGTTTGTTTTTTGTGTTGGTTGTAAAACAACTGTTTGGATTATATTACAATTACTTTGACTCAAAATTAAAGACTTAGAATCAAGATGGGATTATTTTTGATTTGAATAGTAGGTTCTTTGACGTTATATTACTAATATATATTCGGATTGTCGGGGTAAATGTGTTCGAATCATGATGTCTACAACTAGAAGATATCTAAATAGTTTAGTAGGAATTGTCAGAGAGACGGTCTGGGTTTTTGTTCAAAGGATTCATAATTGTTGGGTCATCAGTTTTAAGTGTTCGTGAATTATGTTTTAAATATCGTTCAATAGTTAAACGACTAATTCGACAGTTGATGATTTTGCCTCTCTCATATATGATACGAAAGAGAATATCAAGTGACCTTTTGTGATTTTATAAAAATTTCGTTAGTCAATAAAGATAAGGTTTTTTTTCTTTTTTTACTCAAAACCCAAACAAAGAGTTTTCCCTTTTATATTTAATATATATAATATTTAATTTTCATATATTAATGTACATTGTCGTTATATAGGTTGGTATATATTTATATGGTTAACTACTAATGTATGTTAATATACATACATATAATTGTTTGTCTAAATTAGACTTGACTAAATTCTTTCTTTAATTTAAGATCACGAGAGATTCGGAAAAAGGAGTAAAATTATTTTGATAAAGATTAATTGGTTATAATTTATTTTTCTTTATAAGTGTGACTTGACCGTATTTTGTTTTGGTGCTGGTGAAACGAAACAAACCGTCTATTTTCACTATCTTTAATTCTTTTAACAAAAGTACCTTTATGTCTAGGAATTCAAAGTCGTCTTTACATTCTATACCAATTTATACTTTTCTCTTTCCTTTTATGACAAATCTGAAAATTTTAAAAGATGGTAATTTTGTCGGAGACATAGACTTTATAAAATCATGAAAAGACATTTTCTTAGTCATTAAGACTTATTCCCTTTTTGTGAGCCCCCTTTTTTCTTAATCTTAGTAACTGTTTCTTAAAATTATTCGATAAAAATTCTCTCTAAAGAGAGAACTAAATTAATTTGTAGTCGTCGAATTCATTGAATAATATTATAGTTTTATAGTAAAGATAGTAAAGATTGTAACCGGTATAAAAATTCTCTCTGGTTTCTCTTTACGGAATCCGTAAAGATCATGGTAGAAGAAGATAGTGTCTTTATGTATTTGTACGATGGTTTACTACGTTTTTACTACATTTTACCATAATTAAGAGTATACGATTGGTCGTTAGTCTCATACTAAACTGAACTTTCTCTTTTTGTTTGAACCTTTCCGAACCGTTACGGAAATTGAGTGGTAGGATATCTGATGAGACAAAATAGGGTAGGAATAAGAACGGGGTATTTGGTTTAATTTTATCAGTGGTCTAAATAAGAATCTATTTTTGTTTTATAATTTTGAATTCTACAATTTTACAACTTTAGACTTTTTGGTTAAAAATTTTTTATAAGATATATTATACTATTCTATATCGTTCCTTTTCTTAATGTCGTGGTAAAGGAGATTTGTAATGAAGTGATATAATTATACGACTTGAAATAATAGAAAGTTGTTGTGTCCACTTTTACGTCTGTTTCTTTGGTAATTGGAAACCGTTTTTGTTTGTCCTGATGTTCTTGAGTTTCTTAAACCCTTCAGAGGTATTTCATCGTATCATCTTTACTGACCAATTCTTTTCATTCTTTTAAATTGACCGTCACTCTATTTTATTAGTGTTTCCGTTACTAAGGATTTACACAGTAATTTTAGAAATGTTAGTTATAATACTCTATACTATAATTTTCTTCTAAGAAACCTTATCGAATACTTCCGAATACTTTCTTAGGAGAAATGTCTCATAATTTACATGATTTTGTGTCCACATACATGTAAAAAGATTTTGTATTTGTATAACATGGAAAGAGACGACGAAAAACTTCTCGAAGAAGTTAAGCTCTATTGAGAGAGACAAATTATAGAACGTTCCTAAAAAGAAGGAAAAGTCG
This sequence comes from Capra ibex, assembly GCA_006410555.1. NCBI lineage: Eukaryota > Metazoa > Chordata > Mammalia > Artiodactyla > Bovidae > Capra > Capra ibex. The sequence goes on from SJYO01034137.1 coordinate 44,045,964, forward strand.
TAGCATAAATTATGGATTTTTATATCAATTAAGTGTGTAGTTCTTTCCGTTATTATTTATTTATTCGTTTCAAGTCGGAGTAATATTATAACACACATACACATTGTCCATTAGAAACATTTTTGTAAATATAAGAAATCTAACCAAAATGTTCTTCAAATGTATTTACTAAGGATAGATGAATGTTTCAAGTATAGTTTTCCTTTTCCTTTCTTCCTTTACTTAATTTCCCTCTTTCTTATGTCCTACTAACCCCTTTTCCCACTCATCCTTCCATTTTCCCTTTTTGTTTCTCTTCCGTCTTTTATGTAGTTTTTTAAAGGTCAATAATATAGACTGACCATTTTAAAACTCATTGATATTTTTTGTACATTATAGGTTATAGTCGACCATAGTTACATTCTAACTAAATTTTTTTCTGAAACTCTTTCATTAAATTCTTATACATAGTTGTTAGTATATTATGTATATTAGTATAGGAAAATTAAATCATTAGAGTAAAGACTAGTACATGGATTCCTTTTTTGTGTTTTACTCTTTCTATAGATATTCTTCCTACTCAAATATTACAAGTGGCATTGTCGTTTTTGGTCAACCGTCAGGTATTATTTTATAGTATATCGGAAAGTTTTAACAGTGATAGTGGTACCTTTGACACCAAAAGTATAAAGTAGTTTTTATTGGGAAAACGTGACAACCACCCTTACATTTGATTATGTCGGTGATACCTTCTGTGATACCTCTACGGAGTTTTTTTGACCCTCATCTTGATGTTATATTGGGTCGTTAGGGTGATGAACTGTATATGGGTACCTTCGGTTTAAACTTTTTCCGTGTACATAGGGTTACAAGTGATGTCGTGATAAATCGATCCTGTCCCTTCGTTGGATCTACAGGTAGTAGTCTACTTACCTATTTCTTCGATACCATATATTTATGTCACCTTATAATGAGTCGGTATTTTTCCTTGTGTAAACTCAATCAAGATTGCTCTACCTACTTGGATCTCGGATAATATGTCTCCCTTCAATTCAGTCTTTCTCTTTTTGTTTATGGAATATAATTATGTATATATACTGTAGATCTTTCTACCATGACTACTTGGATAAAAGTCTCGTTGTTACCTATACGTCTGTATCTTTTGTCTGGATATCTGTACCCACGCCCTTTCGTCTCCCACCCTACTTACCTCTCATTGAACCTTCGTCTATGTGATGGGGTACACATTTTATCTATCGGTTACCCTTAAACGACACACTGAATCCCTTGAGTTCGCTCGTGAGACATTGTTGGATCTCCCCACCCTCCATCCTCTCTCCAATTTTTCTTTCCCCTGTATACATATGGATACCGACTAAGTACGACTACATACCGTCGCCTGTTGTGTTGGAACACTTCGTTAAAAGGAAGTTAATTTTTATTGTTCAAACCTTTTATATGTATATGTGTATGATTCGTTTCTTCGGCCTACGTACAATGTATATATTGCACTATTTACGATACAATTTAGTTCGTACATATGTCATTTCTGACCTTTTGTTTCATATTTTTATTTATGACACAAAATACCAACGATTTTGTTCATTGAAAAGGGATTTTATAGACTTGAAAAGAATTGTAATATGACTAGAGTTTGACTTTTTTTTTATTATTACTTTCTATAATGAAAACTTTTGTAGTGATGAAGTTTTGTAAGTAATTTTTAATTTTATGATATTACATATTACTCTTTTAATGGATGAAATATGTACGAAAACTTTCTTGTAAGTGAGTTTTAGTCTTCGTTGTTTTACCCCCTTTTTTTAAAGATTAGACATCTAATTGTACTGTCATGTAAAAATTTTTACATAAATGAAAGTAAGAGTTTTCATTTAGACAGATTACGTAGAGGTGTCTTCTGAATCAACATTTTATTAATAAGTGTCTCTTACATTATTTAAAGTGTTTACCAACTTTAATGAGAAAGATTGTTGTCATATTTTATAAAATATATTTTACACCGATATATACATGTACATTTTACGTACATACACATGTATATACTTATACTAGCCAAATAAATTTAATACAAGACAAAATGATTTGTATAATTTTATAAATTGGTTTCATTGTTAAATTAAAATGATACTGAAATGACTTACCAATATTAGATTTTATTGAATGAACGAGGACCCTGTTGTTCGTCTATATTAGGGAGATCTCAACGTTGTTGTCGAAGCGGTATTTCCAAGAAGGTTCCTTAGAAGTTTCAATTAAATAGATTTATTTGTACTAAAGTTGAAAGAATAAACCTACGAGTTCTTCTATATGTAAAGAGTGAAAGGTAAATCTCTTTTTCATATGTTTTGGGAAGTCTATATCTCTTACTTGTAGTGAGTCTTTCTTTCTTTGATTGTCAAATTTTGTAGAAAAAGTATAATATAATGTAATCTTTATTGATAAGTGTAACACGAAATGTAAAAAGTTTGAAAAACTATTGATAATAAAGTAAATTATAAGGGTTTGACATTCCTTTTACTCCGTTGATAATGAAACCAAAACTCTTTTTCTTTTGAGTCAGGGTCCGTGCAAGTTAATAAACGAATTCAGGTGAGTTCAGTAGTTACCTTGGTCTTGACTACCAGATTTATGTCATGTACGACAAGATCAGTGTGGACGTTGGAGTAGAGATGTCGTAGTCGCATTTTCTCATAGACAAGTTCTAGGGTCCTTGACTTGGTCGTTATGTCTAATCTCGTGGTTTCCTTTTCTGGAAACTGTCATACGACGACGACGACGACGACGACGATTCAACGAAGTCAGTACAGGCTGAGACACGCTGGGGTGTCTGCCGTCGGGTGGTCCGAGGGGGTAGGGACCCTACGAGATCTGTTCTTGTGACCCCACCCAACGGTAAAGGAAGAGGTTGCGTACTTTCACTTTTCACTTTCACTTCAGCGAGTCAGCACAGGCTGAGAGTCGCTGGGGTACCTGACGTCGGGTGGTCCGAGGAGGTGGGTACCCTAAAAGGTTCGCTCTCATGACCTCACCCCACGGTGACGGAGGAGGTCCTGTCATACGACGACGATGTTGATCTTCTCCGGTCGGGACTTCCGTTCCATATGACGAAACACTAGTGGTCATAACATTTCACTGTCCGTCAAGTCTGATCAATATAAGGTTTATAGATGGATATTTAGTGTACTTTCCTTCTCTTGTAGAAGAGACAATCTTTATTACCATAACTGTAGTTCAGGAAGTCTCTGACCGGATGTCTTTGAAAGAGTGGGTATTACATCTACTTGATGGGATTCACAGTGATTCGGTTCAAACCCCAAAATGCCCTTTTTCGATGTGTTTCGTCCTCTCTCTTCTGTTTTTCCCGTATAAAAGTCGATTTAAAACTTTACCCGTTTTTAGACAGAAACCGTAGAAAGGTGTGATAATAAAGAAATGAGAGAAGGGTTAGTGATCATACGGGAGAAAAGTCCAGAGGTCCTTCGTTTACAGGGTTAGATGGGAGTTGACATAGTCTAGTTAAGATGGGTTTGGAAAAATGGGGATATCAAAAGGTACAAGGTTTTAATTTATGGAAGAGAGTAGTGTTAAATTTTTTATTACTGGGATATTTTCGATATCAAGAGAGTCATGACGACTAGTCTAAGAGTTCTGTTTTCTTAGACTAAGTTGTTTCAGTACGATTATACACTCACTGATTTGATGAATGTGGTAGTCTTAGTGACCGTGAAAATTTAGTTCTACGACTTTCGAGTTTTTTAACAACTTTTCCTATTTTTCGACTTCTCCTTTATTTTATTACATTACATTCCCTCCGATAAAACGAAGTGGACCTACCGATACCTCCGTCCGGTCAAAACCGACCCTTAGAGAATGGCTTCAATTTTAGGTCTTAATAAAGAGGTAGATCTAAAAATTAAAAGAGGTCGAACATTGGGGTTACTCCAGGAATTTGCAAAGGATGAAGTCTCCTCGGATCTCCATTCCCGTCATGTGAAGACCCAGTAAAGATTCAGACGACTAAAATATCACTCGTGGTGGATATAAATATTATCTATCACAAAATAAACATTGATAGAGTAGTTGAGGATTTTTAACTAAACTAACGGAAGAACCACTCGTACTCTAACTTTTTCACCCTTTACGAAGAAATTATATGGTTTTTATTTAGTAGACAAGAGATTCGGAAAAAAGAGAGGAAAATGACATTGAGTAATAGGAGGGTAGGAACTGATAAGACATAAGGTGACTTTAATTCAAGGTGACGGAAGGAAAATATTTAGTCCTCTAAAAAATCTAAAAATTCATTTTCGTCATAGGTGTTTGTATAGATCGAGAATCTTTTAGTTTTGTAGGAACCACATGAACCGGTGTGATTGAGATGTCCAATCCATATTATAAAATTCGATTGTCATTAAATTATTGACAATTAAAAGTCAAGTCAAGTCAAGTCAGCGAGTCAGTATAGGCTGAGAAACGCTGGGGTACTTAGTGTCGTGCGGTCCGGAGGGACAGGTAGTGGTTGAGGGTCTCAAGTGAGTCTGAGTGCAGGCAGCTCAGTCACTACGGTAGGTCGGTAGAGTAGGAGACAACAGGGGAAGAGGCGGACGGGAGTTAGGGAGGGTCGTAGTCTCAGAAAAGGTTACTCAGTTGAGAAGTATTCGATTGTCATTATATTCACGGACTATTTGGAGTTTTGTCTCTATTCATATTTCTTTTATACGAAACGTAGGAATGTACGTTTCACAGGGAGGATTAAGTCACTCATTGGACCTTCGTTCGGTAATTTAAGAATATTATGAAATTTTCGTTTCTTTTATTTAACCTTGGTGTCTTTTGGAGAAGGTTTTATATTTAAAACAACATTATTATGTTACTTATTGTACATTCAATAAAGCCGTTTATATTGAGTGGGTAATTGGACCTATACTCCGACGTTATAAAACAGGATTAAAATCTAGAGAGATCATAGAAACTCCTGTTTCTATGGTATAAATGGGAACGAAGAGGGTGTCGATACATAGAGTTTCCGTTTTCTAAATTAATTATCGATATTGAAGTGACCTCCTAAAGTTAATTCGTACGTCCCGATGTTGTTATGTAGGTGTTATGACGATTTGTTCCTTCCGAGACACATTGTCTGTTTGTTTTTTATATTAAAAAATGGGATCGCTATAAAAGTTAGATTCCCTCATCGAGGACAAAGTTCTCCCTTTTTTTTTCTTAAATGTGATTTTACAAAATTGAATATATTTTCCTTGTGTATAAATTCTTCATTACGTCTAAGTGTCTTCATAAGTTCATTAATGATTTTTCTACGATCCTGTCATTTTCTGTTTCGGAAGGGACCTATGTTTTATTACTTACTTCTTCCGTTCGTTACACCACTTCATCGTCCTACTGTCCCTACTTTCCTTCCTACCACCGTATTCACTTTTGAGATTTCATTGTCATTGAGTAGATCCCAACATTAAATATCAAAAATTTTTCATTTTTGGTCCGTCGTACCTCTCAACTTTCCTGAACTATATAATTTTAAGGATGACTTTTTAAAGAGGTTGTTTCTACATACGAATCAAATCGATGTGTCTGAAAGTTGAATTGTCTTGTATAGGAAATATGGTGTAACGACGTGTTATATAGTTCACTTTACCGACTTATTTTGTATTCCCTTTAATCGATATGAATTTAAGAGAAATCAGTTAGGATTTCTTTTAGTTGGGACTGATAAGTAACTTTCCTGACTACGACTTCGACTTAGAGGTTATGAAACCGGTGGACTACGTTTCTCGGCTGAACAATCTTTTCTGGGACTACGACCCTTTTTGACTTCCGTTTTCCTCTTCTCTCGCCGTCTCCTACTCTACCAATCTGTCGTAGTGGTTGAGTCGTCGGCACTCAGACTCGTGAGGTTGTCTATCACTTCGTTCCCTTCGAACCCTAGGACGTCAGGTACCCCACCGTTTCTTAACCTGTGTTGAGTCGTTGACTCAAGACTCACTCCGAAGGGACCACCGAGTCTCCAATTTCGCAGACGGAGGTTACGCTTTCTGTGTCCAAACTAGGGACCCAACCCTTCTAGGGGACCTCTTCCTTTACCGTTGGGTGAGGTCATAAGAACGGACCTCTTAGGGTACCTGTCTCCTGGGACCTTCCGATGTCAGGTGCACAGAGTTTCTCATACTGTGTTGACTGGCTGAAGTGAAAGTGAAAAGTGAAAGTCGTTGACTTTGTTGTTTAAGAGAAATGATCTCAGACGTTTAATATGATGAAACTTTAAAAAAATTTTTTTAGACGAATAGTTGAAACTTTTACTTCTATGAAAAGACACCACCTTGGTTTCGGACTTTTTATAGTGACGTCAAGTTTATAGGAAGACTAAATCTTCCATTGAAAGACGTGAAACGAGTTTTTGAAGGTATGTATATGATACATGTCATATGTAATCCGAGTCTTGAGCCTTTTGAGATTAGTTGTATTCGGTTTTTGGATAGTGTAAAACAAGTTCGATTCTTTCTACAGACTCTGATTAATTGTCCTTTTTTTTTGATTTTCCTACTTCTTATTGATTTTACTTCTCACTTCATGAATGGTTAAACCGGTCGGAACTGAAATTTTCCTTGTAGGTTAAGTGAGAAGTCTTCCTTCTTTTTTTTTTTTTAATTTGTTGTAGACTTTGATAATTCACGGGGGTTTAGTAGAAACATTATTAATAAATTTATGTGTTAGTAGAGATTCCTTTGTATTTCAAAAATGTAGACTCATTGAGTATTTTCTATACTAAGTGTCCACTTTTTTACAAAAATAATTGAATGTTAACTGAAAAGTCTTTCTTAAGTATTCTCTTCGTTTTATATTTGTTCTTGTTATCTTTTTCTCAAACATTTCTTGTAAGGTAAAAGGTTCTCTATGATAAAGTTAGTATTCCTTTTTTTAATTTCCTTTTTTTAATAAAAAAATTTAGAAGTTAGAGTCTAAAAGGGTCTTATTTAGTAATTTGTTTATTAGTGAAGTAGACCATGGACCTTGGTCCATGGGTCGTTGGTCCCAAAGTTTCTCGAATAGTTTAATTGACCCCTCAGTTGTATCATTTCTTAGACGGACCTTATGTCCTCTAAGGCCCAAGTTAGGGACCAAACCCTTCTAGGGGACCTCTTCCCTTACCGATGGGTAAGGTCAAAAGAACGGACCTTTTAAGGTACCTGTCTTCTCGGACCACCCGATGTCAAGTACCACAATGTTTCTCAGTTTGTCCTGACTCGTTGATTGCAAAAATGAAAGTTGTATCAAATATTTTTTTTTTGTTTGAATGGTCTCGTAAAAGAAAATAGACATCTAATAGGTTCCGGTGTAATGGAAATTTTTTTTTTCTGTTTTTAATATTTCAAATGTGGTTAATCGTAATCATATGGGACAGAATTACGTTGTGGTTGTGATGTGATTTACGATTCTTCATTCGTTTCGTTTGACGTTAATAAATGCTTCGATTCCGTGTTTTCTCAACAAGATATATCTGTCCTTCATAATCAATACCGTACGAAATCCACTCGGGCTACGTTTTCTTTAATATTTTATAAATTTGACCGATTGTAAATTTATCTGTTACTCTTTCTTTGACTACGGAAAGTCTGATTTCTTGAAATCTTTACTTTTATAGATATATAGGTAGTAAAACTTACTACTTCGGTTTTAGGATTTTCTTCCTTTATTTCTCCAATGATAATCTTGTCTAGTTAATAGGACATTGGGTCCTAGAAGAGGAATTAGTATCACAGTCACTTATTAAAGATATTCTTATGTCACGACCAGAAAATTTTGAAGTTTCTAGGATGAACGGGTCTTTAACAAATACCAAGATGATAAGAGAGTAATCAGGTTGAAAAATTTTCAAATAAGTCTATAATTCAATATTTTTGTTTTCGGTATTACTGTGATAACGTACTGAGTTTATAATTTGTGACGTGGATATGCAAGTATGTCTTATTCATTTATAAGAACAAATGTATTCTTATATTCGGTTTTTTTCAAAAGTAAAGTACATTTAAGAGATTTCCAATCATTTTACGTTCAAGGTTGTACTTTATGTTCATATTTTATAAGTTAGTACGTAAAAGAATTAGTGAATACTGTGTAAAGAAAAAAAAAAAAAAAAGGGTTTTTTATGATACGAAGGATACGAGAGAGTTTTGTAAAGAGTTAGTTCGTCAAAGAAGGACCACCATAAGATTTCTCTTAATTTTTCATATAAGTTGAGATAATACGGTGATAATTTCTCTAAACGAAAAGGGGTCTAGAGTCTAAATAAGTTCGTTTGTAAATAATTCGTGGATGAAGGTTCAGTACACGACCTTTCTCTCTCTTGTTGTTGGGACGACCACTCTTCAAGTGTCGGATCGTCTCCTCTCGTTTAAAGATTTTAAACCCTTTATGAGATAACTGTAGGGTTGTCTTGTCATTATTCTACGTTCCCTCCTTGGTGGACCAAGACGGTTCCCTCTAATTCTTGAAGTGTGTTTTCAAGTCCGACCTTCTGACTTCTTTATAAATAACCCACCTATTCTTTTCTCTCGTTTCCCGAAGGGACCACCGAGGCGCCATGTCTTAGACGGACGGTCACGTCCTCTGTGTCCAAACTAAGGACCCAGTCCTTCTAGGGGGTATCATCTTTTCTCGTTAGGTAAGGTCATAAGAACGGACCCTTTATGGTACCTGTCTCTTCGGACCACCTGATGTCAGGTGGCCCGGCGTACTCAGCCTGTCTGTACTGAATTGTTGATTTGGTGGTGGTTCTTTTCTTCCGTTGTCTGTAGAGCCTCATTTTGCATAAAATCTTACGTGTACACCGAAAAACGTCGACCTACACTCCCACCCTCTATTTCGGTCTTTCCAACCGTCCTCGATCCGATTGGTTCTCAGAAGCCTTACTTTTCAAGTGTGGCCAATGTTTCTCTCTACTTTATACATGTTGCCCCCACTGTTTTAGACTCGATCTTGGTAATACGATAACAAGATTCTTTACCTAGTCAGGTTTATTAAATCGATTTCTATGATATTATGACCAATATTTCGTCTTTCCTGACTGCCCTCCCTCCCCCATCCTGGATTTCTTGAGGTTCAGGTCCTTCTGTCGTTTGTAGTATTATTGAATTTTGTCTCGTTGTTTTATATCTGTCTGTACCCTTGTGTGAGTATTTCGTCACTCCAAATTTTATTCCCATTTCTTACGGGTCGAACTAGATATATAAATTTTAATGTATATACGTGTATATGTATCTATTGTTTGTTGAGATTGTGATCTGTGGTATTAGTAGTGTCGACAATGACGGTATATTATTTCAAGTAGAAGAAATATATACGTATAACATTTAAAAGATATTATTTGAATTTTCGGCGTTCTTTTCCTTTCATCCTCCATCTTCGGAGTGTTTACCCTTCTTTTATGATGTCGTATTATTGTCCTCCTTTTAAAGATGTTATATGACTTCTCTTTAATTTTAGACTTCATCCGTTGTTGAAGTCCCAGCTTCTCTGTCTACTTTTCAATAAAACCCCGATCTTGACTGTTCTACAGTAGTGACTGGTTTGTATTTATATCATCAGTACCTTTTGACTGTACACAAACTCTTAATACTTTTTTTTTAGAAATTTTTCATAATATACGTATTTTTAATGTATTTCACCCTCTTGTAAGGACCTGAATTAAGACAGTCTACTGTTTAATGTTTTTTAATGTGGACCCTTAAGATAAACTCAGTTTTCTTCATTACGCGTGTCTTCGATCACGTGTACACTTCGGTATGTGTGGTCAAATTGTTCTGGATTCTGGAGATCCCTCCGAACATTTGAACGAGTACTTAAAACGAACAAGAAGGGAAACTAAAAGTTGATCTTCCAGTTCCCAGTAGTCCTTACGAGAGTTCATTGGACGTCGTCTATACTTCCTAAAAGATTGTTAACAATTCCGTGATTGTATTATATACATTTTTATATTCACGCGAGTATTTTTCGTATAAAGGATGGTGTCACCGTGACACCAAGAAATTACTTCACTATCTACGATAAATTCTACAATTTATCATTTCGACGGTTATACCGATTGTCTCGACTTGTTCATGTAAATCTTTCCGTCTAATCTCTTTCCATTATCACAAATAACGATCCTCCGTCTTAATTCCTAAAAAATTAAGTACAAGATGTCATGAAAGATCAAAAATGTTATTTGTCTATAATGAAAATACAATTATGATAATTTAATGTTATACTTCACCCCTTTGTTCCATTTGAGAGTACAGTTATACTGGAATTATACAAAATAGATTTGAGGAGGATATAAATGATAAATGATAGATGTCTTGGTAATTTTTTTATTTTCGAGATAAAGATGATGAATTCTCAGATCGTTAGTTTACATATGAAGGAGAGACCTTTTTTTACATTTACAATAGATTGTTTATCATTGGTATTGTTACTATTATTCTTACTATGTAAGATATTTAATAAACGTGACTTCCTCCCCAGTGATGAGGATTGTGTTTCTTTTCCCCTCCTTGTCGTCGCATAAAGACTAATTGTGGTCCCACTTTCACGTGAGTAAGTAAGTTGGCCTTCTACTCACGGAATAGATTCATTCCGTGACATGAGAATCACATGAGAAGGTGATTTTACGTACGAAAAGACGTCTATGTCTTATAGTCGGTGAAACATAAATTGACTGACGACTCCGTTTTCAATTCTAAATCAAAGGGTAAAGATAAGTTCTATTACATTAAGATATATGTACGTTTATTGAAATTATCGATATGAGTCTAGTGGGTCCCGATTCTTGTGTCTCCAGTATCCTTCAAGGACTTTTGGATCTCCTTCCCATTTATAAACACAGATTAGAAATTGTTGGGGGGGGGGTTTTTTTCTCTCCTTTCTTTCTGATTATTAACCTCTACCCATTTGAATTGAGACGGTCGTTCCTTCCGTGATTTCGGTTGGGGTATTAGTTCACACAGATTAGGGTGTTTATAGATTCCTCTGGTTCACTCTTTCTTATTTTCTCCGAGACACTTCACTAAAGGAAGATACTGCCTAACGGTTCAGAATTCCTACTGTCGTTTCCAATCGGACCGAAATCTTCTGTTCCAAAGACTAAACCTAGGATATACTACTTTCATTTACTACCGGGTGGTCGATGGGTCCGGAGAGTTGCGTGACATACTACTTTCTTCACTTTCATTTAGTACTTGTTTGTCTTTGTAAGACCTACTCGTGTGCTGCTCTCACAGTGTGTATTTGAAAGTAAACTTAGTCAAGATTACTCCACCTACTTTGACCTCGGCTAATATGTCTCGCTTCATTCGGTCTTTCTTTTTGTGGTTATGTCATATGATTGCGTATATATGCCTTAAATCTTTCTACCATTACTATTGGGACATACGCTCAGTCGTTTTCTCTGTGTCTACATATCTTGTCAGAAACCTGAGACACCCTCTCCCTCTCCCACCCTACTTTGCTTAGCTGTCAGGTCCAAGCTACGTACTATGACCTACGAACCCCGACCACGTGACCCTACTGGGTCTCCCTACCATGTCCCTCCCTCCTCCCTCCCCCCAAGTCCTACCCCTTGTGCACATATGGACACCGTCTAAGTGCAACTACATACCGTTTTTGGTTATGTTATAACATTTCATTAATTGGAGGTTAATTTTATTTATTTAAATTTAAAATTTTTTATTTTTTGAAAGTTTCGATTAGAACTTCCTATAAAATTTCTTCGTAGAATTTTCTCATTTAGGAGTTAGTTTTAAATTATTAGAAATACTTACTTGGTCTCCCTTTACTTTCATTTAGGTAATTTAATCGTTTACTTTGGTTCCTCCGTCTTAACCTCGGTCGAGTCTTTTTAAAGTTTTTTTTTTTCTTTACTGACGATTTAATATCTTTTATTGTTTCAACCATGTAAACACTTATTTTTAGTTTACGGTGACTATATTACACCTCGTTCAGGTGGAGTCAGGTTCTTATCGAAAATTTTGTCTTATTTACATTCTGTAAGTCACGACTACAATTTATGGGGGTCAGTCTTTATTAGACTTGAAGGTGTCTTCAAAGTGATGTCATAAGAATACCGTGAATTGTGAGTCCATATATTTAGGGGTTGGATTAAAGTTTGAGTAACTAAGAGGAGTATCTTCCGTGAGTCATTTGTGACTGAGTCAAGTAGTCTTACGAACACACACACAACACAACACACACACACGTCAACATAGGCTGGAAACGTTGGGGTACCCGGCATCGGGTGGTCCGAGGAGACAGGTACCCTAAAGGGTCCGTTCTTGTGACCTCACCCAACGGTAAACATGACTTTATCTTTACTGATGTAATTCTTGTATTTAGAAAGATACAATAACTATCTTTTGTGAGAGTCTAGATGATGTAATGAACTAGGAGTGTCGGAGGACCCACATTTTCCTCCGTCCTACATTTTTGTTTAGTCCCGAATCTCTAATTTACTAACCGGATCCTTGTGATACACTTGTATCGTTCACCACGTCGGTCCCGAGTTTAGAGGACTACGGGGTACGACATAATTTTTGTAATGTGATAGAGGGTTTCTCGTGTTTACCCAATCTCTTAGACTATTAAGATAGAAGGAACCCTTTTTTTTTTTTACGGTATATTCTTGACCTGGGACGTGAATTCTCCGTACCTATCGACCACCCGGCAAAAACCAAAGTCGAAAAATTTTCTTAAAGAAATCTTTGGGTTTTGGTTTTTCCCATTGATTTTGGTCATAACAATCCATTTTCTGGTCCTGTGGTTTTCTCACAGATTGTCCGAAAAATTACCGCTTCGCGAGGTCCCGCCCCAAGGCCCTCGCCTTGTTCGGCCTGACACAACCCCCACCAAAAATATGCAAGGAACGCTCCCTACCAGTCCGTTCTACCTACCCCCAAGTCTATCCAACGGTCCGTCTCCGCAGCGCCCGACTGTCCAGGAAGATGTACCGACCCCACCCTGCCAAAATCGACCACTTCACACGACAGTAACCAGAGGTCCTAGACCCTCCGCGGAAGGTAATCCTTGGAGGGGGCGACCGTCCTCCCTCTCCTTCCCGCCGGGTAGCACCGGGGGCCCCCAGGCCGGAATATTCATAATGATCGTTTCTGTATTGGTCTTTCCTTTCAGTTCGAAATACAATTCTTTTTCTTTACACAGAGGTACCTTTTGTGTCTTCGTCCTCTATCGTAACGTTTCCCAGTAAAATCATGAAAAATTTTTAGATGTAAAAAGATTTTTGTTTTCTTTAAGTATTCAATACTAAATCTTGAAAAATCCTGATACTTCTGGAATTTTGGATTGGACGAAAGTGAAATATGTACTTCTTTAGAAAATTTCTCTGACTCACCAAATACGTTCCAATATGTTAATTATACATCGTCGAAGGGTCCACCGAGTCGTCATTTCTTGGACGGGTGGTTACGTCCTCTACGGACGGTTCGTCCTTGACGTCCAAACTAGGGACCCAGTCCTTCCTAGGGGACTTTTCCTTTACCGTTGGGTGAGGTTATGAGAACGGACCCTTTATGGTACCTGTCTCCTCGGACCGCCCGATGTCAGGTTCCCCACCGTTTCTCAGCCTGTACTGAATCGTTGATTTGTCGTTGTCGTCATCACGAGTCTTATCTTAGATACAGAGGGCTACAGAGGGCTGAGGGACAAGTTACAAGAATTATATTTTGTGTGTCTGTTTATGTATTGACCCTAATTTTTGTTTTTTTAGTTGGTTATTTGTTTTTACGGGAGTAGGTCCCTTGATCGAAACGTATAATATTTTACCACTTTTTTCTTATGCACTACGATACGTGAAAAATAAATTCTAATAAACTTTCATATATATTTATAAGTTTGTGTAAGTAAAGGGTTCCTGCACTCGATTTCATTCACTTTCACAATCAGTGAATAAGCACAGGTTGAGAAATGTTAGTGTACCGAGGAGATAGGTGCCTTAAGAGGTCCGTTCTTATGACCTTACCCATCGGTAAGGGAAGAGCTCCTCTAGAAGGGTTGGGTCCCTAGTGTGAACCCAGAAGACGTAACGTCCATCTAAGAAATGGTAGACTCGGTGGTCCCTTCGGGATTCGATTTCATTTACTTACTTGTAAAGATTTTATTTAGTTTAATAAAACTATTGATAACGAAATCATTTTTATGAATTATTTTATAATTTATTTGAGTAAAGTCAACTTAGGTCGATAAATAGGGTTTAATGGAGTAGATCTCAGGAAAATTATCCTCAAGTGTCATTGAGAGACAGAATCCTCCCCTTTGACCCCCTTCTTCTTTGTTGACTGAGAGTGAGAAGGTAAAGGGATAACTTTGTCCTTCAGAGTCGTTTCTTTCGACCTTTCGACGGTGCAGTGGTGACTTGAAAGAGGAAAAGTTTATGTAAAGTCCCGAGAGTATTCTCATTCATCACACCGTCTCGGGGAAGCGTCTTACCAATGGGTTCATGGTTGAAGGTCGAGATAAACATCTTTCCCCACTTCAAAATTAAATAGTATGATAAGTTTAAACACCTTTCAACAAAAATTATTTTAAAATTTCGGAACAAAATTTATTACTATAAATTTATGGATTCATACAATGCTATAACTTAAAAAAAGAACAAATGTACACTGTCCTGTTTGATTATTCTTCACACCAAAAGTGATCCGACACAACCAACCCTCCTCTCTTTATTTTTTTTAAGGAGTTGTCCAAATCTTTATGAATCTATAACGATACAAAATACCTAATTCCAATCTTTCTTCGTCTCCGGCCAAAAAAGTTCGACGGGAAGTCGATAGACAATTCTGTTACATTATATGTCTAAACCTAAACGTTTATAGTCGTACTCTGACCTTGAAGTAAGAAGGACAGTATGAAGTACTGACACTGAGACGAGTGGTCATCACTCACTTCTTGTTTTTCCATTTGTACTAAACTGATAATAAAGAGAGGTACTTACGTCTCGTTCGCCCTCATGAATTACTTACTCATGTGTACCTAGACCGGAACAAGTTCAGTGTTTTCAAGTTTCGGAAGAGTAAATGTCTATTCTTCGATCATCAGTGACCCGTTACTGAACGATTTTTGGTCACTTGGTCCGTCATGACCTGTACATTAATCTAGGGTACAAAGGAGGAGGGAATACGACGAGTCGAGATTCTTGTAGACCGTCGACTCCCCTTTCATAGTTCCCACCTCACTTCCTGTTGTCTCATTAGTCGTGTCCGAACCGGACCAAACGTCTCAATTTTGAGACTCCCGTGAGGTGGACCGAGGATGAGGATGACCACCGGTCGTCCAGTGGTGTCGGTGGAGGACGTAGGTTGAGAAGTGTCGGAGATACATATAAAATGGATAGTTTACCTTCGTTCTCGTCTTAAGACTTACCTCTAAAAGACTACTGAAAAGTACCGTTCATTGGAACTTTTTAGTTTGACTTTTTCCAAGATGTAACGGTGTTTGAACGAATTTGGTTTAACGTTTTCTAGACCACAAAGTTGTATGGAAAAGTTTATACAATGAGAATCTTGTTAATTTAAGACCTGTACGGAGTTTATCGATTTCCGACACGTTGAATAGAGGACCATGGTCAATTACCCCTTGTTTTTGGATCTATTTGGAAGGGTGGATGTATCCGTCGTTGTACGCACGTGTAGTCCGTGAAAAGACTTGGAAACTTTTAGACTGAATGTTTTATGGACCGTCCCCCATATTCATGACATTCACATTTGAGTTTACGTTTATCAAAAAAAAGAAAATTCTTGTTAGAGACCTTTACACCATAATCAAGAGATGTGTTTTAATAATGTGACTTCTTACACTTTTGGAATCTCCAGTATGAATGCTTTTGTATCCGTATCGAGTAAAATGACGTGAAGGGAGCACCGAGTCTCCAATTTCGCAGACGGACGTTACGCCCTCTGGACCCAAGTTAAGGACCCAACCCTTCTAAGGGACCTCTTCCTTTACCGTTGGGTGAGGTCATAAGAACGGACCTCTTAGGGTACCTGTCTCCTCGGACCACCCGATGTCAGGTACGTCAACGTTTCTCAGCCTGTGTTGACTCGCTGAAGTGAAAGTGAAAGTGAAATGACTCGAAGTGTCTAAACAAAAAATGTTTAAAAAATGTTTAACTTCCAAACGCCGTTGGGACAGTTCGTTCGGATGACCACGGTAAAAAGGTTGTCATAAATGAGTGAAGTACAGAGACACAGTGTAAAACCATTAAGAACGTTATATAGTTTAAAAAGTAATAATAATATAAACGATATCACTAGTCACTAAAAACTGTATGGATGACGTTTTTTCTAGTACTGAGTGACTTCCGAGTCTATTACCCAGCGTAAAAAATCGTTATTTCATAAAATTTAATTCATACATGTAAAAAACTGTATTACGATAACATGTGAACTTTCCGATGATTACATACAAGGTTTGTAATTGAAATTATTCGTGATCTTTTGGTCTTTCAAGTACACTGAACGAAAAAAACTATAAGTGAAATAACGTCACCAGACCTTGGTTTGAGAGTTATAAAGAGTTCCATAAGCATATTTTATTTTGTTCGTCCGACCAAAGGTAGTAAGCCGATCCAAACACATAGTAGTGGTAATGATAGTCATAATTGTTAAATTGTTAATATTAATGTTTTTGAAAAGTGTACTAAATGGAATGTTTATCAAAATAAAGGGGTAAAATTTTCCCTCTATTCCTTTGATTCCGAATTTCTTAATTTTACAAAGAGGATATAGGGTTTCGATCATTCATTCAAAAGTAAAAAGATGGTGTCGTTCTTAAAAAGTTTTTAGTAACACACATTTAGTGAAAATTTTTATGTCTCCTTGACAACCCGTAAAAATTTTTTTAGAAATATTCTTATTTTTGTCTTCCTCTACTGTTTCGAAAATACACACACACACAACGTTGAATTCCATTATAAGTGTTATTTGAAAGTCTAAGATCCGGAAGGTTATTAAGAGGGGTAGAAAGAGTGAGAGTAAAAAACAAAGAACACCTAAAGTAACCCTTACGGATATATACATACTTATGTACGTGTCGTTTAAAAAGTTTAATATAGTTGTGTGGTAAGACTAAAGATTTTGAGGAAGGACTATGGTAGGTTCGTTTCTGATACGTAAAAATGACTGTACGATGGTTCAGTGAAGAATTTTGAAGACAAAGAATTCAATTTTTAAAGTACTTCGTATATTAACGAGATTCATGGAAAATTAAAGGGTGATGTTGGATAAGTCGTGGTCTTCCAGATGATATTTACGTTTTATGTTAGAGTTATAAGGGGAATCTGATCCCAAAGAGTTGGTCGTAAAACCCGACTCATGATGTCAGGTACCCCAGTGCTTCACAGCCTATACTGAATCTCTGATTTGTTGTTGAAAAACGACACCCCTCGACAGGACTCGTAACATCTTGTATTGTCAGAAATCCCCAAGTGGGTGCTGTATGGTTTTCGTGTGTTGGAGGGGTGTCGCACTGTTAGTTTTCACAGAGTCTATACGTTTATAAGAGAACCTTCACTCCAGTAAGGACCAACTTTTGGTAACGGTGTCTAATCAGTTCCCATAGTTAAATAGGGAACAAACCTTGCTTATCATCTAGTCGAACGCTTTACAAACGTCTACCTTAAGAAGGGAAAGAGTTGTATACTTTTAAATTCTTTTTTTGATTTTCCAGTTTGAGACACTGAGTATTTGGAATAGACGATTTGGTTTGTCACAAGTTCATTAATAATATATTTTACAATTTAATAAATTTTCGAACAGTTACAATTTCTACAGTGTTTATAGTCGACAAAAGAATTATTATTGAATTATTATTAGAGTAAACAAAATGATATTTTTCACATTCTATTTAAATAAGTTTCTTGTCTTTAGTGGTTAAGTGTCAAAATGGATAAAATTACTCTCTTAATCGTAATATTTGTTTTATAAACTCGTTGTCAACATTTTCGAGTATTGAATAACGAAAGAAATACGAATAGTGTTTTTGTTTTCCGTCGTTTTGAAATATGTACAAATCGACACCAGGCTATTTGGACTTACCTGAAGGTAGCCCCCGTAAAGGATTTTCTTTACCCAAATAAACGAGTCCCGGATTATATTTCAACTACGACCGGTACCAGTATTACGTGTTCCTGGTTCAGTGAAGTCAACACAGGCTGAGACACACTGCGATACCTGACATCGGACGTTCCGAGGAGACAGGTGCCCCAAGAGGTCCGTTCTTATGACCTCACCTATCGGTAAGGAAAGAGGTTCCCTAGAAAGGGTGGGTCCCTACCTTGCACCCAGAGGGTGTGGCATCCGGTTGAGAAATGGTAGACTCGGTAGTACCTTCGAGTTTTTCTTTACCTTATTTAAGATTACCATATAAAATAAATTGGGTTATATAAGTTTATAATAAAGTGGTGCACTAGTTATATTTTTTAACGACAATAATGTGAAAGAGGATGACTCATAAAAGTTTTGAACGACACATGAAATATGTAGACCGTGTTAAATAAAACGTGATTGATGTGACGTTCACAAGAATATCACCGATATAATATCCTGTCGATGTCGCTGAACGACCGACTTAATTTTCGTCAATGTAGGTAAACCGTAGTGGCTGAGTTACCTGTACTCAAACTCATTTGAGACCCTCAACCACTACCTGTCCCTCGGGACTGCACGACGTCAGGTGTCCCAGCGCTTCTCAGCCTGTACGGACTCGCTGACTTGACTCGTAAGTAAACTCATGATGAAATCTAAAGGAAAGTTTCGACTGTTTTAAGGGTTTTGAGAAGACATCTCACTCCTTCATAGGGGTCACAGGGGTCTCGAAAAGTCCATTTACCACGTTTGTTTGAAAGACTTCTACCTCTTCGTGCGATGTCAGATGAAGATATGTGTTGGAGATCCTCTCTTCGCAACCACAGTCAAGAAGTCGCACGTTGGTCAAGTCGAGTCAGCGAGTCAGCACAGGCTGAGAAACGCTGGGGTACTTTGTCGTCATGCGGTCCGGAGGGACGGGTAGTGGTTGAGCGTCTCAGTGGATTAATTACTGCTACATCGAGCACCGAACTTAAAGAGAGACAACGAGGTTTTGTTTTAACTTTGAGGAGAAGAATAATTCTCCTTTTAGTTAGGATTCCCTTCATCAGTGAAAGAGTCATCGACTCTCATAATACTCAATTCTTAATTATGGCTGCTCGGAAAGGATTACTAGAAGGGGATGAACGGTTGGCAAAGGGTTTGGGAAATCTCTTTTCGGTCAAGGACTGTCGATAGTTGACGGTCTTTTCTATTGACGCTTTGTGTTAAAGGACAAAGAGGAAGGAACTACGGTGAACCCGCACACACTGGTGCGTCGGTCGAAGCGAGGTGGACCTCACTCTTGTCCCTCCCAAGGCACCTCAGCTTCCGCGGTCCGGCTCCCGTCCGTCTCCAGGGGGTTCCACCCGTCCACCCTGGCTCGTCCCTGAAGCCTGAGTCCCTGTGCTTTCGACCCTTAGAGGCGGTCTGCCCGCGCTAAGTTGGCGGGGAGAGGTCTGGGACGCTCGTGGGTCCTGGGCCACCGCCACCTCCGCCCGTGTCCGGAGGGGTGCGGGACGTGGACGCCGGGTTCCTCACCCGGGGTGGCTCGCGGGAGGGGCCTCCGCCTCGGAGTCTGCCGTTTTCCTTGAGCCGGGCCCGACCTCGGCCCTCCCGTCGTCGGACGCCGACCCCGGGGTACCGGTCGCAGACGTTGGGAGTCGTTGGGCGCCGGCGCGGGAGAGCGAATGGCGGGGTCTAGGGGTCGAAGTCGACCCTGAACAAGTCCAAGAGGTGTATCAGGGGGTCGTTCGCCAAGTCGTCCAGGCGCTGGTGGCTGAGGTCGTGGTACCACCCTGGGTCCGTGTCCTCTCCCTCCTCGGCCTTGGCTGGCCGCGTCGACTCCCGCCGCTGGTCGCGACGCTTACTGTCGGGGGGCCCGCGGCTGGGCGGGGCCGCGGCGCGTCGTGGCGCGCACTAACCCGACACGCGTCCGCGCGGTGTCGGCGGCGACGACAACGACGACCAAGACGAGGACGACGACGGGCCTCGACCTCGAAGCCCCGCGCAGCGTTTGAGCACTGGGGGACCGGCGTCCGGCGGTCCCGTGGACTGTCGCCCGCCTCGCCTCGCCACCTCTTCGAGAAACCGCGAACGGAGTCGCTGGTCGTGGTCTCCTTTCTCTACAATTCTCTTTCTTTTCCCTCCGTCCTCAATGACTCGTGCCCCTGTAGAAACTACCAGGGAGACGAAGGAGACTCAGCGGAAGAAAACTGAACTCCTGGCATCCCGAGGCAGTAGCCCCACCCTTCGTCGACACGCCGCGACCTCGGCTGGCTTACCGATGGGCCGCGAAGGGTCCGGAGGTCAGGTGTGACTCGTCGGAGTATTCCTTGGTAGGCAAGTCCTCCCCTTTTATCCTCTGGGACGTGGCAGCAAGACGATGTGTAGTCGGCGTGGACCGTGCTCGAGAGACGGAGGAAAGCGCAGGCCTTTTGTGTGAAGTCATTAAACGTTCACCCTCCTTCCCTTTGTCTTGACGTAGTATTCTACCGTCTTCCCCTTGAGTCATACGTAAAGCAATTGAGGAGGAAAATGAGGGAGACACGGACTAACCGAGAATCAATTAAGTCCTCAGTGAAGAATTAATGTATGATTCAATTCCTTTATTTCTTGTTTTGCTGCATCATGAAGGAAAAAAAAGGGAAATTCCCATCCAATCGACAATTGAAGTAAAGAAAATTAGTAACTTGATAAAGACCACACGGTTCTGAAAAACTTTCACTCCGAAAATATTAAGTTCCTGAAAATCATTTTAAATCGGTGAGTAACTGTTCGGTTAAGAGAAATCTCTCGTCCTGTAAAAAAAAATTAAATAATTTTTTTTTCAACTCTATCAAATGTTTGTATTTGGACTCGTTATCACTCTAATAAACACCAGTGCGCAAATAATTTACTAAGTGACGTGTACAGACTTTTTGATACACACTTAACGAGAATTTGTTGAAGATACCTGTAACACATTAGGGGTCTAAGTTTACAACTTTAAGAAAAATAAATTAACTTCCTCTTAACGAAATGTCTTAAAACAAAAGACAGTTTGTAGTTGTACGTTTACAACTTTAAGATTGGAGATGACAGTCTCATAATCCTTCGTCCCCGGAAACCCTCCATTAATCCAGTAATCCATTAATCCATCTCGGGAGTACCTACCCTAATCATCGGGATACTTTCTCTGGGGTCTCTCAAGGGAGTGGCGAAGACGGGACACTTCTATGTCGTTCTTCTGACTGTAGATACTTGGTCCTTCACCCGGGAGTGATCTGACTTAGTTGACCGTGGAACTAGAACTTGAAGGACTGAAGTTCTTGACACTTTTAACATAATAAAAATTCGGTGGGTCGGACAACATAAGACATTATCGTCGGACTTGTTTGATTATTATCCTAGTTTTTCTTTTTAGTAAGGAATTTATGTTTCAAGTGACCTCTTTTTTCAGTTTTATAGATCTTAACCACAATATATTTTACCTACATTTTCTTTTCTTAGTTGTGATTCGTCATGATTACGATAGTTATTGGTGGAAGTAGGGAGTGAGGTCAGGTGTCTTTTATTTTGTCATTGACAAACAAAAAGGATCGAATCAGTGGGACTGTTTTGTGGATCCTACATAAAACTTCGTGAAGTATGAAGTAAGGAAATGGTAGGTGTTGGTTAATTGTCGGTTTGTACAGAGAAGACGAAAACGTATAAAGGATTTAAGAGAAATATAGAGTGGGTTTGACGTGTTAGTGGGTGATTGGACAGGGTTTGAACAAAGATTAGACGAGGGTTGGTGGGGAGAGGGGAACATGTAAGTGTGGTTGGTACGTGACCCTTCTTACTTTTTTTTTCTATATATCTATCTAGGTATGTCTATAGGTATGTAACAATGACTCTATCCGCACGTAGTCTTTTTCAACTCTTTGGTTTGTTACGTTCCTATATACTTATTGACACCCGAGCCTATTACTGTCAGAAGGAGACTTAGCTAAACCCACAAGGTACTTGTCTCGGAGTAGGACAATCTGTTTGGTGGGTTCATGACGTACTTAGTACGAAGGCTCCATTCATTTTATAATCCGAATTACACCAGTGTCCCCTAGTGGGTACGTTCCCGTACAAAGACGACAAAAGTTCTGTAGAATATATCCTTTACAAAGGTTTGACAATAACTTCTTCCACTAAATAATTATTTTTTGTTTCGTTTAGATGAACCGAACCGGTCTTTCTCTTTACAAAAATTCCCTTAGGTACACACTTAGTGGATTAGGAATTAGTTCGTCTGAGTATATTATTGACGATTCACTATCGGTTGTGAATGATATATGGTCCACAAAGCACGTAAATTGGGAGTGTTACTAGTACACACCATCCGGAACATTGACGGTAATATGTTGAAGTTGAGTCTCTTCAATTAAATGAACGGGTGTCAAGGTATCAATTTTTCGACGTATTATAAACTTGGTTCCTACTTATTGAGGTTTCAGATACAAAGAAGTGGTGATTAAGTAGAGAGGGAGGTGTTGTGTCGAAAGGAATTGGTGAAGAGTCTGTCGAAGAGTCTAACACTCAGAGTGATAAAATTAGGTCCCGAGAGACCCGAGAGTAAACGTCTCGATTGTCGTAGAACGGAGGACTCTTTTCTACTCAGTTTTGTGTTAGTACACTGGGAATTCACATATTGACCATTTGTAAGAGGGTATCCAAATTGTCACTGGGTTCCGTTTTTTTTTTTCTATCGGGTGTAGGTTCCTGTTTCCTTTTCGACATTACACTGTAATCTTCCCCTCGACAACGACGACGATTCAGCGAAGTCACCACAGGTTGAGACACGTTGGGGTATCTGTCGTCGGGTGGTCCGAGGTAACAGGGACCCTAAGGGGTCCGTTCTTGTGACCTCACCCAACGGTAAAGGAAGAGGTTACGTACTTTCACTTTTCACTTTCACTTCAGCAAGTCAGTATAGGCTGAGAAACGTTGGGGTACCTGACGTCGGATGGTCCGAGGAGGTAGGTACCCTAAAAGGTCCGTTCTCATGACCTCACCCAACGGTAACGGAAGAGGTCTTGCCCTCGTTAGTACAATTTTAGTTTGGAGATGGGAGGTCTCTACGAACCTCACGTGTTCGTTTTGGACTACACGTGGTCCTTTGTCCTTTTTCCTCGTCACTGGGGGTGTTCTAAGACTCACAACCTCTCAGACGTCTTCACACCCAGTTGTTACCGGACGGTGTTCCGGTCTTCGCGTCTTCCAGATTCTCCGTACCGGATTCAGGAGAACCTCCTCCAGCAGTAATCGGGATGGTATCTCTGACGTACGTTACACCCTCTGGACCCAAGTTAGGAACCCAACCCTTTTAGGGGACCTCATCCCGTACCGTTGGGTGAGGTCATAAGAACGGACGTATTATGGGTACCTGTCTCCTCGGACCGTCCGATACATCCCAGATACCTCAGCTTTTCTCAACCTGTGTCGACTCACTGATTCGTGTGTCTCTGACGTACGAGTTCAAGACCCGGTGGAGTCCAGTCTGATGTCACTCCCTCGTGTCACGGTGGGTAGTCGTCTTTCAACCTAATTTCTAAATGACTCTTACCGGAACAGATGGTCTCGTTCTAGGTCAAAAGGGGTCGGTTAGAGAGGGTAGCCCTTCGAACGTAATCGGAGAATAAGAGTAAATAGTCTCCCGTCTGTCTTCTTCGTTCTTGATGTTAGTGTACCGGAGGTCTCACTTTTGGTGTTAGTTCCTTTTGATTGGTTTTACTAGTGTACCTAGTGTCGAAACACATTGAGTCACTTCGATACTCAGTGTGACACGTCCCAGTGGCTTCTCTCTACCCTGTACCACCTCTCAAGACTGTTTTGCACCAGGTAACCTTCCCTTACCGTTTGCTGAAGTCTTAAGAACGGAACTCTTTAGGTACTTGTCATACTTTTTCGTTTTTCTATGCTTTGACTTTCTACTCGGGTGGTCCAGCCATCCACGGGTCACACGATTACTCTTTCTCACCTCTTTGTCGAGGTTTTTCTTACTTCTTCGACTCGGTTTCACCTTTCCTGTGGGTCAACACCTAAACAGACCACCACTTCCCGAAGGCACTGTCGAGTCAACCATTTCTTAAACGGACATCACACCCTGTGGACCCAAGTCAGGGAGCCAACCCTTCTAGGGGACCTCTTCCCTTTCCGATGGGTGAGGTTATAAGATCGGACCTCTTAAGTACCTGACATGTCAGGTGTCACAGAGTTTCTCAGTCTTTAATGTCTCTCTGAAAGTGATAGTGACCACCACTTTCATATAAGACTACGACATTTCTTGTCATAACGTATCCTTGGACCTTACAATCCAGGTACTTAGTTCCATTTAACCTACACCAGTTGTCCTTTACCGTGTTCACTTATGGATGTAAAATCCTTAGTCACTTGATTTTACCTCCTTACCCGCTTAAATTGAGTCTACTGGTGACATAGATGATGACACCCGTTCTTAGTGAATTTTCCTTACCTCATCGGGAGTATGAGTTGTTTTCTTAGACTTTACGTCATGAACTCACTTTAGACTTTTTACTGTCCTACTAGAGACAAACAAAGGTTCCGTTTGATAAGTGATAGTGTCATTAGGTTCCGATACGGGGTTGGTGACTACGACTTCTTCGACTTCAGGTTGTCAAAATACTTCTTGATGTTCTGGAAGATTTTGATTGTGGGTTTTCTCTACAGGAAAAGTAATATGCCGTGACCTTACGTTTTCATCCTTTAGTTCTTTATGGACCTTATTGTCCATTCAAACCGGAACCTCATGTTTTACTTCGTCCCGTTTCCGATTGTCTGAAAACGGTTCTCTTACGTGACCAGTATCGTTTGTGGATGAAGGTTGTTGTGTTTTCCCCTTAGATGTGTACCTGTAGTGGTCCACCAGTTATGACTTCAGTCTGACTAATATGAGAGACTTCAGTTTATTCCTCTTGAGATATGTCAGTCGTTTTTGTTCTGACCCTCGTCTAACACCGAGTCTAGTATTCGAGGAATAACGTTTTAAGTCTGAATTTAACTTCTTTCATCCCTTTTGGTGATCTGGTAAGTTCATACTAGATATAGTTTAGGGAACATTAATATGTCATCCTCACTGTTTATCTAAGTTCTTGTCTTCTTGATACGTTTTTTTTTCTAGAATTACTGGGTCTATTGGTGCTACCACACTAGTGAGTGGATCTCGGTCAGTAGGACCTGACACTTCAGTTCACTCAGAATCCTTCGTAGTGATACTTGTTTCGATCACCTCCACTACCTTAAGGTCGACTCGATAAAGTTTAGGATTTTCTACTACGACACTTTCACGACGTGAGTTATACGGTCGTTTAAACCTTTTGAGTTGTCACCGGTGTCCTGACTTTTTCCAGTCAAAAGTAAGGTCAGGGTTTCTTCCCGTTACGGTTTCTTACAAGTTTGATGACGTGTTAACGTAAGTAAAGTATACGATCGTTTCATTACGAGTTTTAAGAGGTTCGGTCCGAAGTTATCATACACTTGACTCTTGAAGGTCTATAAGTTCGACCTAAATCTTTTCCGTCTCCTTCGTCTCTAGTTTAACGATTGTAGACGACATAGTATCCTTTTCGTTCTCTTAAGGTCTTTTTGTAGATGAAGACGAAGTAATTGATACAATTTCGGAAACTGACACACCTAGTGTTGAGTGACATCTTTTAAGTTCTCAACCCTTAAGGTCTGGTGGAATAGACGGAGGACGTTTTGGACATACGTCCAGTTCTTCGTTGTCAGTCTTGACCTGTACCCTGTTGACTGGACAAGTTCAACCCTTTTCTTATAGAGTTCCCTCATATAACAGTGGGACGAATAAATTGAATACACGTCTTATGTAGTACTCTTTACGGTACGACCTACTTCGTCTTCGACCTTAGTTCTAACGACCCTCTTTATAGTTATTACAGTCTATACGTCTTTTGTAATGGGAAACCGTCTTTTACTTCTCCTTGATTTCTCAGAGAACTACTTCCATTTTCTCCTCTCACTTTTTGGACCGAACTTTGAGTTGTAAGTGTTTTGATTCTAATACCGTAGACCAGGGTAGTGAAGTATAGTTTATCTACCCCTTTGTTACCTTTGTCACTGTCTGAAACAAAAGAACCCAAGGTTTTAGTGACGTCTATCTCCGAAGTCGGTGTTTTAATTTTCCGTCAACGAGGAACCTTCTTTTTTATACTGTTTGGATCTGTCGTATAATTTTTCATCTCTGTAATAAAACGGTTGTTTCCAGATATATCAGTTTCGATACTAAAAAGGTCATCAGTACATACCTACACTCTCGACTTGGTATTTCTTCCGACTCGTGACTTCTTAACTACGAAAACTTAACACCACAACCTCTTCTGAGAACTCTCAAGGAACCTGACGTTCCTCTAGGTTGGTCAGTTAGGACTTCCTTTAGTCAGGTTTATAAGTAACTTTCTTGACTACGACTCGACTTCGAGGTTGAGAAACCGGTGGACTACACTTCCCGACTGAGTAATCTTTTCTGGGACTACGACCCTTTCTAACTCCAGTCCTCGTTTTCCCCTACTGTCTCCTACTCTATCAACCTACCGTAGTCGTTGAGTTACCTGTACTCAAACTCGTTCGAGACCCTTTATCACTTCCTGTCCCTTCGGACCGTACGATGTCAGATACCCCAGCGTTTCTCAGTCTGTACTGACTCACTCACTAGTTGTTGTCACCTACCTCCAAGTATTATAAGATATCCTTCGCCACCAGTTTTGGGTAAGGGTTCTTTTTCATTACGTTCTTCCGTGTTACCAACAGACTCCTCCGGAATGTTTATCGACTCTTTTCTTCTCTTCGGTTTTCGTTTCCTCTTTTCCTTTCTATATGGGTAAACTTACGTCTCAAGGTTTCTTATCGTTCCTCTCTATTCTTTCAGAAGAATTCACTTGTTACATTTCTTTATCTCCTTGTTTTACCTTATCCTTTCTGATCTCTAGAGAAGTTCTTTTAATTTCTATGGTTCCCTTGTAAATCACGTTTCTACACGTGTTATTTCCTGTCTTTACCATTCCTGGATTGTCTTCGTATTCTCTAATTCTTCTACACCGTTCTTATGTCTTTTCTTAATATGTTCTTTCCAGAATTACTGGGCTTATTGGTACTACCATACCAGTGAGTGTATCTCGGTCTGTAGAACCTCATACTTCAGTTCACTGGAATGAAACCGGTGGACTACACTTCTCGGTTGAGTAACCTTTTCTGGGACGATGACCCTTTCTAACTTCCGTCCTTCTCTTCCCCTGTTGTCTCCTACTCTACCAACCTACCGTAGTGACTAAGTCACCTATACTCAAACTCTTTTGAGTCCCTTTATCACTTCCTGTCCCTTCCGACCGCACGACGTCAGATACCCCAGCGTTTCTCAGTCTGTACTGGATCGTTGACTTGTTGTTGTTCTTTACACTGGTCCTCACCTCGAGTTCATTTCTGTTTCTTCATCCATCAGTTCCCGTACCTTTTGAGTTCCTACATGGTTGAGACGGGGGTCCGATCTATATATTTGTCACAAGTTATCAGAGAAGAGTAAAGACGGAGTCGGTTCGTTTCATGTTTATACGGTGGGAGTAATAAAGTAAGGAGAAGACTGTCTTCCCGTATCGATTATACTAGAACATGTCGTCCTAGATGGACGGATCGTATGACCGACCTTCGGTCCTCCGTAGGTCATTTATAGTGAAGCTTACTTATTTACTTGATTACTTGTAAACGAGAGGAGACATGATTGTTATTTATAGACTGTAACACATATACTCCGACATACGATTTGAAAAGTAGACGTAATAGAATAACATACCCAAAGGGACCACCGAGTCACCATTTCTCAGGAGGACGTTACGACCTCTGTGTCCTCTGCGACCAAGCTAGGGACCTATCCCTTCAAGGGACCCTCTTCCTTTACCGTTGAGTGAGGTCATAAGAACGGACCCTTTAGGGTGCCTGTCTCCTCGGAACCTCCAATCACAGGTACCGTAACGTCTTTCAACCGATGTTGAATCGCTTATTTGTTCTTGTTCTTGTTATCTATCTACCCATAATAATGATGGTTTTCCCCGTTCCGTCAAGAGGACCCAGAAATTCAAGTGATTAGGGTAATGGGAGACTACCTCTTATTCTTCTCCGAATACCTTCGAAGGACGACCCTCTCTGACTGACTCTCCCTTTGACCCAGAACAAGACTACCCACCCCGGTACGAGTCATTTAGGAATTAAAAGACAGTTACCCGCCCCGACATAAGGGAGGGACAAAAAACTGGACTCCGGTTTGATACCACCTTTTATTTTTATTACCACTGGAGACTTTCCAGAGTACGGTGTGAGTCACGGGGGTTGGGACGTCGTTCGGTGGCGGCTGGGTGCGGAGATGACCTCTGAGGACCTGTGAGTGCCCGTTCAGACCCAGTCAGAGAACACCCCAGTGATGAGGAAAGAGGACCCAGGACCACACGTATTCTAAAATAAACACGGGGGGTTCACAGACAAAGGGTCAGGACACATTCAAGACCACCGAGATGCCACCCCATAAACCACTGGAGAAGGTTCTCCCGAATACTGTATGGTTCCAAATGACGTGGGTCTCAGGGACGGGGACGTCGTTAGGTTACGACTGGGTATGGAGACGTCCTTTGTGAGTTTGTGTCAAGACCGAGTCAGAGACACCCCAGAGACCCAGGACCACGTGTGTTCCAAACAAACTCGGGAGACTCACAGAGACCACCCATACCCCAACCTAAGATTTACGATAAAGCGGGGAGGATGACAGAACGACCCCGAAGAGGAAACTGGAACCTGTGCCCCATAGAGGAGTTTCAGTGAGGTTACGGTGTGTCGGTGGAACAGAGTGATTGACTTTGATACTCGGTACGACAAATCCCGGTGAGTTCTACCTACCCAGTACCACCTCTCAAGACTTGTTTGTACCAGGTGACCTCTTCCCTTACCGTTCGGTGAAGTCATAAGAACGGAACTCTTGGGGTATTTGTCATACTTTTCCGTTTTTCTTTCCTGTGACTTTCTACTTGAGGGGTTATACGATGACCTCTAGTCACCTCTTTATTGAGGTATTTCATACTTCTCTTCCTCGGTTCGTTTTTGTTGTGGGTCGACACCTACACTGACCACTACCTTCATTTCGGGTTACGATATTTCTCGTTATTACGTATCCTTGGACCTTACAATCCAGGTACTTAGTTCCGTTTAACCTTCACCAATTTGTCCTCCACCGTTCTCACTTGTAGTTGTAAAATCCTTAGTTACTTGATTTTACCTGACCTTACCCACGTAAATTGAGTCTACTGGTAATATAAATGATGACACCCGTCCTTAGAGAATCTTCTTTACCTCATCGGTAATATCAGTTGTTTTGTCAGACTTTGCGTCACGAACCCACGTTAAAGTTTTTACTGTCCTGCTAGAGACAAGCAAAGGTTCCGTTTGGTAAGTTATCGTGCCATTAGGTTCAGGACCTGACCTTCTTTGTGTTCGACCTTAGTTCTAACGACCCTCTTTATAGTTATTGGAGTCTATACGTCTACTATGGAGGGAATTCCGTCTTTCACTTCTCCTTGATTTTTCGGAGAACTACTTTCACTTTCTCCTCTCACTTTTTCAACCGGATTTCGAGTTGTAAGTCTTTTGCTTCTAGTACCGTAGGCCAGGGTAGTGAAGTACCCTTTATCTACCCCTTTGTCGCCTTTGTCTCAGTCTGAAATAAAAACCCCCGAGGTTTTAGTGACGTCTACCACTGACGTCGGTACTTTAATTTTCTGCGAGTGAGGAACCTTCTTTTTAATACTGGTTGGATCTGTCGTATGAGTTTTCGTCCCTGCAATGAAACGGCTGATTCCAGGCAGATCAGTTCCGATACCAAAAAGGACACCAGTACATACCTACATTCTCAACCTGACACTTCTTCCGACTCGCGGTTTCTTAACTACGAAAACTTGACACCACAACCTCTTCTGAGAACTCCCAGGGAACCTGACGTTCCTCTAGGTTGGTCAGGTAAGACTTCCTCTAGTTGGGACCCTAAAGAAACCTTCCTTACTACGACTTCGACTTCGAGGTCATGAAACCGGTGGAGTACGCATCTCAACTGAGTAACCTTTTCTGGCTACGACCCTCTCTAACCCCCGTCCTCCTCCTCCCCTGCTGGCTCCTACTCTACCGACTTACCGTAGTGCCTGAGCTACCTGTACTCAGACTCACTTAAGGCCCTCTACCACTACCTGTCCCTCCGGACCGCTCGACGCTAAGTACCCCAGCGTTTCTCAGCCTGTGCTGACTTGCTGACTTGACTTGACTTGACTACGGGGTTTGTCATTATGACTTCTTCAACTTCAACTTACCAAGATACTTCTGGATGTTCTGGAAGATCTTGCTTGTGGGGTTTTTCTATAGGAAAAGTAATGTCCCCTGACCTTACGTTTTCATCCTTCAGTTCTTTGTGGACCTCATTGTTCGTTTAAACCGGAACCTCATGTCGTACTTCATCCCGTTTCCGATTATCTCAAAACGGTTTTCTTACGTGACCAGTATCGTTTGTGGGTGAAGATTGTTGTGTTCTCTACTGAGATGTGTACCTGTAATGATCTACGAGTTATACCTTTAGTCTGACTAATATAAGGAATGTCGACTTCTACCTCTTCTTGATTCAGTCCTTTTTGTTCTGGTCCTCGACTGACACTGAGTCTAATACTTGAGGAATAACGGTTTAAGTCTGAATTTAACTACTTTCATCCCTTTTGATGATCTGGTAAGTCCATACTGGATTTAGTTTAGGGAATGCTAATATGTTACCTTCACTCTTTATCTAAGTTCCCTGATCTAGACTATCTCAGGGACTTCTTGATACCTACCTCTAAACACTATAACATGTCCTCCGTCATTAGTTCTGGTAGGTGTCCTTTTTCTTTGTATTTTCCGTTTTGCCAACAGACTCCTCCGGAATGTTTATCGATACTTTTCTTCTCTTCACTTTCCGTCCTCTTTTCCTTTCTATATGGGTAGACTTACGTCTCAAGGTTTCTTATCGTTCCTCTGTATTCTTTCGGAAGGAGTCACAAGTTACGTTTCTTTATTTTCTTTTATTATCTTATCCTATCTAGAGAGAACTTCTCTAGAGAAGTTCTTTTAATCTCTATGGTCCCCTTTTAAAGTACGTTTCTACCCGTATGATTTCCTGTCTTCACCATACCTGAATTATCTTCGTCTTCTGTAATTCTTCTCCACCGTTCTTATGTGTCTTCTTGATATGGTTTTTTTACAAGTGTTGGGTCTATTAGTGCTACCACACTAGTGAGTGGATCTCGGTCAGTAGGACCTCATGCTTCAGTTAACCCGGAATCCTTCGTAACGATGTTTGTTTCGATCACCTCTACTACCTTAAGGTCAACTCGATAAACTTTAGGATTTTCTACTACGACACTTTCACGACGTGAGTTATACGGTCGTTTAAACCTTTTGAGTTGTCACCGGTGTCCTGACTTTTTCCAGTCAAAAGTAAGGGTAGGGTTTCTTTCCGTTACGGTTTCTTACGAGTTTGATGGTGTGTTAACGTGAGTAGAGTGTGCGATCGTTTCATTACGAGTTTTAAGAGGTTCAGTCCGAAGTTATCATACACTTGACTCTTGAAGGTCTATAAGTTCGACCTAAATCTTTTTCGTCTCCTTGGTCTTTAGTTTAACGGTTGTAGGTCACCTAGTAGCTTTTTCGTTCTCTCAAGGTCCTTTTGTAGATAAAGACGTAATAACTGGTATGGTTTCGAAAACTGACACACCTAACGTTGTTTGACACCTTTTAAGAATTTCTCTAGCTCATAGTCTGGTGGACTGGACAGAGGACTCTATAGACACTCATCCAGTTCTTCGTTGTCAATCTTGACCTGTACCTTGTCGTCTGACCAACGTTTAACCCTTTTCTCATGCAGTTCCCTCATATGACAGTGGGACGAATAAATTGAATATACGTCTCATGTAGTACTCTTTACGACCTGACCTACTTCGTGTTCGACCTTAGTTCTAACGACCCTCTTTATAGTTATTGGAGTCTATACGTCTACGGTGGTGAGTCTCATCTTTCACTTCTTGATTTCTCGTAGAACAACTTTCACTTTCTCCTCTCACTTTTTCAACCGAACTTCGAGTTGTAAGTCTTTTGATTCTAGTACCGTAGACCAGGGTAGTGAAGTACCCTTTATCTACCCCTTTGTCGCCTTTCTCACTGTCTGAAATAAAACCCCCGAGGTTTTAGTGACGTCTACCACTGACATCGGTACTTTAACTTTCTACGAACGAGAAACCTTCTTTTCAATACTGGTTGGATCTGTCGTATAATTTTTCGTCTCTGCAGTGAAATGGTTGTTTCGAGGTAGATCAGTTTCGAAACCAAAAAGGTCATCATGACATACCTACACTCTCAACCTGATATTTCTTTCGACTCGTGACTTCTTAACTACGAAAAGTTGACACCACAACCTCTTCTGAGAACTCTCAGGGAACCTGACGTTCCTCTAGGTTGGTCAGTTAGGACTTCCTTTAGTCAGGACTTATAAGTAACCTTCCTGAATACGACTTCGACTTTGAGGTTATGAAACCGGTGGACTACACTTCTTGGTTGAGTAACCTTTTCTGGGACTACGACACCCTTTCTAACTTCCGTCCTCCTCTTCCCCTGTTGTCTACTACTCTACCAACCTACCGTACTGGTTGAGATACCTGTACTTCAACTCATTCGAGACCCTCAACCACTACCTGTCCCTTCGGACCGTACGATGTCAGGTACCCCAGTGTTTCTCAGTCTGTACTGACTCTCTGACTTGAGTTAGAATTCGTATTTATCGTACAACGACAAATCAACAATTCAGACTGAGAAAACGAAACAGACTGACAAAACACTCAACAGACTAAGAAAAGAATCGACAGAATCTGTTGACTGAGAAAACTCTGGGGTACTTGACATCAAGTAGTCTGAAGAGACAGGTACCCTAAAGGTCCGTTCTTATGACCTCACCCAACGGTAAAGGAAGAGACCGTCTGGAAGGACTGGATTCCTACCATACACGTAGAGGACGAAACGTCCCTCTAAGAAATGGTGACTCGGTGGTTCCTTCGGGTCTTTATTGTATGTGAGTTTGTTTTGTGGAGTCTAGAGAAAGTAGGATTCGATCGACCTTCTTCCAGTGAATCTTTCACTTGAATCCAGTTAAAAGTTTCCTTCCTTTTCTAGAGAGTCCACTCGTGTCGGATCTTTCCGGTCTACACCAATCCGACGGAGGTTTCCTACCCAGGTTGTCGGGTCTACACACGTCCTTATATTAAAGGGTTAAATTTTTAGTCGTGTGTTCCAAATTCTTCAACCAACAATAAAAAATTTGACTCCATATTTTATGTATTAGAATATAGATTAGAATTCACGTATGATCTAATAGAAAAATGTATACTTATGTTGGGTCATTGGGGTGGGTCTAGTTCTACGTCTTATAAAGGTCGTTGGATATTCCAAGGGACATGTGTGTCATCAAACATCAGTTGTTTCCTTTTATTAAATTTTAGTCTTGTCTTTCGGTCTTCCGTCCATCCCTTGAAACTTTGGACCCGTCTGATTTCCGACCTAAACCCCCTCCTATAATTGATTCTTACTCTGTTTGAGCTGAAAACATAGGAGAAGTACCACCCATATCTCTCGAAGACACTAAGTTAAGTCATACGGTTGACTAGGAGTGTTACTGAGACGGTATATCAATTCTGACTCGGGAGAAAACGTGTATTCATTTGTCTTCGTGGGGGTAAATCTTGACTTACAGATCTTAAACGTGACGCCTAGGTCGGTGCACCGTCTCGCTTTCAACCTTCCGAACCGCAGTCCAATGGATCGTCACGGTTAGGCCGGGCGGGTAACCGCCCGAAGGGTCCGGAGTCCATATTTCCAAGTCCGGCTATCGGAAATTTGAAATCGCTTGGGGCGTCGTCCTTGAAACTAGAGGGGTCTCCGGCACGTGGAGATGTCAAACCACGGGGTCCGTCTTGCCACGCCTCTGGATATCGGAACGAATTGAGAGGGTCCCTGAGCAGACTCCGAGAAACTCGAATTTTCGCCCCTCGTTCGGCTTATAAGATCTTTCCTATTATTAATAAAATTTAGACTCCTAATCTCACGTTATTAGGTCCCCAAGTCCTTTGGTAACGTGTTCATATCACGGAGAACCGTGGTTCCTGTTGCGCTCCGTTTGTGCAACTTTTCGAGACGGAATCTTGTCGCTCCCGTCCAGATCTAATTCCGTTGTTTGGGTTTCACATGTGGTGACTCCTTGTCTCTTCTGTAGTCTCTTTGTGACTTTGTAGACGTTATCGTCGCACTCCCCATCAACGGACCAAGGTTCCCTCCGTCCTCCTCCGTGGAGTATTCATCTTCTCTGGCCTCTGGCCTCGAGAACGCGGGACGTCTCGAGTGAGACTCTAGGCACACACGAACACGCAACGTCCTACTGGTCGAGGTCGTCTCGAAGGAGTCCTTGGCCGTGGACGACGGACTACACCACGGACCTCGCCGAGGAGAACCCTGGGCTCGCGGAGGACGCCCCGTCTTTGGCCGAAATAGTCCTACCTCGGGCGGCTCGGTGCCGGGAGTGCGGGCGGCCCACGGGTTTGCACGAGTGGGGCCTGGCGTAGGGGCTCAAGACGTAGGGGGGCGCTGAGCACGGGACGGGCTGAGACTGACGTTAGGCTCTGAGGACCCCGCTTGTTCGTCCCTGACTGCTACCGCGACCGGCGTGCCTGACCCTGGGCGCGAGCGTCCGGCGTGAGAGCGAAGTCGTGGACGGGGCCCGCGCGTGACGGATGCCGAAGACGCGCGACGAGCTCTCGGGCGTGTGGGCGGCGTCCCTCAGCGAGAAGGAGCCCCCAGGCCCGCGGCGGCGCGAGGGCGGGCGCGGGGCAGGGGCCCGGGTGTGGATGCCCCCGCCGCCGCCTTTGCTGGGGGAGCGGGGGGCCCGCTCTCGCGGGTAACGCGGGGCCCTCCGGGCGTCACCGAGGGAGGACCTGCGCGAGCCGGGGCCCGGGGCGACGGTGGCGAAGGACGCACGAAGACTCCTCGACGACGCGGCGCACGACGCCTGGGTTTCCTTGGCTCTGGACCGGGCGCGGACCAGACAAAGGTCGCCCCTGCTTCTGCTGCTCCTGCTCTTGCTCCCGGGGAGGCCGAGGCCTAGGGGCCGCGCCCGGGGGCCGCGCAGGGGGAGCGGTTGAGGGTTGGGCGAAGGGCTCGCGAACCTCCGGCTCCCGTGGCATTGAGACCCGCCACGGCCCCCGCGGGACGCGGACCGGCGACTCATGTCATCCCGGTCGCCCGCGGAGGCACAGGCCAACGAGGCACGGCTCCCGGGCCGGCCTCCTCGTCGGCTCGGGGCGCGGGGGCATCCGACGTCTCAGTCGAAGTAGGACTTCGGCGCCCCGCGGCACCAGGCCGCCTCGGCGTCCCGGCAGAACCTCGTCCTGAACACGAACCTGCCCGAGAGCCTCCTGCTCCACGCGGCGGACCGGCACGCGCAGTTCCGCCTCTTGGCCCCGGTGCCCGACCTCGCCCCGGCGGACGACCCGGTCCCGCTTGACGACGACCCGGGGGAGGACGAGGAGACTCCCGCGCGAGACGGCGGCCCGGAGAGCCTGTGACTTCGGCGAAACATGTTTTATTTGCACAAAAGTAAGAAGAGGAGTCCAGAAACAAATGAGTCCAGGTCATAACCGTCTCTACTATAACCTAATTAATGGTACTATTTCCTACGATATAAAACACAACAAGTCAGCGACTTATCACAGCGTCAGAAACGCTGGAGTGCCTGACATCGTGAGGTCCGAAGGGACAGGAAGTAATAGAGGGCCTCAAACGAGTTTGAGTACAGGTAACTCAGTTACTACGGTAAGTTGGTAGAAGTAGGAGACAGTCGGGGAACAGGAAGACGGGAGTTAGAAAGTGTTGTGGTCCCAGAAAGGGTGACTCAACCGAGAAACGTAGTACACCGGTTTCATAATCTCAAAGTCGAAGTCGTAACCACGAAATTTACTTATAAGTCCCAACTAAAGGAAGCTCTAACTGACCAAACTAGAGGAACGACAGGTTCCCCGAGAGTTCTCAGAAGAGGTCGTGGTGTTAAGTTTTCGGAGTTGAAAAACCACGAGCCGGAAATACTAGATTGAGAGTATAGGTATGCACTGATAACCTTTTTGGTATCGAAACCGATACTCCCCCGAAGGGACCATCGAGTCTGACATTTCTTAGACGCACGTTACCTAGTCCTTCTAGGGGACTTCTTCCGTTACCGTGGGGGTCATAGGAACGGACCTCTTGAGGTGTCTGATTTCTCGGACGTCCGATCTCAGGTTCCCCAACGTCTCAGTCTGTGTTGACACTGATTGTGTGTGTGTGAACAGATACACCTATAAAACAGATATATGACAGTTGTAAGAAAAAGTCATTTGTCATACCTCAAAACGTCACCACAAAGGGTTACACCTATTGGTTACCGTAAAGGACACAATGGGTCCCAGAATAACTCTCTATTACTTAGTGTTCTTCATAATTTAAATTTCCCAAAGGACTACCAGACAAACGAGGTTATAGGAGTGAAACTCCAACCAAGTAAGATGTTGTAGGTAACTTTGGTAGAATCTTGAACTTAATGAAAACTTCGTAACAAAATCTGGAACTAGCTCTTTTACTCTACCTCTCTCTCTTTGACTGAACAATTTCCAGTTGTCACTTGACAATCATCCTTGAGGTTAGAGCATGAGAAAGAACCGATGTAGAACCTTTTTGTATCCTTCTTACCTTTGGTAAAATTGTAAGACTCGAATTTATTATTAACATTATCAAAATGTTTTAGTTGAATAAATTAAGAATGTTGTTGGAATTTTTGACCATACCGATATAGGGGTAAAATGTCTACTCTCATACCTCCATGTCTTATTTCTGGTCGTCTTAAACGTAGATTCAATAGTCATAAAAGGAGTAATTCGACATATTCATTATGATGTTACAGACTTTTCGAATAGAATGATCACAACACTTTGACGTTGAATATAGACTTTAACAACTGAGACTCCGACTCCAGAGGAGTGTAAAGAGTGGGAGGTCATCTTTCCGTTTATGTAATTTTACTCACTAAATAGTAGAGTTCGACGACTGTAGTCCGTAACTCTACTCGACCCAGATGCTGACTGACTCCACCTTTGATTCCTGGAGCCTCAGTATCTTTTTTCCCCATGATCAGAGTAACCATGGTCCACTCGATCACACGGTCCCGTCTCAGTTCTCATGGATATTACCATAAGAAGGAGGAGACCGAAGACTACCATTATTATCCAAAACACACCACCAAATCAGTGAACCCGAAGGGACCACCGAGTCGACTATTTTCTTAGGTGGACGTCACACCCTCTGGACCCGAGCCAGGGATTCAACCTTCCTAGGGGATCTCTTCCTTTACCAATGGGTGAGGTCATAAAACCGGACCGCTTAAGGTACCTGTCACATCCGGTGTCCCAGTGTTCCTCAACCTGTACTGACACGCTTGAAGTAAAAAAAAAAAATTCAGTGATTCAAAACAGACTGAGAATCTTGGGGTACCTGACATCGGGTGGTTCGAGGAGGCAGGCACTTTAAAAGGTCCGTTCTTATAACCTCACCTAACGGTGAAGAAAGAGGTTCCCTGGAAGGGTTGCGTCCCTGGCTTCGGTGTAGAGGACGTAATACCCGTCTAAGAAATGGTGACTCGGTGGTCCCTTCGGGTTATTATCCAAATGATTCAAAATTTCCTACTAAAAGGAAGTAGGGTGTTTAAGTAACGGTCGGTCCGTATAATGAAGGAAAGAATACGTATATCCTCCTTTTACATAGGATTTACTCCCGACTTTTATAAATTTGTTCATCATATGACATTTTATACTGATGTAATATTCAGACCCAAACCTTTACCAAAGACGAAAATGATTCGACGACTGTCAAAATAGGTAACCACGAGTACTTTTTACGATAAATCTTTTCTCAAAGTCAAAATTATTATCGAGTCCGTATTTGACTTCTACCCAATAATACTATCTATAAATATTACTGTAAGTGACTTGTTTACCCTTCTCACACTTAAATAACTGACAGCTTTAGTCAGTGTAGACCTTCGAGTTTCACTAACTGATTTACTAACTACTGTAATGCCATCAAGTATAGAAATTGTACAAGAAAATAGATGAGTGTCAGTGACAAAGGAACCAGAAGTTTGGTTACGAAATTCTTCTTCTTCTTTTTTTTATATATATATATATACCGAAGGAACCACCGAGTCTGTCATTTCTTAAGTGGACGTTACTTCCCCTGGGTCCATATATTATATATATTTTGGAAGAATTAGTAAACCTTAAAACCATGTCACTGATTATGACTCAAGTGTATACGTCATGAAAATTTCCTTTTATAATTATTTACCTTTGACTCTTGTTGGAGTCAAGTCAAGTCAGCGAGTCAGCGCAGGCTGAGACGCTGGGGTACTTAGCGTCGTGCGGTCCGGAGGGACAGGTAGTGGTTGAGGGCCTCAAGTGAGTCTGAGTGCAGGTAACTCAGTCACTACGGTAGGTCGGTAGAGTAGGAGACAGTAGGGGAAGAGGAGGACGGGGGTTAGGGAGGGTCGTAGTTTCAGAAAAGGTTACTCAGTTGAGAAGCGTACTCCACCGGTTTCATAACCTCAAAGTCGAAATCGTAGTAAGGAAGGTTTCTTTAGGGTCCCAACTAGAAGTCTTACCTGACCAACCTAGAGGAACGTCAGGTTCCCTGAGAGTTCTCAGAAGAGGTTGTGGTGTCAAGTTTTCGTAGTTAAGAAGCCGCGAGTCGGAAGAAGTGTCAGGTTGAGAGTGTAGGTATGTACTGATGACCTTTTTGGTATCGGAACTGATCTGCCTGAAATCAGTCGTTTCATTACAGAGACGAAAAAGTTATACGATAGATCCAACCAGTATTGAAAAGAAGGTTCCTCATTCGCAGAAAATTAAAGTACCGACGTCAGTGGAGACGTCACTAAGACCTCGGGTTTTTTTATTTCAGACTGTGACAAAGGTGACAAAGGGGTAGATAAAGGGTACTTCACTACCCTGACCTACGGTACTAGAAGCAAAAGACTTACAATTCGAAATCCGGTTGAAAAAGTGAGAGGAGAAAGTGAAAGTAGTTCTCCGAAAAATCGAGGAGAAGTGAAAGACGGTATTCCCACCACAGTAGACTTATAGACTCCAGTAACTATAAAGAGGGCCGTTAGAACTAAGGTTGAACACAAAGAAGGTCAGGTCGCAAAGAGTACTACATGAGACGTATCTTCAATTTATTCGTCCCACTGTTATATGTCGGAACTGTATGAGGAAAAGGATAAACCTTGGTCAGACAACAGGGTACAGGTCAAGATTAACAACGAAGGACTGGACGTATGTCTAAAGAGTTCTCCGTCCAATCCACCAGACCATAAGGGTAGAGAACTTCTTAAAAGGTGTCAAATAACACTAGGTGTGTCAGTTTCCGAAACCGTATCAGTTTTTCGTCTTTATCTACAAAAAGACCTTGAGAGAACGAAAAAGGTACTAGGTCACCTACAACCGTTAAACTAGAGACCAAGGAGACGGAAAAGATTTTGGTCGAACTTGTAGTCCCTAAAGTGCCAAGTGCATAACGACTTCGGACCGAACCTCTTAAAACTCGTAATGAAATGATCGTACACTCTACTCACCCATAAATGTTATGGTAGTACAAATAAAAAAAATTATGATTGTCTAACGTAACTACCGAGTTTAGTTTTTTAAATAAGGTCTTTTGTAATATTGGTACTAACAGTGATCTAATGTATGTTCATTGTTAAACGCCTGTCTTCACATTAAAATAATTCTTCCATTTAGTCCCGTTTAGTCCCTGGATTCAAAAGGTACTTTATTGTCAAACCCTTATGGGTTTGTCTCAGAGGTAATTACAATTCAGTGTCAACTCATTTATTATATTATCGGATTAGTTTTTCTAAAATTTACTGAATGTATCTTAGTAATTAGTATTTTGGTACATTACAATCTCAACTTTTCTTACGACTCTTAGTAAAACATGTTTAGGTACATAGTATCTTCTCCTGGTCGCTCCGTTTAACAACTAACGGGGTATAATATGTTAATCGTTTTCTCGATAAGTGTGTCTAGACAGAAGTAAAACGAGAACCGGGTCACAAAGGTTCTTTCCTTTTTATGAACACGTATTTAATAAAATGTTGGCTAGATTACACTTAAAAAACGTAAATTCCTTAGAATAAATCTCGAGTAAAAACACTCCTGTAGTCAGTAAGATCCCCGTTTAAACCAAAGATAAAACGACAGGAGATCACCTAGGGATCTCACAAGACCGTCACCCAGACAGAAGAAGGATAACCTGGTAAAGTTGGTTAGGTTACGGTCTTGTGTTACTGGAACTTCTACACACGGTTATGGTCTACTGTTCTTCTCAGTATAGTGTTTTTATTGATTTATATCGATAGACTCGTATTTTCCACTGTTTTATAAAATCTAATTTTTTTTTGAAAGGATCATTATTACTTCGACCCACACACACCGTTGTCAAACAACCAACGTCTTTTGACGAAATTCTCAAGAGTACAAAAGTCAACTCGAAATCCATGCGTATAGAAAGGGCACTTACTGTGTCGTGTTAGGACAGAGAAACACTAAATTATAGACTTGTATAATTTTTTTTTTGTTTGGACATGTTGTTACCCTTTATACAGCTAAATTTATCATAATCCACGTTTAAATTTTAGTTTAGTTGTAAAACCAGTGAATCGGGACGATTCTGTTACGTAAGATGTAGATTTTATAATCGAAATTATACTGACTTTGTACGGATCTTATAACAAAGAAATCTTAGATTAAAAGAAAATGGGTCTGAAGTTGTTAAGAGGGATTTAGGTAGGGGTCCTGGATCCATTTTTAATGAGAAAATCAGTTTCTATAAACTCTCTGTCTCGTTCTCCACCCATAATACACTAGGGATTTCACCTCTTCCGTTACCGTGGGGTGAGGTCATGAGAACGGACCTTTTAGGGTACCTGTCTCCTCGGACCATCCGACGTAAGGTACCCCAGTGCTTCACAGCCTGTACTGATTCGCTGAAGTGAAAGTGAAAAGTGAAAGTACGTAACCTCTTCCTTTACCGTTGGGTGAGGTCATAAGAACGGACCTCTTAGGGTCCCTACCCCCTCGGACCACCCGACGGCAGATACCCCAGTGGGTCTCAGCCTGTACTGACTTCGCTGAATCGTCGTCATCGTCGTACTGTAATTTCATTATTTTTATTTATTCACCTATTTTTCCATGGCTTGTCCAAGTAAATCTTGTAGATAGTACAAGTTCTACGATGTAAACATTTACATTTATTCTGTATTTTACAGGAACAAGTATCCCTTAATTCAAAGGTTTCGGTCCCCTTCTCTATCTGTTATTTGTTTATTAAAATCATCACAAATTCTTTTAATTTACACGATTACCACTTCTCACACTGATCCCACTTCCCCATGGAATCTAACCTACCAATTCTTTCCGGACATATGACTGTGACTCGGAGAATACCAATGTATATATAATGATAGTATAAAATTAGGTTATAGGACTAGACTCCTGAAGGACTGGAGGGTCCCGTAGACTGTTCACAAAAGGATCTTTAAGACGATCATTCAATAGTGATCACTCTTTATGAAGGACACCCCAAGTCGTAACGATACATCCTCTAGACGGAGGTTCGAATAATCAAGTTGTCTACTTTAACTGAACTCCGTCGGTTATCTCGAATATTTGGGTTAAAAGTGATGTCACGTATTAAATCGTACCGTTTTAGGGTATCGATTCCTAAATAATACCACGGTAATTATCAGACCGTAATTAAACTCTCCTAATTTTGAGACCAGTCTAATCCGGAAGTCCTATAATCCTTCGTTTATCATTGTACTAAAAAAAGACGTTACAATATTAAAAGTTTGTTTTTAAAATTTTATAAATAAATAAAATTAAATAAACCGACGTACTCAGAATCAACGACGTACACCCTAAATCAAGGGACTGGTCCTTAAATTGGGTCCGGGGGAACTTAACCTTCGTACCGCAGAATCGGTGACCTGGTGGTCCCTTCAACCTCAGAATCGGTGACCTGGTGGTTCCTTCATGAAGTTCGTTTAAAAATAGGAACATACGAATTTAGAAGAGTGTCTGTTAAACCCGATCAAAGAGTATCACATGGACCCCATCTACGACATCAGACAGAGGAAGTTGTGTGTTAGGTTTGGGAATAACGAAATTAAAGACACGATATCTCCGATCTCCTTATTTTTCAACGGAAGGGTCCGGGGAAAAGTCGATTCCTGTCGGTTCGTTGATTATACCAGTTACTTTCTACCCCTCTTCAGTCGTCTACCACAGAGACGGGGAAGGGAGAGGGACGATCCTGTGTTCCATGGACTCTTTACCGTCTGTAGTACGTCCAGTCATTTTATTGGAAACAACAACGACAAGTCAGTGAGCCACCACAGGCTGAGAAATACTGGGGTACCTAACGTCGTGCGGTCCGAAGGGACAGGTAGTAGAGGGTCTCGAACGAGTTTGAGTATAGGTGACTCAAGGACTACGGTAGGTTGGTAGAGTAGGAGTCAGTAGGGGAAGAGGAGGACGGAAGTTAGAAAGGGTCGTAGTCCCAAAAAGATGGCTCAGTCAAGAAACGTAGTCCACCGGTTTCATAACCTCGAAGTCGAAATCGTAGTCCGGAAAGTTAATTATAAGTCCTAACTAAAGGAATCTTCACTGACCAAACTAGAGGAACATCGCGTTCCCTGAGAGTTCAGAAAAGGTTGTGGTGTCAGACTTTCGTAGTCAAGAAACCGTGAGTCGAAAGAAATACCAGGTTAAGTGTGTAGGTATGTATTGATGACCTTTTTGATGTCGAAACCGATCTGTCTAGAAACAACCGTTTCATTACAGAGACGAAAAATTATACGACAGATCCAACCAGTATTGAAAGGAAGGTTCCCCATTCGCAGAAAATTAAAGTACCGACGTCAGTGGTAGACGTCACTAAAACCTCACCTTTTTTTATCAGACAGGGACAAAGGTAACAAAGGGGTAGATAAATGGTACTTCACTACCCTGGCCTACGGTACTAGAAACAGAAAACTTATAACTCAAAATTTGGTTG
Organism: Capra ibex; assembly: GCA_006410555.1. Lineage (NCBI taxonomy): Eukaryota > Metazoa > Chordata > Mammalia > Artiodactyla > Bovidae > Capra > Capra ibex. The sequence goes on from SJYO01034137.1 coordinate 44,089,370, forward strand.
AAAAAGTGAGAAGAGAAAGTGAAAGTAGTTCTCCGAGAAATTAAGAAGAAGTGAAAGACGGTATTCCCACCACAGTAGACAGATAGACTCCAATGACTATAAGGTTGAACACGAAGTAGGTCGGGTCGTAAAGACATACCCGAAGTAGGTCGGGTCGTACTATATAAGACATATCTTCAATTTATTTGTCCCACTGTTATATGTCGGAACTGTATGAGGAAAGGGTTAAACCTTGGTCAGACAACAAAGTACGACTAAGATTGACAACGAAGAACTGGAAAAATCACATCAAGAAGAGACATAAGACTGTGGAGAAGAATTATAGAAGACGAAAACAATCCAGGTATGGTAAAGACAGGAAATAACACAGATAGAAAAGTACTTTACAAGGGGATCATAGAGATTACAAGAACTTCTCTATAGATCAGAAAGGGTTTACTAGAACCGAGGGGTTATTGTAGTGGTTAGGAGGTACGATCGAGACCTGTCAGATTTGAGTTTCAAGGACAAATACTCTGTTTATGTAGGAAATGGACAAAGTCGGTAACAGTTCATAAGTCTACATATACTTGTGTTAGAATTGACTATGTCTGTTATAGACAAAATGTCTCTTCCTGTAAAGAAAAAAAAATTAAATTTAAATAAATAAAATTAACCTCCGACTCCGATTAATGAAATGTTATAACATAACCAAAGATGAGTCTTCTTAAATTTTTCAAAGTACTCCAGAACGTGATTCATTTAGTATTTAAATTAATGTCTGGAGAGTCTGGAGATACGAGTGACGAAAAAAGTGTAGAGTAGTAGAAAGGAGTACATTCTATAATTTTTTTTAAAGTTCATGTTAGCCGTATGTTATTTACCGTGAACAAAGTGCATATGTTAAAGTACTCAAAACTGTATGTGTACGTGGGTACTCTAGTTGTGGTTTTAGTTCTACTACTTGTGCAAGGACTAAGGATTATTGAAGAAACACGAGGAAACATTAGGGAAAGAGGACGAGAGAAGTGGAGGGGAGAGATCAGGAGTCCCTTGGTAGACGAAGGAAGTGATGTCTAATCAAATATTTTAAAATACATTTATCTCTTTAATATATAAACCTCAGTCCCCTCCTAACGGAAGAAAGTGTATCGTAATCATAAAACTCCATATAGGTATAAAAAAGGTATAGTCATCACACAAAGAAATATAACGATTTACTTCCCGATAACTTACCTATTTGGTGTTGAGAAAATAAATAAGTGGACAAACATTGATAAAAGATAAGGAGTATGAGTAAACAAAAAAATGGGGAAAAGGAAGAAAAAGACGTAACAAAACAAAATTGACTCGTAAAATATCCTAAAGTAAAAGAGAAGAGGGAGAAGTATAGTTAATGTAAAGAAATTTTTTAAAGAAATCACCAACGGAACAACGAACGTCATATGTAAATGTTGATAAACACACACACAATCAGTGAAACATCACAGGCTAAGGAATGTTGGGGTACTTAACATCGGACGGTCCTAGGAGACAGGTACTCTAAAGGGTCCGTTCTTATGACCTCACTCAACGGTCAACAAAGAGATCCCCTAGAAGGGTTTGGTCCCTAACTTGGACCCAGAGGACGTAACGTCCGTCTAAGAAATGACAGACTCAGTGGTCCCTTCGTCGATCTCTTTTCGACTGGGGGTCTACCTATTTGTCGTTCCGGGATGACATATCGTGTCCCTTGTTGACATAAGTTATAGGACACTTTTTAGTATTACCTTTTGCTTATATATATATATATATATGTGTGTATATACACACACATATATACATATATATATACATACATACATATACATATACATATGGATATTTATTATAGTGAAATGACATTTCGTCTTTAACAGTATTAGAACATTTAGTTGATATGAAGTTATCTTATTTAAAAAAATTTTCCTTTTAGACTGGGGTAAATACTTCGATCTGAAGGTCTTGGTCGTAAGTGGATAATTACCTCTAAATCTAACAAAGATCAAAAAGTGATAAGGTTTATTTCGATGACACTGATAAGTACATGTTCTAAAACACACTCGTATGTGAAGGTAAAGAGAATCCATTTATGGATCTCACCTAATAGTATATTCTTTCACTGTTGTACCAATATGGTAAATTGAAAAGGTGGTTGTACAGTCTCAAGACAAACGGGATGTAGGAGTGGTTTCGAACGTGTATATTTCTAGAAAACTTCCTTTGTGTATAAGTTTCAAAGATAAAAAAAAAAACGTCAAATGTTTCAAAGATAAGACAACGAATACATAATAATATTGGTACATCAGGGGAGTTCTTAAAACTACTGTCAAAATGAAATTATTAAAAATGAAATTATTAATTTTACATCGTAATTATTAATCCGTTTCCAGAGTTAATCCCGTCTTAAAGTTTCATTACATTGGTAATAATAGAACCATATTGTATCGATATTTTATAGACCCACGTAATTTTCTTAGGATCTTGTAGTCTTAAAAATTTTGTAAGTTACTGTTAAGGAAGGTTCAAAGTACTTGGTAACTTGAAGAAAGGGTTTCGGACATTAAATCAGCAAATTTTGTTAAGTCTATTTTCTCTTGATAGTATCTAGTCCTAGTTTAAAACACTCTCAGTCAATTTCCTTTATTGATATAGTGATCTCTTTTCAGACTTATCTACCTCGAATCTCTGTGACAATGAAAAGACCATCCGTCCAATTATCTTTAGTAGAAATAGTTCCCTAACTGTTAGAGAAGAAAGAAAAGACATAGTGGGGCTTCGACCCCTTCGTCTTTATACTCGATAGACCACGGTAGTCTCGATCTTGTGTCTACGTCTCGGTCAAAGACTGTCGGTAATCAGGTTTCACGGTGAAGTGTATGTTTAGCCGGACCTCTGACGTCGTTGAGAGGTTCACCACCAGTAACTGTCATTTAAGTAAAAAATTTTCTCCTCAAGTACAAGTTTCAGTCTCCCTGTACCTAAGGTCTAGAGTCGACTACAAATGATAGGTACAGAGAACCAGTGCAATTAATCGAAAAGATTTACAGTAAAGAAACAATCTTCTCTGTATTATTACAATGGATGGTGTATCCTAAATACATTTCTAATTTCCTCTATTACTTAAGTTACAGGAGACGTGTCCCGGACAATACATCTTGGTGAGTCATTTATCATCAAGATAAAAACCAAAGAAATATTACCTATTACAAAGACCTGAAAAGGGGGTTCAAAGACCTTACAAGTTATTAACGAATAGGACATCGACCTTGGACTGTGGATTCCCTAAATCATCTATTCAATATGAGTATACTTAGTAAACTCCTTGTTATGTTTAACGGTTTCGTTTACAATGTTTATTATCACGAGATCTGTTCCTAAGAATTTTTTCCCTTAACTCTTTACTCTTTCCGAGACTGAAAATAAATTGTGACGACAAGGTCTGTAACATGATCTCTGTGTTAGTCACAATATATAGAAACACGGTGACGGTTCACTATTTTTCTGAAAATTTGTCGGTCCTGTACCTTAGTTAGATCTACAGGTGACTGTCTACTTACCTATTTTACACCATGGTATATACGTTACCTTATAATCAGTTGGTCTTTTCCTTACTTGAACCTAGTAAACATCACTATACCTACTTAATCTGAGACAGTATGTCTCACTTCATTCAGTCTTTCTCTGTTTATAACAGATAATTACGTATATACACCTTAGATCCTTTTTTACGATGACTACTTGGATAAACGTTCCGTCCTTATCTATACCTCTACATCTCTTGTCTGAACACCTGTACCCCGTCACCCTCCTCCCTCTCCGACCATACTTCACTCTCTCATCGTGACTGTACATGCGTTATGGTCCACGTTTTATTTATCGACCACCCTTCGACGACATATCGTGTCCCTCGAGTCATGAGACACTGTTGGAGCCCTCCACCCTCCATCCGAGTTCTCCCTCTCCTATATACATATGAATGTTGACTAAGTGTAACAACATGTTGTCTTATATTGTGTTGGAACATTTTTTTTTGTGTTGGAACATTTTGTTAATATGAGGTAAAAATTTTTTTATCTAAGACTACGAGTCTTTCCTACGTAAAGTATACCGACCATTTTCCTTTCTGTGACTAAACCTCGACTCATGTATGCTAGTGAAGTGCCCCAGTGTTTCTCAGCCTACGTTGACTCACTGATTCGTTGTCGTTGTATACTGGTATGCCGGAGATGATCTGAAACCCATGGGTTCTCCACCTAACCTAAACCCAAATTTGTCCTTTCCATCTTCCCGTTGGAATTTTTCCTTGATTCAAAACTTAGGTTCTATTCATTTGACACAAGACCTTTGTGACGAAGAATTTAGGGGTCGTCGGGGACCCTCGTAGAAACCACTGGTACATGGTGGACACCTCTTGAAACCGAACGACCTCAGGACCGTACATTTACTTGATTTTGTATATATGGTGAAACGGAACGTTGTTAATCGTCTCTTGTCGAGTAGGATAAAATCGTCAGTTCTAAATAAACGAGTATTATAGTACAACGGGTACCTGTTGTAATAAAGAGGTAGAAAATTTCTATAAAATAACGTGCTAATTGATATATAAGTCGTCATCCAAGATTCATACTCGAAAAGACTTTTTTTCCTGTTTAGTTTCCAAAAGTGAATTCTTTTTTACTGACTAAAACTTGTTTCTGTCCATATAATGAAAAATACAATATATTGAGTAAAGAGATTTGAACCCTAACTCCGAACTCTCAAGAAATAACCTGGTTCCGGGACTTTACACTGTTCATAAATGGTAGGAGTTTGTAAAATTTTGTAAACTGAAAAAACAAAATTAAACATAACCTGATATCAACTAAATGTTACAACACAATGAAAGACTACACGTCGTTTTACATAGTTAATGTGTATATGTATATAGATGATAAAAATTCTAAGAAAAGGGTATATCCAGTAATGTTTCATCTCAAGGTACGATATGTCATCCAGGAGTAATCAATAGATAAAAAATGTATCATCGTTTCGTCCAAGTTTACAATTAAATTTATTTCTTCTTCCATTCAGACACTTCTATTATCTTAAATCTAGTTGAATCTTTTTACAACGAGTCACAGGAGCAAAATATCTACTTTTTTCACTCTAGTTTGTCACTTTCCTAAAACGTCTTAGTATAACAGTCCATCACTGTATAGAACTGAGGGTTAAATCTTGGGGAAGAGGGAAGTAGACGGTATTATGATTGATGTGACCATCTCACAATTCAAAATCATAATAATTTCTTGTAAAATTGTTTACTAGTGGTAGTTTTCTGTTGGTGTCAAGACGACTGGTGACGGTTCCTGTCTGGGAGATCAGTAGACAACGTTAGGTTCCTCCGGTCAGGTGTACCGTCCGCTATGGTTCAAAGGTGACTCAGTCCCTAAAGGAAACACAAGAAGACGTGACCGAAAACCTTAACTTCATTTCCGGGAAAGTAAAGCCTACTTTAAACAGAACTATCCAACCTGGATCCAACCAAGAACCTCTCTCTAGTTCGGGACCCGGAAACCTCACCCTCGTGACTGAGGTTCTGGGATCTGATGGTCTCTTGATTGGTATCCCTCATAGTTTATCACTCTTGAGTGTGTTTCCTTTGGAGAACTTATGTTCTGGACCGTAGTGTGTTAGTGGTCATCGTGAGATACGTCCTACGAAGTAGATTTGTTATTTGTTTTGTTTCTATGTTTGGGTTAGTAGTCGTCTGTCCTAATGGTGGAGTGAGTCGGAACAGGTAGTCTCCTTTTTGTTTCGTTTGTTTGTTTGTTTTTGAGTCGTGTTTAGAGTGGGATATGCTTCGAATGTGTTTGGTGACCTGTTTGGAATCCTCCCGTCTTTGGTTTTCCTTCTTTCTTAAGTTGGAACTTCGGACTCTTTACCTCTGGAGTTTGTGTTATTCAATTTTCGTTATTACTTTTCCATCTCTTTATGATGTATTTATTTCCTTGTTTGATCTTTGTGTCTTCAGGTTTATTTACTTCTCCTTTATCCGTTTGAGGGACTTTTTCTTAAGTCTTATTACTATCATTTCTACTAGTTTTTGGAACTTTAATTTTACCTCTTTTACGTTCTTGGTTAATTGTTTCTGGATCTTCTTAATTTCTTATTTGTATGTCTTTGTTCGTTGTGTTAATGACTTTAATTTTTATGAGATCTTCCTTAGTAATCGTTTTATAGACTTCGTCTCGTTACTTAGTCACTTGACCTTATATTTTACCACCTTTATTGAAAACTTCTCGTCTTATTTCACTTTTGTTGATTCTTATCAGAGTCTCTGGAGACCCTGTTATAGTTTATGTAGTTGTAAACTTAATATCCCCAGAGTCTTCTTCTTCTCTTTTTCTTTCCCATACTCTTTAAAAAACTTCTCTAATATCAACTTTTAAAGGGGTTGTACCTTTTCCTTTATCAGTTAGTTCAGGTTCTCCGTGTCTCAGGGTATGTCCTCTTTGGGTTCCTCTTTGTACGGTTCTGTGTATGATTAGTTTGTTTTTTTTTGATTTGTGTTTCTTTCTTATAATTTTCGTCGTTCCCTTTTCGTTGTTCATTGTATGTTCCCTTTGGGGTATGTGAATTGTCAACTAGAAAGTCGTCTTTGAGACGTCCGGTCTCCCTCACCGTCCTATATAAATTTCACGACTTTCCCCTTTTAGATGTTGGTTCTAATGTCATGGGTCGTTCCTAGAGCAAGTTTTAACTTCCTCTTTATTTTTCGAAAAGTCTGTCCGTTTTCAATTCTCTTAAGTCATGGTGGTTTGGTCGAAATGTTGTTTACAATTTCCCTGAATATATCAGTTCTTTATTTTCTTTTCTTTTTTCTAGATATTTTAGTTGGGGTTTGTAAATTCTTTTACCGTTATCCTTATATATATAGTTATTAATGAAATTTACATTTACCTAATTTACGAAGTTGGTTTTCTGTATCTGACCAACTTACCTATACTTTTGTTCTGAGTACATATACGAGAGATGTTCTTTGGGTGAAGTCTGGAGTTCTGTGTATATCTGACTTTCGTTCTCCTACCTTTTTATTTAAGGTACGTTTATCCTTCGTTTTCTTTCGACCTCATCGTTAGGAGTATAGTCTATTTTATCTGGAATTTTATTTCTAATGTTCTCTATTCTTTCCTGTGATGTATTACTAGTTCCCTGATTAGTTTCTCCTTCTGTATTGTTTACATTTATAGATACGTGGGTTGTATCCTCGTAGAGTTATGTATTTTGTTTGTAATATTGTCTGTATTTTCCCCCCTACAAGGATTCTACCGTCTCCTTATCCTGTCCCTTTGGTGAAAGAGGGGTTGTTTAAGTAGTTTTCTTGTAAACTTACGACTCATTTAAGGTGTTTTGTTGAAGGCTTACGTCCGTCTTCTGTAGTCCGTGGGTCTTTTTGTCGGGTAACAGAACTTTTCCTCCATCCTTTTTTATATTTTCTATTTTTCTCTCTGTTTTCTCTATCCCTGCCTCTGGACAGGGGCCTTCCCTCAGAATTTTCTCTCTTCAAAGGTTTGTGGTCCTTTGTGAGAGTGACCTCTCAGACACCGTTCGGAACCTTGGAGTCTCCCGTTGTATTGGTCCTCCTTTTTTATTTATTTATTAATTTTGGGTGTCTAATGGACGGGTTTCCATTGAGGGTCACCTCTTCGTCACGTCTGCGGGCGTAGGAGGTGATCGTTCGTCCCCGACCCGTCCCGCGACGTCGCCGACGTGACGAATCTCATTCCTGGTCCGGGCTTACGGGGTTCCTGTTAAACTCCCTTGATTGAACTCTATCGTTTGGTCTTACACCCTATCAATAGGGTGCTTTTCGGGATTGGATTCTGTGACGGTCCGAGTGAGTGTCTTGTTTCCTGACTCGTTTCGATCGGCCGACTCCTGACCGGGTAGGGGGTGGCCTCTGTCTGTCCACTCCCGTCGGTCTCGGTCTTCCCCGTTAGTGTCGGGGTCTCTCCGTAGTAGATGGTTTGACGTTCGTCCGAAGCAATGATTGGTTGTGAAGAACCCTAAGACCTACCAGCTGTAGATGGCCCTCCCAGCGTTGGTCTCTAGTCGAGGGGTCTTCTCTGTGTCCCATGTGGACTCTTCCATGCCGCCAACATGTGGGTCTTGTGACTCGTCGTCCCTGCCCCCTCCGCTATTCAGCGTCGCTGGCGTGAGTTGTTCGTGGACCAGTGGACTCGACGAACCTGCACCCTTCTCGTGTTTTGAGTCCGGGTTGACTCAGACGTGGAAACACCTCAGGGCTCATGGACTTAGACTCACCGAATCTGGACCCTTCACATATGTAGGGTCCCGGTCGGAGTCTGTCAAGGACCGTCTCGTTGGATCTCGGATTCATCACATCTGCCCCTTCCGTGTGTCCGGCACTCACCTCCCCCACTCCCCACACCCCCGCCACTCCCCCTGGGTCACACCGGGTCTGTGGTACTCCTGTGTGGTCACAATAAACAAACGTCACAAGGTGGTGGGTGAACACAGTCCCGCCTTTAATCTGTGACTTCTCTGGTCGTTTGTCTTCGATTTTGTTTGTCTCCCTTGACGGAACCTTCACTATCCACGTCATCTAATTTTGGGACATCAATCTTCACTGACGTATCCTTCCCCGGATATCGAGAACTCTACATATTCGACCTAGTTCCTTGTTAGACTTTTACTTGACTGGGGTGTGACAGGTGTTGTTGTGGTCTCTTTCAGGATCTATATAAAAATGATAATAGTAAGAAATTTACTTTTTTTTTAAAAATTCAGGAGATAATGAGGAAATTAAAAGTAAAAATATTGGATCATAAGGAAACGTTTTTTTCTGGGATAAAATATTTCGTTTGAAGTATATATATATAGAATATTAAAAACACTGAAACGAAAAAGAAATTATAACATAAAAACTCTTCGGTTGGAGATGAGATCTAAAAATTAGAAACGGAAAACCACAAACAATAGTTAAGACATGGAAATTCTTGGGTTAGAAATCAAGGGTAAAAATGAACCCTCGTTCTAATGACCGAACTGACGAGAGAAGGGGAAACCTGAGAGGAAAAGAGGTGATAGAGAAGATAGAGGAGGGAGGGAGAAGAGAAGAGATTGGTTGAGACACTTAGAGAAACACACAAGGTCCGATACCTCTCGTGAATCCCTTGATTGACTAATGACCGACCTAGACAGAGAGAGGAAAACTAAGGGGAGAAGTAGGGAGACCGGTGGAGAGAGATGAATGAGGGAGAACAGAAGGGACTTATTGAGGCACTTGTAGAGACTCGCCAGGTCTGACACCTCGCGTGCATTTCACTAATGACCGATCGAACGAGAGATGAGAAAACTAAGGGGGAAAAGAGGAGGACCAGTGGAGATAGAGGGAAGAGGGAGAAGAGAAGAGGTACATTGAGACTTGAAGAGACCCATAAGGAGTAACACCTCTGAAAAGTAGAAATTAGATCTACAAAATAGTAGTCACGACATATCTACCTCTTCCGATCTCCGATGACATTCTTATTCTGACTTTTGGTGTCCATCCTCCGAATTCGGGTTTAGGACTCTTGTGGTCTCTTGAGGACGAAGGTCCCTTGTAATTTGTTATCGTAGAGTAGTTTACAGAGGTAGTCAAGTCAAGTGAAGTCAAGTCAGTGAGTCAGCACAGGCTGAGAAACTCTGGGGTACTTAGTGTCGTGCGGTCCGGAGGGACAGGTAGTGGTTGAGGGCCTCAAGTGAGTCTGAGTGCAGGTAACTCAGTCACTACGGTAGGTCGGTAGAGTAGGAGACAACAGGGGAAGAGGACGGGGGTTAGGGAGGGTCGTAGTCTCAGAAAAGGTTACTCAGTTGAGAAACGTACTCCACCGGTTTCATGACCTCAAGGTCGAAATCGTAGTAAGGAAGGTTTCTTTAGGGTCCCGACTAGAGGAAGTCTTACCTGACCAACCTAGAGGAACGTCAGGTTCCCTGAGAGTTCTCAGAAGAGATTGTGGTGTCGAACTACGAGTTTTCGTAGTTTAGAAGTCGTGAGTCGGAAGAAGTGTCAGGTTGAGAGTGTAGGTATGTACTGGTGACCTTTTGGTATCGGAACTGATCTGCCTGAAATCAGCCGTTTCATTACAGAGACGAAAACTTATACGATAGTTCCAACCAATATTGAAAAGAAGGTTCCTCATTCGTAGAAAATTAAAGTACCGACGTTAGCGGTAGACGTCACTAAAACCTCGGGGAGTTTTAATTCAGACTGTAACAAACGTGACAAAGGGGTAGATAAAGGGTACTTCGCTACCCTAGCCTGCGGTACTAGAAGCAAAAGACTCACAACTCGAAATCCGGTTGAAAAAGTGAGAGGTGAAAGTGAAAGTTCTCCGAAAAATCAAGGAGAAGTGAAAGACGGTATTCCCACCACAGTAGACGTATAGACTCCACTAACTATAAAGAGGGCCGTTAGAACTAAGGTCGAACACAAAGAAGGTCAGGTCGTAAAGAGTACTACATGAGACGTATATTCAATTTATTTGTCCCACTGTTATATGTCGGAATTACATAAGGAAAAGGATAAACCTTGGTCAGACAACAAGGTACAGGTCAAGATTGACAACGAAGGATTGGACGTATATCCAAAGAGTTCTCCGTCCAGTCCACCAGACTATAAGGGTAGAGAACTTCCTAAAAGGTGTCAAATAACACTAGGTGTGTCAGTTTCCGAAACCGTATCAGTTATTTCGTCTTTATCTACAAAAAGACCTTGAGAGAAGGAAAAAGGTACTAGGTCACCTACAACCGTTAAACAAGAGACCAAGGAGACGGAAAAGATTTTGGTCGAACTTGTAGTCCTTCAAGTGTCAAGTGCATAACGACTTCGGACCGAACCTCTTAAAACTCGTAATGAAATGATCGTACACTCTACTCACGATAACACACCATCAAACTCGTAAGAAACCGTAACGGAAAGAAACCCTGACCTTACTTTTGACGGGAAAAGGTCAGGACGCCGGTGACGACTCAAAAGGTTTAAACGACCGTATAACTCACGTCGTGAAAGTGTCGTAGTAGAAAGTCCTAAACTTTCTCGAGTTGACCTTAAGATAGTGGAGGTGATCGAAACCAGTATCACTACGAAAGATTCCGGGTGAACTGAAGTGTAAGGTCCTACAGACCGAGATCCACTCACAAGTGTGATAGCACTAATAGAACCGACACTTCTAGAAAAAAACATGTCAAAAAGACACATAAGAACGGTGGAGAAGAATTATAGAAGACGAAGACAATCCAGGTCTGGTAAAGACAGGAAATAGCTCGGGTAGAAACGTACTTTATAAGGGAACCATAGAGATTAAAAGAACTTCTCTAGAGATCAGAAAGGGTAAGACAAGAAAAGGAGATAAAGAAACGTAACTAGCGACTTCTTCCGAAAGAATAGAGAGGAACGATAAGAAACCTTGAGACGTAAGTCTACTAATATAGAAAGGAAAAGAGGAAACAATAAGCGGAGAGAAGAAAAAGTGTCGATAAACATTCCGGAGGGGTCTGTCGGTAAAACGAAAAAACGTAAAGAAAAGGTACCCCTACCAGAACTAGGGACAGAGGACATGTTACAGTGCTTGGAGTAAGGTATCTAGTAGTCCGTGAGATAGATAGTCTAGATCAAGGAATTTAGATAAAGAGTGAAGGTAACATATTAGTATTCCGTAAACTAAATCCAGTATGGACTTACCAGATCGTTAAAAGGAATGAAATAAGTTAAATTCAGACTTAAACCATTATTCCTCAAGTACTAGACCAGAACAAAAACAACTGACATATCTCGAAGAGGTAGAAACCGACGTTTCTTATATTAGTTAGACTAAAGCCACAAGTGGTAGACCACTATAGGTACACATCTCAGAAGAGAACGTAACAACCTTCTCCGACAAACGATACTGGTCACGCAAAAGAACCGTTTTGAGACAATCAGAAACGGGACGAAGTAAGACGTAAGGTTCCGGTTTAAACGGACAATGAGGTCCACAAAGAACTGAAGGATGAAAACGTAAGGTCAGGGGATATTACTTGTACTGTATAAACTCCCATAATCAAGATTTTCCAGAACATCCAGAAGTATCTTGGCAAGTTGAAGTCGAAGAAGTCACAATGACCAACCCCTTATCTGAACCTAACGACACTATCACTTACCAAACGGGACCTTTCCTTATCTAGTAAGACAGCAAAAACTCTAACGTAGGTTCATGACGTAAAACCTGAGAAAACAACTGGTACTACCGATGAGGTAAAGAAGACTCCCTAAGGACGGACGTCATCATATATATTACCGGTAGACTCAATTTAAGTGGGTAAGGTCAGGTAAAATCAAGCGACTAAGGATCTTACAACTGCAAGTGAGAACGGTAGGTATCGATGTGACTTTGGTTCGTGGTGGTTCCCGGTTGTTCAAGGTCTCGTTCTGTATGGTGTGTTTAAGAGGTCGTTGTGTCCTTGTATCGGGACTCGAGGTTATACGTCCGACAGGTTATATGTGTAGTTTGGGTGACTGTAGAGTATTGTGTAATGACCTGTGAAGTAACATGAAGTCTCTCTTCTTTAGGTCGAGGTGGGTGGTCTTGTGACTGTGTTCGAAGGAATTACTCCTTTGGAACTGTTCGGTGGGTAGGTTGGGGTGGGTGTCACTCCTTTGAGCTGTTATTTCTCTTGAGGTGTTTGACGGTCTTATACCTTTCCGGAGGGGTTTGTGTCGTTATATTTGTTCTACTTTTCCGTCTATTTATGGGTCGTCCATTTCCTTGTCCCATTTACGGTTTGCTTTGTCTTTCTCTATCTCTTAGATGGACTATTTCTTAAGGTTTATTAGTATCACTTTTACTAGGTTTTAGAACTTTTGTTTTACCTTAGTGTCTATTTGTCGGACCTCTGTTCCTAACTCTTCTACGTTCTTTCCAAATTGTTCCTGGATCTTCTTTATTTTTTCTCAGTTATATATTACTTATTGGGTTATTTAATCTAGTTTTTGTGAGACCTCCCTTGGTTGTCATCTTATTGTCTCCGTCTTCTATCCTAATCACTTTATCTTCTATCCTAATCACTTCATCTTCTATCTTACCATCTTTATTTACTTTGTCTCTCCTTTTTTCTTTTCGCTTAATTTTCTTTACTCCTGTTAGAGTCTCTGGAGACCCTGTTACAATTTACGGAGTTGTAAACTTAGTATCCTCAGGGTCTTCTTCTGTTTTTCTCTCTGGTACTCTTTTATAAACTCCTCTATTATCAACTTTTGAAGGGATTTTACCCCTTACTTTATTAGTGGGTTCAGGTTCTTTGGGTCTCTCAGGGTTGTCCTATTTGGATTCCGCTTTGTGGGGTTCTGTGTACAATTAGTTTAATTGTTTCTAGTTTGTGTTTCTTGTTTATAATTTTCGTCGTTCCCTTTTTGTTTATTATTATGTGTTCCCCTAAGGGTATTCCTATTGTCGACTAGAAAGCTATCTTTGAGAAGTCCGGTCCTCCCTTACCATCCTGTATGAATTTCACTACTTTCTTTTATTGGATGTCGGGTCTAATGACATGGGTCGTTCCTAGAGTAAATTTATACTTCGTCTGTAGTTTTCGAAGTGTCTGTTCGCTTTCGACTCTCTTGACTCGTGGTGGTTTGGTCGAGAGGTTGTTTACGATTTCCTAGAAGAGATCCGTCCTTTGTGTTTTTCCCACATATTTGAGCTTGGGTTTTGTTATTTCATTTACCGTCACCCCAGTATGAATAGTTATTAATGGAATTTACATTTACCCAACTTACGGGGTTGGTTTTCTGTTTCTGACCGACTTACCTATGTTTTTGTTCTGGGGATATATATAACAGATGTTCTCTAACTCTGGGTGGAGCTTTGTTCCCTGTGTATGTCTGACTTTCACTTACCGACCTTTTTCTATAAGGTACGTTTATCTCTGGTTTTCTTTCGTCCTCATCGTTATGAGTATAGGCTATTTTATCTGAAACTTTGTTTCCGACACTTTTCTCTGTTTCTTCCTGTCATGTATTACTAGTTTCCTAGTTAGGTTCTTCTTCTATATTGTTAATATTTATATATACGTGGGTTGTATCGTCGTGTCGTTATACATTCTGTTTACGATTGTTCATACTTTTCCCTTTAATTGTTATTGTGTTATTATCACCCTCTGAAATTATGAGGTGAGTGTGGATACTTATGTAGTTGACTTGTCTTTTAATTGTTCCTTTGTGTTTGAAATTTACTATGTTATCTGGACTATCTGGATTAACTATAGATGTCCTGTACAGTGGGGTTTTGTTACTTAAAGTGGAAAAAGAGTTCACGTGTGCCTTATAAGAGGTCCTATCTAGTGTAGGACCCGGTATTTAGATCGGAACCATTTAAGTTTTTTTGACTTTAGTAAGGTTTGTAGAAAAGACTGGTGTTACGTCATTCTAATCTAGAGTTAATGTCATCTTTTTGATAATTTTTAAGGTTGTATACCTCCGACTTGTCATACGACGACTTATTGGTTGTTTAGTGTCTTCTCTAGTTTTTTATTTAGTTTTATACGTATCTTTCCTTACTTTTACTTTTGTGTTGTTGGGTTTTGGACACTCTGTGACATTTTAGTCACGATTCCCCTTCCAAGTATCGTTATGTCCGTATGGAGTTCTTTGTTCTTTTTTCAGTTTATTTATTGGATTGATGTGGACTTTGTTGATCTTTTCCTTCTTTACTTCTTGGGGTCCCGATCATCTTCCTTCCTTTAGAATTTTTAATCCCGTCTTTAGTTACGTTTTCTTTGTTTTCTCTGGTTTCGTTTTTAGTCGTTTCGGTTTTCGACCAAGAAACACTCCTATTTATTTTAACCGTTTGGTAATCGGTCTGAGTAGTTCTTTGTTTCCCTCTTTTTAGTTTAGTTATTTTAATCTTTACTTTTACCTCTCTAGTGTTGTCTATCGTGTCTTTATGTTTCCTAGTATTCTCTGATGATAGTCGTTAATATACGGTTATTTTACCTGTTGTACCTGCTTTACCTGTTTAAGAATCTTTTCATGTTGAAAGGTTTTGACTTGGTCCTTCTTTATCTTTTAGAATTGTCTGGTTAGTGTTCGTACCTTTAACTTTGATTGGTCTTTAGAAGGTCGTTTGTTTTTGGGTCCTGGTCTGACGAAGTGTCGACTTAAGATGGTTTTGAAATCTCTTCTCGATTGTAGATAGGATCAGTTTGAGAAGGTCTTTTAATGTCTCCTTACAGTTGAAGGTTTGAGTAAGATACTCAGGTGTTAGTGGGATTATGGTTTTGGTCTGTTTCTACGGTCTTTTTTTCTTTTGATGTCCGGTGATAGTGACTACTTTTGTCTACGTTTTTAGGAATTGTTTTAAGATCGTTTGTCTTAGGTTGTTATGTAATTTTTCTAGTATGTAGTACTGGTTCACCCGGAATAGAGTCCCTACATTCCTAAGAAGTTATAGACGTTTACTTCGTTACATTATGTGGAGTCACTATTTTGTTGTCTTACCCTTTCTGATCTCTAGAGAAGTTCTTTTAATCTCTATGGTTCCCTTGTAAAGTACGTTTCTACCGGACTATTTCCTGTCTTTACCAGACCTGGATTGTCTTCGTCTTCTATAATTCTTCTCTTAATTCTTATGTAATTCTTCTGTAATTCTTATGTGTCTTGGCATGTTTTGTCTCGACGTGTTGGCTCTATTAGTGCTGCCACACTAGTGAGTGGATCTCGGTCTGTAGGACCCTACACTTCAGTTCACCCGGAATCTTTCGTAATGATACTGGTTTCGATCACCTCCACTATCTTAAGGTCAACTCGAGAAAGTTTAGGACTTTCTACTACGACACTTTCACGACGTGAGTTATACGGTCGTTTAAACCTTTTGAGTCGTCACCGGTGTCCTGACCTTTTCCCGTCAAAAGTAAGGTCAGGGTTTCTTTCCGTTACGGTTTCTTACGAGTTTGATGGTGTGTTATCGTGAGTAGAGTGTACGATCATTTCATTACGAGTTTTAAGAGGTTCGGTCCGAAGTCGTTATGCACTTGACACTTGAAGGACTACAAGTTCGACCAAAATCTTTTCCGTCTCCTTGGTCTCTAGTTTAACGGTTGTAGGTGACCTAGTACCTTTTTCGTTCTCTCAAGGTCTTTTTGTAGATAAAGACGAAATAACTGATACGGTTTCGGAAACTGACACACCTAGTGTTATTTGACACCTTTTAGGAAATTCTCTACCCTTATAGTCTGGTGGACTGGACGGAGAACTCTTTGGATATACGTCCAATCCTTCGTTGTCAATCTTGACCTGTACCTNTGTATCTTGGCATGTTTTGTCTCGAAGTGTTGGCTCTATTAGTGATGTCACACTAGTGAGTGGATCTCGGTCTGTAGGACCTTACACTTCAGTTCACCCGGAATCTTTCGTAGTGATACTGGTTTCGATCACCTCCACTATCTTAAGGTCAACTCGAGAAAGTTTAGGACTTTCTACTACGACACTTTCACGACGTGAGTTATACGGTCGTTTAAACCTTTTGAGTCGTCACCGGCGTCCTGACCTTTTCCCGTCAAAAGTAAGGTCAGGGTTTCTTTCCGTTACGGTTTCTTACGAGTTTGATGGTGTGTTATCGTGAGTAGAGTGTACGATCATTTCATTACGAGTTTTAAGAGGTTCGGTCCGAAGTCGTTATGTACTTGGCACTTGAAAGTCTACAAGTTCAACCAAAATCTTTTCCGTCTCCTTGGTCTCTTGTTTAACGGTTGTAGGTGACCTAGTACCTTTTTCCTTCTCTCAAGGTCTTTTTGTAGATAAAGACGAAATAACTGATACGGTTTCGGAAACTGACACACCTAGTGTTATTTGACACCTTTTAGGAAGTTCTCTACCCTTATAGTCTGGTGGACTGGACGGAGAACTCTTTGGATATACGTCCAATCCTTCGTTGTCAATCTTGACCTGTACCTTGTTGTCTGACCAAGGTTTATCCTTTTCCTCATGTAATTCCGACATATAACAGTGGGACAAATAAATCGAATATACGTCTCATGTAGTGCTCTTTACGACCCGACCTTCTTCGTGTTCGACCTTAGTTCGAACCCGAACTAAACGGTCCTCTTTATAGTCACGGAAGTATATGTGTCTACTGTCGTGGGAATACTGTCTTTCACTGCTCCTTGATTTTTCGGAGAACTACTTTTACTTTCTCCTCTCACTTTTTCAACGGATTTCGAGTTGTAAGTTTTTTACTTTTAGTACCGTAGACCAGGGTAGTGAAGTACCCTTTATCTACCCCTTTGTCACAGTCTGAAATAAAACCCCCCGAGGTTTTAGTGACGTCTACCACTAACGTCGGTACTTTAATTTTCTACGAATGAGGAACCTTCCTTTCTATACTGGTTGGATCTATCGTATAACTTTTCGTCTCTATAATAAAACGGTTGTTCCCAGGCAGATCAGTTCCGATACCAAAAAGGACACCAGTACATGCCTACACTCTCAACCTGACACTTCTTTCGACTCGTGACTTCTTAACTAAGAAAACTCGACACCACAACCTCTTCTGAGAACTCTCAGTGAACCTGACGTTCCTCTAGGTTGATCAGGTAAGACTTCCTCTAGTTGGGACCCTAAAGAAACCTTCCTTACTACGATTTCGACCTTGAGGTCATGAAACCGGTGGAGTACACTTCTCAACTGAGTCACCTTAACTGAAACTACGACCCTCACTAACCTTGTACTCCTCTTCCCCTACTGTCTCCTACTCTACCGACCTACCGTAGTGGCTGAGCTATCTGTACTCTAACTCACTTGAGGCCCTCAACCATTACCTGTCCCTCCGGACCACAAGATACTAAATACCCCAGTGTTTCTCAACCTGTGCTGACTCACTGACTTGACTTGACTTGACTTATGTGGTGTAATTGTTTGACTTTTTATTTTTGTTATACTAATAGAGTTATCTACATCTCTTTCGGAAACTGTCTTAGGTTATATGTAAATACTATTTTTGGGAGGTCTTTCGTCCTTATCTTACTTGTATGGAGTTGTATTATTTTCGATATATACTGTTTGGGTGTCGTTTGTAATAGGAGTTACCACTTTTTAACTTTCGTAAACATGACCGTGTTTCTGTCTTTATATCTAGTTACCTTGTTTTATCTTTTGGGTCTCTATTTAGGTACGTGGATACCTGTGGAATAGAAACTGTTTCCTCCGTTCTTATATGTTACCTCTTTTCTGTTAGAGAAATTGTTCACCACGACCCTTTTGACCAGTTGGTGAACATTTTCTTACTTTGATCTAGTGAAAGATTGTGGTATGTGTTTTTATTTACGTTTTACCTAATTTCTAGATTTGCATTCTGGTCTTTGATATTTTGAGGATCTCCTCTTGTATCCATTTTGTGAGGTTGTATTTAGTGTCGTCCTAGGAGATACTGGGTGGAGGGTCTTATAATCTTTATTTTCGTTTTTATTTGTTTACCCTGGATTAATTTTAATTTTCGAAGACGTGTTGTTTCCTTTGATATTCGTTCCACTTTTCCGTCGGAAGTCTTATCCTCTTTTATTATCGTTTACTTCGTTGACTGTTTGTTGATTAGATTTTTTATACGTTCGTTGAGGACGTCGAGTTAAGGTCTTTTTATTTACTGGGTTAGTTTTTTACCGGTTTCTTGATTTATCTGTAAAAAGGTTTCTTCTGTATGTCTACCGATTGTTTGTGTACTTTTCTACGAGTTGTAGTGAGTAATAGTCTCTTTACGTTTAGTTTTGGTGTTACTCCGAGTATAACCAGTCCTACCGACGACAATTTTTCAGATGTTTGTTATTTACCACCTCTCTCACATCTCTTTTCCCTTGGGTGAATGTGACAACCACCCTTACGTTTGATCATGTCGGTGATACCTCTTATCACGCCTCTGAGGAATTTTTTGACCTTTATCTTGATCTATGCTGCGTCGTTAGGGTGACGACCCGTATGTGTGGTTCCTTTGGTCTTAACTTTCTCTGTGCACATGGGGTTACAAGTAACGTCGTGACAAATATTATCGGTCCTGTACCTTCGTTGTATCTATAGGTAGTCGTCTACTTACCTATTCTTTCGACACCATGTATATGTGTTACCTTATAATGAGTCGGTAATTTTTCTTATGTAAACTTAATCAAGATTACTCCACCTACTTTGACCTCGGATAATATGTCTCACTTCATTCGGTCTTTCTTTTCGTGGTTATGTCATATTATTGTGTATATGTACCCTAAATCTTTCTACTATTACTATTGGGATATACACTCTGTCGTTTTCTCTGTGTCTACATATCTTGTCAGAAAACCTGAGACCCTCTCCCGCTCCCACCCTACTAAACCCTCTCACCGTAACTTTGTACATATAATGGTATACACTTTACTTAGCGGTCAGGTCCAAACTACGTACTATGTCCTACGAACCCCGACCACGTGACCCTACTGGGTCTCCCTAACCAACCCCTCCCTCCACCCTCCCCCCAAGTCCTACCCCTTGTGTACATATGGGCACCACCTAAGTACAGTTACACACCGTTTTGGTTATGTTACAACATTTCATTAATCGAAGGTTAATTTTATTTATATAAATATAATTCTTTTTGTCTGTATTTTCCTCTTTAACTGTCATTGTATTATTATCATCCTCTGAAATTGTGGGGTGAGTGTAGTTACTTGTCTAGTAGTTTTGTCTTTTAATAATTCCTTTGTCTTCAGAATTTACTATGTAATCTACTCTGTATAGAGTAACTATAGAAGTCCTGTAAGGTAGGTTTACGTCTTATGTGGAAGAAGAGTTCACGTGTACCTTGTAAGAGGTCCCATACGGTGTAGAACCCAGTGTTTAGTTTTGGAGTCATTCAAATTCTTTTAACTTTAGAAAGTTCGTAGAAGAGGTTGGCGTTACGATACTCTGATCTATAGTTAATATTCTTCTTTTGACATTCTTTGTGTTTGTGTACCTCTAATTTGTTGTGTAAATATTTATTGGTTGTCCAATGACTTTTTTAGTTTTCCCTCTAGTCTTGTAAAGACCTTTCTTTACTGTTACTTTTGTACTGTTGAGTTTTGGGTGCCCTACGTCGTTTTCGTCAAGATTCTCCCTGCAAATATCATCATGTTAGGATGTAGTTCTTTGTTCTTTTTGTAACTGATCTCTTGGATTGAAATGTGGATTTTGTTGACCTTTTTTTTTATTGTTTTTCGGAGTCTTAATCATCTTCCTTTCTTTAGTATTTCTAGGCTCTTCTGTATTTACTTTTTCTTCACGTTCTTTGTTATCATTTCTAATTATTTTGATTTTCGACCAAGAAACTCTTCTATTTGTTTTAACTGTTCGAAAATCGGTCTGATTTCCGAACAGTTCTTCTTTTTTTTTTTTCTTTTAGTTCTTTTTGTCTCTCTTCTTAGTTTAGTTGTTTTAATCTTTAATTTTTCCTCTCCAATGTTGTCTGTCACGTCTTAATGTTTCCTAGTATTCTCTGATAATACTTGTTGATACACCGTTATTTTACCTATTGGACCTTCTTTACCTGTCTAAGAACCTTTTCAGGTTCTGACTTGGTCGTTCTTTACCTTTAATACTTGTTGGGTTAATATTTGTGACTTTAACTTCGACACTAGTTTTTAAAGGGGTTTTTGTTTTCGGGTCCTGGTCTACCGAAGTGTCCTATTAAAATAGTTCGTAAATCTCTTCTCAATTACGGATAGGAAGATTTTGAGACAGTTTTGTAACGTCTCCTTCCCTCCGAAGATTTGGGTAGGATGCTCCGATGGTAGTGGGACTATGGTTTGGTCTGTTTCTGTTGTGTGTTTTTCTTGTGATGTCCGGTCATAGTGACTACTTGTATCTACGTTTTTAGAAGTTGTTTTAAAATCGTTTGTCTTAAGTCGTTGTGTAGTTTTTCGAGTATTTGGTACTAGTTCAACCCAAATAACGTCCTTCTATAACGTTTCTAAGAAGTCATATACGTTTAGGTAGTTACACTATATGACATAATTGTTTGACTTTCTATTTTTGATATACTATTGGAGTTATCTATGTCTTTTTCGGAAACTGTTTTAAGTCGTGGGTAAATACTAATTTTGAGAAGTTTTTTACCCGTATATTCCTTGGATGGAGTTGTATCATTTCCGGCATACACTATTTGGATGTCGTTTGTAATAGCAGTTACCACTTTTTGACTTTCGTAAGGGGGATTTTAGTCCTTGTTCTGTTACCACAGGTGAAAGTGGTGATAATAAGTTGTATCAAGACCTACAGGATGGATGTCGTTAGTCTCTTCTTTCTCTTTAATTTCCTTAGGTCTAACCTTTTCTTCTTTATTTCGAGAGTGACAAACGTCCACTGTACTACGACATGTATCTTCTGGGATTTCTATCATAATCTTTTAATGATCTCGATTAGTCACTTAAACCGTTTCAACGTCCTATGTTTTAGTTATGTGTCTATAGCGAACGTAAAGATATATGATTGTTACTTTTTAGTCTTTCTATTTAATTCCTTAGTTAGGGTAAGTGGTAACGTTGTTTTTCTTAATTTATAGAACCTCATTTGAATGGGTTCCTCTGTTTTCTTGACATGTGTCTTTTAATATTCTGTGATTACTTTCTTTAGTTTCTGTTGTATTTGTCTACCTCTCTATAAGGTACAAGGACCCATCTTTCTTAGTTATAAAACTTTTACTGATATAATGGTTTACGTTAGATGTCTAAGTTACGTTGGGGATAGTTTAATAGTTACCGTAAAAAGTGTCTTGTTCTTGTTTTTTAAAGTGTTAAATATACCTTTGTGTTTTCTGGGGTTATCGGTTTCGTCAGAACTCTTTCTTCTCACCTCGACCTCCTTAGTTAGAAGGACTTAAGTCTAATATGGCGTTTCGATACCAGTAGTTCTGTCATACCACGACCGTGTTTTTGTCTTTATATCTGGTTACCTTTTTCTGTCTTTCGGGTCTTTATTTGGGTACGTGGATACCCATTGAATAAAAACCGTTTCCTCCCTTCTTATATGTTACCCCGTTTCTGTCGGAGAAGTTATTTACCACGATCCTTTTGACCTGTCACTGTACATTTTCTTACTTTGAACTTATGAAAGATTGTAATATTTGTTTCTATTTGAGTTTTACCTAATTTCTGGATTTACATTCTGGTCTTTGATATTTTGAGAATCTTCTTTTGTATCCGTCTTGTGAGTTACCGTATTTAGTTTCATTCTAGGAGATACTGGGTGGAGGATCTCATTACCTTTATTTTTGTTTTCATTTATTCACCCTGTACTAATTTGAATTTTCGAAAACGTGTCGTTTCCTTTGACATTCGTTCCACTTTTCTGTCGGGAGTCTTACCCTCTTTTATTATCGTTTACTTTCTTGACTGTTTCCTAATTAAAGGTTTTATATGTTCGTCGAGTATGTTGAGTTATGGTCTTTTTGTTTGTTGGGTTAGTTTTTCACCCCTTTTCTGGATTTGTCTGTAGAGAGGTTTCTTCTGTATGTCTACCGATTATTTGTGTACCTTTTTACGAGTTATGACGAGTAATAATCTCTTTACGTTTACTTTTGATGTTACTCTATAGTGAAATGTGGTCAGTCTTACCGGTAGCAGTTTTTCAGATGTTTGTTATTTAGGACCTCACATACACCACTTTTCGCTTACGAGAACGTGACAACTACCCTTACATTTAACTATGTCGACGATACCTTCTACCATTCCTCTAAGGAATTTTATGATACTTATTTTGGTGGTATACTGGGTTGATAGGGTGAGGATCCGTACATGGGGCTCCTTTGGTTTTAGTATTTTCTGTGTACATAGGGTAACAAGTAGCGTCGTGATAAATGCTATCGATCTTGTACCTTCGTTTGACCTACAGGTACTGTCTACTTACCTATCTCTTCAACACCATGTACGTGTGTTACCTTATAATGAGTCGGTATTTTCCTTTCGTAAACTCAGTCAAGACTACTCCACCTACTTGGATCTTGGATAATATGTCTCATTTCACTCAGTCTTTCTCTTTCTATTTATAGTATAAGATTACGTATATATGTCTTAGATCTTTTTACCATGACTTCTTAAATAAAAGTTCCGTCGTTACCTCTTTGTCTGTATCTCCTATCTGAATACCTGGACTCCTTTCGCCTCCTCTCCCACTCGAAATACCTTTCTCATTGTACCTTCAATGTAATGGTATACACTTTATCTATCGTTTACCCTTGAACGACATACCGAGTCCTTTGAGTTTGTCCCCGAGACAAAGTTAGATCTCCCCACCCTACCCCACCCTACCCCACCCTATACCCTCCCTCCAAGTTTTCCCTCCCCTACATACATATGGATACCGACTGAGTACAACTCCAAACTGCCTTTTGTTTTTTTAAGACATTTCGTTAATAGGAAGTTAATTTTTTTAAAAAAAATTACGTTGGTGAGAAGACGGTGAGACTAGATAAATTTGTTAAAAACGGAAATAAGTGATGAACGGTCAGAAACAACCATTCATATGGTCATGAATATATCAAAGTTCTTATCAAATACATGTGTATCTTAAAAAAGATAAAAATTAGATGAAATAAAAAGTAAATTAATTAAATAAAAAACCGGTACGGAATTTCGTACATCCTAGAATCAAGGGACTGGTCCGTAGTTTGGGTACGGGGGATGTAACCCTCGTACTTCAGAATTGGTGACCTGGTGGTTCCTTCAGGGATAAAAAAATAAATACTAATATTAAACTCAACAAGTACAACGGTAACCAGAAACCATAATTTCGAAGACTTCTTCCGTATATTATTAATTATAGTGTGATAGGGATAACTTGTAAAAAGTGAGAAGGGTTAAAAAAAGAGATAAAACAACTTATTTAAGATTCACTACACTAAAGTCCTAATTTCCGATACTTGTTCCACTATAGAGGACACACACGAGCCAGCGAGTAAGCACAGTCTGAGAAACTCTGGGGTACCTGACGTCGGACGGTCCGAGGAGACAGGTAACCCTAAGAAGTCCGTTCTCATGACCTCAACCAACGGTACTGGAGGAGGTCCCCTAGAAGGATTGGGTCCCCAGTTTGGGTCCAGGGAGTGTAACGTCCACCTAAGAAACGGTTGGTAGACTCGGTGGTCCCTTAGGATTGTGTGGAATTATTTGACAGAAAAGGTCAAACGATATAAAAGAAAATGTTTCACTTTACCCCTTCTCTTCATGACACTCCTCTTTTTGAGATTTAAATTATCCGAACATTGATTTCTTGACTTGTGTAAACATCTTCCGTGTCACAAAAGTCTCTATTGTGTCGTTCACTTTTCCTTACTCATGCCGAACCAATGACAACATCCATTTTGATAACGGTATACAATTACCTATCATTCCTAAAAGAGTCTCCTAAACGACCAGACTTGACAAAGACTCGTACCTTTGGAAGGAAAGGTTAGAGGAAAAAGGGTACAGCCCCAGATCAACTGTTGTTCTCCGGGGTTTCTCGTTTTTACCATAAAGGACACCCCAAATTTTTTGGGATAACGGAAATTAACGTGAAACAATTTGTGGAAAGATTCACGGACCTTTTTCTTGACCCTTCTTATTAAACGTCGTTTGAGTCAGAATTTAGTAAACCTCCTCTTATTTGACTAAAACCCCGTTTATACAAAAATCTGGATTCGAAAAAAAATTAGATTATAAGTAATACTTACGCTAACTATATGAAAAAGATTAAATTGGTTCTTTCAAAACATGTTGATATCTGAGGTAAACGTACTGACTATATTCTGACAACGTTCACCACTTTCCCCAAAACATAAATTATCTAAACCCTATAGAAAACACCTAGAGTAATGTCCTCCTTTTCTCAAACTTTTGATGTTTAAACTTGACTCTACAGTCTATTAAGTGTTAGTACTTAATTCGACGGTAGGGTTCGTCTCGGTTGCTATAATTTAATGTCACAGTTATTGTAACACTTTATGAGACGAAAGGTTTATGGACTCATTTGAATTGGGACTCTTTATACCAGTATTCACAAACAACTCGTGGGTAATACTTGAATCGTTGACACAGTCCGTGGAAACCCCTATAATTGTTGTGACTTCTTTCTTCTACTGTTCTTTATCCTCTGTGCTCAAGATCAAGACCGATACGTACGGTACTCGTTCAGTGAAGGAGAAACCCAGGATTAAAGGAGTAAACCTTTTACTCTTCGAACCTCATATAGGTCTTACCGTTCATCCAAAGTAGAGTCCGTATTCGAGGTTACTTGAATATCACCATCGGACCTCCCGATACAACTTTACTAACAATTCTGTTGTAGCCTAAGTCGTCGTTTCTCACGACAACTAACTAATCGATACAGACACATCCAAGTGTGTCTTCATACCTATGAACACGATGATGAATAACTGGGACCAGATTTCTCGAGAGGTTGAGACGACAAGAAACCACAATTACTTCTATTCTAAACATGGGATTCATTGGATTTTAGACGAGGTCGTTTATTCTGGTTGGTGGTCTTTAATTTATGACTTATTTAGCTCCACCTTTTTAATATTCCCGATTAAACACACCACATCTACTATTTACAGTTTTGACTCTCTTACGTTTCTAATTAAATAATTAATTTGGAACCCAACGACAACAACAAATCAACAATTCAGTACAGACTGAGAAACACTGAGATACCTGATATCGGACAGTCCGAGGAGACGAACACCCTAAAGGATCCGTGCTTATGACCTCACCCAACGGTAAAGGAAGAGGTCTGAACTCATCAGTCCCTATAAAAGAACCTCCTTTCTCCTGAACTTAACTCAGAATTTCTTGTCTCGTTCTATTATTATTATATTTATGATTTTTTCTACTATATGAAAAATAATATCGTGAAATCTTAAATGTGTAATAGAACCTTATGTAATAGTTTAAAACTCTTCTAAAGTCTCAAAACTCTTCAAATGTCTCAAAAGTGTTGGTAACATTGTAAATTAGAAGTGTTATTGGGATTTTCATCGATAGTAATCGGTGTAGAGTCCTCGTTTCATTTCAAACATTTCAATTCATTGAAAAAAAGCTCTTTACAGTGTTGTAATTATTCCCCGTATCAACCTTTCTCTGGATGTCAAGTCTTGATCTGATTGCACTCACATAACTAATCCCGACTCGGAATGTTATTCAAGGGTAATTGAAATCCTTTTCTGACTGTATATTGATACCATTACTCTTCAGTGTTTTTGACCATAATTTGGACAAAGTAACTAGTTGTTGAACGGCGTGACTTGTATGAAGATTTTGGTCGGTTGGTCATAGTTGGGAGTGAAGACCTCCGATCAGTCAGTCTCCACCTGAGTAAAGGAATTCGGACGGAGACTCACTGATGGTCAGTTGTTGCTAGAGTCGACATAGTCGGGTCGTCGACGTCTCTTGCTGTAGTCAAAACGAAGTTTTTCAGGAGGTTAGGGACTGGAGGTACGAAAGGGGTCGTGGGGATTTTCTATAATCGTCGGAAGAGACGAGTTTTGCCTATACGGATTCGTAGCGCCGGGAGATGGATATTACCCGTTATTAGAGTGAAAACAAAAAGTAAAGTCTATAACTCACCACCAGAGTAGTGGACAACTGTCCAGGTTAGTACTTTTATTTTGACGAAACCCATAAAGTTTGTTTCTATTCTTTTATATCGTTTAACGAAGGTGTGCCACCCTTCCTGACACAGACTTTTTTTTTTTTTTTTTCTACAAGTCCACTGGGTCTCTATTTATTGAGATTTACTCCATGTTCGAAGATTTTGTACCAATATACTTTCATACGTTGAGTACAGTTCGGAAGAAGGTCCGTGACCTTATGTCTTTCCTTGTTCTTTCTCCCCAGGACATAGGTCCTCTAACTTCTGTCTGTCATTTACTCAAAATCTTCTTACCTTGACCTCCTTAGCTGGACGGACTGAAGTCCGAGATGATATTTCGGTGTCAGTAGTTCTGTCATACCATGACCGTGTTTCTGTCTTTATATCTAGTTACCTTTTTTTTATCTTTCGGGTCTCTATTTAGGTGTGTGGATACCTGGGACATAGAAACTGTTTTCTCCGTTCTTATAGTACCTAATTTTTTTTAGAGAAATTGTTCACCACGACCCTTTTGACCAGTTGGTGAACATTTTCTTAATTTGATCTTGTGAAAGATTATGGTATGTGTTTTTATCTGAGTTTTACCTAATTTCTAGATTTGCATTCTGGTCTTTGATATTTTGAGGATCTCCTCTTGTATCCGTTTTGTGAGAGGTTGTATTTAGTGTCGTCCTAGGAGATACTGGGTGGAGGGTCTTATGACCTTTATTTTCGTTTTTATTTGTTTACCCTGGATTAATTTTAATTTTCGAAGACGTGTTGTTTCCTTTAGTATTCGTTCCACTTTTCTGTCGGAAGCCTTACCCTCTTTTATTATCCTTTACTTCGTTGATTGTTTGTTGATTAGAGTTTTTATATGTTCGTTGAGGACGTCGAGTTAAGGTCTTTTTATTTGTTGGGTCAGTTTTTTACCCGGTTTCTTGATTTGTCTGTAAAGAGGTTTCTTCTGTATGTCTACCGATTGTTTGTGTACTTTTCTACGAGTTGTAGTGAGTAATAGTCTCTTTACGTTTAGTTCTGGTGTTACTCCATGGTAAAGTACGGTCAGTCTTACCGACGCTAGGTTTTCAGATGTTCGTTATTTATGACCTCTCCCACACCTCTTTTCCCTTGGGAGAATGTGACAACCACCCTTACGTTTGATCAAGTCGGTGATACCTCTTGTCACACCTCTAAGGAATTTTTTGACCTTTATCTTGACGAATACTGGGTCGTCAGGGTGTCGACCCGTATGTGTGGTTCCTTTGGTCTTAACTTTCTCTGTGCACATGGGGTTACAAGTAGCGTCGTGACAAATATTGTCGGTCCTGTACCTTCGTTGGATCTACAGGTAGTCGTCTACTTACCTATTCTTTCGACACCATGTATATGTGTTGTCTCATAATGAGTCGGTAATTTTTCTTATGTAAACTTAGTCAAGACTACTCTACCTACTTTGACCTCGGTTAATATGTCTCACTTTATTCGGTCTTTCTTTTTGTGGTTATGTTATATGATTGTGTATATATACCGTAAATCTTTCTACCATTGCTATTGGGCCATAAGTTCTGTCGTTTTCTCTGTGTGTACATAGTTTGTCAGAAAACCTGAGACTCCCTCTCCCTCTCCCACCCTACTAAACCCTCTTACCGTAACTTTGTACATATTATAGTATATTCTTTGTTTAACGGTCAGATCCAAACTACGTCCTATGTCCTACGAACCCCGACCACGTGACCCTACTGGGTCTCCCTACCATACCCCTCCCTCCACCCTCCCCCCAAGTCCTAACTCTTGTGCTCATGTGGACACCACCTAAGTACACCTACATACCGTTTTGGTTATATTATAACATTTCATTTTTTTTATTTTTATTATTTTTAAAAAAATTTATTTTTTATCTANTCCTATGTCCTACGAACCCCGACCACGTGACCCTACTGGGTCTCCCTACCATACCCCTCCCTCCACCCTCCCCCCAAGTCCTAACTCTTGTGCTCATGTGGACACCACCTAAGTACACCTACATACCGTTTTGGTTATATTATAACATTTCATTTTTTTTATTTTTATTATTTTAAAAAAATTTATTTTTTATCTATTTGTTCCATCCCCTTTGTACTTTACTGTGTTCTCACTACACTATCTGACCACTGTCCCTTCGGGACAGAGTCCACTGCCACGACTATGCCTCTGGCTCCATCCGGTTGGCACCATCCGGACCCCCGTCCCGTAGAGTCTGACTCCCTTCTCGGGGACGTTGGCGGTACTGGTGGGTAGAATCTTCCTCCCCATGGGAATATTACGAGACAGTTGTCGTGGAATTAAACAGGAAGACCAGTTTAACAAGTGAGGTCTTGTAGTTTTAGAGTGACTCTATTCGTAATCGTTAAAAAAACACCTACAAAAAAAAGGAAAAATAAATTTCAACCTTTGTCCTATTTCGGGTCCTTCCGAAATATTGAGACCGACTGACTAATTGGTTGACAAAAAGAGTATTCTATGGTATTTTTTCTTCTCTTCCCCCTTTTTTTTAGGACCCCTCCTTTTATGTCTTGTCTACCACTACAAATAGTGAAGTAATTGGAAACGTATACACTCTTTACGAACGCTTTAAAGATCCTTGAACCGTATCGGTCTTCTTATATCTATAAATACATTCGATTAACGACCATTATTGTCGTAGTTATTCGGATTAGTGTGGACTCCACCAACTCGACCTTTGTCTTTTGGGTCGAATAGTGTATGAATATTTGGACAGTGAATACCATTGGTCTCGAAATTTTTCTTCGTCCCCTCCTCCCAAAAGTCTCTCGTCGAGACGATGATAAAGAGTCGTCACCTTGATAACTAACTTTATTAACACTTTACGAAGAAGAAATTTTCGTCCACATTTCTCTATTCCTTCTACATCCCTTCCGTAATCCGTCCGTACTACTCTCACTTTCTGACTTCTTCCCACTCTAATATTCAGTCTCTCTACCAAGGAGAAGACCAAGACGAGATTGGTCACTGAGGAGACCCGCGACAGAGGGATTATATGCATTTCCCTCTTTACCTGGTCTCACCACCAAAGATTTACCTGAAAAAGTTTTCTTTAAAATACTTCTCTGAGACGTTTACTTTAGAATGTCTCTCTAGATTGTAGGAGTTACGAGTAAAATTTCTACTTCAACGAGACCAACTACTTCTCCACTCCCTGGGTTTTCGGGTAAGTAAATAAGTATGTGATTAAGTTGTTTATAAAAAAACTTTAGGATAATACACAGTCCGTCACAAGATTGACGGACCTTTTGTAGTCACTCGTTTTGTCTATTTATAGGGACGGGAATACTTTGAAGGAAGAATCGTTCTCCCTTTTGTTATTTGTCTCATTTAGTTGTATATCATTCATATACATCATACAACCATTTAGTACCACTTTGTTACGATATTTACTTTCCACTATTTCTTTTGTCCCTTCTCTTTCTCTTTCCTTTCTCTTTTCATTTGATCTCCTTCCTCTTAGGGCTCACGGGTCGACTACACCCCTTTTAACGTTGTCTCTTCCTTCAGTCTCTACAAGAGTATCTCTTTCACTCCAAACTTGTTTATAAACTCTTCGTTCACTCCTTTGGTGGTTCAGCCACAGACCCTCTTCTCGTGGTCTTCTCCCTATCGGACTCGTTTCCGAGACGTACCTTCGTATCGCCGTGTTACCTCGTTGTCGTTTCTATGGGCCCACCGTCCTTCCGTCACTCGCTCCTCCTCTCCTTGCCCTCTTCTCTACCCTCTCGCTTTCTTCCCGGAAGTTCCGTTTCCGGATCTTCTCAGACCGGTCCTTAGACCGGAAATACAACTCACTTTCCCCTTTGGTGACATCCCAAGACTCAGTTCCTCAACGGACTGCACTGAAGACAAAATTGTCTGTGTGACATCGATGACGTAACTTTTATTTGATCTACCGTTACTCCTACTTTCGTGTCTGTGCTTAAGTCCCGTCTTCGTGATCTCTCTCACTCTTTATACAGTTCCTAGACCTGTATCAAAGTTCGGGACGGAGAGTCGGAGGATAAATGAGGGTATTGACGAAGGTCTTAGGAGGACCTTAGGGAGCCTGAAGTTCTCATGTGAAACGTTTAGGTACCGGTAAGACTGGACGACCAAAGGGATGACCGAGACCAGGGGTAGAGGTCATCTCGGTCTCGTGATTAGCGATTACAATTTCCTTGACGGATCCCCTACCATACTTGGAGACCTGGATTGAAAAGAAGGTTCGATTTGTAAATTTAAAACCTATTACTCTTTATAAAACCGAAGATTCAGTAGTAGTCTCAGATGGAGTTCGGAGGTGTGGTAATCAAGACCGAACCTCTTATTGAAGCACACGGAACGACATCCGTTCTCGAGGTCACTCCCGGAGGTCGTACGTCACCCGGGAGTACTCGTCCAAGGTCGGTAGGGAGGACGAGGAGACTACTGTCTTTCCCTTGTCGTACGTGAACCGTGGTGGTGGGGGTCTAGGGAGACGTCTGACGAAGACACGAAAGACGTCACAGTATAACCACTATTGAGGTCCATAATGTGTGTGTTCCAGAGTTTCCTTTGTGCAACACAACTAAGTTTAGGTATGGTTATCAAGATGTATTTTTGATGAAATACCCTGAAGGGAGTATCGGGTCACCGATTCTGAGACATGAGGGTTAAGTCCCGGAACCCAAGTTAGTGACCAGTCCCTTGATCTAGGGTGAACGGTGTTGATTCTCAAACGGACAACGTTGATTCGGGACCACGTCGGTTCATTTATTTAATTGGTTTATTAATTTTTGTGGAGGGGGAGGATATAATATTGGTCGTTTTAGTCTCAGTATTTCTTTCTACCTAAAAACCAAAACAGGTGAACTCAACTTGGACTACCTGTCAACAAACACTAAATTAAACTCCCCGTGTATCCCGATGGGGTATCCGAAGCTAATAAAGATGTTAATAGGGTTAAATTCGGTCCCACTGTTTATCCTAAATAAAGTTTATAGTTTACACTAGTTAATCCTTTCAGATAGACCTCGTTACACAATTTTTTCTATCTCTTTGGTGTAGACCCAAGTCGTTGTTCCTTTTCTTTTTGACATTAACTAGTTATGACAGACGGTACTTACACCATTCTTCCATAACAGTGAGTAGAATAAGGATAAAATTTGGAAAAAGAATATGAGTTTTCCATATTCCATGGTCAATTTTATGTTTCTCTTTGAATAGTCATTACTCCGGTCAACTTGTAGGTAAGTTTACAATCAAAATTCCCCCATTTGAGGTAAAAATTTCATACATAGACCACCGTGATCACCATTCCTTGAACGGAGGGTCACATCCTCTGTATTCTCACCACTCAAGTCAGGGACCCAACCCTTCTAGGGAACCTCCTCCCGTACCGTTGTGTAAGGATATAAAAATGGATCTCTTAGGGTACCTGTCTCCTCGGACCGTTCGATATCAGGTCTCCCACCGTGTCTCAGGCTGTTCTGACTTCGTTGAATCGATCGTACGTGTGTACGTAGACTTAGAAATTTAACCTATATCGGACCAGGTTTAGACAAACTAATCCTTCATTGACAACTTACTTTTAGACCATTGTAAGTTGGGTCGGTAAAACAGGTAAAGGAAAACTGTAGTAGAGAAAGTACCTTCAATAAAAAACTCGTGGTTTACAAAAGTTCCGTGTCAAATCCATGAACGGTATATAATAGAGTTGAAGAGTGGTGTTAGGTGGGTAATATAGACAAACTGTATCTTCTGAGACCTAACAGTGTATCCATGTCCATCTTCTAGGTCCAAGACTTAGGTGGAGGTTACGGAACAAGAAAGAAAGTAAACTTTAACCATGAAATTCGAGTACGTGTATTAAACGTCTCTATTTAATGGACGATTACCTACAGTGGTCGACGGTTTATTGTTTCAACAAGTAGAGGTTCTACTGAGATCATTGCATTCGGACCACTAGAAACACTAAAGCGATTCATTTCGGGGTTCCCGATAATTGAGACTAAGTTATTTACGACTTCGGGAATGTGTTGGGAAACAAACGTAGAGAAGTTATTTTACTTTTACAGTCGACCTACACTGCGCGGAGTAAGACGACCACTATAAAACTTTCTCTGCTGACAAAAGAGTCTCGAGTATAAAGGAGAGGTCAAGGGAGGGAAGGGACCAGGAGGGGTTCGGTGGTGGACAACCTGCCAACGACCCTTCTTCCAGTCCGAAAGTTTACGACTCGGTCCTGACCCCTTGAAGGGTCTTTCACACAGGCTAAAAGTGCAGAAGACTAAAATATCCCGTCTTTGTATTCCGAAGGGACCAGCGAGTTTGCCATTTCTTAGACGGATGTTACGGACTGTGGACCCGAACTAGGGACCCAGTCCTTCTAGGGGACCTCTTCCTTTACCGAAGGGTGAGGTCGTAAGAACGGACCCTTTAGGGTACCTGTCTCCTTGGACCGTTCGACGTCAGGTACCTCAGTGTTTCTCAACCTGTGTTGACTCACTGATTGTGTTGTTGTAAATTACATCCAAAGGTGACAGTGTCTATTACACTTATATCCCGTACTTTTCGTTTTAAGGTTTACTCGTAAAAACGGAACTTTCACTTTCAGCAAGTCAACACAGGTTGAGAAAAACTGGGGTACCTGATATGTCAGGTACCGTAAGTGGTCCGGTCTTATGATAAGAAAGGTAAGAGGTCCCCTAAAAGGGTCGGGTCCCTAGCTTGAGTCCAGAGGGTGTAACGTCCGCCTAAGAAATGGTCGACTCGGTGTTCCCTTCGGGTTCGTATGACCTCACCCATCGGATAGGGAAGAGGTCCCCTAGAAGGGATGGGTTCTTAGATTGACCCCAGAGGACGTAACGTCCACCTAAGAAATGGTTGACTCGATAATCCCTTCGGGAAAAAAAAAGGAATACGTAGGAATTATTACGAATACTCTGTCCTGTGACTCAGTTTTTTATCGTCCGAAGTGGGTGTCCGTAAATTAGGTATTCACGGATGTGCCACAAGGAGAAGTGTGTGACACACTACATAGTATTCGGAGAAACCTCCTACGATCTCCCTGTTCCCTGAGTCCCAAGTGTTTGGAATTTGAGATGGGTCTCTCCGTTACACCTGTAGTTTTTGTAAACCTCTTGTAATCCTACTATTGTTGATTGTGAATGTATGATTCTCTGTCTAGGAAGAGAATTACGGAATGTATATAATGGTACAATTACGTACGTTGTTACAGTTCTCACTCCATGGCATAAAAATAGGGGTAAAATGTTTACTTCTTTGATTTCGACTCTAGTGATCTTCTCTAGTTCGATCTTAAACTTGGGTCTGAGAATTGATGTGAGACACAACGGAGAATACAATTGGTGAACCTCTTTACCGATATTCTCATTTATTTCGACTCTATTATCCCTTAAATTATAGTGGAGACATTACGTCCTCCCGAAGGTCCTCCTCCGTACTTAAGGACACAGACGTAGAGAGTAAAACCTTAGAACCTTTGGAGTGACTCCGACACCCCACGTTGAAGGATTGAAGCTTACAGTCGAGACAGAGATCTTTTACATCAGAACCTGTGTAAAGAATTGAAGAGACACAGACAAAAGAGTTGAAATTTGATCTCCGTCATAAAGACGATCCGATATTATTAAGACCTCACCAACATTCTTATTTTATTCTGTGACCCTGATGTCCCGTCACATCGTGTCGAATTTGTTTGTTCGAGTCATTCATAAGTGACAATGAGGATAATGATATAACAAATGTCAACCCTTGTTCCAACTCTATTACTAACGATATACGACCGTTATTCCCACGTGTCCCATAACAGTTCGTCCTACCTTTGAACCTAGTAGTTTTCTATGAATTGGTGTCGTTGGACAGATACCAAGAGAGACAGAGAGTGAGGTAGAGGTCAAGAGGATGTCACTAGTCCAAAGAAGGTACCTCACCTCTTTTAGTACCCACCTCCGGTGCCGACGGTTGTAGAAGTCGTATATAATTTGATCGGATTATTGGAGTCTCCTTTCTTCTCGTTGTGGTAAGGCTCCCTTCGGAGACTGACCGTATCGGATCAGTATCCTACAAGGGACCCGGTCAGTGGTACCGGATCCTTCTCATGATGACAACCGTCACCCTGGTTTTGGAGAATCTCACTACCTCCCGGTCGAGGAGGTTCTTTCCCCCACGATAGGGTCCTCTCTCTCGTGTCCCTACGGTCCCCTTTTGTTGTCTACAAGTAGGAGGTTATGGGTGGGGATCATGTATTTTTATCCGAATGAAACAATGTGTACCCTTGTATAGAAATAATTATTGGTTTATGGTAATAAAGAAGACTTCCTTTTTAATGATACAAATAGTTGAACCTTTAAACTTTGGTGGTCGTTGTTTTTCATTTCTTCCATAAGACAGTTATGTTTTGTTTGAAATTTTACACTTAGTATAGTGACTATTAAAATATTGAAGTAAAAATAAGACGAAAAAACAACAAATCAACGATTATTCCCACGCTGATAATACCGGTTGAGAAACGCTGGGGTACCTGACATCGGACGGTCTGAGGAGACCGGTACCCTAAAGGGTCCGTTCTTATGACCTCATCTAACGGTAAAAGAAGAGGTCCCCTAGAAGGGTCGGGTCCCTAGATTGGACGTAGAGGACGTAACCACCCGTCTAAGAGATGGTGACTCGGTGGACCCTTCGTGAAAATTAAGATTCAACACCATTGAACAATTTAAAAGAAAAGGAGGTCTCAAGGAATTTTTCAAAAATAAGCCCTTCTGTCTTCGATAAGACGATCATTACGTTCAACAGTTTTTGTTCTGAACGCTTCTTATACGAAGTTTTTTGGAACGGGAGTAAAGTACTATACATTACGATACCATCGTGTAAATGCATTTTAAAGTTAAAGAGAAAAACTACTTGAACCCGTTTACTATTACTACACGTTCAATAAACTTTATGTAGAGAACATAGAAAACAGTTTAAACATAACGGACTAAGTTATGTAAAAAGAATTTCAATACAATAAAAAAGGTGGTTAAATTTACTGTAGTAAATCTCAGATCTTACACTTGTTCAGTCATAACAAGATCAGGAACTTGAGAATATTGAACGACTCACCAAGAAACTGAAATAATCACGTGAAATTAGTACTCTTGTCTTAACTTCACGAGGATTTCCTTTTATACTAAAAACATAAATACAGTTTCTCGATTAATTTCCGTATATTAATAAAATCGAACGTCAAAAAGGGAACCTTCCAGTGTAGGTTACACGTAACAGTCGACTTTTTATTTTCGTCGAGTGGTCCTTAGTGATCTTTTTTTTACAAGTCGTCTGAGATTTTTCACTGAGAAGGGTGACCGGAGTTCTATTTTGACTTAGAGAATGTTCCGTTCTCAAATGTCAAAGACCGTTCTACGTCTAAGGTTTCGTTAATACAAATACATCCTCTTTCAGTACATGCGGGGTTAAAAATTTTACAGATTCCATAACTAAGAAAGAGGGTCAGGAGTATAGAGTGTGTTAATGCTTCTATAACCATCCTCTGGTCAACTTAAGGATAACCTTTTGGTAGACGTTATTTGAAGTCGCTCAATAGATGCAGTTCAATGATTAGGTCCTCGTCGTCGGTCCCTTTATGCGTCGTGTGAAAGAAAAGTGTTTGAATTTAATACTCAAGGAGTTCTCCGGGACAGAATTATTAGGGAAAATACAGAGGGAGAGTCCCGACTCGTGTCTCGGAATGTGTATCATCCTCTAATTATCCGTAAACGACTCAATTAAGTCGCAGTCTTACTAATGTTAGTCGTCACTGGTCGTCCTCGGTACCGGACTAAGTATGTCTGACTTGTTAGGTCGCGACGGGTTTCCAAACTCGGCTGACTCATGACTCCCACCCCCTCCCCTCGTAAGTGCGACATCTGGGATGTCTAGACACCTGAATAATATTGTTTTAGTCGTATAATACCGTAAAAGGATGACTTCGTAGAACTCCCACTGAAAATCATGAAATATCCTACCGTAGTGGTAGTGGTAGTGTACCCGATCGTTCCCGGACCTGTCTCCTTAACTACTTAATCGTAAGTTAGGAGGTCTCTAGAACTTAGAAAGATAGTGACCTTCACCCTCCTAATCGTTCTCCTTAGGACGCCTTATTCGACAACAATTCAAGTACCATTTTCAAATCCTCAGTTATACATAGGAGACTACCCCATACACTATCTTTGGAGAGGAAGAGGGAGAGGGACCGAGTGTAGGGTCAACCACCTGATATACGACGAGTGGGATATACGTCATGGTGTGTGTCGTCGACCTGGTACAGGGTCCTTTCGGTGTAGTCGGCACGTGACCTGTTGTCCGTAGTCGAGTCGGGGACACCAGTGGGGTTGTAGCCTCACCCCTCCCCTCTGTTCGAGAACTATCTTGTCGACCCTTCTCAGTCTATTCGAGTAAAGTACTGAATTCGTCACCAAGAATTACCCTACTATAGTATAGAGTCCTCCATAAAACCATTAAACTTCTTCCCTAAAACCAGTCGTGCCACTGTATCCTTGTGACAGGTGGACACCACCTATATGACCCTTAGGATTCACCGGACGTTAAACTATCAAAGTGTACTCCTTCTTAAAAAGGTGCAGACCGTACTGATAATTTACAAGGTCGTCCATAGGTGTATCACCTTTTTGGAGAAATAGTGATATACTCGGACCCCAAAGGATCCACGGAGTCACCCATTTCTTAGACGGATGTTACGTCCTCTGTGTCCTCTGTACCCAAGCTAAGGATCCAACCCTTCTAGGGTCTTAGAGGGTTGGACCCTCCTCCTTTACCGATGGGTGAGGTCATAAAAACGGACTTTTTAGGCACCTGTCTCCTCGGTACCTAATACGTTTTTAGTCTGTACTGACTCGTTTATTCGTACGTGTCTTGGATGGAGATAAAAATGTACATTGAACTTCAGTCAAACCTAAATAGAATTGTCTTTGACTAAAAAAAAGTACTCATATTTATGATACCTTTAGTCAGTAAACAAAACAAGCCTTTATATAGTTTTCAACAAGTAGTGACACCTCTTAGTCAGGTGAACGACTAAACCATGACGTGTGTGGACACAATCAGACATAAATATTGATAGTTAGGGTGCCTGCCTCCTCGGACCACCCGACGTCAGGTACCCCAGCGGTTCTCAGCCTGTA
This sequence comes from Capra ibex, assembly GCA_006410555.1. Taxonomy (NCBI): domain Eukaryota; kingdom Metazoa; phylum Chordata; class Mammalia; order Artiodactyla; family Bovidae; genus Capra; species Capra ibex. The sequence goes on from SJYO01034137.1 coordinate 44,127,200, forward strand.
GTGACTCACTGAAGTGAAAGTGAAAAGTGAAAGTACGTAACCTCTTCCTTTACCGTTGGGTGAAGTCATAAGAACGGACCTCTTAGGGTCCCTATCCCATCGGACCACCCGACGACAGATACCCCAGCGTGTCTCAACCTGTGCTGACTTCGCTGAATCGTCGTCGTCGTCGTACATTTTTACATTGATTTCTGCAAACTCTGAGGGAAGTCGTCTAAGAATTTGTCTAAATATAGGTTTACAATAATTTTATACGAGTCAGTACAGGGGTACCTAACATCAGGTGGTCCGAGGAGATAGGTACCCTAAAAGGTCCGTTCTAATGACCTCACCCAACGGTAAAGGATGAGGTATAATTTTATACCGATATACAATTGTATACAAATATATATTTACGGTACTTAAAAGAATCATTTTGAAAAAGAATTATAAGTGTTAAAACGATAGTGAATAAATATTAAAAAATCTTCACTATTCTTTGGATCATAACGTTAATTTGTAAATCCTAACGGACCCAAGAAGAGGTAGAATGAGATGATTATTGGAAGTTACAGATGAGGACTTACTACCAAGAAGAAGGTCAGATAGAAAATGGGAAGTAGTGGATGACTTCATATACCAGAGGTTTCAACAAGAGTACGTGATCTCTACCTTAAATTTTTTGAATTGTACACCGTCCTAAATTTTTATCCTTCAAAAGGTATTTTGGGTCAAGGACGAGTCAATTAGAGTATTATTTTGGTTGTTGACTATGATATAAATATTCAGACTCAGAATCCCTCTACTACAGTGGGAAGGAGAAAAAGACGTGACAATCATACATCAAATAGAACCGTACAATAGGGATGAAGTTGATTCCAATGAAGGGTGAAAGAGAATAGTGTCTATTTACTGAGACAAGACGATTATACATAGAAGTATGATCAAGGAGGACGTCACTGAAGGGATCGATGATAACGAGAAAATAAGAGGAAATATAGGACATAAAACCTACTATAGAATAGACAAAATAAGATAATTTCGGACTGAGTAAATAATCCATATATATGTTGGTAGACTAGTTAAGTGATAGAAAATCACTTCACCAAGGGATGGTAAATTTACAACTTTATTTAAAATAGTAATAATGTAAAGAAAATAAAGAGGTAATATCAACACCACCCGAAAGGTCCACCACGATTTCCTAAAGAGGTAATATCGACACCACCCGAAGGGTCCACCACGATTTCCCTTTCTTGGGTGGACGGTTACGTCCTCTGTACTCTGTACCCAAGTTAGGGAACCCAACCCTTCTAGGGGACCTCTTCCTTTACCGTTGGGTGAGATCATAAGAATGGACCTCTCAGGGTACCGGTCTCCTCGGATCACCCGATGTCAGGTATCCCAGTGTTTCTCAGTCTGTGCTGACTTTACTGAATCGTGTGTGTGTATCAACACCATAGTATAATGAAAATATTTCAATACCTGAATGGACCTCACCAGGTCACCAATTCTGAGACACGAAGGTTGTGTCCCTCACGTCCGAACTAAGGACCAGACCCTTAGTTCTAGGGTGTACGGTGTACCACGTCAGTTTTTTTTATTTTTATTTCAATGTTCACATCCATCCAAAAAGAATAAATACTCAAAATAGAGGTCTAGGTAAAATAAACGATATTTTAGATTTCTATGGTTGACGGTTCCGGTCCACTTCTTATATGAAATCGACCTTTGGGGACTCACAAAACCTAAAACAGGAACAATGTTGGTCCGTTCTGGAAATAAACGACACGTCAGTAATCTGTCCTTAATTCATATACCGTCATCTCCACCACCCCCTCGTGAAGGAAGGAAGGAAGGAAGAAAGGGGACGAATCGTTCCAGGTCGATCAAGGTACGAGGTCCTCCACTACCCTCAGATGGTAGTTTCCAAGTCTGGACCTCTCGTCAGTACTACGACGAAGTGTCGATCCAGTGGACTCTAGGTCTCGGGTGTAAGAGGTAGAGTGGACGTACATCCATTAAAGAGTCTGTGAAATAATAAATAGGTGAGTGAGCCGGTATGAATAGAAGTCCATTTGTGCATCGACCGAGTCACCATTTCTTCGAAGGACGGCTACGTCCTCTGAGTCCAAGTTAGGGACCCAGTTGTTCTAAGGGTCTCATCCTTCACCGTTGGGTGAGGTCATAAGAACGGTCCTTTTAAGTCGCCTGTCTCCTCAACCACCTGACGTCAGGTACCCCAAAGTTTCTCAATCTGCACTAACTCGTTGACTTGTACATACGTGTGTCTGTGCTTCGTTCCTCAAGGTCGACTGATATTGACCCTAAGTCTCTTACCACTGAGTCAGTCCCAGATTGGACCTTCTGTCTTTACTGGGACTCATGAATTTTAGTACCTCGAAATTCCGTTCCTTATGTAATGTGTCCTCAACCCTTTTGTTCCTCGGTTATCTTCCTTCACAAAATTCTCGTTCTTTCGGGTCCTCTCCGTTTGGGTGGGACTCTAGAGAAACGAGCACAACCATTCGTAACTTACTTCTAGACCCTCCTCCTCCTTCTCTCCTCTAATCTCCATGTCTACCGTCAAATAGTTGGGAGGTTTAATTCCTATAGATTCGGTCCCTGACCTCTCCGATGATCCTAAAAGGTACTGAATCATGATGAAAGAGTCATTTGTCTCGACACTAAGTCAGGACCCACTATTGTACACTGGCTTTAAGGAGGTTCGACCAGCATATCTCCTGTGAAAGAGACTGAAGTCTCAACTACGGGTCACAGAAGATAAAAATAGAAGGAATCTAGTAAACTCAGTCAAAGTTCCTTCACACCCGTCAACCGATAGGTAATAAAACGGAGATAGAACGGGTCATAATAGGGTCTAGAAATATACACGTCCCGTTTAAGAGGTTGTTTGTACGGGTTTCTCAAGTTTAGAGAAGATTTGGGTTTAATCGTCTAAAAATCTCATGAAATAGGAAAATAGTAAAAAAGTGATTTTACTACACGTATTCCTTTTCTTCCACTCAGGATTTCACTTTATAAACGGTAACTACACTACCACCTGTGTGGTTTACTTGTCGAAATAAAAAAATTAAAAACTTTTAATGGATAAATCAACCGACATGGACCAGAATCGACGTCGTACGACCTAGAGGGTAGAAACAAAGGTCGTACTCTTGAGAATCGGTACCACATCACCTAGATCCTGGGACGACGACGACGACGACGACGACGATTCAGCGAAGTCAGCACAGGCTGAGACACGCTGGGGTATACACCGTCGGGTGGTCCGAGGTAACAGGGAGCCTAAGGGGTCCGTTCTTGTGACCTCACCCAACGGTAAAGGAAGAGGTTACGTACTTTCACTTTTCACTTTTCACTTTCACTTCAGCGAGTCAGTACAAACTGGGAGTCGCTGGGGTACCTGACATCGGGTGGTCTGAGGAGGCAGGTACCCTAAACGGTCCGTTCTCATGACCTCACCCCACGGTAACTCGTTCCCAGTATGGACCCGAGGACGTGACCCTCACGTCTCAGAATCGGTGGCCTGGTTGTCCCTTCAGGGGCTACTAGTCGAAATTTGGAATCTAAGGATTCACGATTTTATCCTTATAATTTTGAATCGAACGTTTATTCAAGACCCTTCGTCGAAGGTATCACAGTCCCTACATCATCCATAGGTTGTTTATCACCTACAAGAATGGGTTTACTCAACACTGTCATAAATTAAAAGTGACTTTCTAAACACCATTATCTACTTTTGTTTATTTCTACCATTTCACTAGGTACTACTAACATTTTAGTAGAATTTTTGTTCTCAGGATCCTGAAGGGACCACCAGGTCACCACTTCTGAGGTTCGAAGGTGGCGTTCCCCAGATCCAAACTAGGAACCAACCCTTTGTTTCTAGGACGTGGGAGTTTAGGTCATCGAAAGTTAAAAAGGAATACTGGGTGGTATTCATTGTGTAAATATATTATTATGTAAAGTACGTACTTTGATTCTGTATGTATCTTGTGAGGATGAGAATGATACACACTTTCTACGACTCCAAAAGATAAGGTACTGTAAGATAAGGTAAATGACTTTTTTTTTAAGACCAGTACTGAGTCATACGAAGTTCACTTACCTTTTAAGATTGAGTAATCTAAGAAAAAAAAAAATTACACAAATCTTCCTTCAGACGGATTAAGTAACTGCAGTCTCCTTCACTTCGTCGATACCTGTTGAGTTTTCCGTCAATAACGAGCGGTCCTCGAATTGTACTTACATTTAGGGTTGGAATTGATGTGTGAGTGAGCCAAAATGGTGGTCTTATGTTCAAGATTTAGTACGAAATGTCGACGAACAGTACATTGTAAACCCGTCGGAGCCTCCTCAGAGTAACTGTCCCTGAACAGAGACCGACTCAGTAATTTTTTACCGTATACAGGGTTGTAGAGATAAACGTAGGTAGTCCTCTCCCAATGACTAAAAAGATAAAATTCGTCACTTCCTATACGGAAACGTAAGTTCCTCTAAGACTCGGGAGATTAACTGTTATCTAAACCACACTATTCATACGTGAATCACTTCAGTGTAATATTTTACTCAACGAGTTTATAAATTAGTCGACACGTGTTTCGGGTCGGTGTACCAAGGAAACCATATCGTAAGATAGGTAGTACCGCTCCTCAACGATACCCAATGTTAAGAGGACAGTTTGTACTTTTTGGACCTAAACCTTCTACTCAAGATCGTTACCGAAAGAGAATCGACTTCTTTCTAAACGTTCATTCTAGGAACCCGGTTCGTACGTTTAAGAACCTAAGAATAGTGTGTATAAGAATTACCAAAGGACCCTTAGTAGTAAAAAAAGGGGAGTCGGAGTAAGCGAGTCTCCCTTCTCGTATATAAGACGTACTTTGTACACGACTCTGGAAAGTATTTCCAAGTTTATTAAACAGGTTCCTATAAATTAGTCGGTCCCTTTCTTAACTCTGAGTTTCAGACCGGTCCGTAACAACCCCTTTTACGTTATATTCTTTCTCGAAAACTTCCTCGAACTTCAGTCCGCCTTCTCTCTCTATGTATTTGTGTAACTGTATCTGATTTTTTTCCCGAGAGCACTAGCCTTACTCAGTTCAGCGTACCCTCTAGTTCACCCACTTACCGATTAAGACAATACTCAAGATAGATAGATAGATAGACAGATAGATAGATAGATAGATAGATAGATAGATACCCCTAAGGACCACAGTAACTTCGAAACTCTTTGTTCTAATTATTTTTATTGTTCGGTTCGAGGGTGACTTATACTTGAAATAAAAAATAGGATTATAAACTTTAGGATTATAAAGATTCGGGACGGAAAATTCTTCCCAAGAGGGTTGAGTTTGTCAGATATATGATTTACAATGAGTTTTATTTATCCAGTGACCCAATTCCAAATACTTTTGGGAAAACCGATATTTCTCTAATCGAACAGGATGGGAACCGACCCGGGTAATAAATAAGAATTTTCAGTTCTTAGACATACAGAAGAAGACGAATTCTCTTAGTTTGAGTCAGAAAACGAGTAAGAGGAGTCAAGGGAAAAACCACAGAAGAAAGGAAACCATCATTGATACTGTAGGTAGACAGATTGTTTCCACAATCTATTTTTAGACTGTACAATCTAACATTATAAAAGGGTTTATAATGTTTCCTCGTTTTTTCCGATTTAAATCGGGTCGAAAGAAGGAAAGAGGTTTGATCGAGTGTGTTAGGACGTTAATGAACCTGTGAAAATTATGAAATTGGATTTTGAAAGAATTCTCCGTCGTTTGTAGAGAAAGGGTTATCAAAGTTGTTTTCTGAGTGACTTATAGTATTTAAGACTGACTCCGAGTACGGGTAAGGTCTTGGTTTCTACCACCGGTCCTCCGAAATATATACCCTGTCCACGAGGTTTAGACCTTTTAGGGTACCCGTCTCCCCGGACCGTCCAATATCAGGTACCCTAGTGTTTTCTCGACCTGTGCTGAATCACTGATTTGTCGTTGTTGGGTAAAGTGACACATAAAGTGGTTATGTCCCCCTTCTTTTCTGGTTTTTATGACAATGATCTTTGTCCCTCTTATCTACAACCCGAGGGGATTTTGGTGACGGTACTCATATATTCTGGGATGAGTCTTTAACATCTTCAGAACCCTTCCCGTGACATAAAAAATTATTTCGGACCTTATCTTTAAACTTGATTCAGAATATCTCAAGAATTCTCCGTCCTTCTGTAGTAGATTATACATCAAACACAACCCCTTTTCTCATTCTACTCTCCATCCAGATCCCTGGAGGGACCACGAAGTCACCGAGTCTCAGACACGAGGGTTTCGTCCCCCGGACCCAAGCGAGAAGTCAGTCCCTTGACTTGATCTAGGGTGTACGACGTTGATTCTTAAACGTGCAACGGCGTTTCTAGGACGTTGGTTCTGGGTCTCGTCGGTTTATTTATTTATTTTTAAGATTTTTCTCCATCCAGATGGTGTTTCGATCACTTCGAATTCGAAAGGTATAAACTGTCGTTAGGATTTTTGGAAGGTGTTGTGATGGTAATTACTTAATATTACGACTTTGTTTGAAAAGGTTTGGTAATTATCATTTTATAAATTTATTAAGTATGATTTCCCTTCTTATGGATAAAAAGGAGAGATATTTTAACTATAATAATTTAATTATATTACATTTCTCCACTATTTTATCATATGTGGGATTTTGAACCCCTTTCATGAAAGCTCCACACAGTTTATAAGTCAGTATTTTTAAAGTACGACAAATAGTCCTAAAACAATACAGGTACCAATAAACAGTCCAGAGAGATCGTACAATAAACAGAAGAAAAGAGATAGTTTAATTTATAAGTGTATCCATGAATACATAAATATTAATAACAAGTAAAAGAATTTCTCTAGTGGTTTTGACATATTCGACGTCTGGAGTGTCTTGGACGTAAATAGGGACCTAAGTAGGAAAATCTTCCTGGGTCTCTCACCGGGTCTCGAAGGTCGAATGAAAGTCACAATTAACGAGATAACACGGACTGAGAAACACTGGGGCACTTGACATCAGGTAGTCCGAGGAGGACCTCACCCATCGGTGAAGGAGGAGGTCTCATAGAAGGGTTGGGTCCCTAGTTTGAGTCCAGAGGACGTAACGTCCGTCTAAAAAATGGCAGACTCGGTGGTCCCTTCGAGGAAAGGGTTGTTAGAGACCGGTTTTTAGGGAAGTGGTGTTTGGATTCCTCCTCTTCCATAGACAGCGAGACGTAAGGGTCGAATTAAGGGTTCCAGTGAGGAGGACCCGGTCGGAAAAAATTACATATATATTTTTTTTTTACATATATAAAAACCGGGACACCGTATGTCGTAGAATCAAGGGGTTAGTCCCTAGTTTGAATTGTTGACCTGGTGGTCCCTTCAGGGACCTGTTCGAATTAACGGGAGGGAAACTTGGTTAGTCGGATGTCCTTTCTATATATAACTGACCAAATTCGGTTAGTGTCGGGTAAGGACCTAATCCCCATACCAGTTAGGGTGGGTTTCGTGTGTGTATTCTTGTCTCTGTCTCCCCATTAAAAGGTTTCTTTGACCCACAGGACTATGGTTCCTCTTCCTCTACGACCTGTCTTTCGTCATCCATAGAGTTTCGACTCTGAACGTAACCTACATTTTAAATTCTCCCGTGGTTTTTGAGTCGTTCAATTTATTATAAAACTACGAATTTTTTTTTTTTTTTTTGACTTGGTCTTTTGATGTCGGATGTCTGACCGACGAATTTTTTTTTTTACTTTGCGAAGTCCTTAAACATACAGTAGGTACGTCCCCGATCCGATCAGAAGAGACTTAGCAAGGTTAGAATGATATGCACGACGGGAGTGGACGGACGTAAAAAGCAAAAATAATTATTCATTGAAAATATTGTCACAGACCCGATGGAGGGACCCCTCAATCCGAGACGGAGTGGTAACGGAATCTTTAAAAACTTCAAGATCTTATTTGAAAGACCCAGGATCCCGAAGAACCTTGAGTCCTTAACACTCCACAAGAATAGGATACACGCACGTATGAGTCTGCGATTCAGTACAGACTGACACTGGGGTACCTGACATCGGGCGATCCGAGGAGACAGGTACGCTAAAGGGTCCGGTCTTATGACCTCACACAACGGTAAAGGAAGAGGTTTCCTAGAAGGGTTGGGTCCCTAGCTTAGAAGTAGAGGACGTAACCGTCTACCCAAGAAATGGTGACTCGGTGGTCCCTTCGGGAAGAATAGGATATGGACAAGGACGCAATCAGCGAGTCAACACAGACTGAGAAACACTGGGGTACCTGGTATAAGGTGGTCCGAGGAGATGATTACCTTAAGAGGTCCGTTCTTATGACCTTACCCAACCTCTTCTAAGGGAAGAGGTACCTTAAAAGGACTAGGGTCCCTAGTTTGGACCCAGAGAACGTAACGTCCACCTGAGGAATGGCAGCCTCGGTGGTCCGATATTCAGTCGGGATTTAACCGAAGGACTAAATCTCTCCACACCCTTTCGTCTCCTACGAGGTAAAGGGATTGTTAATCCTAGTAGGGAACAACGAGTTAACCATTTCTTAGGTGAACGTTATGTCCTCTCGACACAAGTTAGGGACCCAACCCTCCTAAGGGGACCTCTTCCCTTTCCGATGGGAGAGGTCGTAAGACCGGACCTCTTCAGGTACCTGTGTCAAGTACCCCAGTGTTTCTCAACCTGTACTGACTCGTTGAACCCGTAGGGACTATCGAGTCAACCATTTCTTAGGAGGACGTTACGTCCTCTCGGATCAAACTAAGGACCCAGCCTTTCTAGACGACCTCTTCCCTATCCGATGGGTGAGGTCATAACGACCCGAAGGGAACACCGAGTAGATCATTTCTTAGACGAACGTCACACCCTCTAGACCCAACCCTTCTAGGGGACCTCTTTCCTTTCCGATGGGTGTGGTCATAAGACCGGACCTCTTAAGGTACCTGACACATCGGGTACCCCAACGTCTCTCAACCTGCACTGACTCACTGAAAGTGAGAAAGGGTATAATTATCGCGTTCGGTAAGTGAATTAAAACTTCTTTCTTCCGACCACCCTCCGGAACCTGAGTTCGTCTCGGAGACGGGATATCGAGATCGGGGTGTGAGGGGGAGGAGTTGGGGTTCGACTGCTCCCGTCCGAGTCGGTCGAACGACCGCTACGGTGTACTCTAGACGACCCCTGTCTACCTCCTTCTCCGTCCGTCTGGGATAGGTCGAACGACGGTCGGGTTCCGTCCGGAACGATAAACTGCACCCACGTGACACCCGAAATCAATGACTCGATCCGAAATAGAAGAGACTGTCGAGTATTTTTTAGTTGGGGCAGCGTACGACAGTCTTCGAACATGGATCTTTGTCGGGGTCCATAACCACTTTCCCCTTTTACGTAGGAAGGAAGACTGATGTTCACTCTGCTCTCTCGGTCTTAAAGTTGTCCTGGTGTCCATTGGTCATCTTCACTGATCATTGCGTATCCACTAGGTTTGTACAGTAAAATTTATTGTCATAGATAAATGAAGATTTTTTGTGTAAGTACCTTTACAGTTATTCTCGGTAAACAGTCGAGACACTGGAACCACTCAGTGGTCCTGTGAGTTGGTACACCCACGAGCCAGAGAGGTTTTACCTCCATTCCCCGTCTTTAACTCACTAGTAGAGACTCCAGGAAAGGTCGAGACCGTCGATATCAGAATGCTCTACCCCCAGTGAATGGAGGGAAGGGAAGGGTCCGTCTTCATCCGTCGGGGTTCTGTCGACCCAACGGGTTTCTTGGTACCGTCTTTTGTACCAGTCTCGCAATTTTTGGACAGATATGACCGTTCCCTCTGACTACACGTTTTATGAAGGGGGGGGGGGGGTNGGGGGAGGGGGGTTTTTTTTGGACAGTGAATGATAATCTCAAATAAAGTTTTATTACAGTCCTGAAGGGACCACTAGGTCACCGATTCTAAGTCGTGAGGGTTATCGTCCCCCGAGTGCAAGTTAGGGACCAGTCCCTTGCTCTACGGTGTACGACCTTGTCTCCCTAGTGTACGTCATTGATTTCTGGGACTTACGACGTATCTTCTAACTTCTTTGACGTTAATTCTGAGTCACGTCTTATTTTTATTTACAAAATTTTTAAATCCCCGAAGGGACCACCGAGCCACTATTTCTTAGGTTGACGGTTCCGTCCTCTGTACCCAAGCTTGGGACTAGGTCCTTCTAGGGTATACGACGTCTCGATTTGGACACACGGTGTTCATGACTCGGACACAAAATTTTGGGTCTTCGGTGTTGATGACTCCGGTGTACGACGTTGATGACTTCGGACGTGCGAGATCTCGGGTATGAGACGTTGTTCTCTTCGGTGGCGTTACTCTTCGGGTCCGCGACATTGATCTCTCATCGGGGACGAGCGACGTTGATGTGTTTTCGGACGAGTCGTTCTTCTGGGTCGTGTCGGTTTATATTTATTTATTTACCAATAAAAAAATTTCAGATTTCTATTAGAGTCCTGATACAATGTATAGTGTAAACACTATCGAGTCAAGGAAACTCTTCGTCTACGGTTCTCCCCGAGTCTGTATATCCTCTAAATAACTCCCTTTGTGGACACTCCCTTTTCCGTGTCACCCTCGGTCCCCTCTACCCTCTCTCTGAGGTCTGGGGTTTCGTCCCGGCAGTGAGCACTTCCCTTTCCGGTGTGACCCTCCACCCCCTCCTTTCCAAAGTCTGACATCCACGAGATTCTTGTAAAGCCTATCTGACTTTGGTCAAAGGATCCCGACGGTGTTGTTTCCTGGTACCTGACCCTCTGGATTTCTTGCCTTTAAAGGGATATCAAGACCTCCGATGCAAAGACCCTAGTTCCACAACCGTCTTGACCGAAATAAGGACATCTGCGGACAGAAGAGGGACACAGACAGGAGAAGAAAAAAAAAAAGTCTAAACAAATAAACAAACATGACTCAGAATCCACGTCGTACGTCCTAGAAAATAGACGCCGTACACCCTAGATCAAGGGACTGGTCCCTAGCTTGGATCCGGGTGACATAACCCTTTTATCTCAGAATCGGTGACCTGGTGGCCCCTTTAAGGGGAGTAGAGGGGAAGACTATTCCTGTAGTCAGTATAACCTAATTTCAGGTGGTAGTACTGGAGTAAAATTGAACAAAAACAAATCAGTGTTTCAGTACAGGCTAAGAAAACGGGGGTCCCTGACATCGGGCGGTCCGAGGAGATAGGTACTCTAAAGGGTCCGTTCTTGTGACCTCACCCAACGGTGAAGGAAGAGGTTCCCTAGAAGGTTTGGGTCTCTAGTTTGGGTGTAGAAGACGTGACCGTCCGACTAAGAAATGGTGACTCGGTATACTCCTCGGGGGTAAAATTGAATTAATGGAGAATTTTCAGTATAAGACTCCATGGTCCCAATCCTGAAGTTGTATACTTGAAACCCCCTGACATTAAGTGAGACATTGTCCGTCCTTCCCACAGGAGTTCGGTCCACGGGTAATCTCCTCGGTACACAGAGTGTCGTCACCCTGTGGAACTCCTAGGAGCGGTACAAGACAAGGACCGACCTTCGGTCGGGTGTTCTGTGTACCGGAACACGTTTGTGACACGACCTAAGTTTTTCCGGTGTCGACCCCGGGAGTCAATTAATAGGGTGACGACCGTCCTCTAGATACCATGTAAAGGTACCAGTGACACTGTAAGCTAGAAGTAAATGATTTAACGAGTTCTTTTTATTTAACTGGTGGATAATCCATGATCTACTCACTCAGAGTCGGAACTAACAGGTTGTTGTTTTAATGACTGTCTCTAAAACAAAAGGTCACGTAAAAAGACCCGGGTAGAGACGTCCCCCAGTGATAGGAACTCTCAACCACACAGTCCACGACCCCACCCCTCCCACGACTTACCCTGTCGGAGACGGGTGGCCTCGAGGTTCGGTCGTCTGCCTTAACTGTCGAAGTTTTCGGAACACGTGTCTTAACGTCGGTGTAATGTTGCGGGACCAATTTAGTCATTGATCTTAGTCGACCTCCGTTCTTCCTGAACAATACTGATAACAGTTAGTCATTGTTTATATTTCAAGGTACTCCTATCCAAGTCTCCAAGAGTAAGTAGGACCAAAAGGGGAGTCAAGAAGGAACGATCCTCGAAGTAGACGTGCAGAAGGTCGACTTTGGTCCTCCTTACTGAGTCGAGTCTGACGGTACTCTAAGGGACGTTTCCCGTTTGGGGTCACGGTTGTACGAGTAAGGGTGTCACGTAGGAGGTCAAAGTAGACCACCGACAGTAGGACCGACACAAGTGTTTGGAGGTTATAGTACCTTCGTGTAAGAGGAGGATCAAGGTGTTCCCCTTTTTCCCGATTTCCGAGCTAGGAGAGGGGACTACATCTTACACTTCCTTTCTGGTCCGAAAAGTTAAGACAGAACGGAAAATGGTCCGTCTGGTGACCCTCGTTTCATAAATCAGAGAGCTATAGAGTTAATGGAATGGATAATAAACCTTCATTATCATTGATGGGACGTTTCAACAACACTCCTAAGTCTGTAGATTTCATTCTTACAGGGGGTACTGATACTCGAGTATCAACCATACAATATTTATGACTCGGAAGGGTGGGGTTAGTAGTCGTTTAATAAAAGAGATCTCAATCTTGTTTTTAAGAGAACGGTTTTGGTAACTCCTTTAGGTTTTAGAGGTCGAAGGTAAAAGGAAGTTTAAGGGGGAAAATGGAGGAAAAACATGGACCCTCGACGGTGTCGTCGGTTTTGGATAAGAGACCTTTCCGAGGCTGTAGTCAGAAACGGTGGAGTACACTTAAAGATGAAGAGACTTGTAAGGTAGGTCTTGTACGGTACGATAGATAAGTCGGAGTGGTCCCTTTTTTCTCCGAAATGGAGAACCATTTCTTTTGGTGTAGTTATCGTTCCTGGAAAGACCACCGGAGTTAGTGTGGTCTATACGCAGGAGGAGAATACCCCACCGGAACCAACCTTCCCGTCACATTCCATCCTTACTAGTAAGGGGATCCTCTCACGTCTGTAAAGATCATCCTTGAGAGAGAAGAAAGTTTGATTTAGAATGGGACCTAGGACTATAAATATTTTGTCCTTGTATAGAATAAAGTAGTTATATTTTTAAAAGTCACGTTGACATATTTGAAACGAGTAATATTGAGTTTTTACATACTTGTTCTTCTAACACAACTTTAATCCTGTAATCTACTGTCAATGTAAAAGATAGTAGAAGTTATTGAACAAACTCAACAAGTCCTAGATCCTTTGACCCGACGTACAACAATTGTCAGGGTCAGAAAATTGTCGAGAAGACAGTTAGAACCCTCTGTGAAACTCTTTTTGTAGGGATTTCGAATATATCCAGGTAGATCAATTTCGATACCAAAAAGGTCATCAATATATACTTACACTCTCAACGTGGTATTTACTTCGACTCGCGGTTTCTTAACTACAAAAACTTGACACCACAAGTTATCTGGGAACTCTTCTGAAGGCTCTCAGGGAACCTGACGTTCCTCTAGTTCGGTCAGTTAGGATTTCCTTTAGTCAGGACTTATAAGTAACCTTCCTGACTGCGACTTCGACTTCGAAGTTATGAAACCGGTGTACTACACTTCTTGACTGAATAGCCTTTTTGGGATTGCGACCCTTTCTCATTTCCGTCCTTATCTTCCCCTGTTGTCTCCTACTCTACCAACCTACCGTAGTGACCGAACTACCTGTACTCAGACTCATTTGAGGTCCTCAATCACTACCTGTCCCTTCGGACCGTACGACGTCAAGTACCTCAGCATTTCTCAACCTGTGCTGACTCACTGACTTGACTTGACTTGACTTGACCTTCGAACTTCTATATATATACAAATATATATATATAGGTACACACACACACATGTATATATATATAGGTAGTCTTGGTTCTTACCTGATAACAACGAATAGTAGATATTGTATCATAAAAGTACGACATTGTACAAACATAAAGTGATCAATAGTTCAATAGTGGATCCACTCTTATTGAGACATTACTACGTAGACGTGAACCGGGTCGGAAGTTAGGTCACTCCAGGTGCGTCGACACGATTCTGTATACGGAACTGGAAGTGTGTTCTGGTCGTTCCTCACCGTTCGAAGGTCTAGTTATGTGTACATGTTCTCTAAAGTTATATACGTACCGACTCTACAAAGTTGTTCTAAAAAGGGTCCCGATGTTTTTTTCAAGTGTACATTTATATATAAGTATACGAGTATGGAGGATACCAATTTTAATGTGACCTAGACAAAGTAATAAGAATGACAGAAAATAAGAACAAATTTCGGTGAAAGTAAAAAATTACTTTAAACTGAGTTCTCAAACGTCTCAGGGCCTTAGTAACTTTTTCGTTCTCTCAAGGTCTTTTTGTGGATAAAGACGAAATAACTGATACAGTTTTAGAAACTGACACAGCTAGTGTTATTTGACACCTTTTAGGAAGTTTTCTACCCTTACGGTCTGGTGGACTGGACGGAGAACTCTTTAGACATACGTCCAGTCCTTCGTTGTCAATCTTGACCTGTATCTTGTTGTCTGACCAAGGTTTGTCCTTTTACTCATGTAGTTCCGACATATAACAGTTGGACGAATAAATTGAATATACGTCTCATGTAGTACTCTTTGCGATCCGACCTCCTTCGTGTTCGACCTTAGTTCTAACGGTCCTCTTTATAGTTATTGGAGTCTATACATTTACTGTGGTGAGAATACCGTCTTTCACTTTTTCTTGATTTCTCGGAGAACTACTTGTACTTTCTCCTCTCACTTTTTCAACCGAATATCAAGTTGTAAGTCTTTTGCTTCTAGTACCGTAGACCAGGGTAGTGAAGTACCCTTTATCTACCCCTTTGTCACCTTTGTCACCGACTGAAATAAAACCCCCCGAGGTTTTAGTGACGTCTACCACTAACGTCGGTACTTTAATTTTCTGTGGATGAGGAATCTTCCTTTCAATACTGGTTGGGTCTGTCGTATAATTTTTCGTCTCTGTAATAAAACAGTTGTTTCCAGGTAGATCAGTTTCGATACCAAAAAGGTCATCAGGACATACCTACACTTTCAACCTGATTTTTCTTTCGACTCACGACTTCTTGACTACTAAAACTTGATATCACAACCTCTTCTGAGAACTCTCAGGGAACCTGATGTTCCTCTAGGTTGGTCAGGTAGGATTTCCTCTACCCAGGACCCACAAGTAACCTTCCTGACTACAACTTCGACTTTGAGGTTATGAAACCGGTGGACTACGCTTCTCGACTGAGTAAACTTTTCTGGGACTACGACCCTTTCTAACTCCCGTCCTCCTCTTCCCCTACTGTCTCCTACGCTACCAACCTACCATAGTGGTTGAGTTACCTGTACTCAAACCCATTTGAGACCCTCAACCACTACCTGTCCCTCCGGACCGCACGACGTCAAGTACCCCAGCGTTTCTTAACCTGTGCTGACTCTCTGACTTTACTTGACTTGACTTTGTAGAGACGTCCTGGGACTAGGGACGGGTTTAAATCGGGTTATATCAACCTCCTTATTCCGGGTCTCTTTACACCTCAGGACGGGCCGAGTGTGTCGGGTAAGTACTGTGGTGACGTCACTCTAGGAAATTGAAGTCGGAGGAACCGGTCACGAGAATTGTTCTGTGGTCTCAAGGTCCTACAAGGATCACGGGGTGTTATTCCCGTCACCGTCTACAGTCGTGCGGCGGTTCGGACTTTAGGAAAGGGTTTTCTCCCTCTTTTAAGAGCTTTACTGACCACCGGAAATACTGAGTCTGACACGACACCTGGTACCTTTTTATTACCAGACAAACCAAACCAAATGAAAGACTCTCTCGGTTCGATGTAGTGGGGTTCCACACCACTGCGATTCAGACTCGACACTGGGAGTCACAAAACCCCTTCCCTAAACCGTAGGCACCCGACCCGACCTTCAATCTCTCAACCCCTGACCCAAACTCAGACCCGGTTGTCTTCCCGTTCGGGTCCTCAGGACTCCGTTGTTAGAGAGGTAGACGGTCTGCCAACGTTGTCGATAAGATTCGGGACCGAGCTCCGGTCGGAACTAACTAAAGTCGTTATTTTAATGTACAAGGTTTTGAGTAGACAAAACCTGGTAGTCACTGTTTCTCTCGATAATGTCTTACAGTCTAGACAGGGACACAAACCCTGTGTAGAGACATAATTATGAACAAACCGGAGATGTTTACTAAGTACTCCCCGCCGCCTTACTGACTCAGTGTCAGTCTTATTAAATGAGTGTAGGGAGAGTAGTAATAACATGTAAGAAAGGATCTCGGTTTGTAATGAGTGTACAGAGAACCTGGGTGCAATTATACTTACAGTGGCTACCCGACAAAAGAGAGACGACTCGACTCCGCACCATTTGTCCTTTTGTTCTACTTTTCGTAAAGTCACTATCAATACCTTGGGACACCAATTTCCCAGTTGGGTGTAAAAGATCAGTGCCTTGTTTCTTTACTACTAGTTTGAACCTGAATTATTTAAGATGGAGACAGGTGTGAAGTCGACAAAGTTTCCCAAAGATCACGACGAAGTCACTTCAGTTAAAGGGGGAGGATGGGTGTCCGTAGAAAAACGACGGGGTCCGAGTCCTTCGTTGACTCGGGGTAGGAGAAAAAAGTCTGAGAGGAAGGAAATCCGTTTTTCTTACCTTTAGAGGAGGTTGATCGAGTCGTTTTTCGTCCCTGATATATCCGAAGGGACCACCAGGTCACGGATTCTGACACAACGGTTGCGTCCCCCGGGTCCAGACTAGGGACTAGTCCCTTGATCTAGGATGTAAACGTTGATTTTTTAGATGTACGGTATTTATTCTGGGTTATATCGGTTTATTTATTTGTAAAAAAAATTTTTTCGGGTTTGTTTGTCTCTGACACAACCTTCCTTTCACCCCAAAGAGAGTCCTTCGACTCGATCACTCCTCTGTCCCGTATGAACCCTCTCGATCTCAAGGAAGAGATTTCTCTATGTCAAAATTGTTAAATTCCTCTGTACACCCCTCCTCCCAGTGACTCGAGGACAACGGTCCAATCCCCTTCTTCATACTACAGTTCCTCACACTGTCATTCAGGTCGCGGTGGACTGTGCCGTAGTACCCTTCCTTGACATTAATGTGCGTGTTCTTCGGTTCCGAAGGAATGAAGACGGACACGGTTCACCGGTAAGAAGACAAGTTTAGACCAAGTCCCGTACCTGACACGGGGTGTGTGGGACAATAGCCAGGCTTGTGTTCCTGACGTCCGATTTAAGGTTTATGGGTTCTGGATTCTCTTACCGAGGTAGAAACTGTAAAATAACCGAACATGTCCCGTAAGAGACATGATCAAACAACATCTATATTTTGTCAATCGTTCTGTCGAATGTAAACGTATATTAGTTATAAAAGATAGAATATGTAGAGACGGGGGTTAAAAAAGAGAAGTTTTAGGTAAGAAATTTTCTTTTTTTTTAGTGACCTCATTACACATAATTTTTTTGTTGTTATTTTTGGTAGATTCACTGTACGGTTATCAGTTTAGACACTGAACATCTCTTCCACCAGTTTGTCGCCGTGTACTATATGGGTATAGGTGGGTGGTCGTGAAGTTCCGGACGGGAGTTGACCCTGGGTCCGAGTAGTCAGTGAGTCCCAGTCGGACTGATCACGAGGGGTCCCGATATCACTGATACGAGACCAGGGGTCTTTGGTCGTTTCATGGATCTCAGATCAATCGAAGAGAGAGACGAAAAGAGGTGACAAAGATTTCTCGAACGGTATGGGAAGAGTAAAACGTCCCCCGTTAAAATACTGAAGTACATGTTCATCAGAACGGGACACTCACGGGGTTTTTACCTTCTGTATTCCGAACATATCTCACATTTCCTTCGAGAGGTAGTAATTAACGTCGTGTATGGTCACGACTACACTACACAAAAGAGTGTGACCCTTCCAACTGAGGGTACGTAGGTAAACCTAAATTCCAAAACAAAGAAGTTTTGTACCCACATTAAAAGGGTTCTAGGAGGATTTTTATAACTCAACTGGATTTCCAAACAAACCCTAAAGGTATTCTAGAATACATTGTTTGGAAAACCGGTTGAGTTATATTTGTCTCTTACAAGTACTCACCTCCTTTCGTCTCATCAACGCGACGACAGGTGGCCCGTTCCTTATACCCCTATCAGACTCTTCTCTCTCCTGTACCTTCCCGTTCTTTAAACCGGATTTACCAACGACGGTGCTCCTTCTACCAATCACAGATTCGTACTGAACGGTGCACGTATATACGCACGAGTCAGTGAGCCAGTGCGAGCTTAGAAACACTGAGGTAGCTGACATCGGGTGGTCCGAGGAGACAGGTACCCTAAGAGGTCCGTTCTTATGGTCTCACCCAACGGTAAAGGATGAGGTCCCCTGGAAAGGATGAGGTCCCTAGTTTGAGCACAGAGTACATAACCGTTCGTTTAAGAAATGGCGACACGGTGGACCCTTCGGGTACACTTGTCCTTTGTGTCTGGTTAGAGTAAACTTGGTTGTGGGGACCTCGAGGTCCGTCGAAGGAACTCCCCATCCCCCGAACAATCCATGTTGGTGGTAAAAAGACCTCTACTACAAAGTAGAGAACGTGTTCCTCTAAAAGATAATTTAATTACCGGGACCTTCCTGTCGATCACCGGAACTAGGCGGTCGGTACCTCGACAGTTAGGACCTGGGTGGATAGCAGAAACAGTCCAGAAGGATACCCTCACAAACGGGGTTGGGACGTATCTTTATCCCGTGACCGAAACCGGTCAGATAGTCTCAACTCTTTTATTTACTTTTTCTTTTTTCCTCTTGTCTTTTCGGTCTCTTCCCTCTTCTCGGGTCTACTTGAAGGAAAGTTCTAGGGGAGACACCTGAAGGGACCCCCGGGTCACCAATTCTGAGGTGCGAAGGAAACGTCCCCCGTGTCCAAACTAGGGACCAACCCCTTGATTCTAGGGTGCACGACATCCTGTTCCAGTCTTTTGATTTATTCTGGTTTTCTGAGGGAGGTACGGTCCGTGTACGAAAGGTAGCCCGGACTCTTAGGTGATAAGAAAGACTGTTGTGCTCCCGACCATATGACACGGGAAACCTGATCTTACCTTTCTCTCCGAGTTCCCCAATTTACTGGACGAGTACCTGTGTGTCAACTGATCACCGTCACGGTTCTAAGTTGGGACTCCGAGAGACGGAAATTTCGAGTACTCGTGAGTAGTGACAGGGGTGACGACCCCTAATAGAGTAAAAGGAATAGACCGACAGTTCCTCATTAATGGAGCGTTAAGGGAGGACAGAGTAAGAAAGGTAATGGTAGTGGGAGTGTGCAATTGTGTCTAGTCCTTGACAGTCGAGCACCAGTCGGTTGCCGACGGGGTATAACCAGGGACTCCGGTTGTCTGGTGGGCACGTAGGGTCAATGAGACGGGTATACCACCGGGGCCGACAAGGTACTGGACGAGCGTGAGTGAAAACGAGACCACGGTTGAGGTGACCATAGGATTACCAGTTTTTTCTGTCGATGTCTCTGTTCTTTATGTGGCACTGGTTTTGACAGTCTTGGCGGACGGGACTTTAAGTACCCGTGATTCCCCGTTAGGGTGTCACCCGACCTCCTGTCTTGTACGTCGCTCGTCTCCCGGACCTCGGGTCGTTCAGACGGGAGGGTCGGGGGAGACGACGGAAGGAGGGACACCGACCACGGACGAATCGGGCGCACCCTCTCCTGGGGACCGGTGTGGACCGGGGCCGCGGGGGATCTCCAGTGACTCGTGTTGTTGGGAATAAGTTAGGTCCTTTAGTGACAGACATCCCCCAAGAAGTCGGACCAACGGGATTATCGAAGTCGCTGTCCCTGGCATGGTGGAGAAAGGTGACGGTCTGTCGGGAGTTAGTAGTCTTTCTGGTGTGGTTATAAAAGTACGTAAAGATAAGGACTAGAAGAATGGGTCTGAAGACTTTTACTGAAGTAAAAGGGTATCCAGAAGAAGACATAAATTAAAAAAATTCGTTTTTGGCAGAAAAAAAAAAAGAAAGTCGACACGGCCCAGAATCATCAAAGGACTGGTCCCTAACTTGGGTCGGGGGGACGGAACCCTCGTACCTCGGAATTCGTGACCTGATGGTCCCCACAGGGTCTAGAAGAGGATGTGAGTAGTTAGTAACGTTCTGGCATGTAAAGGTAGGTACTGTAAGGTGGAACTACTGTAGTCCGTCGACAAGGTGGAACGACTTTAATAAAACCCGGGATTAAGATGGTAGTTTGGGTGATAGTAAACAGAAAGATATTTAGAGTTTAAACTAATTCTGTATATCACACTTAGACTCAGTGACTATATTTGTGACTTGTACTGACAATTTCTGGTTTCGAAAAGTCTTACATAAATCTTCGAAAGAAGGTCAGACAGTGGGTGAGAAGTTAGTTGCTACAAAATCTAAGGTAGAAAATTTTTCAGTGTCTAACGAGAGAGAGGATTGAGTTAGTCGTAAAGAAGTAAAATATTTAAATTACCGAGAAATGTCAGGTCTATATGGTATGGACGATGTATGTATGGGGGTTAGACTAGTTGGTTATCAGGGTAACCTTCCCTTTTATTTTCTAGCGACCCATACTAAATGTCGCTCGGTGACGACCGAGAACCACTTAAAGATGAACGAATTGATTCTTAAGTATTTTGTAAGTGAATTAAGGGATCTCTCAAAGATCTAAGATGGAAGAAAGGAAAAAAAAACAATTCAGAAATAAATGATGTTATGACGAAAACAAAATACAAAACCAAAAAACCGGTTTTACATACATCCTAGAATCGAGGGACTGGGTCTTAGATTAGGTTTGAGGAACGCAATTTTCTACTTCAGGATTGGTGACCCGACGGTCCAATTCAGGACTAAGATAGAGGAAAGGAAAAAACTGTTAATCCCGTCACAAAAGAAAGAAAGAAAGAAAGAAAGAAAGAAAAAAAAAAAAAAAACTCCAACCTTAACGAAAATAACCCCACTCGTACCGTCCGGGTGGTACCAGTCGAATCACAAGGCGGGAGGTTCCGTCGGTTTCGACCCGAGGAGGTGGGCGGTGGATGTACCCAATCACCTTGT
This sequence comes from Capra ibex, assembly GCA_006410555.1. NCBI lineage: Eukaryota > Metazoa > Chordata > Mammalia > Artiodactyla > Bovidae > Capra > Capra ibex. The sequence continues at coordinate 44,148,416 of SJYO01034137.1, forward strand.
ACGTCTCGAGTTAGTCTCCCACCTCCGTCTCCCAGTCCCCCCTCGACGGTCCTGGACCCCGACTACCTTGTCCTCGTCTACCGTGGCCGACCGACGGAACCGGTCGTACCTGACGGGTCCGTCACAGGGTCCGGTTGTACCCCCGACTCTTAGAGGGACTCCCTCCGTCCGACGTGGACCCCCGGGTGTCCGGAACCCCCTACGACCCGGGTGCCACCCGTCTCCGGACGTCCTAGGGTCGGTATGGACCGGTTGTACGGACTCTCGACCCGTCACCGTTCTGAAAGTGGTCCTCCCTCCGTCGAGGGTGGGGTCCAGACCCACGAGTCCCGGACCCCACACTTCCCCCTGTGTCTTCCGTGAATGATCCCTCGACTCCAAACTTCCGACTTCGGTCTCCGGACCCCTACCCCCGGGACCGGGTCCGACCGACCCAGATCTCGTCACAAAAGAATGGAACTCGGAAAGGTATGAAGGACAAAAAGTATTAAGGAGTCTCTACTGACCGTCCGTAAGATCAGGTAAATGGACGTTAAACTGACTTGGTCCTATACTTGAATAAGTTTTGTTCACAAACAAAAAAAAAAGGGTAAGGAAGGGGATGGAACCCGAAGGTAAAGGACCAGGGGTACAAAACGTAACACAGCTAGTAATTGGAACTATCTTACCGTTACAATTTTTCGTCCACACAAAAGAGAAACAGTGAACATTCGTACTATAGTAGATGGGGTGTGTCCGAGGACGGAAACATCAAGAAGGACGGGACTTGGTTTCTTTTCGTCAGTAATAAGAACAAGAAGTTCGGGTTCAAGTGGGACGGGAAATAAGTAGGACAAAGATAGAAATGTTTAAATAAGTAAGTAAGTGGGTGTCCTACTTGAAAACAATCCTTTAGATATAGAACAAGGGGTTATTCTATTAATTAATGTAGGATAACGGCGTAAGAAGAAAACGGTTCAAAACCATGAACGTACGTAATAAACAAAGAAATGTGTAGAGGAGTCGTGGGTCTAATAGTCTACAGTGAAGAAATCTATATTAACTACAACCCCCTTCCCACCCTCTCTTTTTTTCTTAATATCAGGTATATCGTCTAGTCCTCATTTCCATAAATGTTACGTAGAACCCCTCTCTAATTTTTACTGTTCCACAAGAGACCACCAGTCACCAATTCTTAGCCGGTCGGTAACGTCTCCTGTACCCACGTTAGGGACGAGACCCTTCTAAAGTGTACGGTACCCCGTTGACTCGGTCATGCGGTGTTACTGACTTCGGGTGTGTGGGATCTCGGACACGAAACGTTCTTCTCTTCGGTGGTGTCACTTTTCGGACACGTGGTGTTCATCTCTCCTCCGGGGCGAGCGGTGTTGATCACTTTCGGTCGTCCGTCACTGTTTCTCGGTCACGTTGGTTTTGACTATTTATTTATTTTAAAATTTTTGACTTTGTTCTGTTGCTTTCATTTGGGACCATAAAATTGGTGTAGGAGGTAAAGACTCTTCCTCCTCTCAAGTCAAGTCAAATCAAGTCAGCGGGTCAGCACAGGCTGAAACGTTGGGGTACTTAGCGTCGTGCAGTCCGGAGGGACAGGTAGTGGTTGAGGGTCTCAAGTGAGTCTGAGTGCAGGTAGCTCAGTCACTACGGTAGGTCGGTAGAGTAGGAGACAGTAGGGGAAGAGGAGGACGGGAGTTAGGGAGGGTCGTAGTGTCAGAAGGTTACTCAGTTGAGAAGTGTACTCCACCGGTTTCATGACCTCAAGGTCGAAATCATAGTAAGGAAGGTTTCTTTAGGGTCCCAACTAGAGGAAGTCTTACCTGACCAACCTAGAAGAACGTCAGGTTCCCTGAGAGTTCTCAGAAGAGGTTGTGGTGTCAAGTTTTCGTAGTTAAGAAACCGCGAGTCGGAAGAAGTGTCAGGTTGAGAGTGTAGGTATGTACTGGTGTCCTTTTTGGTATCGGAACTGATCTACCTGGAAACAACCGTTTCATTACAGAGACGAAAACTTATATGATAGATCCAACCAGTATTGAAAAGAAGGTTCCTCATTCGCAGAAAATTAAAGTACCGACGTCAGTGGTAGACGTCACTAAAACCTCGGGGGTTTTTATTTCGGACTGTGACAAAGGTGACAAAGGGGTAGATAAAGGGTACTTCACTACCCTGGTCTACGGTACTAGAAGCAAAAGACTTACAACTCGAAATCCGGTTTAAAAGTGAGAGGAGAAAGTGAAAGTAGTTCTCCAAAAAATCAAGGAGAAGTGAAAGACGGAATTCCCTCCACAGTAGACGTATAGACTCCAATAACTATAAAGAGGGCCGTTAGAACTAAAGTCGAACACGGAGAAACTCGGGTCGCAAAGAGTACTACATGAGACGTATCTTCAATTTATTCGTCCCACTGTTATATGTCGGAACTGCATGAGGAAAAGGATAAACCTTGGTCAGACAACAAGGTACAGGTCAAGATTGACAACGAAGGACTGGACGTATGTCTAAAGAGTTCTCCGTCCAGTCCACCAGACCATAAAGGTAGAGAAAGTCTTAAAAGGTGTCAAATAACACTAGGTGTGTCAGTTTCCGAAACCGTATCAGTTATTTCGTCTTTATCTGCAAAAGGACCTTGAGACAACGAAAAAGCTACTAGGTCGCCTACAACCGTTAAACTAGAGACCAAGGAGACGGAAAAGATTTTGGTCGAACTTGTAGTCCTTCAAGTGCCAAGTGCATAACGACTTCGGACCGAACCTCTTAAAACTTGTAATGAAATGATCGTACACTCTACTCTCCTCTCAATTCCGTACGTAAATTCACCCAAAGAAACCCCTGTCCCACCCTCGACTACTGTTCTTGGTGGTCAAAGTTCAGTATTTTAGTCTGTTCCTTTTGTTTTATAGAAATCCGTACGTATATTTACAAGTGTAGTCGAAGAGCGAATTTGACGTTCCCTCCGTCTAAGACTTTGTAAAGATTCCTTAATAATGAATTATACATATTTTTATAATGGTTACCAAATCATTACCATATCAAGGACAATAAAATCAATCAATTCGTATTTTTAATTTTATTCCCAAAAACCACCTAGACACTGGAATCACAGAGGTTAAGATACAAAGTGAATTCTGGAATTCAATGAATAAATTTAACCAATTTATAAATTATTTGTCTTATCTTTTTTTCATCAAAAGGAAAGATTTCTCGTTCTTTTTAAAGGAAAGAAACGTAATTTTTCTATGTAAAATGATAGGTTTATAAACATATAGAAAGGTCCCTTTACTTTAGACCGTTCTAAATACGGAAAGTATATTACTTCTAGTATTATAAATTTTTCACGTAAATGATACTTTCATTCATTGAAAGAGTTAAGCACAGGGTTAACTCTGTTAATACAGTTATCTCTGTTGTCACAGGGTTAAAGAGTTAATCACAGAGCTAACAGAGTTTTCATGTTATTCCTACGTGAAAGTGTCAGGTTATATCTTGAGTTTTACAAAATGTCGGGTTATTATTTATACAAAGATTAAACTTACTTCAGATTTTATACGTCCAGTCCTGAGACTGGTATGTTTTCCTATTATGAGTCTCTCTCGAGTGTCAAGTCTTAGTAGGGTGACCAAAATTTAAGTGTCGTTAAAACCCCCCGTCGTTAATCTAAATTGTCGTAATATTAAGATTACTTGTTCAATTTAGTCTCTCGAGAGCTAAAACCTTGAGGTCATAATTAGTTGATATTCATTCACAATCAGACATATATAGTGGTTGCTGACTCTACAAAGAAAGATTACTTAACTGATAATGTAAAGGATTCAAGACTTTCCGGTTGTCTGGTTTCTTTCTCTGAAGAGATCTAAAGACGAACTTTGGTTGTCGAAGTCGTTTGACGATCGGAACTAAGTCCTGGGTCCCGAGATTCTATAAATGGACATTCTAAGAGAGTAGAGTAGGGTAGGGCAGTGTAGGTGCCCCAAAGCTGTGGCTCAGGAACACACATTCTTCAATGGGTACTTTGGTATCACTTCACTTCGGGTCACTCACTTCTTCGAAGAACCCCGTCGTCGTTAACTTTGACTGGAAGTTCCGACTCAACCTCTACTTTCCCACAAGACTTGTCTCCGAGACTGAACACGATTCCGTACATCCCACTGGGTATACGGTGCCTTTGTGGTTCTTGACTGACTCCCTTCTTCGTCTTCCCTTCAGGCCGGTCGTCTTAGCCCGGGAACTGACTTCCCGGACTTTGCAGGGTCGTCGTTCGGGTCTTAAAGAGGACTTTCCTTTCCCCTTAATTGTACTCAACACAGTATTAGACTGTACACTAAAGTTTTCTATTCCTTCCCCTGAAGGGACCACCAGGTCCTCGATCCTGAGGTGCGAGGGTTACGTTCCCCCGAGCCAAGTTAGGTGCCAGTCTCTTGATCTATCTAGGGGGTGCGGTTTTGATTCTCAAGGGTACGGTGTTGAATTCTAGGGTGTTCGTCGTTGGTTCTAGGGTATATACGGTGTGGTTCGAGGGCGCACGACGTTGATTCTTAGCCACGTCAGTATGTGTGTATGTGTACGTGTGTGTGTGTGTTTCTCTCCCGTCCTCTGTCAAACGTTGTACTCAAGAGACCCTTCACTGACACCCTCCGAGGCACAAGACAAAACGGAGAGAATGGAGAAAGTACATAATAGAAATTCTATTGTAACTGTCACACAATCCGATCCGGTACTTTGTCCTTAAATAAGTCAAGACAGAGACCTTCCGGTACTTAGTGAGAAAGACCGACGTCAAGGAGACAGACAATTTAGTCTGGTGTCGTGGAGGGACTGATGGGGAACCGGTTCTTCTCGATGGTATAAAAATTATAGAATCAACATACGTCCGTCCCAGGTGTCCGTCATAGGGTAAATTGGGAAGATAGTTGGAATGGTCCCTATTTGATAATGATAGGGATGATATGTCTACTTCTTTGGCTCCGAGTCCTTCCGGTACACTGTAGGAATCTAGAATATCCACCTTCACCGTATTCGTCCTCCCAAGAAACGACTAGAAGGGTCATTCAGTTCCCCGCTACCAATATTCCGAAGGGTGGAGGTGACCTAAGTTCCACGATGACACCAATATCCTTCGTTCCCCTTCTGATGAAAGAGGGGAGTTTCGAAGGTGGAAGACGTGTTACACGAAGGAAAGAGAGTGGATGGTTCCACCACGACAGTAAAACACAAATCCTATACCCCAATGACTAAAATTAACGTCTGGGAGATGGGGCTAAAATTAACGTCCCGGTCTGACTCGACCGGGACTGACGACCGTACCAAGAGACGGTCGGTCACTACGAGTTCTCTACCTAAGAGGTCGTAGGTAGTCCGGTCAAAGTCCCTAATCCTTGTGTCGTCGGGAGGAACGGATCCGGAGAGATGTTAAGTTGTCAAACCCTCTGTATTGAGTCGAGTCCGGAAGTCGTTATGTCACTGGGACAAACCGAAGAGTGAATGAGTAGTGTGGTTGCTAAGTCTTTGCGCGACAAGAATACCATTAAGTACAAACACGACAACACATGTCCACAACCGGCACTGAAGGACAATCACGTGACGAAAATAAAAACGGACTCGACCCTAATTTACTAAAGCGAATATTTGTTTTCACCTTGGTGTTCAGGGACCCGTGGGACTTCGTCTTGACCAGTCTACCAAAACCTAAATACTACAAAAGGAAACTACTTTTTATTCCATTGTAATATTGTATTAATTCTCCACCGATACCACTCTACCCTTCTGATAATTCTACACTCCAGTCCTTTAGTTCAAAGGAGGGGAGGAAAGACGACTTAAACTTCAATAAACACTATTAACGATGAAGTGTAATATACATATTGACTTAGTGAAACGACATGTGGACTCTACTTACGTTCTAATATTTAGTTGATATGAGGTTATTTTAAAATTTTTCATTCACATTTTTTTCTATTTCAAGTATGTGGTATTTTAAGTGGGATATTTTGCCATGTTAAGTCACCAAAAATCATATAGGACTTTCAACACCTTGGTAGTGGGGAGAGAGTAAGATTTTGTAAAAAGAGTAGGGTCTTACATTGACGTGTGGGTGATCGACAGTGAGAGGTACGGAAGATGACACACGGTTGTGGTGGATCTGAACGAACTGGGGAGTGGAAGAGAAAGGCCGGAGGACGATTTAGCCTCAGGGGTTTAGGGGGTCAGTAGTGGTCGGTCCAGTGGTCTCTACTTCGGGGAGACTGACTCGAGTTCCATTCCCAGTAACATAAAAGTGATTTGTAGTCCTTCCGAGACGACAGGTCGTATTACAATAGAGATTACCGTCTCTGGGGTGTGAGGTGAGACGATGTCGACAAAGGGTCCACTTATTCTATTTATTCGACGGTCTCACCCTATCCTTCTCTGACTCGGCGGGACTGACGATCGTGCCAAGAGACGGTCGGTCGGTACGAGTTGTCTACCTAAGAGGTCGTAGAAGTCCGGTCAGAGTCCCTAATCCTTGTGTTGTCGGGAGGAACGAATCCCGTTCTTCACAGCGAGCTCCTTGAGTGGGCGTAAAGGACGGAGGACGCACTGAGGATAATTTCCCTTTTGAATAAGGGGTCAGGCCCAAAAGTAGGTATCGTCCCTTAAGCACGAGATTCGGTCTTTTCTACGTTACACACTCTCTGTGAAGAGACTGCGGTGGAAGAGAGGAGGGAATCCCTCCTCTGTCGTAGTGAAAAATTTTTTACATACATACTCCCTGAACGGACCGCCAGGTCACCAATTCTGAAGTGGAAGGTTACGTCTCCCATATCCAAGCTAGGGACTAGTCCCTCGGTTCTAGGGTGTACGGAGCACCGGTTTTGTCGTTTGTATTTTGTCTTCCTTATAACATTTTTTAAGTTATTTCTGAAATTTTTACCAAGTGTAGTTTTTTATATACATACACACTACACTACACCATACCTTACTACACTCTACAATAGTATATCATATAGTCAAGTCATGTCAAGTCAGTGAGTCAGTACAGGCTGAGAAACGTTGGGGTACCTGACGTGGTGCGGTCCGAAGGGACAGGTAGTCGTTGGGGGTCTCGAACGAGTTTGAGGCCAGGTAGCCCAACCACTACGGCAGGTTGGTAGAGTATATCGTACATAATACATCATATATGAATTCAGAAACAAAGACAGACAAGGAGGTCATTTTGCATCATAGGTTCTCTTCTCTCGATCGGGGTGGAGGTCACGGATCTTGACATGGACTTGTTATTCTACGACATACTTTTACAGAATTCATTTGTCTCCTCTAAGTACTGTTACCCTTTCGCCGTACTCCAGTCTCCGGTTTTGACTTGTGTCTTTTAAACGGTGATTATACTCTCCTGGACTTATGACTCTGAGTTGTAAAGAAAGTTTTAAAATAAAAATAGTACAAAATTCTAAATCGTGTTGTCCTGGTAACAAACCACTCGGGTCGGGATATCGGTCTCAACCGACGAAGTCGGAGGCCCGACGAGAAGATAAGAGTCCTGAATCGAAAATCAGGACGGGTGGGTACGAGTCGACCTGTTTCTTGGGGGAGAGACCACCGGTACGGTCGTACACCCGAGTCTCGTCCGTAGGACCCAAAAGAAGGGCCATGACAACGTCCTTCCGCCTGGGGAAGGTCGCGGGGTTTGACCCGAGAACAGATTGTGAGTCTTTACTTAACAGACTCCTCTGTGTACACGACTGTTTCGTTCTCTAAAATGACCCTTTCCCGTGGGCCCACCTCTCGTCATCCCATTCCCTTGGGTCCTCTTGACGAGTAAAGAGAAGGAAGGTCTGTCTCGTGAGGAGGTTGTATTGCAGTTTGTTAGAAACTTCCCCGAGATCTGACAATAGGACGGGTGTCGCGGGTGCGTGGAGGTAAGTGAGGACGGGGGAGGGAGTATGACAAGGGACGTCGCACGGTAAAGAGGATTAAGGCTAGAACGAGGACTGAGGTACCACCGGACTTCGCAATTCTCGATAATTGTGGTGACCCATTTTTTTTATGACTGTAAACAAAATCGGTTGAAAGGAGACATTCTCAGGTTAGATGTAAACTATATTAGGTTCCCGTTACGTCCGAGTCGGAGTTCAAAGTAAAGTCACCGAGAATCTCCTCACTAACGTGTTAAGTGTGGTTCAGAGACTGGGTTTTTTTGGAAACAGAGAACCGTAGGTGTCATTGAATTTAGGTTTGTATTTTTCTCTTTTATTTCCGGTATACCTTTCTTTGACCCAGTCGCAGAGAGTCGCCACAAGTAAGTTGTTTCCTAAACCCAGTTACTATAAAACGGTACCAGGTGTAACCTTGTCTCGGAAAGTAATCGGCGTTTCGAGGATCGTTTGAACTAAAAGAACTGGAGAGACTTACGTAAAGGAGAATAGGGACCGTTTCTTTCACCTTTTTGTGAAAATCTTCAGTCAGATGGTTAAAATCGGAATTGTCCAATTCACTGGATGAACTGGGGTCCAAAGTAACAGGTGGTTAACGGTTTCCCGTAGACCTACCGGCAAACGTCGGTGGGACTCCAAAAATATCGGATCTTAAAATCTCGGAGAAATAGAAAAAGGGAATTCCTTTGTCGTCTCGTTATTGGTCTCACACAAATTGTTACTTTCTTACTCCCATTCGTTTAAACTAAAATTCTGGTACTGCAGTTTGTCCCATTTCGTAGTTAAACCAGAACGTCCAAATTCGGATGTCTCAAGTGCATCCAAACACGGCGCCGGTCGTGTTTGTTCTCAGCGTGGACGTGTCCCTCTCTTGCCTCGCAGGGGCGATTCTTTTTATTCTCTATCTCTGTTTCCTACCCCAACTCTCCTAGTCTGGTTTTACCGACTACGGAAGGAAATAACACGACGTCATATATATCCTATTTCATGCACTGAAGACTGTAAGTGTCCTAACATATAATTAGAGGTCTATGTTAGTGTTCTGGGAATGGTAACACACGTCTAGTGTTTATCTATTAGATAGAAGATAGTTATTCGATTAGATAGAAGATACTTTACAACGTTCTGGCTCTGCAGGGCCTCGGAATTCCCATCATTTGAGAAATCCCCCCGCCCTGTCCCTCGAATCCCTGCACGGATTCCGAGACGTATTGCGGCTCGTCGAGGGTTCTGAATTGGGAAGTGCCCGTCAGGGGGCGTCGAGGGGAGAGAAATAAAAAAAAAATTTTCGAGGTATTCTACAGCCACAACGTTGTACAAAAATACATAGTCTTGAGAATATACATTTTTAAGAAATTGTTACGATGCTTATTCCGTTCCTCGATTTGTTTAGTTATATTCGTGTTGTCAGTCTTGGCGCGGGTGTCGTTAATACGATGCGGTGTCACTTACTTCCGATCCCTTCAATCTTTTATTTAAAACATTTTTTAATAGTTGTCATAGTCGATACAAGTTTCATCGAAAACCTCTTAAAAGTTATAATTCTTAAAGTAATACGTTGACGTTATCTAGATCTCTGTGTAATCATAATTTGGTATAAGGAACATCTACAAAAAAGTGGAATAGGGTGCCTTTTAGTCTACGTAATATTCGGAAAAAACATTGTGTTTAGGTGAATATTAATCGTACTGTAACCTAAAAGTACGCCTTTGATTACGAGACTTGAACAAGAGGATCTTAAGATTGGTGTAGTATATTTCGACTATCAGATAGAAGATAAAAAGATAGATATAGAAGAACACAAGGGTAATGAAATCATTGTAATATACTGTTCCTTAGATGTCATACTCGTCGAACTTACCTAACACGATTTCTATGTCTTCGCCACTGTCGTAAACGATATTCCCACTAATTTCTATGATATGGGTCTTGTTAGTCCGAGTGCGAAGAAAGTCACGCCGATTCTCGGCACAATTACGCAACATCGTTAAGATTTCGTCAGAGCAGTATGGTTCGAAGTCAATAAAGTTGTCCATTGTAATGTTTTCGTCCAACAAAATGATAATATTGAACAAGAGGAAATCGTTGTGGAGAATACGTTAACCATTCATACGTTAATCTTGTTAAATTTACTATTTATAAGTTACTGTCACAATAAAGGTGTACCGGAACATAGTCGTACTTACCTATTCCCTGTGTTCGAGACCCTATATTTTTGGGACATTGAGGATGTAATGGTATAAATGAGGGTGATTATAACCTAACATTTATATCTGATAACGGTACTGGTTTTCGTCGGTTTTCAAAGGTGTCAAGACAAACTATATGAACTCGTCACAAATGTCTCTTTTACCCACCTACGACAGGAGCTAAAAGTCCCTTTAGTCCACAAGGGGGTCCACGGGTTAGGGTATTTTGCCACCGTAGCCGCAACAACTACAACATGTGACTGCGTTGGGCCCGAGCTGTATTTCAGGTTCCTCACAGATAAGGATACGGCTACGAATCTACAAACAGCGTTTTGCCTTACAGCTCTCCAGGCCAAGGCAGTGCCATGCTAGAAAAAGGCCAAAAAAGTAGTTACGGTCTTTATCAGTGAGCTCCTATTCTATATAGTCGACTGTGGACATATGTCACCCCTACAACACTAACTATTCTTTTCGTGTATCCTATAACACATCATTCTGGTATTTTTCTCTATAATCGAACGACCCCTCTTTATACTTATAGACTAAAAGGAGGGTTTTCTGAACATAGTAACTGTATCTGTCCATGATGAAGAAATAGGGTAGGATTACTAACTTAGCATCCACCTAGCCCGTACATACGGGTTTTTCGGCGTCGGCGGGGCAAAACATAGGCGACATTGTTATTATTATTGTACTAGTCATATAACCATCCGCAGTGGCCTCCAACATGTACTCGGAGTAAGACTCGTATAGCGTAGTTGCGGAGTTAGACGGAAACCCATCCGTCGAGTGAGCACCCGAGCGAGTCACAGTACACCACGTAAACTACACAGTCCCTCAAGGAGGCGGCGCGCATGGTCGGAGAGGCCCTAGGTCGCGCCGCGAAGCCGTAGGACACCTTTTTGTGTTTGTACGGGCGCAGGGGTATAATTATGTCCCAGACCGGGTATGGTGTCTAACCATTCACCTAGAAAGGTAGCATGCTCACCAAAAAACGTACTCCTGACAAAAGGGGTTTTTGCAACCCGACGACTTAACGGAAGACGCAGATTTCAATTTTTTAAATCTTGTATTTCTCGTACTAAGTTCCGTAATACGACACTCCCCGATATGTTCAGTAAGGGGGAAAAAACAAAATTATCAACTACAAACTCTGCGACTACCCGAGCAAGGTGTTATGGGACAGGGACACCCAATATCCCTTAAGGACAAAATACTACCTAAACCTTCCTTTCTGTTTTTGCAACTTTTCTCGCCGATCATATTGGCCCAGGTAACAGACAAAATTCCCACACACCTTAAGGACTTTATCTCTTCGTTTTCTCGTTTACAACTTATGTCACTGCCCAACTAAGAGGTCATACTTCCCTCCGGTACTCTTTTACCCTTTTCCACAGTTATCTCTGTACTTGTATAAATTCTGCGGGTTTAACTCCTTACACTCACTGTAGACAAACGGTCTCTACTAATCCCGCATTTGGAGCTCCCAATTATGGTATAACTCCCTCTTGTTTCTTAACTCCTGTCCATCTCGTTCTAAAATGCTAAACAGCACGTCGAAGCGCCCTTTAGAATTTAACATTGGCATTTCTTACTGATAAAACTACTACATTCAATACTCTAAAAACCCGACGTAGCTATCGGCTAACTTTTTTGTAGACAAATCATTCTTGCAGGCGTCACACTAACGGAACATGATTCCGTGGTCCTTCCCACCTTACGCGTGCTTATACGGGTTTCTTTGTGCCCATAACTGCTGCCACCTCCCGGACAACTTAATTAAATTTATTCAATTCTTGAAATCCTCTCCAACACGGCTATTAAGCTTGTCAAAGTTAGTAGACATCCCGTGGCTGGTGTATCCTCGACAGACATTTATTTAACTTCCTTCACCTATGTCAATCGTTACGAACTACCTGACGTTTATTAAGGTGTTGGACCCGTCTTCTCTTTGACCATACACGTATTATTCAAACTACCAATTATTAATTTCGACGTCATGGTAATCTTCTAGGTAGACATTTATATTCACAGCGAAGTCCTTACCCAACAGCCGCTTGACAAAAACCTTTTTATTTCCGTACTTTCGATCGTTTAACATTGTTAAATAGTCTTCCTATTACTACTCATTAGGCAGGACCCATCAAACGTTTTCGATATCTGGTTAATAGACTTTTAACTTTTTCGGTTAGAACAACAAGATTTCGTATTCCTTATGTTTACTTTCCCCCAAGATATGGTTTTATAACCTTACGGCGACGGTATCGTTATGGAACGTACATCCTCCCAGGTTACAGTCGTGTTTACGTTTATTTTAGTCTGTCTAGAGGGAAAAAAGATATTCCAGCATTTCGTCGAACTGTTCGTCTTAATCGCAAAAGTTTTCGGTTAACAAAACGTTTATGGTAGGGTCGGAAAAGTAGACTGTAATAGAATGGATATCGCAGATTCTCGGCACGGTGCTTCAGGACTATTCCGAGTAGTCCAGGGACAGCCTGAAAACTCTCTAGAAGACAGAATTATGATCTCAATCCTTCAAAAAAGGTACGGACAGCTCGGCGTAAACTATAAACACCTATACGTGGTCCATTTTTCAATTCAACTCATAATCATCGGACCTTTCGTGGAAGTGGTCGGTTGTAAAGCATCCTTCAAACATATGGAACAACGACTAACTGTAGCCGATATGCTCGTGTGACAAGTCGTATAAGTCTAAAGGTATCATTTATTAGAGGAGGGCTTTCTGTCCGGGATCGATAAACAAAGGTTAGTAAACCCCCATCTAAAACTCATGGGTTTGAAAGATAGTATCGTTATCACTTACCTCGCCATCCTGGCATAACACTCGTTCGTTAGAAATTGAGAAAATTAACAAATTTTCCGTCGCGAAGTATTTTTGCGACCAACAATAAANATAAATATGAGAGTTGATATATGGAATGATGAGGAGGAGTTAAATTTAAGTGAACATATGCATATGAGTGAGAAAAATCGATTATTCTCATCACCGCTCCTTTTGACAGCTTTAGCTCGGGGTGCAACCCGCGGTGGACGGCGCCGGTCGTGTTTGTTCTCAGCGTGGACGTGTCCCTCTCTTGCCTCGCAGGGACGATTCTTTTTATTCTCTATCTCTGTTTCCTACCCCAACTCTCCTAGTCTGGTTTTACCGACTACGGAAGGAAATAACACGACGTCATATATATCCTATTTCATGCACTGAAGACTGTAAGTGTCCTAACATATAATTAGAGGTCTATGTTAGTGTTCTGGGAATGGTAACACACGTCTAGTGTTTATCTATTAGATAGAAGATAGTTATTCGATTAGATAGAAGATACTTTACAACGTTCTGGCTCTGCAGGGCCTCGGAATTCCCATCATTTGAGAAGTCCCCCCGCCCTGTCCCTCGAATCCCTGCACGGATTCCGAGACGTATTGCGGCTCGTCGAGGGTTCTGAATTGGGAAGTGCCCGTCAGGGGGCGTCCAAACTTGGATGTCCCAAGGGTGTCACGGTCACTTGAGGAACTGTAACCGGCAAGTCTGTGTGTTCGTCTCCGGTCATCTGATCCTTCACATAAACCGGGAGTCCATTTATACGTTTCGTTAGACAAGGACTCTACACCAGTACCGTTTGTAACGAAACACTGTAATCAAAATACCGTCCGTCGTTGTAAGTAATAGTCAAGTCAATTCAAGTCAACGAGTCAGCACAGGTTGAGAAACGTTGGGGTACTTAGCGTGATGCGGTCCGGAGGGACAGGTAGTGGTTGGCGGCCTCAAGTGAGTCTGAGTGCAGGTAGTTCAGCCACTACGGTAGGTCGGTGGAGTAGGAGACAGTCGGGGAAGAGGAGGACGGGGGTTAGGGAGGGTCGTAGTCAGAAAAGGTTACTCAGTTGAGAAACGTACTCCACCGGTTTTATGACCTCAAGGTCGAAATCGTAGTAAGAAAGGTTTCTTGTGGGTCCCGATTAGAGGAAGTCTTACCTGACCAACCTAGAGGAACGTCAGGTTCCCTGAGAGTTCTCAGAAGAGGTTGTGGTGTCAAGTTTTCGTAGTTAAGAAACCACGAGTCGGAAGAAGTGTCAGGTTAAGAGTGTAGGTATGTACTGGTGTCCTTCTTGTTATCGGAACTGATCTACCTGGAAACAACCGTTTCATTACAGAGACGAAAAGTTATACGATAGATCCAACCAGTATTGAAAAGAAGGTTCCTCATTCGCAGAAAATTAAAGTACCGACGTCAGTGGTAGACGTCACTAAAACTTCGGGTTTTTATTTAAGACTGTGACAAAGGTGACAAAGGGGTAGATAAAGGGTACTTCACTACCCTGGTCTACGGTACTAGAAGCAAAAGACTTACAACTCGAAATCCGGTTGAAAAAGTGAGAGGAGAAAGTGAAAGTAGTTCTCCGAGAAATCAAGAAAAAGTGAAAGACGGTATTCCCACCACAGTAGACGTATAGACTCCAATAACTATAAAGAGGGTCGTTAGAACTAAGGTCGAACACGAAGAAGGTCGGGTCGTAAAGAGTACTACATGAGACGTATCTTCAATTTATTCGTCCCACTGTTATGTGTCGGAACTACATGAGGAAAAGGGTAAACCTTGGTCAGACAACAAGGTACAGGTCAAGATTGACAACGAAGGACTGGACGTATATCCAAAGAGTTCTCCGTCCAGTCCACCAGACCATAAGGGTAGAGAAAGTCTTAAAAGTCAGATGGTTGAAATCGGAATTGTCCAACTCACTGGATGAACTGGGATCCAAAGTAACAGGTGGTTGACGGTTTCCCGTAGACCTACCACCCAAACGTCGGTGGGACTCAAAAAAATTATCGGATCTTAAAATCTCGGAGAAATAGAAAAAGGGAATTCCTTTGTCGTCTTGTTATTGGTCTCACACAAATTGTTACTTTCTTACTCCCATTCGTTTAAACTAAAATTCTGGTGCTGCAGTTTGTCCCATTTCGTAGTTAAACCAGAACGTCCAAATTCGGATGTCTCAAGAGCATCCAAACTTGGATGTCCCAAGGGTGTCACAGTCACTTGAACGACTGTAACCGGTAAGTCTATGTGTTCGTCTCCGGTCATCTGATCCTTCACATAAACCGGGAGTCCATTTATACGTTTCGTTAGACAAGGACTCTACACTAGTACCGTTTGTAACGAAACACTGTAATCAAAATACCGTCCGTCGTTGTAAGTGACACCGGAGGGGAATTTTTTTTTTTTGGTATATTAATAAGTACGATTCCACCAGATCAGTACAGACTGAGAAACACTGTGGTACCTGACGTACCTGTCGAGGAGACAGGTACCCCTAAGAGGTCCGTTCCTGTGACCTCACCCAACGGTACTGGAGGAGGTCCTCTTAGAAGGGTTGGGTTCCTAGGTTGGATACAGAGAATGTAGAGGACGTAAACGTCCGTCCAAGAAATGGTGATCACGGTGGACCCTTCGGGTATACTGATAATCCTCATTAAATATTGTCTCATTTAAATTCAGGTGTATTTAGAGTAGTGGGGTTTTACGTTGAAGATCGGACGGTCATACCAATGATTGTAAAAAGTCTTAGAGCCCCAACAACTCCACTCTTTATTCTCATAAAAGACGGTATAGTTATTTGTTTCTACAGTATCGATAGTTACTAAGACCGGGAGGTTTATACTTAAAGACTCGTGACTCTTACGTATCCTTCTTGTTACGGGTGAGAGACCGCTACTTCAACGGAGGTGAGGGATGGTGTTCGTTGACTCTGGGTCCTATGACCGGGGTCTATTGACTCTACGTGTCCTTCCTTACTAAAGTCGTTCGGGTTTGAGAAGGGTATGTATCTTTTCACGATTTAAGGAATTCAGATTCTATTGACCAAAAGGAATTAATTGTTATTAGAAAACTACAAGTCTGATGGACGGGGAACAACGTTTGAAGATACATTGGACTGACGAGGGTGGAGGGTGGCGGTGGTGGAGGAACCTTTTCAAGAGAGTCCCAGTGAACTCTGCGACAGAGGACCCGAACGTCAGGATTTTTGAGAGTCATTAATTTTGTGTTTGAGAGTTGAAAATCGGACTGACAAAAGAAATCAGCTGTCTCCAATTAAAAAGGAACTTCTAAGTCCAGTTCGTCAGAAGGACTAAAGGTAAGGGGACGCATCTTGACTGGTGAACAAGGGGTACCATGGGACTCGTACCGAAATGACTTTACTTTAACAACTACGTGGGTCAAAACAGGTACAGAAAGAACATCTTTAAGAAAGAGAAAGAGAGACGGGGTCCCATCTCTCCTTAGAGAAGGAGGTATGTTAGAGTAAAGATGATTTATATTACAAACAACTTAATCATTTGTTTCCAAAAACCTTGCCACACCTTACGCACTAAAGACGTCAGTAGAATTTACAAAGGTAGTAGGTTTGGTGGTGGTTGCCGGTTCTAACTTTTCTCAAGTTCACATCTGTTATTATTGAAGGGTAAAGAGTAAAAGAAGTCGGGGGTTTAAATGAAGGTCGATGGGAAAAGGAAGGTTCTCGTAAATAAAAAATCTAGGAAAATTCTAAAACATAAGATATTCCGATATTTCGTATGTTACTACCTATGTCAGTTGTTCCGTTGTTCTCTGAGACAAAAACAGGTCTGAGACTGTGATTAGTGGACCAGTGTGATCTTTCCAGTGAAGGAATTGATTCCCACCGTCTACCCAAAGTAAAGTTCCTAGGTGTGGTTAGTCAACCATCACTAGTGTATTCTATGGAACAACCTCCTGAGTCTGAGGACTCAAGACACCCTTTCTTAAAGCCTTAACTAATTACCAATAGACGGTATCACCTTTTATCGGATCCATAAATGGTAGGAGTGTCTTTACAAGAGTTGGTAGAGAAAGTTCGAGATTTGAAGACTAAATAAAAAATCAGTAAGTATCTGGTGGGTCCTGGAAAATTGTAAGGAGTATGTGCACAATATATGTTGGTCCTACGTAAGTCACAAATGACCTAGGACCATGATGTATTCCGTGAAACGAATGTAATACAGTAAAATAAGGGTGCTGTTACGATCCCCCGGGTACTATGATAATAATATACATCTTACTCCTTTGTCTGGGTTTCTTTAATTCGTCGAACGTTCTAGTGTCCCGGTATTATGACTTTAGTCCTAAGTGTGTGACTCTCGGGGAGAGGTCTTTGACACAAGAATTAGTGATACAACTCCACCGGAAAGATGAAATCGAAAAAAGAGTTGGTTTCTGATTTTCAGACGTTATCCCTTTTTATGTTATTCGGACAAGTCTCTAATCCTTTGACGAACACAAGATGACTGTCCATTAGTAAACGTTGGAGTTCATTGTGTTCCGACATGTTTATAACTGACGAAGACTTAGTGACTATGATGTCCGTTCGACAATCATTACGTATGTATTCAGGAACCTTTTTAATTCTGGGTATAGTAAACGTCCCAAAGTGGTCACCGAGTCTACCATTTCTTAGACCCAAGTTAGGGACGTAACCCTTCTAGGGGACCTCTTCCGTTACCGTCGGATGAGATCATAAGACCGAACCTCTTAAAGTACCTGTCTCCTCGGACCATCCGATGACAGGTACCCCAAAGTTTCCCAGTCTGTACTGACTCGTTGAAAGTACGAGTTTGTTAGTAAAACGTCTTCGTGATCACTCATTTTCTTCAACACTATAAAATCCATTTTACTTTGTCCTTTAGTGAGGAATAGAGTGAAAAGATGGGCCTCTCTTCCAATTCTTGAAGTGAACCTCGGAACTACACACACGAGTCTATGAGCCAGTTCGTGTGGGTCAGTACAGACTGAGAAACGTTGGGGTACCTGAGATCGGGTGGTCCGAGGAGACAGGTACTTTAAGAGGTTCGGTCTTATGATCTCATCCGACGGTAAAGGAAGAGGTCCCTAGAAGGACTGGCTATCCCGGAACTACGAGTAACCGTTAAGAAAGTCGTCGAAGGAACTGTGTGATAGGAGTCGGAAAGAGACAAGGTGTGAAGGACTACGAGTCGTCGACTAGAGGAGAGATTAAACGAGTGAAATAAGGAACAGGAAATCTGGTTCATCTGGGTGGGTATGTAATTCTGGGACAGTTAGTTAGGTAGTTCCGTTCGGAATGGGCAGTCGTCGAAGAGAACCGAGTCGAGTTTTCTCCTAAGTGTGTTAAAACGTGTTACTCAATGGTCCTACCCATATTTCCTTGTGAAGGGAGTTTAAGTTACCTGGTTATCTACCCTGCACCCCGGACCAGTGTAAAGGAAATAAACTTTGGACTCCTTGTGGGAGGGAGTTGCATGGATCAAATCCTTTTCCGTAAGGGTGACCATGGGTCACACACTTTCCTACACACATGGCGAAGGATCTCTTTCTACGATAGAAAACAACATAAAACGTGTAAAAGAGGACAGAAATTTCTAAGTAATAATGATGTAAGTGAGGAGAGATAGGTTCAAATTTGAAACACAGTGGATACGAGACCTGGAGTAGGAAAAAAAGGTTACCAAAAAAAATATCACCATTTTCAAGGTATTATACTTTGTAAGATAAAATCGGTAGAAATTGACATGTCAAGTCACCGTGATTCATGTAAGTGTGACAACATGTGGTAATAAGTAGAGGACCTAAAAAGTGGAAGGATTAGACTTTGAGACAGGGGAATTTGTGATTGAGGGGTAAGGGGAGGGGTGGGGTGAGGGTGGGAGACCTGGGTCGTGGATCGTTACATGAAAGACTGGGATACTTAAACTGATAAGATCCATGGAACATATTCGCCTTAGTTTGTCCTAAACAGACGTGGATTTAGTCCCCGAAAGGTCCACCGTGTCACTATTTCTTAGACGGACGGTCACCTCCTCTACGTCCTCTGTACCCAAACTAGGGACCCAGTCCTTCCAGGGAACCTTATCCTTTACCTTTGGTGAGGTCATAAGAGCGGACCCTTTAAGGTACCTGTCTCGTCGGACCACCCGATGTAGGTACTTCGTACGTACACTTTGTCCATATAACCTTACATAAAAATTCCAATTGAATTATATAACCTAGAGTAAGAAATTTTCTTTAACGGAGGGAGGACTTAACCCCCAAAATTTAATTAAAGGTTAATAAGTAATTACTAAGATTACCTAAAAAGTAAATTCTTTAATTCTATAATGTCTATTCCGATTTCAGTCCCTCCATCGACTCTTAATCTTAAAATTTCCTCCCCTGACCCTTACTGTCCAATGCACCAGTAACTTCGACACCGGTAACTACTATAAACCCTCTGTTAGAAGAGGGAACAGAAGTTAAGTCAAGTCAAGTCAATAAGTCAGTACAGACTTAGAAGTACTGGGGTACCTGGTGTGGTACGGTCCGGAGGGACAGGGAGTGGTTGAGGGCCTCATATGAGTTTGAGTAGAGGTAACTCAGGCACTACGGTATGTTGGTAGAGTAGGAGACTGTAGGGGAAGATGAGGACGAAAGTTAGAAAGAGTCGTAGTCCCAGAAAAGTTTACTCAGTCGAGAAGCGTAGTCCATCGGTTTCATAACCTCAAAGTCGAAGTTGTAGTCAGGAAGGTTACTTGTGGGTCCTGACTAGAGGAAATCCTACCTGACCAACCTAGAGGAACGTCAGGTTCCCTGAGAGTTCTCAGAAGAGGTTATAATGTCAAGTTTTCGTAGTTAAGACGTCACGAGTCGAAAGAATATCAGGTTGAGAGTGTAGGTATGTACTGGTTACCTTTTTGGTATCGGAACTGATCTACCTGGAAACAACCATTTCATTATAGAGACGAAAAATTATACGACAGACTCCAACCAGTATTGAAAGAAAGGTTCCTCATTCGTAGAATATTAAGGTACCGACATCAGTGGTAGACTCGACTAAAACCTCAGGGTTTTTGATTTCAGTCGGTGACAAAGGTGACAAAGAGGTAGATAAAGGTACTTCACTACCCTGTCCAACGGTACTAAAATCAAAAAACTTACAACTCGAAATCCGGTTGAAAAAGTGAGAGGAGAAAGTGAAAGTAGTTCTCCGAAAAATCAAGAAGAAGTGAAAGACGGTATTCCCACCACAGTAGACGTATAGACTTCAATAACTATAAAAAGGGTCGTTAGAACTAAGGTCGAACACGAAGTAGGTCAGGTCACAAAGAGTACTACATGAGACGTGAATTCAATTTATTCGTCCCACTGTTATATGTCGGAACTGTATGAGGAAAGGGCTAAACCTTGGTCAGACAACAAGGTACAGGTCAAGATTGACAACGAAGAACTGGACGTATGTCTAAAGAGTACTCCGTCCAGTCCACCAGACCATAAGAGTAGAGAAAGTCTTAAAAGGTGTCAAACAACACTAGGTGTGTCAGTGTCCGAAACCGTATCAATTATTTCGTCTTTATCTACAGAAAGACCTTGAGAAAACGAAAAAACTACTAGGTCGTCTACAACCGTTAAACTAGAGACCAAGGAGACGGAAAAGATTTTGGTCGAACTTGTAGACCTTTAAGTGTCAATTGTATAACGACTTCGGACCGAACCTCTTAAAACTCGTAATGAAATAATCGTACACTTTACACACATTACCACGTCGCCAAACTCGTAAGAAACCGTAACGGAAAGAAACCTTAACCTTACTTTTAACTGGAAAAGGTCAGGACACCGGTGACGACTCAAAAGGTTTAAACGACCGTACAACTCACGTCGTGAAAGTATCGTAGGAGAAAATTCTAAACTTTATCGAGTTGACCTTAAGGTAGTGGAGGTGATCACTGCAAAGGATTCCGGGTGAACTGAAGTGTAAGGTCCTACAGACCGAGATCCACTCACTAGTGTGGTAACACTAATAAACCCAGTACTTCTAGACAAAACATATCAAGACACATAAGAACGGTAGAAAAGAATTATAGAAGACGAAGACAATCCAGGTATACTAAAGACAGGAAATAACTCGGGTAGAAACGTACTTTACAAGGGAACCATAGAGATTAAAAGAACTTCTCTAGAGATCGGAAAGGGTAAGATGACAAAAGGAGATAAAGAAACGTGACTAGTGACTCCTTTCGAAAGAATAGAGAGGAACGATAAGAAACCTTGAGACGTAAGTCTACGAATATAGAAAGGATAAGAGGAAACAAAAGCGAAGAGAAGAAAAGTGTCGATGAACATTCCGGAGGGGTCTGTCGGTAAAACGAAAAAACGTAAAGAAAAGATACCCCTACCAGAACTAGGGACAGAGGACATGTTACAATGCTTGGAGTAAGGTATCAAGTAGTCCGTGAGACAGATAGTCTAGATCAGGGAATTTAGATAAGGAGTGAAGGTGACATATTAGTATTCCCTAAACTAAATCCAGTATGGACTTACCAGATCACCAAAAGGGATAAAAGAAGTTAAATTCAGACTTACACCGTTATTCCTCAAGTACTAGACTCGGTGTCAGTCGAGGACCAGAACAAAAGCGACTGACATATCTCGAAGAAGTAGAAACCGACGTTTCTTATATTAGTTAGACTAAAGTCACAACTGGTAGACCACTACAGGTATACATCTCAGAAGAGAACACAACAACCTTCTCACAAAAACGATACTGGTCACGTAAGAGAACCGTTTTGAGATAATCGGAAACGGGACGAAGTAAGGCATAAGGTTCCGGTTTATACGGACAATGAGGTCCACTAAGAACTGAAGGATGAAAACGTAAGGTCAGGGGATATTACTTTTCCTGTAGAAAACCCCACAATCAAGATTTTCCAGAACATCCAGAAGTATCTTGGCAAGTTAAAGTCGAAGAAGTCACAATGACCAACCCCGTCTCCGAACCTAATGTCACTATAACTTACCAAACGGAACCTTTACTTGTCTCTAGTAAGACAGAAAAAACTCTAACGTAGGTTCATGACGTAAAGTCTGAGAACAACTGATACTACCAATGAGGTAAAGAAGATTCCCTAAGAACGAATGTCATCACCTATATTACCACTAGACTCAATTTAAGTGGGTAAGGTCAGGTAAAATGAAGCGACTAAGGATCTTACAGCTACAAGTGAGAACGGTAGAGGACAAACTGGTGAAGGTTAAACGGAACTAAGTACCTGGTTTGTAAGGTCCAAGGAGACGTTATCATGAGAAATGTCGTGACCTGGAACAAAGATAGTGGTCAGTGTAGGTGTTGACCTACAACAAAAACGAAATCGAGGCAGAGAAGTAAGAAAGACCTCAATAAAGAGGTGACTAGAGGTCATCGTATAACCCGTGGATGATTGGACCCCTCAAGTAGAAAGTCACAGGATAAAAAAACGGAAAGTATGCAAGTACCACAAGAGTTCCGTTCTTATGACTCACCAAACGGTAAGGGAAGAGGTCACCTGGTGTAAAACAGTCTTGAGGGGATAGAATTCGGACAAATTTTTCCGAAAGAAGGGGAGTCGTATTTATCGGAGTTTAGTGAGAATAAAAATCTTTGTTTGTGGTCCTTTTGTTCGGTTTTTTAGAGAAAAGGTGTCGGAAAGAGGTCAATAGTAGTCGGAGAAAGGAAAGAGAGGAAAATCGATGTGGAAAGTTCCAAAAGAGACATAAGAGATTGAAAACGTCAAGGTGATGTGACACAGATCGAAAACAAAGACACCCAATCTGAATCATATTTCTCGTGTGTAAATGTCGTTCTCAAAGTTATTTTGAGTCCACACAAAATAACAACGGAGGAGGACGGGGACTGGGTCTCTCGATCCTCATCCTTCACCCTTCAGTGGACGTGTCCATATGGGTAGGTCGACGAAAGGATCGGTCTGGTTACCACCCGGGGGATTTCGATTCCCCATCCCTGAAGGGACCACCAGGACATCGATACTGAGACGAGAAGGTTTCGTTCTCCGGTGTCACACTAGGGCCCAGGTTCTTGATCTAGGATGTACGACGTTGTTTCTCAAGTGAACGGTGTTAATTTTTTCTAGGGAGTACGGTGGTACTTCCACCTTCTAAGGTACACGAAGTTGATTCCAGACCGTGTCGGTTTCTTCATTTATTTAAATTTGTATTTTATTTCCATTCCTCCTCGACGAAGGAAGGTCCCCTGTATCTCGTGAACACAGACCTCAAGGACCGTACCTGTCACGAGGGGACTCGTGAATCGTGTCCATCTCTCGACCAGTAACGGTTCTATTCGTGAACAAAACAGTTCTCGAATAGTCCCACATTGACACTAATGATGGTTTGTACGGGTCGTTCGAGTAAGAGATGAGGTAAGGTCAGTTAGTTAGTATCAATACACAAGTGAGAATGTAGTACATAGTAGTAGTTTTTTAACAAATATAACATTCGGTGGATTCTGGGAAGATTAAATAAGATCACTGGGAGATTTTCCTCAGAGTATAGAATTTGGTCATTCAGAGACCTGGTTTTCCTTTTCGGGATTTAACGGAGACTGAGATAACAATGTATGTAACAACAAGTCAGTAATTCAACACAGGTTGAGAAACGTTGGGGTACCTGATGTCGTGAGGTCTGGAAGGAGAGGGAGTGATAGAGGGTTTCAAACGGGTTCAAGTATACGTGTGTGTGTGTTTTTTAGTCCTTCTTTAAAAGGCATATTTTCCTGTCCGTTTTTTTTTTTTTTTTTTTTTCCTGTCGATAAATAGATCTATTTTCAATTATTTACAATGGGTAGGAAGAGAGTTTGTAAATTTTATAATAGAAGGAGTTTTTGGATTAAAAGTTGATACGTCCCGACAAAACCAAACAAAAATTCAAGAGACTAGAGATCAAGAACCGGTCACAGTCATAGTATACCAAAGTGTACGATATTAAAAAGTAAAGTAAAACTATTAATCGTTCCGATACCAAAAAGGTCACCAGTACATACCTACACTCTCAACCTGACACTTCTCTCGACTCACGACTTCTTAACTACGAAAATTGGACACCACAACCTCTTCTGAAAACTCTCAGGGAACCTGACGTTACTCTAGGTTGGTCAGGTAAGATTTCCTCTAGTCAGGACCCACAAGAAACCTTCCTGACTACGATTTCGACTTCGAGGTCATGAAACCGGCGGAGTATACTTCTCTACTGAGACTACGACCCTCCCCAACCCCCGTCCTCCTCTTCCCCTACTGTCTCCTACTCTACCGACCTATCGTAGTGACTGAGCTACCTACACTCAGACTCACGTGAGGTCCTCAATCACTACCTGTCCCTCCGGACCGTACGACGCTAAGTACCCCAGCGTTTCTCAGTCTGTGCTGACTGTCTGACTTGACTTGACTCAGAAGGAATGATTTCCTGACAGTGTAAGACTGTCTTACACCAGGTGACCTCTTCCCTTACCGTTTGGTGAGTCATAAGAACGGAACTCTTGTGGTACTTGTCATACTTTTCCGTTTTTTTATCCTGTGACTTTCTCCTTGGGGGGTCCAGTCATCCACGGGTTATACGATGACCTCTAGTCACCTCTTTATTGAGGTCTTTCTTACTTCCCTACCTCGGTTTCGTTTTTGTTATGGGTCAACACCTACACTGACCACTATCTTCGTTCCAGGCTACGACATTTCTCGTTATAACGTATCCTTGGACCTTACAGTCCAGGTACCTAGTTCCGTTTAACCTTCACCAGTTTGTCCTCTACCGTTCTCACTTGTAGCTGTAAGATCCTTAGTCGCTTCATTTTACCTGACCTTACCCACTTAAATTGAGTCTAGTGGTAATATAGATGATGACACCCGTCCTTAGGGAATCTTCTTCACCTCATCGATAGTGCCAGTTGTTTTCTCAGGTTTTAAGTCATGAACCTACGTTAGAGTTTTTTCTGTCTTACTAGAGACAAGTAAAGGTTCCGTTTGGTAAGTTATAGTGGAATTAGGTTCGGAGACGGGGTTGGTCATTGGGACTTCTTCGACTTTAACTTACCAAGATTCTTCTGGATGTTCTGGAAAATCTTGATTGTGGGTTTTTTCTATAGGAAAAGTAATATCCCCTGACCTTACGTTTTCATCCTTCAGTTCTTTGTGGACCTTATTGTCCGTTTAAACCGGAACCTTACGTCTTACTTCGTCCCGTTTCTGATTATCTCAAAACGGTTCTCTTACGTGACCAGTATCGTTTTTGTGAGAAGGTTGTTCTCTTCTGAGATGTGTACCTGTAGTGGTCTACCAGTTGTGGCTTTAATCTAACTAATGTAAGGAACGTCGGTTTCTACTTCGTCGAGATATGTCAGTCGTTTTTGTTCTGGTCCTCGACTGACACCGAGTCTAGTACTTGAGGAATAACGGTGTAAGTCTGAATTTAACTTCTTTCATCCCTTTTGGTGATCTGGTAAGTCCATACTGAATTTAGTTTAGGGAATACTAATATGTCACCTTCACTCCTTATCTAAATTCCCTGATCTAGACTATCTGTCTCACGGACTACTTGAGACCTACCTCCAAGTACTGTAACATGTCCTCTATCCCTAGTTCTGGTAGGGGAACCTTTTCTTTACGTTTTTTCGTTTTACCGACAGACTCCTCCGGAATGTTTATTGACACTTTTCTTCTCTTCGGTTTTCGTTTCCTCTTTTCCTTTCGATATGCGTAGACTTACGTCTCAAGGTTTCTTATCGTTCCTCTCTATTCTTTCGGAAGGAGTCACTAGTCACGTTTCTTTATCTCCTTTTGTCATCTTACCCTTTCTGATCTCTAGAGAAGTTCTTTTAATCTCTATAGTTCCCTTATAAAGTACGTTTCTACCCGAGCCATTTCCTGTCTTTACCATACCCGGTTCACCCGGAATCTTTCGTAGTGATGCTGGTTTCGATCACCTCCACTACCTTAAGGTCAACTCGATAACGTTTAGGACCTTCTACTACGACACTTCTACGACGTGAGTTATACGGTCGTTTAACCCTTTTGAGTCGTCGCCGGTGTCCTGACCTTTTCCAGTCAAAAGTAAGGTTAGGGTTTCTTTCCGTTACGGTTTCTTACGAGTTTGATGACGTGTTGACGTGAGTAGAGTGTGTGATCATTTCATTACGAGTTTTAAGAGGTTCGGTCCGAAGTGGCTATACACTTGGCACTTGAAGGTCTATGAGTTCGACCAAAATCTTTTCCGCCTCTTTGACCTCTAGTTTAACGGTTGTAGGTGGCCTAGTACCTTTTTCGTTCTCTCAAGGTCATTTTGTAGATAAAGACGAAATAACTGATACAGTTTCGGAAACTGACACATAGTGTTATTTAACACCTTTTAAGACTTTCTCTACTCTTGTGGTCTGGTGGACTAGACGGAGAACTCTTTCGATATACGTCCAGTTCTTCGTCCTCAATCTTGTCCTGTACCTTGTTGTCTGACCAAGGTTTATCCTTTTCCTAGTGTAATTCCCACATATAGCAGTAGGACGAATAAATTGAATATACGTCTCATGTAGTACTCTTTGTGACCCGACCTTCTTCGTGTTCGACCTTAGTTCTAAAGACCCTCTTTATAGTTATTGGAGTCTATACGTCTACTATGGTGGGAATACCGTCTTTCACTTCTCCTTGATTTTTCGGAGAACTACTTTCACTTTCTCTCACTTTTTCAACCGAATTTCGAGTTGTAATTCTTTTGCTTCTAGTACCGTGGACCAGGGTAGTGAAGTACCGTTTATCGACCCCTTTGTAACAGTCTGAAACAAAAACACCCGAGGTTTTAGTGACGTCTAACACTAACGTCGGTACTTTAATTTTCTGTGAATGAGGAACTTTCCTTTCAATACTGGTTTCTATCGTATAAGTTTTCGTCTCTGTAATGAAAAGGTGGTTTCCAGGCAGATGAGTTCCGATACCAAAAGGGTCACCAGTACATACCTACACTCTCAACCTGCCACTTCTTTCGACTCACAGTTTTTACCTACGAAAACTCGACACCACAACCTCTTCTGAGAACTCTCAGGGAACCTAACGTTCCTCTAGGTTGGTCATGTAAGATTTCCTCTAGTCAGGACCCACAAGAAACCTTCTTGACTACGATTTTGACTTTGAGGTTATGAAACCGGTGGAGTACACTTCTCAACTGAGTAACCTTAACTGACACTACGACCCTTCCTAACCTCCGGACTCCTCTTCCCCTGTTGTCTCCTACTCTACCGACCTACCGTAGTGACTGAGCTATCTGTACTCAAACTCACTTGAGACCCTCAACCACTACCTGTCCCTCCGGACTGTACGACGCTAAGTACCCCAGCGTTGCTCAGCCTGTGTTGACTCGCTGACTCGACTTGACTGACTTCAGGAGGAAACTACAAGAAATAACCGTTTTTACGAACTCTGGCCCTTTGATAAGATGTGCAAAAGAGAAGGTGTACCTGTAATCTTAGTCAAACGATTTATTTACAGGAAAACATTACTCATCTCCCCATACCATATAGTTACTCCTACTCGACCTGAGAACTTAAAGGTTGAACCTCCTCTTGACCTATCGGTATATCTTTTTTTCTATTTTCAGATAGGTATACGGAGTGACAAATAGTCCTAAGAACAATAACAACAAGCCAACGATTCAACGTAGGTTGAGAAACGTTGGGTATCTGACGTCAAGTGGTCTGAAGGGACAGGAAGTGACAGAGGGTCCTAAGTGAGTTTGAGTACAGGTAACTCAGTCACTACGGTAGGTTGGCAGAGTAGGAGACGACGGGGGAAGAGGAGAGCGGGAGTTTGAAAGGGTGGTAGTCTCCGAAAAGGTTACTTACTCAACCGAGAAGTGTAGTCCTCCGGTTTCATAACCTCGAAGTCCTATGAAGTCTCCGAATTGCACAGTCCTTAAATTAAATAAATTACATAGTCTCTAAAGGGACCTCTTCCTTACCGTTGGGTGGGGTCATAAGAACGGACCTTATAGGGTACCTGTATCCTCGGACGGTCCGATGTCATGTACCCCAGTGTTTCTCAACCGGTACTGACTCGTCGACTCGTGTAGTCTCTAAATTAAATAACTTCTATATTTCTTTTGGTTCCCCTGTGTCCGAGACGGAAGTCGGAGTGACCCTCTCTGTCTACGGATCTACCCCAACGTCGTTTCCAATAATTCGTCCAAACATGGGTCCTTTTCGGGGTCCTTTGGGTTCTCCCTCATAGTCAAGGTGGACTCTCATGACTCTACAAGGTCGGGGGCGGGGTACGGGTCCAGTGTTTATTCTTTCCGCTGCCGAAGCCCGACGCCCTTTCCCCTACAGTTCGTCCCCGTTTCAATGTCCCTATGTCTTCCCGTGGACGTTCTAGTCCCTTAAAGTCTCACTTTCCATACATCGGTTCTCCCAACTACACTCCAAGTCTCTCCCGATCTGACGTAGTCGAGTGTCTCCCGAAACTGGGACCTGACGTCTTGACCCTTCGTGTCCCAATGTCTCGGGTACAGATCCTTAAGTGGGGACCCCGGTACTCTTTAAACAGGGACCAGGGGACTAATCCATAACGTCGAACAGGTGACGTCTGGTCTCTCTCCTCTCCGGAGTCGGGACTGGAGAGACCCGAGGGGGATCGAGGACCAAAATAGAATCGTGTTCGGGTTGTGGGTCAGGGTCCTAGAGTCGCCCTAGAGACACTGGAGGTGGCTCCGAGATTCAACCGGACTCATAACCAGGTAAGGCGTCTGAAATCGTGATATCGTTATTAGTCCTCGGAAGCCCTAAAAGGAGACCCAAGTTTTGTGAAGTCAAAGTGGATCACGGTCGTGAACGGTCGAGACGTCGAACCTCGGTAGTGTTTGTTTAAGATAAGTCTATTGACGATACTCGGGGGACGGAGAGAATTTGATTGTTTTTGTGGGAATAGAGGGTTGGTTTTTTTTTAGGGGTAATAACAAGTTTACACGGTCGAAGGATAAAAGGGACCGTGCGACGGGGAAGAAGTAAAGTCAAAGGGTCGTCGTCGGTTGTAAGGACCGTTGAACTCGTCGTTTCGTCCATCAGAGACGGGTCCACACATGTCCTGGGCCCCACACCCTCCTCTGCGGTACCGTCCGTGTCGACCCGAGAAGGGTCGAGAGGTTCTCGGGCTCCGTAAATGTTCAGGTCGTGCCCCTTGGTCGGACGTCGGATGAGATTTGTTTGTGGGGGTTTGACCTCAGAGACGTTCAGGACACACAAGACAAACAGTATATGTAATTGAGAACCAGGAGTGTTGTTGGGGCGTTCCGTTCTAGGTTAAAACCAAAGTTCCTACTCCTTTGACTTTGAGTCTCATAAATGTACCGAAAGGGGTCCGGTGGACCATCTTTACCCTGGATCCGAATACTAAGACAGATTTAGGACACCCACACTGGGATAGGAACCGTAGTGTCTCTCCTACCTTGTGAAACTCTTCGGGGTCCTCTACCCACCACTCACACGCGTGTGTGTGTGTATGTGTCAGTATTGGTAGTGCCGTGGACAAGGTGAAATTCTTGGAGTGTAACTTACTCGGTTTCTTGACTCGCCTCACGGAAGTAGACCCATCCTCTGGTGCGATTCTGGTGGTAGTTAGAAATGTTCGCTCGGACTGTCACAAAATAGTGTGACTACCGTCAGTACACAAACGTTCAGACGAGGGGGTGGTCCGACACTCATGAGTCCAGAGGTGTCCGGAGTCGTGTGGTGACTAGGATTTTCGTGTAATTTTTTTGTTCCATTACTCTTACTCTCCGTACTCCTGTCCATTCCACAGTGCAACCAGTGGAACGAGTCCGATAATACGATTACAATTACGACGATCACTGATCGGCCGAGTGTCTGGGAATCCAGTCCGGTCAGACCACCTCCGCCCACCTCCATGTTGGTTAGACTACCTCCACCCGTCTCTGTGTCGGTCGTCGTGGTCCCCGCAGTCCTGACCCACGGTTCACCATCCAGAGTCTCCTGTGTCGGTCATGACTCTGTCCTTCAAGTTGTCCTCTGTACAACCTCTCGTACCCCCCTCTCCGGGTTGGACTTTCTACCGTCACGACTACCCTTTACCAATCTTCGTCACCACTTCGGAACCGGTCCTTTTCTTGTACCATGGGTGTAATTCAGTGGTCGCCCACTGGGACGGTAGTCCCCTCCCAGGAGAATGACATGTGGTAGGACTTCCGTGGGACGAGGGAGGTCGTGTATCGAGATTCTCGTTTCCACGCACACGTTACTTCGAGAATCGAGTGGATTTCCTTCACCTCCGTAACTACTGTTGAGGGGCGAAACAGGTCGAGGTCCTCTCTACTTTCAGATTTGTGTTAATCTCTCTCATTTCTTCGAGCCCGTGAAAATGAGGTGCTACGGGTCAATACTGAGGGTCAGATCATGGGCTGAGTACCCGGCTCTACACTGGCACCTCACTACAGTCAGAGTTAAGAGCGACCGTACTCTGTTGCAGGTTCTACTATCCACGGGTGGCACCTCCGACGTACCGTCGGGTACACCTAAACTCTTTTCTTCTAAGTCTCTGTTTTCGTAAATCCTGTCTTTTCTTCAAAGTAGAGATTTAGAAACACTAGGGTACCTGACGTCGGACGGTCCAAGGAGACAGGTACCTTAAGAGGTCCGGTATTGTGACCTCACCCGTCGATAAGGGAAGAGATCCCCTAGAGGGACTGGGTCTTTAGTTTGGCCTCAGAGGACGTAACCTCCGCCTAAGAAATGGTCGACTCCATGGCCCCTTCGGGTCCTTTCGTTTCTTCAAATGAAATTTTTCCTAAGTTTCCTTAGACAGAAGTCTTCCTGTCCAACCGTTTTTAATTTTCTTTTAGGTATCTCTGTAAATTTCTCCCTTTTGGTGGATCAAAGTGAATCGACAACACCATCTTTTCGACGTGTACAAACAGTATTGGAGTTTTCAGTATTGAACGCCAGTCTACAGTCGTCCCATTTCAAAAACAAGTTCAGTCCATTCTTAGTTTGCTGTCGAGATGGGGACTCCTTCGTCAAAGTCACCGACCTTTGGATAATGACCTGTTCCAGTTCCGAAACAAATAAACCCCTTCGTCTTGGTCTGTATCACTAGCTAAATAAGATTAGAGGGTAACGTTGGACTAAACTGAAAAAACAAAAGGAACCAACACTTTTTTACTACATGTGTAATGAATTTTACCGTCGGTCCGTTTCATAGCTAAAACGAAGGTTTAAAGGTCCATCGACCTTGAGACAATGGTGAACGTTTGGGGTTTTCAATTGTCAGCCTCTCGACCTCTCTTGAACTTTTAACCTCGTAGAGAAACCTCTTGACGGTCCCGCGACACTCAGGTCAGTCTCTCGACCTCTCTTGGACCTCTAGCCTCATAGAGAAATCTCTTGACGGTCCCGTGTCAGTCAAGCCCGGGAGTGCGGTTTCTCCTTCTACTCACACACTACACCTGGCCTTCCTCCCCCGCCCTCTCGGTACTACAAACGAGTCTCCTGACGTAGACAGTCACTTTGTCTGTCAAGTTCTCCTCTCCGCCGCCTTCGTCGGACCCCGCCATCTTCCCCGACGACAATACCACAGTCACGTGAGGACCTCCAGGTTCCTACACAACCACAGACAGGTCCAGGTCCACCCTCGGGATCACCTTTCTGGAACGGACCTCTGGAACCCCAGGGTGGGGTCCCCAGACGGAACCTTCTTGTTCCCGGTTTCACCATGACTCGCAGTCTCCCCATCTCCCTCCTCAATGATTTACTGGTCGGTCTGCTATGTGTAGATGGTGGTGGTTCCCTTACCGTCCCTTTCCTAAAAGTCGGACCTTCTTTCTTTAGGTAGAAAAAAAGAAGTAGAGGTTCTTTTGGTGGTTTCTCTTTTAGTAGGAATCTGTGAACGGTCCAGTCTGCTTTGACTTTAGTCTGGTCCCGACCAGTTTATTCTGGGAAGGACAGAAAAGGAAAGGAAGGAGAGTGGTGACGTTGAAAACCTCAGTAGACTTAAATCTCGTTCAGACTACACCTTTCTTCGTCACTACAGTCCTCTCGGTCACAGGTCCCGTCCAAACAAGGGTGGTCTCCAGGACCGACCCCTCTGTCTCTTCTAAGTACAAATTTCAAGTCCCAAACAAACACAAAACTTTTACTTTAATGTGTCCCGAAGGGATCTCCGAGTCACCATTGCTTAGGTGGACGATTACGTCCTCTGTGTCCAAACTGGGGACCAGACCCTTCTAGGGTGTAACACCTCGTTGATTCGGCTACGTGGTGTCGATGACTCGGACACGAGATCTCAGGTCCTCGGCGTTCAGGACTCGGGTGCACGACGTTGGTGACTTCGGGCGGTCAGGACCTCGGACCAGATGTGTTCTCTTCGGTCGCGTCACTCTTTGACGTGGCGTTGTCTCTCATCGGGGGTGAGAGGCGTCGATCTGTTTTCGGTTCGTCGTTGTTTCTGGGTCCTGTCGATTTTTCTTTTTAAAATTTCAATGTAACATCAACTGTAAAATTAATAATGACGTCTACGAAATTTCCCGATTCCACTGACCCCTGAAAATAGTGTATCCTCTTCAATACCGTGGTCGTACTCTAAAGCAGAGTCCGGTTTCTTGGTCGGGGTGTCGTCCTCACCCCCCTCTTTTCTACTCCAGAGACATTATAACGGCGATACTCAGGACGGGGGAACTACTGGTCAATCTCGTCACATGATCGAAGGATGTTCGTGACTTTGTGTGCTGACGTTTGTGTCACATAATTTTGTAGTGTTTACATATTAGAATGGTAAGACTTGTAATCTTCAGGTTTCGCCCAAAATGTTCGGTTTTAGTTCGGACACAGGGAAGACGTCCAAGGTCCCCTCCTAGGCAAACGAATGGGAAGTGTCGAAGACCTCCGACGGGTGTAAGGAACCGAGTGTCAGAGTTTAGTGTAGTACCCAAGATCAAGGGGGAGTCGAAGGTAGTGACACAACGGAAGATAGATCGACTGAGAGGACGGAGGGAGAAATTCCTGGGAACACTAAGTGATTGGTGAGGAGAGGATTATTAGGTCGCATTAGAAGGGTAAAGTTATAGGAGGTGCATTAGGAAGACGTTTCAGCGGAAATGGCACATTCCGTTACAGAAGTACAAACGAATCAGTGAGTCAGTACAGGCTGAGAAACGTTGGGGTACCTGACATCGGACGGTCCGAGGAGACAGGAGACAGGTACCCCTAAGAGGTCCGTTCTTATAACCTCACCTAACCAACGGGAGGAGATCCTCTAAAAGGGTTGAGTCCCTAGCTTGGGTCCAGAGGACTTAAATGACAAACTCGGTGGTCCCTTTGGGTTACATAGGTATCCAACCCTACACCTATAGAGACCCCCTGGTAATAGGTTGGATGGTGTTCACCTGTTCACTGGAATTTTTTTTTTCAGTAAAATAAGAGACTTAGAAAGAAAAAAGGAAACATATACCCCTATTATTATGGATGAGACGTTCTAATATCCTAAATTTCTTCCAGACTACACTTTGTGACGTATCGTAGAGGCATTCACGAAATATTCGTAAGTATGTGTAAGTGAGTGAACTATTTAAACAATTTAGGGATAATGCATGACCCGTCATAAGACTCACGACTTTATACGTAACGATTTTTCTCTCCTTTCACTCTCTTTCACTCCCGAAACCTACAAGAGTTTCTCATCCAAGACTTTAACCCTTTTATTAAGTCTTTTAACTTCGTTAGTGGACCAACTAAAATAGTTCATGACTACTATTAATTGGAGTCACCACCCCTAGAGTAATTTTATGAACCGAGTATAGACGAAAAGATCTTTATAACTGGATACACGTACACGACGCACGTACGAAGCAGTAAAGTCAGCACAGACTGAGAAACTCTGGGGTCCCTGACATCGGACGGTCCGAGGAGACAGGTACCCTAGGGTCCGTTCTTATGACCTTACCCAACGGTACGCGAGGAGGTCCCCTAGAAGGGTTGAGTCCCTAACCTGGGTGTAGAGAACGTAGTCGTCCGTACAATAAATGGTGATCGTGACGGACCCTTCGGGGGTTCATATATATGATTATCCTATGTTTTAATTTCACGTTTTATAAGAGTACGGGATCTACAGACATCTCTAATTAAGACTCCGAATTTTCCTGAGATTCCGTCTCGTTACTGACGTCAGACCTTCGTTTAATCAAACATTTATGTGTCACAATTCCGATTCAGGACGGAGTCCAGATTCCCTAAATATAGTTTGGAAGGACCCAGGAGATTTACCACAATTCGATTAATTTGTCCCCCTAGTAGTCTGACTCCACCGGGATTACGGCACCGTCGGGCACATTCGTTTGGTGTGAAATACGGACGCTTACAGAGTTCTAATGTTTTAGCTTTGTCTTCCTGTTGGTTAGTGTTTATCGGTGGCTCCGAACGTCAATCTCGGGTAGCTGTTAAAGGAATGGAACGAAGGCGGAAAGGAGATATTTGAATAGAGGGATTCAAGGACAGGTGTCTCCCGAGGATTGGTGAACGTGAGACCGTGGCGGGCTAACTTTGACTAGAAACAAGTTTATTTGAGAA
Source organism: Capra ibex (assembly GCA_006410555.1). NCBI lineage: Eukaryota > Metazoa > Chordata > Mammalia > Artiodactyla > Bovidae > Capra > Capra ibex. The sequence goes on from SJYO01034137.1 coordinate 44,182,917, forward strand.
TTTCAAAAATTATACGAAGTCAAATAGAAAATTGTTACCCATGGATTGTCTCCAACTTAGTATTTCAACTCCGTCACTGAAATATCCAAACCGAGGGGTCTATCTTATACCTTTATTATGATTTAATTCATCGTTTACTCTTTCTATTCCCAACATCCCCTTTCTCTTTCGACGGGTTCTTGACGATTTGTCTCGTGTTTTGGAAATGACAACCATCTTAATATTGGGAAGGATAGACCTCCTCAGAGTTTTAAGATATGACCGATATTAGTTTCACCTACAGAATGAAGATTCCTCGTCCCTCGTAAGGTGTGTGTAACAAAAGGGACTCGAACTGAGAAAAGGTGAACTGTTATATATATATAGCTTAAAAAGATAAATTTTATTTCTCTACCCCTTATGAAAAAATACTACTTCTTTAGACTCCGATCGTGTCCCTCGATATAAATTATAGGACATTATTTGGTATTACCTTTTGTTATACTTTTTCTTATATATATAAACATATTGATTTAGTGAAACGACATATGTATCTTTGATTGTGTTGTGACATTTAGTTGATTTAAAGTTACTTTTCTTTAGACTTATATAAACATTCTGTTCCTTTTCTTTAGTCACCTTCCTTTGTTTTGTTCGTTTTGTACGGATACTTTTGGCATTGATACTTCTGACATTTTACACCTTTACATGTTGTAACATCCTTCACATGTTGGTATTAAAACTTTTCAATCGTTTATCCCTTCCTTTATACTTTTATAAGATCGACAACACTATTCCACCATCTTAACACCAACTATATAGGAGAAACAAAGGATTGAAAGACTTTACAAACGTGTCATAAGTTTAATTTTATTAAAGTTATTCAATGAGAACTATTTTGTCATGTCTGTTTCCGTATAATAAATGTTGACTCCTGGAACTCTGAAGACTAGGGTAAACCATTCGAAAAGACAACCCGTAATAAAGGTGAGAATGAGAGAATTTAGAAGTCTAAAACTGATGGTAAGGAACACAAAAAGAGTCGAGAAGGGGATCACTGTGTAATTTTAAAAAGAGTAAACCCAATTCGGTCGAGAAATTCTTGTTTTTTAAAGAAAATTTTTCTTATGAAATAAAACCGACACGACCCAGGAGTAACGAGCCCGAGAAAAGATCAACACCGTTTGTCCCCAAGGAGTTCCAACGTCGAACGTCCGAAGAGTGACGTCACCAACGAGAACAACACTACGTGTCCGAGATCCCGTGTCCGAGTTATTAACCACGTACCCAAATCGAAGAGGCTCCGTACACTCTAGAAGGACGTAGTCCCTAACTTAGGAGGACGTAACCGTCCGCCTAAGAAGTGGTGGTTCGGTGCTCCCTTCGGGGTACCTGATAAAGAAAGTAACAGAGATCGTAAAACTGTTAAATATTAAGTCGGGAACTTAGGGTATAAGGTAGTATTTAGGAGTAAAACTATGTCCAGGTGTAACATTTGTGACCGACGTGTCGTTACAGTAGTCTTAAGAACTTTACAAGAACGAACTTTATGTGGTAATGCTATGACAAATGTTTTATGATTTTTCTCCACTTTAACATTGTCCTAATAGTTGTATCGCTTTTTAGTTATGATTGGTTGTCGTTATCTCTGGAACAAAGAGACCCGTTCGTTTTTATACCGACCGATTCTTTATACCAAGTTCATCTGACAATAGTTCTGGACTTTTTCGGAAAAAAAAAAGACAATTTTGTGTACAGGTGATTATAGATCACCTTTACATTTATAGAATAGTCTGACCCGAGACGAATGTCCTATAGTTTTAAAGTGACTACAGAAAGAAATGGAAAATTTTAAACTAGAGTCCGGGTTCTCTTTTTTGTTTATTGTACGTTTTCTTTAAATTTTACGATCATAAAACAGATGTGAGAGGTGTGTATTGGAGAGGTTTAAGTGTAGAAAGGTATCGACCCTATCATTTGTTAATTTTGAGAAATAAAATATTACCATAACTGGAAGTCCGAAGAATCCTTTAGTGAAATTAATGGAGGTTTCAATACCCGAAGGGACCACTGAGTCTCCAATTTCGCAGACGGAGGTTACACCCTCTGGACCCAAACTAGGGACCCAGCCCTTCTAGGGGACCTCTTCCTTTACCGTTGGGTGAGGTCATAAGAACGGACCTGTTAGGGTACCTGTCTCCTCGGACCAGCCGATGTCAGGTACCCCAACGTTTCTCAGTCTGTGCTGACTCGTTGAAGTGGAATGGAATGTGGACAGTCGTGTAACTCTCGTAATAATAACGGGGTAAAATGTTTATTCTTCTGACTCCGAGTCTCTCTATTCACAGAAAGATAACTTCTCTGGTCTGGGGTCTTTGGACTGATCCTGAGAAAGGTATAATGATGTGACCCGTATTTACCCGTAATAGTACCGTTAATGTACCATCGATGTTTGTAATTTTCTTAACTACGTCCATATTTAGACTTGTTAAGGAAATGTAAGAGGTGACCCTGAAAGTATATCAAACAAAGATGGAAGGTTCCTGTCTCGATAAAGTTTTCAGTTGGTACTAAACAGTCTCGAAACCACAGAGAAACCTGGAAAACGGAAACTTAGTTCGGTGGGATGGACTGGTTGAGGTGGGAGTAGGATTAAAACCAGACTGGAGTCCGAGAGGGATTCTGGTTGTAGGTTAGGGACTAAGGAAGACGGAGATCGTGAAGTCAGGAGTAGTCGAAGAGAACTGGGGGGGGTTGGGACGAGACCTTAAAGACCGAGACCAGGGAAGTTCCTCGAAGTCCCGTCTCCGGTCGTGGTTTAAGAGACCGGAAGGACCCGGACTTCTCTCTTAGAAAGGAAGAGAGGGTAGTAGAGACTGAGCGTGGTTCGGGTTCAGATCTGGAGGGAATGTCCCTGTTAGTATTCCTTAGTTCCTGTGGACCCGGGACAAATGTGTGAGTCTGACCACCCTAAGTCTTCAAGGTTCCTTCCCCTCTCAGGAACTTGTACTCCTAAGACCCTCTGTCTCCTGTACCTTCATAAACCACTCGTTTTGGATTTTATTTTCGTATACACAGTTCTGAGATTGAAGACCTCTGAACTCTATACCCCGCCTCGGACCTCGGGTCGTTACGGAAATCGAGGTAGAAGGTCTCCTAACGTCGGGTACCCTGAGACACCGTCCCTTTTCGCTCTGGTAGAGGTCTCACAGGGAGCACGGGACTGAACTGGTGTTCGGTGGGGCGGAGTATTTAAGGGAATGGGGTCTCTCCGGAGGATCTGGAACGAAGGTCGAGGTACTAATAAGAGAGTAGTAAAAGGTACGTCCTTTGGTCCTTTTGTTGAAGAAACTTGTATCGGTCTGATGGATCCTCTACTAAAAAGTCAGAAAAAAACATTGAACTTCCTTGTTTCTGGGTAGTTAGGTCTCGTATGTAAGTGACTTATAATTGTTCTTCCATTTACTCCACGAATTACGTTTCTTCACACGTCACACTGGGTCTCACTACCATACCCCTCTCTCCACCCTCCCCCAAGTCCTAGCCCGTGAGTACATGTGGGCACCGTCTAAGTACAATTACATACCGTTTTGGTTATGTCATAACATTTCATTTTATTTTTATTTATTTATTACTTTTTTTTTTCTTCACACGTTACACTAGGGACGGAAGACCAGTGACAATATGATACTAAGTTCTATCGTCTACGACCCTGTCTAAGAACCTAGGTCGAAAAAAAGGACCGGTTTCGACCTCTTAGACGTGGTCGTCCCAGTAAGAACAAGGGTCAAGGACCCGGGCTGGCACTAGGCTACGTTTTTCCAAATTAGCCTGTGCAACACCTCAAATCGTGGTTCAGAAGAAGTCAAGTCAAGTCAACGAGTCAGCACAGACTTAGAAACTCTGGGGCACTTAGCGTCGTGCGGTCTGGAGGGGCAGGTAGTGGTTGAGGGCCTCAAGTGAGTCTGAGTGCAGGTAACTCAGACACTACGGTAGGTCGGTAGAGTAGGAGCCAGCAGGGGAAGAGGAGGACGGGGGTTAGGGAGGGTCGTAGTGTCAGAAAAGGTTACTCAGTTGAGAAGAGTACTCCACCGGTTTCATGGTCTCAAAGTCGAAATCGTAGTAAGGAAGGTTTCTTTAGGGTCCCGACTAGAGGAAGTCTGACCTGATCAACCTAGAGGAACGTCAGGTTCCCTGAGAGTTCTCAGAAGAGGTTGTGATGTCAAGTTTTCGTAGTCAAGAAGTCACGAGTCGAAAGAAGTGTCAGATTGAGAGTGTAGGTATGTACTGATGACCTTTTTGGTATCGGAACTGATCTGTCTGGAATCAGCCGTTTCATTACAGAGACGAAAAGTTATATGATAGATCCAACCAGTATTGAAAAGAAGGTTCCTCATTCGCAGAAAATTAAAGTACCGACGTCAGTGGTAGACGTCACTAAAACCTCGGGTGTTTTTATTTCAGACTGTGACAAAGGTGACAAAGGGGTAGATAAAGGGTACTTCACTACCCTGGTCTACGGTACTGGAAACAAAAGACTTACAACTCGAAGTTCGGTTGAAAAAGTGAGAGGAGAAAGTGAAAGTAGTTCTCCCAAAAATCAAGGAGAAGTGAAAGACGGTATTTCCATCATAGTAGACGTATAGACTCCAATAACTACAAAGAGGGCCGTTAGAACTAAGGTCGAACACGAAGAAGGTCAGGTCGCAAAGAGTACTACATGAGACGTATCTTCAATTCAGAAGAATCGTTGGTTAAATCGGGGCCTAAACTATTGACAACCACAGTTGGTCAGGGGAAACCCTTGTGGAGTGAGTCAAGAGTGAGTCGAGAGTAAAGAACACATAAAGGGTGAGATGAGTTTCCGGACCTTCAAAGGAGGTAAGGGTCGGAGAATAAGTACGGTAGGTGAACAGGAGTACTGAAGGACTCACAGGGGGTCGGGTCTAAGGGTCAGGTATACAAGACACATGTCGATTTGTTGCTCAGACCACCCCGAGAATACCTTTTCGCTCTCACTGTTCTCCCATTCTATGTCATCGATAGTTCTGGGGTCCCAGAGCATGATGGGTACACTCGTACTATTGTTGACACCGTCGACGTCTCGCGACGGGAGTCTCGATATTATGGGGTCACTTTCATTTCGGTCAGTAGTTTTCAGATGTTCATTATTCACGACCTCTTCCACATCTCTCTTTCCTTGGGAGAACGCGACAACCACCCTTAAATTTGACCACGTCAGTAATACCTTTTATCGCCCCTCCAAGGAATCTTTTGCTTTTATAGTGACGGTATCCTACGTCGTAAGGATCCATAGATACGTCTCTCTTGGTACCAAGTTCTCCTATGCACGGGGTGTTGCAAGTGACGTCACGACGAATGTCATCGGTTCTGTGCTTTCGTCGGATTACAGATAACTGCCTACTTACCTATTTCTTCTACACTATGCATATTTGTTACCTTATAAAGAGTCGGTAATTTTTCATTACTTTATTACGGTAAACGTCGGTGTACTTACTTGGGTCTCTAATGGTATGATTTAATTCAGTCTCTTTCTGTTTATATACTATAGTAAATATACACCTTAGATTTTATATCATGTTTACTTAGATATGTTTTGTCTTTCTGAGTGTCTGTACTTTTATTTATATCCATTGTTTCCCCTTTCCCTTTCCCTTCCCTATTTAATTCTCATGCCCAAATTGTCTATGTTTGGTGATATGTATTTTAATTATTCGTTGTTTCAAAATGACATATCGTATCCCTTAATCGTGTCCTTTGATATAAGTTATAAAACTTTATTGGATATTACCTTTTATTAGACTTATATATATAGTGTTTCATTATCGACTTAGTGAAACGACTTTGATTGTGTCATAACATTTAGTTGATATGAAGTTAATTTTTTTCTCTTTCTCACTTCGGTCTGAGACCGAACACATTGGGTTAGGATCAAAAAGTGGAGTCGGTGGACAAAGAAATCTGTGACGGTTGAATCTAGTTTCAAGTTTGTTCAATATTAAGGGTGTTCGTCGACGTAAAGGTAATTTGTTAAATCAATAGTCCAATTGAAACTGGGACTGTGGACGGTCCGGTTTGGTTAAACGTTCCTAAAATCTCTCGGGTACAAAACTCCAAAACAATGGGTACAATAAAAAAACTTTAGTGTATTAAAATTTGTGAACTGAAATCTATAGTACTTTCGAAAAACAGACCTCCCTAAGGACGTAACACGCACATAACACATAACCCAAATTCCATTGAGGTATTAAGAGTATAAATTTGTACCACTTAAGTCTCAAATTTGAGGTAGTCAAGTTCTAAAGGGTGGAAAGAAATGGAAAGTAAGGAGGAAAGTTGTCCCTCCTTATACATGTCTCTTGACAACAGTCTGCATGGACCGACACGACTCACCACCAAAGTGCCAGGAGTCGACCAGAAGTAAGGATACTTGACCAGTGTCATATCTGCGAGTGCAGAGTAGTACCGGAGACGAGTGACTCGGGTGTGTGATGAGGAACCAAGACTGTGGTCCGGAAAGATCCACCTGGTTGACCGAGATTTAGTGACGACTCAAGGAGAACCCCACGGAACCCCTTAAGATATACGAAAGACCCCGGAATAGTGTGGTGCACTCGAATGGGGTTGAGGTGTCCAACCGTAATGAGGGATTCGGTGACGGCAGACGGGTACGTCCGGGGTGCTGTTCTGTAAGTAGATCATCGTAAATTTTCACTACTGGTCCCGAAGGGACCACCGAGTCACCACCTCTCAGACGGACGGTTACGTCCTCTGTACTCAAGTTAGGGACCAGGCCCTCCTAGGGTGTGTGTCTCCTCGTTGACTCGGGTACGTAGTGTTGAGACCTCGGACACGAGATCTCGGGCCCTCGGTGTCGATGACTCGGGTTCACGGTGTTGAGGACTTCGGGTACGAGACGTTGTTCTCTTCCGTGGTGTTGCTCTTCGGAGGGACGACTTTGATCTCTTATCGGGACGAGCGGCTTTGCTCTCTTTTCGGAGACGTCGTTCCTTCTGGGTCGTGTCTGTTTTCATTGATTTATTTATTTTGACATTTTCTTTTTTCACTACTCGTTACAACAGTCTTTAGATTTTTCTTTTATATATTTGTGTGTGTGTGTTTTTTTTGTGTATCTGTACAGAAGAACAAAAGGATCTGTCAAATGACCTTTATTAGACTGTACATAAATAGTCTATGATAACTATCTCACGGGTGATACACGGTTCATGATAAGATCCATGACCCCTATGTCATTATTGGTTCTGTTCTACTTTTAGGACTAGAGTACCTTCAATTCTCAGATTGCACAGTTCCATCTGTTATTTGTCCGAAGGGGACACCGCGACCACCATTTCTTGGGTGGACGGTTACGTCCTCTGTATCTCTACTCCCAAGTCAGGGATCCAGCCTTCCTATGGGACCGTCTTCCGGACCGTTGGGTGAGGTCATAAGAACGGACCCTTTAGGGTACCTGTCTCCTCGGACCTCCTGATACCAGGTTTCCCAACTTTTCTTACCCCGTGTTGACTTCGTTGATGCATGTGTGTAAAGTGACACTTTTGTCGAATAAAATTAGGAATGGAGGTTTGTTGGGTACTTTATAATTTGAAAGGGACTTTGTCCTGTGTGGATTTACGAAGACTCGTTAAGAGTGCCACAGTCTCAATGTTTAAGGGTCCTGACACGTACGACACCTAATAAATAGTTTCATAATTTTCGTGACTTTACTAGAGAAAATGTTGTTGTATCAATAGGTAATGGTTCACGAACAATACACGGTCCAGAAACGTACATAATAGAGAATTAAGAGTCATGTTGGGATTTAATCTACCTACAACAATAAGAGTCATTATTTGAACTCCGACTATGTTCAAATCATTTAATGGACTCCAGTGAATCCATAATCCACCGACTCGGAATTACCTTGAGTCTTCCAGATAGCGAGGCGGAGACGTGTCTGTCATCCCCTTACGTATCTTTCTTTTCGTTTTAAGATTCATCCTTAAGAACCCCACGAGGAAATTTGTTTTTATAAGGAAATATAAATTCTCACACGTGCACACTCGACCTTCTTAATCCCTCTTCAAACCGGACTTTTCCTTTCCTACTTTGTCTTGTAAACAATTTAGACTTCAAACACCTTTGACTGTTAACTCCTAGTTTGTCTTTGCCATTTTGCAGAATCCTTCATATTATGTCCTTCCGCACTTTTATCTTAGGTAAAACGTTTGCACGTCCAGGGTATATTCGAAGACCCTTGTCTAGAACTCCTCCACCCCCTCCTCCATTCCTTCGACTGGGTCCCGTTGACAACACACCTGTACACGACACGACGCGAATTAGCGAGTCAATACAGACTGAGTAACTTTGAGGTGCCTGTCATCGGGAGGTCCAAGTACTCTTAAGAGGTCCGTTCTTATGACCTCACTCAACGGTACGGGAGGAGGTCCCCTCGAAGGGTTAGGTCCCTAGCTTGGGTCTAGAGGGCGTAACGTTCGCTAAGAAATGGTTGACTCTGTGGTCCTTTCGGACCACACATCCTTATCACACCCCCGTATCTATGACGGTATCAGGAATGGGGGTTGGGTTTAGGAGTGACACGGGAGGAGGAAACAAGGAGGGTGGGACTTTGAATCGTTCGGGAGAGGTCGGGGGTCCTTCGGTCGGAAGGTTGTTCTACCGTGGGAGACAGGGACGTAGGAGACAGAACCGGGACCTGGGTCGGAGGGTCCGTGTCCGTCCAATAGGGTCCGACAAGGTGGTCAGGTACGGAAGGGTGCGAGACCCACTCCGAGGCACTTTTAGTTTGAGAGGTGGACACAGGGGAGTGAAGTACCACGGAAGGTCACACACGTTCCTTTCATGGGACCCTTGACTCAATTAGAGGTAGTCTTAGTCAGGAACCACGACACAAGGGTGAGTCCTTCGGTGTTCCCTCTTTCGTCTTCCTTCTCGCGTCTAATCCGGTCGGACCCTCACCCGGAACATCGAGTAGTCGGGAAGTCGTAGAGCCGAAGACGGGGATAACCTGAGAAAGTAAAACAGAACAGAACATCTGTACGGAAGAGAAAGTGTTCTAATATTCAAGGAACTTCCGTCGGGTCTTCTTTCCGAAGTATTTGTAGGAGACTTCACTTCACTTTCAGCGAGTCAACACAGACTGAGAAACACTGGGGCACCTGACATCGGAAGGTCCGAGGAGGTAGGTACCTTAAGAGGTCCGTTCTTATGACCTCACCCAACGGTAGGGGAAGAGGTCCCTAGAAGGGTTGGGTCCCGAGCTTCGACCCAGAGGACGTAACGTCCGCTAGAAAATCGTAGACTCAATGGTCACTTCGGGTTCGGAAGAGATTCAAAGGTATTAGTACAAGAGGAGATATCTTCTCCTACTTGGTTACCCCTGAGTAGTCAGTGTGAAACCCCATTCGAGTCCTACAGTCCTTTAGAGAGACGAGAGTGGGAGAGGAGAAAAGGAGTGGACCAGGAAAGGGAAAGACCTAAAGATAAGGATCCTTGTTTTTACTGTAACATTGGTACTGGTGTAATGCCACTTACCTTTGTGTTTCTTGTCTTGACTAATTTGACAAACCCCAAAGAACGGTGCACTACATGGACCTTGGTTTAGGTGTAGTTTACAAGATAAGTGTAGAGAAATTCTAAAAATCGGAAAAGACACGTAATCAATAAAATGATTAATAAAAAAATAAACAGGGGAAAGTTTCTTACATAGATGAAAAATAAAAAAATTCACAGGAATTCTATAGGTAAAAGTCTTTTTAAAAGACCTTCCATCTGTATACAAACGAAAGGTCTTATCAATATCGTAATTATAGAGTCCCATTTCATGTAATCCTGTAAGAGAGATTCGGAATAAAGGTGTCCTAAAAAATTCCAACACAGACACGAATCAGTGAGTCAGTACAGACTGAGAGACGTTGTGGTACCTGACATTGGGTAGTCCGAGGAGACGGTACCCTAAAGGGTCTGTTTTTATGGCCTCACCCAAAGGTAAGGGAAGAGGTCCCTAGAATTGTTGGGTCCCTAGTTTGGGTCCAGAAGACATAATGTCCACCTAAGACATGGTAAACTCGATGTTCACTTCGGGTTCGGAAGAGATGCCAAGGTATTAGTACGAGAAGAGAAATCTTCTCCCGTTTGGTAACACCGGGTAGCCGTTCCTTTTGACTCAGGTCTGATTGCGTGAAACGTCACTGAGTCCCATAGTCCTTTGGGGAGACGAGAGTATGAGAAAAAAAGAATGGACTAGGAAAGGGAAAGTCCTTAAGACAAGGACCCTTGTTTTTACTGTAACATTGGTACTGGTGTAATGTCACTTACCTTTGTGTTTTTTGTCTTGACTAATTTGTCAAACCCCAAATCAAATGGGTCCAGAGGACCCTAATCGTCCACCTACAAAAGAAAATGGTGGTTCGGTGGTCCCTTCGGGAAAAATTCCAATCACGGACATTTTTCCAACTCTCTACCTACTTCAAACAAAAGTTTAAGAGGGAGGAGACGGTTGGGTTACAAGGATGGACGTTGTCCGAGGAATTGGGTGTAGACGACGACGTCGATTCAACGAAGTCAACACAGGCTGACACGTTGGGGTATCTACCGTCGGGTGGTCCGAGGAGACAGGGACCCTAAGAGGTCCGTTCTTGTGACCTTACCCAACGGTAAAGGAAGAGGTTACGTACTTTCACTTTTCACTTTCACTTCAGCGAGTCAGCACAGGCTGGGAGTCGCTGGGGTACCTGACGTCGGATGGTCCGAGGAGGCAGGTACCCTAAAAGGTCCGTTCTCAGGACCTCACCCCACAGTAACGGAAGAGGCATCGGGTGTAGATCTCAGAAGGTTTCTCTCCTTGATCCCAATTCTTGACCTGGAGAGGACGGTCGGACGGACCCAAGTTTAGGTTCGAGATGGGGAAGGATCAGCACACGGGAACCCGTTCTATGATCTAAGGTGACAGTGAGTAAGACGAGTAAACACTTCATCCTTGTTATTACGGTGCTCGTCACCAGGGGTTGGAAAAACCGTGTCCCTGGTCAGAATACCTACTGTCAAAAAGAGGTACCCGTGACTCCCACCCCCTTCTCCGTCACCAAACCCCTACTAAGTTCACGTAATGTAAAATAAAACGTGAAATAAAGATAGTAACAATGTAGTCGACGTGGAGTCTAGTAGTCCGTAATCTAGGGTCTCCAACCCCTGGGGACCGGAACTCGTACTTTATAGACTTATTTAAAGTTCGTGAATCTTGTCACGGAACGTGAGTCTTACTCTACCATTTATTATTTTGAAAATTTTTAACACTGGAAGACGGGTTTAGTTTGGAGGTTTTCGTCCCAGTTCTTGACAGGGAGAGTTATCTCAGGACTAGTCGGGTGGGGTAGTGTTAAAGGAAAGGAAGGACAAGAGTGGGAAGGAGGTCAGTGTGTAGCGAACCGTCAACGTCCTTCTGTGTCGAGGTCCTGCCGACGTAGATGGGTAGTCGGGAGGGAAATAGCGTAGGGACTCACGACCGTCGTGGGTGAGGACAGGATTGTGGGAACCGAAGGAGCAGAAAGAAACGGGGGTCCGTCGAGACCCATCCCCGATGTAAGAGGTTGGTGTCGAACCGGAAGGACGGTCCGAGTGGTCATTCGATCGTCGGGGTAGGGTTTTCCATGGGTGGTGTCTTCCGAAAGTCGGGGTTCTTGGAACTTTTCTAGAACCCTGTCCGAAGGATGAATCTTCCGACTAGGAGACACTGGTTCCAACCAAGAAGAGACCCTCAGTTCTCTACCGGGTCGTGACGGGAAGAGGAGCATGAGTTTTTTGGAGTGAAGGTTTCCGTTTTCGCAACGGAAAACGGTGCACCCTGTCTCAGGTTCGGGAGGAACGACTCTAAGACCGCTCTCTGGTCGAGTAAAAGTACGTACTCAGAGAGCAACTACAAAAAGGGGGAAACGAAACTCCTCCCCGGGTCGGGTCTTGTGGGGTTTCTCCATTTACATGAAAATAGAGAAGTAGTGTGGGGAGGTATCTACTTGGAGACGGGGTGTGGATTGAGTCCCCAAAAGAGGTCGTTGTTGCAGGGAAGAGGGTCGTAGCGAAGGGTCGGGGTGGGTCACAGACTCCAGGACTACATCTGTCGCACCCCTCGTCTGTTTCCACGGGAAGAGTGTGAGGTAAGAGGGTTTCCACCCGTGTGTGTGTGTGTACACTAACTGTGGATATCAGGGACCACTCGTGAGGTCTCAGTCCCTGAACTGTCCTATACGTCTCAGTCTGGGTCGTAGAGATGGCGTCCGACCCTCATCCGACTCACCCGGGTCTCCATGGTCTCAGTCTCCTACCTCCCTATGTCGCCCTGCTCCGACCCCCGGCTTTATGTTCAGGTGGGACACGTTTCAGTCGGTCCTCTCGACTTGAAGATCTGAAGGTCGATTCCTCCACCAGGGTGCTCAAAGGACCGTCAGGTCACCGATTCTAAGGAGTGAGGGTCACTTCCCCTGGGCTCAAACTAGGTACCAGTCCCTTGATCTAGGGTGTACGACGTTGATTTTCAAGTCCACGACACTGACTTTCTAAGACGTACGACGTTGCTTCCAGATTCGAGGACACACGGTGTCGATTCTGGACCACGTCGGTTTATGTATTTGTTTATTAAAAAAAATTTCGTCCTCAAGGGTGACGCTGAGACGCAGACGTTTGTAGGAAAGTAAAGTCGGGACCAGATTTCCCTTGTTGGACTGTCCACGGATTTTATCCGATCATTAATTGTATAAATAACTAAATTAGGTGGGCTCTAGAGAGGTCCCATCCACCACAATGTGGAACTGAAGTGTGATTCCTTTGTGTCCCATTTTTCATTTAGAAACTTCCAGTGTACCGAGTATTCACCTTCTCTCTACCAATTTTAGGTTTTAGGTACGAGAATTGGTGATGGCACAAATAAGACGGAGTCTCCGGGGTGACGAGACGTTAGTCCCGAACTTTTAGATCCGAAAATAAAGACTCGGAATCAAAAGAGAAGTGTGTGTACGAAGTATAAAGCAACACTCTTAATTTAGATACGTGTATCTCAGGAATCGTACCACGGAGTGATCATTTGTGCTCGTTACACTCAATAGTTGTTGTAGCAGTAGTAATGATAAGTCAAGTCAACGAGTCAGCACAGTCTGAGAAACACTGGGGTACTTAACGTCGTGCGGTCCAGAGGGACAGGTAGTGGTCGAGGGCCTCAAGTGAGTATGATTCGCGGTTTACGGGTGTCTAGGTACAAAGGTCCAAACGGACGGGGAGTGTGAGAGGGAGTGGACAACGGGACGTGATTCCATCCAGAGACTGTGAGTGTCAATGAGGGTCCAACAGAGGTAGAATCAAAAGTCCGATGATACATCGAGTCACCCGAAGGGAACACCAAGTCGACCATTTCTTAGACGGACGTCACACCCTCTGGACCCAAACTAGGGATCCAACCCTTCTAGAGGACCTCTTCCCTTTCCGATGGGTGAGGTCATAAGACCGGACCTCTTAAGGTACTTGACATATCACGTACCACAGAGTTTCTCAGTCTGTGCTGACTCGTTGAAAGTGATTGAGTGAGTGAGTGCATAGAGTCATCCATTTCTTAGACGGACGTTACGTCCTCTGGTCCCAAGTCAAGGACCCAGTCCTGATAGAGAACCTCTTCCTTTACCGTTGGGTGGGGTCATAAGAACGGACCTCTTAGGGTACCTGTCTCCTCGGACGGACCGATGTTAGGTACCCCAGTGTAACTAACTGAATCACTGATTTAGTAGTGGTACTTACATTTATCTCGACTCCGAATCGTTCTAATTCATGACGTGAGTTCATGAAGAAAGTCCAAGATTCTGTCTAGAGACATTTTAGTTCGTCTCACAAAATTATCAAAAAATTTAATATTTGAGTCGAAACTTTTTTTTTCTAATACTTATTTCTTTTCGTACTGGTGTTAGATTGTGAGGATTATCGTCATTATAAGTACTATACATAATGAACGACTCAAAACAGATAGAGACGTTTCTGACTGAAAAGAGGGCTGACTGACGGAGACACCTCGTCAACTCTCGCGAGGAGTGGCGTCGTAACTCCCTCGGGTCTTTATGAGTGACACCCTAAGATGTCACTGGTACCTTATTTCGGTCTTACTGAGGTTAAACTGGGACCCTCTTTTTATCGTATTAGTTCGTACCTATATTTTAATTCAGTTCGTTCACAGGGAAATCTCTGTTTAGACAGAGAAAGTCGGTAATCAAAAATTTTATAAAATTAATTACGTGAAAACTGTTAATTTTTGACATATATAGATTCCACAAATTGCATTACAAAACTATGTACATACGTGACACGTCACTAATAGTGTTAGATCGATTGTGTGGGTAGTGGAGGGTGTCAATTGAAACACATATAAACACCACTTTTTGAACTCTAGATGAGAGAATCGTTTCAAGATCACACATTATATAATGATAATTGATGTCAGTGGTACGACATGTCTACCATATGTCCTAAGGTCTTAAATAAGTGGAATATTGACTTTCAAATATAGGGTACTGATTATAGAGACTCGGTAATAAAATATCAGATTTGATGTGACATCGGTTCGAAGATCCACTTAACGATTTTAATACATTCGTATATTAGGTCACTATATAAATAATTACATAAGACATTTAGTTTTGGTTTCAATTTTATCCTTGAAATGAAGACAAAGAAAAAAGGAGAAATAGTAATTGATTTGTGTAGTTCAGGTCCAAAACCCCACTCCCCCTTTAAAACCAAAAACAAAAATGAAATTAAAAAAAATTCGACTCTAATAGTCTTTGTTCCTGAAGGATATTATTTAAAATGTGACTTAAAATCTTTATACACTGACTGTGGGTCTTGTAGGATCTTATACCCAACACCTTTCATTCTCCTTCTTATCCCTTTCTTCCAATCACCACTATTTTGAGACCAAACCAGACTCCCTGGAGAGTGTAGACGAGTTGACGGACTTCGAGGTACACTGTAAAGAGATAGGACAGGAAAAAACTGAACCAGGGGTTTACGGGTCGGTCTCTTCCGTTGCCGTGGGGTGAGGTCATGAGAACGGACCTTTTAGGATACCTACCTCCTCGGACTAATCCGACGTCAGATAACCCAGTGATTCTCAGCCTGTGCTGATTCGCTGAAGGGAAAGTGAAAAGTGAAAGTACGTAACCTCTTCCTTTACCGTTGGGTGAGGTCACAAGAACGGACCTCTTAGCGTCCCTGCCCCCTCGGACCACCCGACGGCAGATACCCCAGCGTGTCTCAGCCTGTGTTGACTTCACTGAATCGTCGTCGTCCTCGTTTACGGGTCGTGTCTTGGTAAAGTAGACGTAAGTAACGTCCGAATGGAGTACCTTATGTCGACCCGACCCCCGCCCGTCCCCTCTCCGCCACCCGCCATCCATAACCGTCCCTGTACATTTCTATACACTCTTTACCTGGAACTAAGTTTCTCGACTGTTAAGGTAACCCTGTACAACTATTATTAGTCTTCTGGACCCTGACTAAGGACCAAGGGAGTGAATGACCCGAACGTCCTCATTAAATAATGTTAAGAATTAGACATTTTATCCCGTTGACCGATATTGTCATTTTCCTAGATGTAGACTGAATTTCCCGACGACAAACCTAGTTCTCGTTATTTAAGTCACTATCCGTCCTTTAAGAACAATAATAAGTATATTTTACAAAAGTGTTGTGTTTGTCGTGGAGAGTCTAGAAACAGGGAAACGTTCGAAGTTTAAAGGTTCTAATAGAAAAGTTGCTGGGCAAAGGATGTTCTACACTACGTACGTTGAGTCCGCTCGACGACGGTCCTTGTCAGAATGGACCTTTCATAAACTATAAAACTGTGCCAGTAGGACTGTACCCGTACAAAACTGGACCGGGTGTTTGTTTAGAAATTCGAAAATCTACAAACACAAAAAAGAAAAGGGAAAAACTCACTGGTTAGTTGTGTACTTTATATGTATGAATGGGGTAACAGCTCAGAACGAGATAAGAAGTGGAGTGAGGTAGTGACTGAAGGACTCAATCTTTAGTTCCTATGTTCATCCCAGGTATTACCCCTCCTCTACTCTTTACTCCACTCGAGTTCAAGACCGTATAGGTCAGTTTCGAGAAAAAACTACGACACTGTCTTTCAGGTTAAGTTTGGGTCAAATTGACTTCTCTCTACTTCCCATTGGGTCGATGTCGGTGTCGATCTAAGTCTTCCGTTCACTACAGCGACCCTACGATTGAAAGGTGAATAGTAAGACGAGGGGAAGTGCAACGGAAATAGGAACGTAAGTTACGTGGTCGTTCGTTCGTTCGTCCCCGAGGTCCGGACGCAGAGAAGTCCAAGTTTAAGTCATCGTTTATCGGACAGAGAAAGAGTTGTGTTTATCAGACAGAGAAAGAGAGAGAAAGGATCTCTTCCTTTTCCGATGGTCGAAGGTATAAGACCGGACCTCTTAAGGTACCTGACATATCAGGTACCCCAACGTTGCTCAGTCTGTGCTGACTCTCACTGAAAGTAAAGAGTTGTGTTGAGGACCCAAACTTAGAGTGACTTTGTTTGCACTCGGAGTGACCTAGTGTCAAGGTAGGAGTTTGGTTAGTAACTCCGGTTCTCATTCTTTATGAGAGTAACCGGTCCGGTCTCAGCCGGATGGGGACTTTACTACGTCTTAGTGGACTTTGTCTAGTTGACTCTCTTGACCATCTCACTACGGTGAATTCTTTTAGTTCTATGGCGACGGCGTTCCTCATTGATGAATAGTCATTTGTAGGTGATGACTAGGTTTAAGTCCCGTCTCACGAGTAATCTTCTCTCACCAGTCTTTAGTGAACAGTCTGTTCAGTGTTCATGACCCAACCGGTTTTTCAAGTAAAAAAGGAAAAAAATATGTTACAAATCTTTTTATCCTTACTTGAAAAACCGGTTGGGTGATGTTCCGGAGTATGTAAATGATACGAAGCAACAACAAGTCAGCGAGCCAGCACAGGTTGAGAAACACTGGGGTACCTGACGTCGTGTGGTCCGAAGGGACAGGAAGTGGTAGAGGGTCTTGAATGAGTTGGAATACAGGTAACTCAGTCACTACGGTAGGTTGGTAGAGTAGGAGACAGTAGGGAAAGAGGAGGACGAAAGTCAGAAAGGGTCGTACTCCCAGAAAAGGTTACTCAGTCGGGAAGTGTAGTCCACCGGTTTCATAACTTCGAAGTCGAAGTCGTAGTCAGGAAGGTCACTTATAAGTCCTGACTAAAGGAAATCCTAACTGACCAAGCTAGAGGAACTTCAGGTTCCCTAAGAGTTCTCAGAATAGGTTGTGACGTCGAGTTTTTGTAGTTAAGAAGTCGCGAGTCGGAAGAAATACCAGGTTGAGAGTGTAGCTATGTACTGATGACCTTTTTGGTGTCGTAACTGATCTACCTGGAAACAACCGTTTTATTTCAGAGACGAAAAATTATGAGAGAAATCCAAACAGTATCGAAAAGAAGGTTCCTCGTTCACAGAAAATTAAAACACTGACGTCAGTGGTAGACGTCACTAAAACCTCGGGCTCTTTTATTTCAGAGAGTGACAAAGGTAACGAAGGGGTAGATAAACGGTACTTCACTATCCTGGTCTATGGTACTAGAAGCAAAAAACATACGACTCAAAATTCGGTCAAAAAATTCAGAGGAGAAAGTGAAACTATTTCTCCGAGAAATCAAGGAGAAACGAGAGACGGTATTGTCACCACAGTAGACGTATAGACTCTAATAACTATAAACAGGGCCGTTAGAACTAAGGTCGAACACGAAGAAGGTCGGGTCGTAAAGTGTACTACATGAGACGTATATTCAATTTATTCGTCCCACTGTTATGTGTCGAAACTGAATGAGGAAAGGATAAACCTTGGTCAGACAACAAGGTACAGATCAAGATTGATAACGAGGAACTGGACGTATGTCCAAAGCGTCCTCCGTCCATTCCACCAGACTATAAGGATAGAGAAATTCTTAAAAGGTGTCAAACAACATTAGGTGTGTCAGTTTCCGAAATCATGTCAGTTACTTCGTTTTCATCTATAAAAGGACCTTAAGAGAACGAAAAAAGATACGAAGTTACTTAAAACCGTCAAATGATCGGAGTTTTTCCGATTGTAAATGTGAGAGACGAGTAAGAGATACTTAAGGAACCAAACATAATCTTAAGAAACTAAAGAGACAATTCCTAGTTTCGTTAAAGAAAGTTCCTTATTCATCTAACTAGAAGGATTACTCATGAACTAAAGGAACTGTTAATTTTTAGATCTCCTAACCTAAGATACGTGGGATCCCCTTTCTATTAGGTAAAGTCTCTTTTTCTATAGTTATATGAATAAATACAAAAGTAGAATTTTCATCCTTTCATTCAAAATGGTTGTCTTAAAACCGTGACAGTCACCACGGGTAGTAACCGGGTCTACAGTCTCCAAGAGTCCTTTCTAGCCTCCACTTGAAGGGACTACCAGGTCGCCGCTTCTGAGTCTGAAGGTTGTGTCCCCCACTCCAAAGTTAGGCACCAACCCTTTGACACTAGGGTGTGCGACACCCTGTATCGGTTTCTTTTTTTTTTCTGCATCTCGTCCCCAGACATGTGTCTTCCCACTCATTCCCGGAAGAGCGAAAGTCGTATAATACGGGAATGTCATCGAAACTCCCAATTATACCGTGTACATGTGTCGAATAAGACTTTGGAAAGTCTTTTTTTTTTTCTGTCTACCTATGTATCTTATATAATATTTATTTATTACTATTACCATTTTTATACCTTTTACAATAGTGAACCTCTTAAACCCACCCACTTCCCATATACCCTTAAACATCATGACAAAAACGTTGACAAGACATTTAGACTTTCATAAAGTTTTATTTTTAATTTTCAAACTACTACCACTTCTCCGTTACGTCTCGTCGGATTCGCCTCCTTTCTCCCACCGAGATCGCCGCCACTGGTCCTCCTCCTTCGGTCTTCCTAGGACTCGTAACACTCCCGTCAAGACTGGTTGCTCTGCGACAAAGGACTGTCTGTGCACTTCTGTCCTCTGTGACGAAGAAAAAATTTTTCACAATCGTTAGACGTTTTATTTAGGATAAGAAAAATGGTTCATTTTATTTCAAACCCAAAAGATGTAGTTCTGTTTGTCACAGACTAGTGGCCCCTGTAAATAGTTCCTGGACGACAGGTGTTTACTACTTTGGAGGAGCACCATTACCGACCTAAAATCTTCGTGTGTAGTCGCCTCGACAACAAGGAGAGAACCCTTGTGCCGTCTACCTCAGACTTCCCGTGTTGGTCACCTTACCTTTCTACATTAAGAAACATAAATACAGTGAATCACGTCGGTGGGTCTGTCCAAGGGTCATCGGACGGGAAACATGTCTGAATTCTGATCTTGGTATCCACTTGTATTTTTGGTAAGTCGTTTTACTATGAGTAGTCGTTCGCGATTTCTTCCCACAAGTCTTCCCGGGGAGGGAGACAATTACGTTTCGAAGGACGTTACTTTACCTTAAGAGATAAAATTGGGACCGATAGAAGTGTGTCATCTAGGTCCTCTTCTCCCAAACTAGGGACCCAGTCCTTCTAGGGCACCTCCTCCTTTACCATTGGGTGAGGTCATAAGAACGGACCTTTTACGGTACCTGTCTCTTCGGACCGCCCGATGTCAGGTACCCCAGTGTTTTCTCGACCTGCACTGACTCGTTGACTCGTGTGTGTGTGCAGAAGTGTGAATCAAAAATCTTTTCTGTTTTTGGAGTTAAGTTTCTTCATTTTGTAAACGGGGTTCTAGTTTGTTAATCAACCGTCGTCTCGGCTCTAAACTTCGTTTCAGAAAGGTCGTAGTCCGAAAGTCGAAGAAAATTATGAGGTGTAGTAAAGGACAGAATAAAGGATTATCCTTCTTGGTACCCGGAGTCATCTGTGACTGGAGTATGAGTCGCTGTCTAAGTTAAACACGGTTATTTTGCGCACCTCTTCAAGTGACCCCAAAAGGTCCCTTTAAGTAAGAATCAGAATACCTTTACAAACATCTTCGTTCGGGAAGAGAGATCGGACTAGAGACTACTCTTTAGTCTCGCATCAGGGCCGTAGGAGTCTGATGTTCGTACTCGACGGGGTCCTACCTGCCTACGTACCTACCGTCTTACTCGACACCTTGTTCTCTACGTGGTCCTTACACAAAAGAAATGGGACAAAGATGGGTGATCACAAGACCTGGGAGAGAACGAAAATATTCTGACATGAAGGTATTAATAACGGTCCAAAGAAAGAGAAGTAATAGTTATAGAGGGAGGTAGGACCTTTAAGGTTTGTACACAACCTAAGAAAGTCTAACTTTCTTTTACACCCTGAAGGCACTACCAGGTCACCAATTCTGAAGTAGAAGGTTACGTCCCCTACGTCCAAGTTAAGGACCAGTCCCTCGATTCTAGGGTGTACGGAGTCCGGTTTTTTGGTTTTGTATATTCTGTCTTCGTTATGACATTGTTCAAGTTATTTCTGAAATTTTTACCAGGTGTACTTTTTTTAGAATTTTAAAAAATTCGTTACTAATAGGAAACTGAAACATAAGAGAAGGACGATGTCGAGAAAAAGAGAGGAAAGGAGTAGGTTTTGACATGTGAGAGAGGAAGGTGAGTACGAAATTAGATAAGATTAAACCAAGGATTACAGTGATCGGAGGACAGTTCAAGTGGTGACTGGAAGTGGAAGGGTTACAGGTATCCGTAAAGAGACGAAAGTGAATAGATCTGAAAGGTCGTCCTACATTTACTCAACTCATGAGAGAAGAAGAACCTTATGTAAGGATAGAGCGGAAGGTCTTGAGATACGATGGGACCGGAGAGGGGATGGAGTGACCGACGACGAAGAGACAGGGGATGTGACTGTAAAGGAGGAGACATAAAGGTTTACAACCTGACAGAATTATGAACCAGGATCCAGGAGAGTCAAGTCAAGTCAAGTCAGTGAGTCAGTACAGACTGAGGAACGTTGGGGTACTTAGTATCGTGCGGTCCGGAGGGACAGGTAGTGGTCAAGGACCTCAGATGGGTTTGGGTACAGGTAGCTCAGTCACTACGGTAGGTCGGTAGAGTAGGAGACAGCAGGGGAAGAGGAGGACGGGGGTCAGGAAGGGTCGTAACACCAGAAAAGGTTACTCAGTTGAGAAGCGTACTCCACTGGCTTTATAACCTCAAAGTCGAAGTTGTAGTCAGGAAGGTTACTTGTGGGTCCTGACCAGAGGAAATCCTACTGACCAACCTAGAAGAACGTCAGGTTCCCTGAGAGTTCTCAGAAGAGGTTGTGGTGTCAAGTTTTCGTAGTTAAAAAGCCGTGAGTCGAAAGAAGTGGCAGGTTAAGAGTGTAGGTATGTACTAATGTCCTTTTTGGTATCGGAACTGATCTGCCTGGAAACAACCGTTTCATTACAGAGACGAAAAATTATACGATAGATCCAACCAGTATTGAAAGGAAGGTTCCTCATTCGTGAGAGGAGATAAATAAGGTAGAGAAGGAGATAAGTAAGTTGTGAGTTAGTTATAAACAATTCATAGATGATATACAGTCTGAGAAAAGATCCGTGACCTTTATCTCGTGACTGATTTAGTTGTTTAGACAGAAATATTTCGTACGTAAGATCAACTTTTCTTTTTTTTTGTTTTTAATCATTCAGATATTATATTATATTCATCACTATTCACTATACCTTTTCTCATTTCGTCACGGTCGCTGTTACTACGAAAAATTTTTCTGCTACCGGTCACCTCCTACGAGATTCCTCCACTGTAAATGTAGATTCTTTTCACCTCACACACACTCTCTCTTCAATTTCGACTAAGGTCCAAAGACCAGACTCACTTTCTTTCTTCTTACCACGGTAAATCACTTTATTCCTTTTGACCCCCTCGTTCTCTAAACCCTCCTCTTTTAGTTCTTAAGACCAAACCTCCATAACTACTCAGTATACAGGTATAATTCACCAATAAACCTATCCAGTCTAAAGAGAACACCCACTAAGGCAGGAGTCCAGAATACCTCTGAAAAGACTGGTGAGACAGGGACGCTTGTAGGGTAAACGGTGGAGGGGTTGGGAGTCCTAGAGATAGTGGGAGGTATTAAATAACAGAAGTACTATCAGTGGAGTTTGACATTATTGTTTTAAACCGGAACCAAACCATGGGAATGTTTTTAATTGAGAACCCCCTTGTCCTTGAAACAGAACAAATGTCGAAACAGGGGACTGGAACCATGTTAAGAATGCGTCTCATTCTTGAGTTGTAGATTAACGACTTCCTTTTTTGTTTCCCATCCAGTCAGGAGACGTCTTCAGTCCTGTAGAACCGAGAACAGACTCGGGTCACTGACCGAAACCTGGACAGTGAAGACGTTATATACTAGTCAAAGTCTTCAGTAAACTAATCGACTAAAGATTCCCGATTAAACAGTTGAAACTTTAATACAAAATTTAGGTCCTAAAAATAGATAAATAAGATTGGTTTAACCATGGATCTTGAAGCAAAACCATTATTGTCACAACTTCACGTAAAACTACTTCGTACTCACGTTTGATGACAAAGACCCCTTTAAGTGGTGCCCCTACGTCTTGTCAAGATATTGGGGTGGACCCGACGGGATTTAGGAGTCAGAGTCCACCGGTAAGTAAGACGATCGAAGGTGAGGTCCTACCTCCTCTTTGTTGATCTTTCTTTCCTCTTATTTGCTTCGTCAAGTAAAATACCTTGTAGTAACTCGTGGACAAGTGATCATGTCAAGTTCAGAAAAGTCCCTACGATCGTATAAAGTCTACATAAATTCCCAATAAACCTGCAATTCCGTATAGCAGTGTTTTGGACCTCTCCATCCATAATTGAGGGGGGAAAGTGACTAAAGGTCCTCTGCTTGACTAAACGGTATCATGTCTGTTCACTGTTCGTCGTCTATTTTCTGACTTTAGATCCAGCGAGGGATTGGAGGAGAACGAGAGGTAGTGTGGTATCTATGGATATCGGTTCCCGTATGGAAGAACCCATATTAGTCAAAGGTCACCTGAGTCCAGATAAACAACTTATTTGTTTGCTTTTATTTAACCTAATTCTTTGTGAGAATCTTAGGACAAAAGTTTTTTGACCGTCAAATGTAAAGTTGAGCAGACCCTTTAGGTTAACATAATTAATGATACATGTCCCGAAAGGGTCACCGAGTTGTCATTTCTTAGACGGATGTTCTCTGTGAACTAGGGACCCGACCGTCCTAGGGGACCTCATCCTTTACCGTTGGGTAAGGTCATAAGAAAGGACCTTTTAAGGTACCTGTCTCTTTGGACCATCCGATGTCAGGTACCCCAGAGTTTCTCAGTCTGTCCTGACTTTGCTACCTCGTGGTATGTATATCAATCCATCTTTATTTCGGTGTTTCGTTTTATAGTGGAACAAATGTCTCTATCCTTACTTAAAGAAAGACTTTATCGAACTAAAGGGTCCCGAGGAAGACCTCTTCCGTCTTCCCCTCCGGTCCTCATAGAGGACGGGTGTATGGTAGGTGACCTTCAGGGGAACGAAGGAGAGAAAAGAAAAAGGAATCGGTAATAACTTCTGAGGTGAAAGTCTTTCTAGGACATGAAAGAAGTACCCTTTCCTTAAGAAAAGAGTGGTTCCAATAGACACACTGTCTTCCAAGGGTGGGACTCCACACACACGTGCTTACTCTTGTACTTGGCTGTGTGGTTTGTACCTTTCGACAGATACACGTAGAACCGCAACCCGTACTAAGACTTCCTTATGGTAAAAAAAATTTGGGTATTCAGCAAACCATAACGATATAATTATTTAATTCTTACTGTTTCGTTGCGTCTACCTCACAGCAAGAAAAAGGAAAGCAAGTCGGTGTTCGGTTAGAGAATGCAATTTTTTTTCCGCCCCCCCCCCNCCCCCCCCCCCCCCGACCTTTTTTCCTAACGCACAAAACTTATCTCCTCCCTCAGTAGTAAAATAGGAAGGGATGGTTATTTGCTACCGTTTAAGCCTGTAGATTCTTAATTTTGCCGTTGTTTCGTTCTTGTACTAATCTTTTTATTTATTTATTGCAAATAAAACATGTTATAGTCACCGAAGTCACAGGCTCTCCGGACCGCCGTCTCGCGCGGGAGTCTCCTCGTCCTCCCCCGGGTCGTCGTCAAGCGGGACCGGGTCGTCCGCCGGGGCGAGGTCGGGCGCCGGGGCCAAGAGGCGGAACTGCGCGTGCCGGTCCGCCGCGTGGAGCAGGAGGCTCTCGGGCAGGTTCGTGTTCAGGACGAGGTTCTGCCGGGACGCCGAGGCGGCCTGGTGCCGCGGGGCGCCGAAGTCCTACTTCGACTGAGACGTCGGATGCCCCCGCGCCCCGAGCCGACGAGGAGGCCGGCCCGGGAGCCGTGCCTCGTCGGCCTGTGCCTCCGCGGGCGACCGGGCTAACATAAGCCGCCGGTCCGCGTCCCGCGGGGGCCGCGCCGGGTCTCAATGCCACGGGAGCCGGAGGTCCGCGAGCCCTGCGCCCAGCGCTACGCCGCTTTCCCTACACTGACCCCGGACGCAGCCCCTGGGCCCCGACCGCGCCGTAAGCAGGAGCAGTAGTAGAAGGGGCAGGGGCGACCTCTGCCTCGCCCGCGCCCAGTCCGGAGCCGAGGAGGGCCGGGCGTTACGAGCCGCGTCGTCGGGAAGGCCCCGCGCATCCTCCGCCGCCCTCGCCCCGCCGCCCCGCTCGCACAGGTCCCTGCCCGACCCCGGTGGCGCCCGACGCCCCCAGCGTTACCCCCTAGAGCGGGGCCCTCGCTCCCCTCGCAGAGGCGGCGGCGGGGGCATCCACACCCGGGCCCCTGCCCCGCGCCCGCCCTCGCGCTGCCTCGGGCCCGGGGGCTCCTTCTCGCTGAGGAACGCCGCCCACACGCCCGAGAGCTCGTCGCGCGTCTTCGGCATCCGTCACGCGCGGGCCCCGTCCACGCCGTCGCTCTCACGCCGGACGCTCGCGCCCAGGGTTAGGCACGCGGGGCGCGGCAGCAGCCGAGGAGCTTCGGTTTCCAGTCAGAGTCGTCGCGTGGAGGCCCCGTCGCGCCGCCGGCCCCCGCTCCTGAGCCCGCGTATCCCCCACCCGTCGGCGCCGCCCTACTTCTTGAGCCCCTACGCCAAGCCCCACTCGTGTAACCTCTTCCGTCCGAGGTCTCCGCGCAACGAGCGGCGGCTCCGCGCGTCAAAGGGCTCCTCGGCGTAGGAGGCTCCGACCCCGACCCTCACCGCCCTTCTTCGCAAGGACGCCCTTCTCTCTTCGCTTACTCAAACCCGAGGACCCCGGAGAGCTCTCACCGACCTGTGGATAGGTCTGGGGAGCCCCATAGTTACGTGGTTGCTAGGGGACGGTCAGGGCCGCTCGAGCGAGCGCGGGTGTTTCGGTGGGCGGAAGGTAAGTAACCATGATTACTTTGTTTCTTCATCTTTAGTCTGGAAACGGAGAAAAAGTCAGGGAGACCAAGCACTCAAAGTTCAACGAAAGACCACGGACGACTGCGAGGTCGAAGTCGTGACATCGGCCCTGTCCCCGCGAGGGGGAATATAACGTCGGACTCAGGGCGGGTCGACCGGTCCTCAGGTTGGGAACCTCCGCGGCCGGCCGAGCGGGAAGGCCGCCGGGAAACATCGGTCTCGACGACCCCGAGCGCACCCTCGCTTCGACACCGCTTCCGGTCGGGGGAAGACGAGTCGGGACCCCGGACGTAGGCGAGACGCACGTCCCTTGGCGAATGTGGCCGGACGCTTTCAAACGGCCATCTCCCTCCTGGGGACCCAGCTGGACGGTCCTTCTTAACCGCCGACTTTTACGACCGCCGAAGAGCCTTTTCCACTTCCTATTCCTTCGTTCAAGAAAAATCGACCCTCGATTTAGGACATGGGGTGACGAGTGGAGGTCGGGGCGTACACTTGTTGTGTGCGATCCTCGAAGACAAAATGACGGGGGTACTTGGATGTCAGACATTTGGTCAATCACAGGTACCATGAGCACATGAACAAATACTCAGACAGAGGGAGACGATCTGGAACCGAAAGAATTCCTCATAGTGACTGACGGAGTCAGTTACGGTATTTACAACCACCTCACCCACTTAATTTCATACGTTTTTAGAGACTTACTGATGGCCGAGACGGATAGTTGAATTTATAAATAAACAAACAGAACCAAAGCCGTACACCCTAGATCAAGGGACTAGTCCCAACCTTGGAGGCCAGCGTTCGTGACCCTTACGTTAGAATCGGTGACCTAGTGATCCCTTAAGGGACGGATAGTAGAACTAACAGTGTTTACTACCCAAAAACCGAGTACGGGATTTGTAATGTACTATTAAGTTTCGACGGGAAAAGAGAGACGAGGTAGTCCTTCCATAGGTCAATCTTTCGTGGAATGGTTTTTTTCGGTGTAACGGAGAGATGGAGATGGAGGGAGGGTTGGAAGTAAAGGATTCTACTCTTTTGACTTCAGGTCACCCTGAACTACTTTAGGACATTTGTTAAGTTGTCTTGATTAATTACCGTCTTCGACTTTGATCGTTAAAGGACAGCCAAACGGAAACGTGCACTGTGAAGGACCATAGACTTTACGGGGAGAGACGAAAAAAAAAAAGGAGATATTTCTTGAGGAAAACAAAATGAAGTCGGTCTGTAGGTGGACAAGTCTTAGGAAATGAGCTGAGGAAGTGATGTCAAGAGGTACAGAGGAATAAGGGAAGTACACGCAAGACACACGGTGGTGACGACGTAAGTCGTCGGACGACACCTTAAAAACCAAATGTTCAAACAGAAGGGATGATTTGATCCTCAAAGAACTCCCGTTCCTGACACCATTCTGTTGGTCTCTCCTCAGACGCCCTGGATGATAGTCATATGCATTTTATTTCTCTTCCCGATGACAGATCTTGCACCCAGACGGAGGTAGGGTTTCGTCTGGACAGATTCCCTGTTCGGACCGACAGAATAAGTAGAGGAGGTGAAAGTCACGGACCTGTATGTTACGGCCCGTTTATTATTCACGAGTCATTTATAAACTACTTAATATAACACAACATAACTCGGACTAGACCAGAATACTGACAGTACACGAAAATTGATGTAGAGAGACGAAACAAGTTAAAGAAAGAGTGTTGTTTGGTTACGCCACCTGTGACGAAGACAAATGCTATATTCTTTGACTCCGAGTAGTCAGTTTAATACTTAGTGTCGGGTCCATAACATTTAGGACCGCAAAACGATTAAAGAAGGAAGAGAAAGGACAGAGGAAGGTAAGTAGGTGAGTCAAGTCGAAGTAAGTGACTCAAGTGATACACAGTCTCTGACACACGTACAAAACATAACGTGACTTGTAGGTCTTACAAGTAAGAATTTCGTTGAGCCAGAGGATTTATAAAAGGTAATAGAAACGAAACCTAATTCATGGTAATAAAGGTTTAAAAATTTCCATTCCTTTCACTTACGAAAGGTATTTACTTATTAATTATGAAAGAAAATTTTCACTGGTGACAACAAGACGAAAAACTCTCCCGTTCACACTTAGTCATACGTCGGTCCCCCATCATTGGTATGGACGACTTCAGTCTTACCGTTCGTCTTCTTAAGGGTCTCGAGAGACTGACCTAGTAAAGGATAACTAAGAAGTCCGGTCAGACATCTAAGAACCCACTTACCGGAAGAGATTCGTATCGTGTGAACGTACTATACGGGTCCTCGGTCGAACGAAGGTTACTCTGGAGTCACTTTTACGGAAAGGGAGAGGACTTCCAGAAACACTGTACTTGTGTGTCTTGAAGACAATCGCTCATTTAGGTGATTTTCGTCCTGTACTCTAAACTCTTTAAGACGATGGTCACGTCGGTATAAGTACCTTTTTGTATTCGTGTAGATATTTGTGTTAGAGATATATCTTCCAAAAGATTTTGTTAATCAAAAGGTATCTAATTATAAGATGTCTTCTCTTGATTCTGCATCCTGTTAATCTAATGAATGTGACCCTATGTGAAGTCAGTAAGTAAGTAGATTTGGTTATCGATATCCGACTCAGGTCTCAATCTCCGGACCATAGGAAGGGCTAAGAATTTAGTGTTATCATCTTTCACTTTTGGGGGAGGGGGTCACCTTTGAGACTAATGTGCTAATAAAGTAATAAAACACAGAATACCGTCTTTGGTTTCTCCTCAATTTCTCGAAGAACTACTTCTACTTTCTCCTCTCACTTTTTCGACTGAATTTTGAGTTGTAAGTCTTACGTTTCTAGTGTCGTAGACCAGGGTAGCGAAGTTCCGTTTATCTACCCCGTTGTTACCTTTGTCACTGTTTGAAATAACGTCTACCACTGACGTCGGTACTTTGATTTTCTGCGAATGAAGAACCTTCTTTTTGATACTGGTCGGATCTGTCATATAATTTTCTTCTCTGTAATGAAACGGATGTCTCCAGGCATATCAGTTTCGATGGCAAAAAAGGTCACCAGTACATACCTACACTCTCGACCTGGTTTTTTATCTGACTCGTGGTTTCTTGACTACGGAAGTTTGACACCACAACCTCTTCTGAGAACTCTCAGGGAACCTGACGTTCCTCTAGATAGGTCAGTTAGGATTTCCCTTAGTTAGGACTTATAAGTAACCTTCCTGACTACGACTTCGACTTCGAGGTTATGAAACCGGTGGACTACGTTTCTTGACTGAGTAATCTTTTCTGAGACTACGACCTTGCTAACTTCCGTCCTCCTCTTTCCCTGCTGTCTCCTACTCTACCAACCTACCGTAGTGGTTGAGTTACCTATACTTAAACTCGTTCGAGGTCCTTTACCACTTCCTGTCCCTTCGGACCATACGACGTCAGGAATCCCAACGTTTCTCAGTCTGTGTTGACTCACTGACTTGTCGTTGTTGTTTATTTATACTTTCCAAGTGGTAGTAGAACATAAGTCCGGGACTTTAACAATTTCTTTGATATGGTAACTACTATAATTACAAATGGCTTATGAGTGATGTATGACCCCAGAATAAATTAGGGATTTGTTGGGAGATTTCTTCCCTCCCTAAATCTTTGATGTCGAACATCTCTCATTTGTTAACAGGTTTTAGAGGGTAGGTCATTCTCACCGCGACCCTGAGTCTAAGTCTAGCTAAACCGATAAAGGGAGACACGAAATTAGCGAAGTCATATCACGGTGGGAGTTTCGACGAAAAGGACTTGGGTAGAGGAGAGATCCATCAATCTGTTTTCCTTTTCTTTCGGAATAGGGTTCCTGAACGTAACTTTGATGTGTGGAATAACTACTATGGTCGTGGATTTTCTAATTGCGTACGTTAACAGGATTCGTCCTTTAGTGATCAAATGGTGAACGTCTGTCTTAGGAACAGAAGAGCCCTTCACATGACTAAGAGACATAAATATGGTAGGGAACCAAGGTTTTATCCTAAACGCCACTAGGCGTATTATTTCTGGGTCTCTTAAATAACAGTCGATTTCGGACTGTACCACTTTTACCTTTTCTGCACGTTAATCGATTCTTGGGACTCACTTCAGTGATTAACTGTCATGGATACTAGGGTTTTACCCTTCTCGTTCCACACTTTTCGTCAATTTCTTCGGGGGCACCCTTCCGACCGCTATTGAAATAAAAAAGAGTTAATATTACAACACAATCAAAGTCCACATGTCTTTTCACTAGTATATATATACATAAGAAAAAGTTAATAAAAGGTAATTTTCAATAATGTTTTATAACTTATATCAAGGGACACGATATGTTACCTAGGAGTAACATCATAATTGAAAAGTAAAGGTGAGATTCAATCATACAAGAAAGGACCCCATCAACACACAAAAAAGACCACCACGAACAGAATTAATAACGAATTAGGTTCAATGCATGTCACAGTAATTACAATAAAGTTAGAGACATTCATTCAGAAAATTTTAAAATTGGTACATGTATGTAAATGAAATACTATCACTAATAATATGGAAGTATAATTTGGTTCATGAACTATACTGAATAATTTTAACCACTTGTGTCATTAATTATGTATCGTCGAATATGAAGGAATACCCGACAGATCTTTTATTTGAGAAGATCAGAACTAGGGGTCAGTTTACGAACTAGGATCCATCAGTGACTAAATAGACAGAAAAGAGACATTTGTCGTTGGTTTAAAAATTCATAAGGTAAGAGAAAGGATAGTGATGAAATTACGACTGGTCTTCATTGTAAGGACAACTTCTGAATAAAAACAAGAAACAGGTACAATAGATCTAAGGTAAGTGTAAAAGAAGTTAAAAAGAAAAGATCCAAAATCCTTTTTTTTACGTAAAGTACATACATTTCTGGTTTCGTATTATATCACTTGTGGATAAATGAGTGGTTGGTCGAATTTTTTTTGATAAAAGTTTTGTCAACTTCGAAGGTTCTATTATGAAGAATTGGTGTAAGAACAGAGAGGGGTCTAAATTCATGATAAAACTTAAACCTCGATAACAAGAGAGTAAAGAGAGGGAGAGAGAGGGGGTGGGGAAATAAAATAAATAAACAAATAAACTGACACGGTCCACAATCAACGTCCGTACGTCCTTCTAGAAACGAGACGTAACGTTGCACACTGTAGATCAAGGGGCTGGTCCCTAGTTTGGACCCGGGGGACGTAACTCGCTCCGTAGAATCGGTGACCCGACGGTGTCTTCAGGGAGGGGAGGAGAAATTTATAATGAAAATAACGTATATGTGTTCCTCCGAAGGGACAACCGAGTCACCATTTCTCAGACGGATGGTTACGTCCTCTGAACTCAAGTCAGGGACCCGACCCTTCTATGGGACCTCTTCCTTTGTCGTTGGGCGAGATCATAAGATCGGACCTCTTAGGGTACCTGTCTTCTCGGACTACGTAATGTCTGGTGCCCCAGTTTTTCTCAGTCTTCTGAATCTCTGATTTATTATTGTTGTATATATGTATGAAGAGGGATTTTCAATCAATAAAAAGGGAAAAAATATTTTCATTAAACTTTGCAATAAAGTGTTAAACGAAAAAAAAAAGTAAGATGTAACATTCTAAGTACATGCACGTGTACATCTCGAGATTAGGTAAGTAAGAATGACTACATGTGGTAAGGTAACACATTTGTACGAAGTAAGAGCACGACTACCTACGAGCCTAACAAAGGTCAAAGAGGTGTCGACCATACTCGAATCCATATGTCCAGGAGAGTCATGTAGAGATCACATAAACGTGGAAGTCAAAATTACACTCTAATTTACATTCTAAAAGATAACGAGGGTAGGAGTTGACGTACATCATACTAGTCTAAAAAAATTTTATTACAATAAACAAAAACCGACACGACCCAGAAACAACGACACACCCGAAAAGAGACCAACACCACTTGTCCCCATGACAGATCAGTACCACGCGTCCGAAGAGTAATGTCACCGAAGAAAACGACACCTAGTGGCCGAGATCCCGTGAGGGCGGAGTCATCGTCACCACGAAGGATTCTGGGTCTCACGTCCGAACTATCGACACCACGTCCCCGAATCAAGGAGGTGCCGTATACCCTGGGAATTATATACCCTAACTTAGGCGCAGGGAGGTGACTGTTCACCCAACAAATGGTGACTCGGTGGCCCCTGCGGGGTCTAAAATTTTATAACGATTATACCACTCACAACGCCCGACTTAACACGGGAGGGGTTTAAGTGTTAGACTGTAGGATTGGACATCACGGAGTCTTACACGGATATAAATCCCCGTTCTAGAAAATTTCGTCAACGACAACAACAACAAGTCACAGAGTCAGCACAGGTCGAGAAACGTTTGGGTATCTGACGTCGTACGGTCCGAGGTGAGAGGAAGTGATAGAGGACCTCAAGCGAGTCTAAGTACAGGTAACTCAACCACTACGATAGATTGGTAGAGTAGGAGGCGACGGGAGAAGAGGAAAACGGAAGTTAGAATGGATCGTAGTCCCAGAAAAGGTCACTCAACCGAGTCCACCGGTTTCCTGACGTCCAAGTCGAAGTCGTTGTCAGGAAGGTTACTTATAAGTCCCAACTAAATTCTAACTAACCAAACTATAGGAACAACAGGTTCCCTGAGAGTTCTTAGAAGAGGATATGGTGTCAAACTTTCGTAGTTAAGAAACCGTGAATCGGAAGAAATGGTAGGTGTTAACGGTCAAATCTCTCCATAAATTCCAATTTACTCCAGTAATCTCCCCCGGTATTAGACTACACTGACCATAGGAACATTCTTCTCTAATCTAATCTTGTCTGTGCGTGTCTCCCTTCTGTTATACTTCTACTACCAGTGAACGTTCGATTCCTCTCTCAGGGAATCTCCAGTTGTGACGGTTGTAGACCTAAACCTGAGGATTGAGGTCTAGACACGTCTTTATTTAAAGGTAATAAATTCTGGACACCAGACATCAAGGAACAATACCGTCGGGATCTATGATTATGTTACTAAAATTTTATCATTTAATAGTACAATTAAACGTAAGGGCAGTAACTATTAACTCCACATCGTTAAAACGCACATTAATTAGTACGTCGAAAGAAGATATTTTAAGAAAATTTAATTTTTTTATATATAATAACACAGTAAAGAAAGAGAACATGTATATATGTGTGTAACTTGTGATGAAGAACCAGTGAAAATTCATGATGTGGATAGAGGGGACACTGAACGAAAAGTATAAAAATACTACAGAAAACTCTTTATCTTTTGTCTTTAACAGAGGACTGAGACCTCCGATCTTCAGATTTTACTTCTACAGTCGTCTCGGCACGAAGGAGACTTTACGCATCCTTCATAGGAAGGAGCGGAGAAGGACCGAAGACCAATGAACGACCTTCGAGACCCTCGAGGAACCGAATGTCGACGTCGAATCAGAGACGGACGGAGATCCGTACCGTAAGAGGGAGGACAGACACGGAGACACAAAGTGGAGAAGAATTTTTCTGTGTACAGAATAACCTAATTCCCAGATGGGACGAGGGTATACTGAAGTAGAATTGGTTAAAGTAGATATTTCTACGATAAAAAGATTTGAACCAGTGTTCTTGAGGTCAAGACTCCATGACCTCAGTCTAGAAGGTGTATATAAAACCCCTCTTTGTTAAGTTGGGTGTTGTTACTGACTTAGTATGGTACAGACTAGGTAGACAGTAGTTACTACAGACCCCTTAAAGATTTTGTCCTTTTTTTACATCCTTAGGGGTATTTTTAACTTGGTGGGCAATAAGGGTCGTGTCCTTGGCCTCCGATGAAGGTGTGGAGACGAAGAACCCATCTCTATAAATATTAACAACGGAGAAGTCCCCTTTGCACTTTCAATCGGTTGAGTGAATTCCGAGCCGGTGAAAGGACTCCGACGAAGGTTGACCGACTGTTGGTTGACAACGACAAATTTCTTCTTTTAGGTGAGTAGTACTTATTCCTTTACTGACTTATTTCGGACCTTAAAGATCCTGCCTTTATCCAACATCTCGTAAAAAGGAGGTACACCCCTCGACACCTCGGTGTGCTCATGTCTTCTCGTACCTTCCCGGGTCCGGTCGTGTCCCGTTCCCCACGGATATCCCCTGGTGGACGGAGGTCTCTCTTCTGACGATTCCGGACCCGTCCCGGAGGGGTCAAGTCAAGTCAAGTCAAGTCGAGTCAAGTCAGCGGGTCAGCACAGACTGAGACGTTGGGGTACTTAGCGTCGTGCGGTCCGGAGGGGTAGATAGTGGTAGAGGGCCTCAAGTGAGTCTGAGTGTAGGTAGCTCAGTCACTACGGTAGGTCGGTAGAGTAGGAGACAGTAGGGGAAGAGGAGGACGGGGGTTAGGGAGGGTCGTAGTGTCAGTAAAGGTTACTCAGTCGAGAAGCGTACTACACCGGTTTCATGACCTTAAAGTCGAGATCGTAGTAAGGAAGGTTTCTTTAGGGTCCCGATTAGAGGAAATCTTACCTGACCAACCTAGAGGAACGTTAGGTTCCCTGAGAGTTCTCAGAAGAGGTTGTGGTGTCAAGTGTTCGTAGTTAAGAAGCCACGAGTCGGAAGAAGTGTCAGGTTAAGAGTGTAGGTATGTACTGATGACCTTTTTGGTATCGGAACTGATCTACCTGGAAACAACCGTTTCATTACAGAGACGAAAACTTATACGATAGATCCAACCAGTATTGAAAAGAAGGTTCCTCATTTGTAGAAAATTAAAATACTGACGTCAGTGGTAGACTTCACTAAAACCTCGGGGGGTTTTATCAGTCGGTGACAAAGGTGACAAACGGGTAGATAAACGGTACTTCACTACCTTGACCTACGGTACTAGAAGCAAAAGACTTACAACTCGAAATTCGGTTGAAAAGGTTGAGGAGAAAGTGAAAGTAGTTCTCCGAAAAATCAAGGAGAAGTGAAAGACGGTATTTCCACCATAGTAGACGTATAGACTTCAATAACTATAAAGAGGACCGTTAGAACTAAGGTCGAACACGAAGAAGGTCGGGTCGTAAAGAGTACTACATGAGACGTATATTCAATTTATTCGTCCCACTGTTATATGTCGGAACTGCATGAGGAAAAGGATAAACCTTGGTCAGACAACAAGGTACAGGTCAAGATTGACAACGAAGGACTGGACGTACATCCAAAGAGTTCTCCGTCCAGTCCACCAGACCATAAGGGTAGAGAAAGTCTTAAAAGGCGTCAAATAACACTATGTGTCAGTTTCCGAAACCGTATCAGTTATTTCGTCTTTATCTACAAAATGACCTTGAGAGAACGAAAAAGGTACTAGGTCGTCTACAACCGTTAAACTAGAGACCAAGGAGACGGAAAAGATTTTAGTCGAACTTGTAGACCTTCAAGTGCCAAGTGTGTAACGACTTCGGACCGAACCTCTTAAAACTCGTAATGAAATGATCACACACTCAACTTACGTTAACACGTCATCAAACTCGTAAGAAACCGTAACGGAAAGAAACCCTAACCTTACTTTTGACTGGAAAAGGTCAGGACACCGGTGACGACTCAAAGGGTTTAAACGACCGTATAACTCATGTCGAGAAAGTTTCGTAGTAGAAAGTCCTAAACTTTATCGAGTGGACCTTAAGACAGTGGAGGTGATCGAAACAAGCATCACTACGAAAGATTCCGGGTGAACTGAAGTGCAAGGTCCTACAGACCGAGATCCACTCACTAGTGTGGTAGCACTAATAGAACCAGCACTTCTAGCAAAAAACATGTCAAGAAGACACATAAGAACGGTGGAGAAGAATTATAGCAGACGAAGACAATCCAGGTATACTAAAGACAGGAAATAACTCGGGTAGAAACGTACTTTACAAGGGAACCATAGAGATTAAAAGAACTTCTCTAGAGATCAGGAAGGGTAAGACAGAAAAAGGAGATAAAGAGACGTAATTAGTGACTTCTTCCGAAAGAATAGAGAAGAACGATAAGAGACCTTGAGACGTAAGTCTACGAATATAGAAAGGAAAAGAGGAAACGAAAAACGAAGAGAAGAAAAGTGTCGATAAACATTCCGGAGGGGTCTGTCGGTAAAACGAAAAAACGTAAAGAAAAGGTACCCCTACCAGTACTAGGCACAGAGGACATGTTACAGTGTTTGGAGTAAGGTATCAAGTAGTCCGTGAGATAGATAGTCTAGATCAAGGAATTTAGATAAAGAGTGAAGATGACATATTAGTATTCCCTAAACTAAATCCAGTATGGACTTACCAGATCACCAAAAGGGATGAAAGTAGTTAAATTCAGACTTAAACCGTTATTCCTCGAGTACTAGATTCGGTGTCAGTCGAGGACCAGAACAAAAACGACTGACATATCTCAAAGAGGTAGAAACCGACGTTTCTTATATTAGTCAGACTAAAGCCACAACTGGTAGACCACTACAGGTACACATCTCAGAAGAGAACACAACAACCTTCTCCCACAAACGATACTGGTCCCACAAGAGAACCGTTTTAAGATAATCGAAAACGTGACGAAGTAAGGCGTAAGGTTCCGGTTTAAACGGACAATGAGGTCCACAAAGAACTGAAGGATGAAAACGTAAGGTCAGGGGATATTACTTTTCTTGTAGAAAACCCCCACAATCAAGATTTTACAGAATATCCAGAAGTATCTTGGCAAGTTGTAGTCGAAGAAGTCGTAATGACCAACCCCGTATCTGAACCTAATGCCACTATAACTTACCAAACGGAACCTTTACTTGTCTCTAGTAAGACAACAAAAACTCTAACATAGGTTCATGACGTAAAGTCTGAGAAAACAACTGGTGCTACCGATGAGGTAAAGAAGACTCCCTAAGGACGGACGTCATCATCTATATGACCAGTAGACTCAATTTTAGTGGGTAAGGTCAGGTAAGATCAAGCGACTAAGGATCTTACAGCTGCAAGTGAGAACGGTAGAGGACAAACTGGTGAAGGTTAAACGGAACTAAGTACCCGGAGGGGTGGAGGCACAGTTGAAAAACAGTCTGGTCTCTGGACCCTAGAACCATGTCGGGTTTACCATTCCTTTCCCGGTACGTACGTACAATTCATCGAAGTCACCACAGACTGAGAATACACTGGGGTACCTGACATCGGTGGTCCGAGGAGATAGGCACTCCAAGAGGTCCGTTCTTATGACCTTACCCGACGGTACGGGAGGAGGTCCTCTACAAGAGTTGGGTCCCTGACTTGGATCCAGAGGGTGTAACGTCCCACCTAAGAAATGGTAGACTCGGTGGTCCCTTCGGACCTTTCTCGGTATCTCTTCCTCTATGTATCTTGTGAAAGTCAACGGAAGAGTTCGTTCTTTAGGTTCGATCTAGAGTAAATCTTCCCTTTACACTGTAAAGGTCATTGTGGTCATAACACCTCTTTAGACATTGATAATGTTAATCTTATCAACTCAACAAAGACATTTTATATGTGTATTTGAGAAACAGTCTAGTTATTTTCAAATTCGCAGACAGTGTCTGATCCAAGGGACTCTTTGTCTCATTTGATCTCTACACTGCAATTGACGTAATGACCTTCTACGAGAACTCTCTATGCGGACACCCCCCACTTCTCTCGTCCTAACCCGGTTCCCTACTTTCACCGCTACGTCAGGGGTGTGTCCGGAGGTGTCTAAGGTGTTTCTCGAGACCTTGACCCTCTCCGGACTCCTAAATAGAGTCACACCCCATTCCTCCGTCCGTTAATGATGGGGAGGACGGGAGTAGCTAGTTAGCAACCGGTTCTCCGGAGGGTCCCTTCGCCCGTACTGGAACTAGTACCAACTCGGGGAGTCGATTCCGTCAAGGAAGGACCTCTTCTTAAGTAGACACAAAACAATCGTCGATCCTCTTACTCACGGATCTTCGACTTCGCCCCCACCGTCAGACTCGTTGTGTGGTATCGGAGTATGCACTGAGAAGAGTGAGACCTTTCTGATGGTCTCTCAACTGTGTAAGTTTTGTGTGTGTGGTACCCGCGTGAGACGTGCACGACCGTAGGAAGTGAGGTAGACGTCTTTGTAGATTAGGATTTCTAAGGAGGTGAATTGTGTTAAGTGGGTGGGGAGTAAATTAGTGGTTACGTGAGTACAGGAAGGACTCACCATCCTGATGAGAATTCCATATAGGTCTATTATAAGTAAAGAACAGATCTCGTTCAAGAGTAAAGACTATTGGAGACCCGACTGACCAATTTATTTGACTCTATATTGTAGGCACCGAAGTCATCACTCCTTAGACGGACGGCTCTTTCTCTTTGCCCAAGTCAGAGACCCAACTCTTCTAAGGGACTTCTTTCTTTGTCGTTACGTGAGGTCATAAGAATGGAACCTTTAGGGTACCTGTCTCCTCGGGTCGTCACCGATGACAGGTACCCCAGTGTTTTTTCAGTCTGTGTTGTATCGTTGCTTTACTGTGTTATTATAGGTAATACAATCTCTAGTGAATTTGACTTCAATATCTGCTGTTATTAATATTGTCACACGTGGTATACTAGAGTAAAGACCCATTTCTATGTGTATACTTCAGAAAGTCTTACCGGTGATTTTGTCCCACACATCAATAGAGACCTGTCACCCTAATACCTCCCGAGTTTAAAAAGAGAAGAACGAATTTCCATAAAAGACTAGTTGGGTTATTCGTAACAATGAAGACATTATCCTGTTTTTTGACAAAGAGGAGACTTCTCATCTATGTCAAACCCTTCTCGTCCGGAATACTGATACAATTAGTTCATCACTAAACAAATTAGTGGTCCCCGTCTTTAATCCTTCTCCTGAAATTTACCTTAAACATGTAATATGACCGGTGAAGTCTAGGGTCCTTTAATCCTTTCCTGTCCAGACTCATTCTCTTCTTCAAAAGCTGGACACGACAAGTTTTGTAACCGGTAGTCGGTGTACACTGAAAACCCGTGAACTTTACACCGACTAAGTTTGACCTCACACGAAATTGACATTTCATGTTCTAAAGTTTCTAAATCATAATTTTTACATTTTATAGGGTAATTATTAAAATTATGATGTGGAAGTCTACTACTATAAAACCCATATAACCCAATTTATTATATGTTATAATTTTTATTAAAGAGGACAAAGAAAGATCAGATCTTTAAGCAGCCCTTCGTGTTCAAGAGACTTTATGAAGAGGTTTCGTATATGTTAAACTTTTTCATTAACAGAGTGTTCTATGGGTGGTTGTAATGTCAAAATGAACCCCGAAAGGATCCCGGTGGTGGGTTCTCACCACCGTCTTCGCCACCGAGTAACCCGACTGTTTTCTCGTGTAGTCTACTCGAGACACACGACGTTCCGGTAATTTACGTTGGTGGATTGACACGCGGACAGTCAGATACGTTGGCTTCAGATAGTCGAGTCTCTTTCAATTCCTTTGTTGTACGACAACGTCTGTCTGTAATTGTAGAAGGACACCCTTTTAAACCCTGCGACGTGCCCTTGACGGGTAACGTGGATGTACGGTCCACAACTGAACTCAACTTGACTCGTACACTACCTTCCTAAGACTGGATAGGGGTTCCGTCTTCTAGTCATTGAACCCTTTTCACGGAAATTCCTTCTTACCAAATGAGAAGTACTGTACACGCCAAAACAGAAACTAACTAAATAAGAACCGAAAATTACGACTAGTCACAGGTTTTAATTCTATGTCAGTCACCAATGAGGTTCGATACAAATGTACCTTTTTGTGTTCGATGAAATATTGAGTATGTCTAGTTAGGTTTGGATCCATTTGCGAAAATCTAATAATCCATTATAAATATCTTTAGAGTCTCTTGTGATTTATATAGAGTTAATAGTAAAGTAGAAGAGTCGATAAATCTTCCATAAAAAGATGGACGTTATTTGTTTTTCTCACATTGCACATTGAACTCGAACCTTGATTAAGGTTTCCGGGTCAGTCTTCTTTAAAAAGAAAAACACTACACTGTACGTTCCAGAATCCAACGGACTGTTCCCTAGTTTAGACACAGGGGACACAACCTTCGTACCTCAGAATTAGTGACTTGGAGGTCCCTCCGGGGTTGTTGAAAAACAATATTATTCTATGTTGATTATTTCACTAACGATGGACTCACCACGAGGGGTTTAGAGGGAAATAAGGTCCAAAGTCCTTAAGGAGAAGTGTCTTGTGGTAGACTACGGAATGATCCATCCGTGAGTCACTCGACACTAGTCAATAATAAATCGTAGTACGAAGAGTTTGATGAGGGAGACCTCGATACCTTAATACATGTAAAAGACATTCAAAATACTCCTTTGAAAAGTGTACATTACCTTGTGTGTTTTTTGTTCGTAAAACCTTTTGGGTTTCTCCTAGTTAAAACATACCTCTTTTGTCTTTTATAATATCATTTGTCACCATAAACTGGACTCTGAAATCTCTAAGTACTATTATCGGTCCAAGTCGGTGTGCCGTTTGTTTCGACGATTCAGTGAAGTCAGCACGGGCTGAGACACGCTGGGGTATCTACCGTCGGGTGGTCCGAGGGGGTAGGGACCCTAAGAGGTCCGTTCTTGTGACCTCACCCGTCGGTAAAGGAAGAGGTTACGTACTTTCACCTTTCACTTTCACTTCAGCGAGTCAGCACAGGCTGAGAAGCACTGGGGTACCTGACGTCGGATGGTCCGAGGAGGCAGGTACCCGAAACGGTCCGTTCTCATGACCTCACCCCACGGTAGCAATAAGGACAACGATAATAATGACAGTCGTCATAGGTAAGAGTAGTTAACTCTTCTACCGTGTTGAAGTCACGACCCTGTGTCTGTCCTTAGCAGTATCCTTGGTTTAGTTAACACGTGTCGTATCGTTTCTCTCTAGTGGAGATGTGGAGACGAAAAGTCGTTCTGATACGTTTAGACAAAGGGTTCCCTTTGTACTTTTAAAGAGTTAAACCGGTCCCAGAACGGAGTAGGTACTTCGAAAAGGTCTAAACGATTTCTTGTCAACGACGAATTCCTTTAAATTTCCCGATATTTTATGAAAAGTAAGAGGTATTATATTTCCTGTTTTGAACCAAGTTGAATTCTCGTTAAAAAAGAGAATTTTACGGTCTGTAAGAGACGTTAATCGTAAAGGGAATTTATGTAAAATAAGTTTATGACAATCGTATTAGACGGTACAGGGACACGGAAAAAAATTTCAAGACACACGACACTTCCCCCAGAAAAATTTCTCTCTACTGACCTCACGGAACAATTTTTACCTTTCAGAGAGGTATATCTTCATGTCAGACTGTAAACAGAACTCAGTATAAAAGACCAAGTGTCAACCTTACTATGGCACACGTACAAAGTTCGGTCCACGTCTATTTGGTCGAACTTATTGGGGAAAGTAGTGGTGAAACTGATCTACTGTCTCTGGGTTGTTCCGAGATTCCTGCTTGGCGAGTTGAACTTCTTTTCTACCTAAGACCTAGGTGACTCCATCGACGCAAAAGGTCAAACCACCATCGATTATATTATTATAATAGTGAGATGAGTGTAAGTCGTAGGGACTCTGTCTCCGTAGAACCTTCCCTCTTTTGCATTACCGGGGTACCCTTCAATATATGGTACCTGTATCGAAAACTCCCATCGTCACGATTCATTCAAGTGACGTTGGTCGGGTCGGGTCCCAGTCACCTCAAGTCCGTAGAAGTTTCACTTGGTTACCTGATTTTTTGTTTTCGAGGGGTGTAAGGGAACTTATAAAAGAATCTCAATTCTGAAACCCGGGACCATGTCAGATTTATCATTTCCCGGGAGGTTACCGATTATGTATTGTGAATAACGACGGGAAACGTTCACTCCCGAAGTTTAATATACTGTAAAAACATAGGTTCATCATACTTCTTTAGGAATAGATTTTGTATATCATGATTTATAATGATTTAAACACAGTAGAAACTTTCTATGAACTGTTTTTATTAGTGAAACAGTCTAGTATATAGTAGTTTTCAGGTGAAATAATGTTACGAGATCATAGCGGAACTTCATGTATACTCTCTCGTATTTACAGTTCTTCCAAAGTCATTCAGTAAATATATGGAATCACGGTCCGTAAGATACCGTGGTAAACAAAGCACTCACCTTTACGTGTCAAAGTTTCTTTGGAGTGTGTTTTCTTGAGTTTATAGGGTGTGAGTTTTCGTGTGAACGGGAGAGTGAGTCCTCTGCCGTGTTGTGTCCCCCAGGAACAAGAGTTACAGAGATCAGAGATCCACCACAGGTAAGTGGAAGGTGCACTTTTAGGAGGACCTTACCCCGGACACCTGTTGTCGTCTAAACAACTAAACAATTAATTTCGTGTGAACATACTTTCTAGTAATTTTTTAGTCGCACCATCTGTCTTAACATGATGTACTAGGGCGAAGACTTTCTTTTTTACATATATCCCGTTTGTGACACCTCTCTAGGTGATTTTACAACGGTCGTTCGACTGAGACCTACCAACGTCTATTAAGGTAGAAATAGAGTAACGAACGGTCATAATGGTTTTACTATCGCAAGGTGTTATCTTGGGAACAGGGAATTCTTCATCTATGAAGAGAACCCTCTACCTGTACTTCGATGAAATCTGTTACTTACACTCATTATCAACTACTATAATCCTACCTCAAAATTTATATCAGTCGCATTATCAACGGTGAAGTCTCGGGGTCTTGAACCCCTTCCTGTCTAGACCCATTTTATTTTTCCGAAATCTGTCTACCCTTTCATGTACTCAAGTGACTTTCGAGTTCTTTTTCACTTTTACAATATCGAACTTTTATTACATCGAAAGGGACTGAGGGAATATTCAGTTTACGACCCGGAGACGGTCCGTCTTTCTGGGTATGATGAATTGACGACATATAAACTTCGATATGCAGATCCCCGAACCATTCTCTCGTTACGTGAATACGACTTTCCCCTTTTGGTTCCCGGTACTCGGACACCCTCTCGACTTAGTCCGGACCGGGTCCCGTCACCTATATTTGATCAGTGTTCTCACTTAGTCATCACACCTAGACACACCTTGAGGGGTAGTCTGTCCACGTAGGACCGGGTAAGGGATCCTTCTTTTGGTCATTGGGACCT
This sequence comes from Capra ibex, assembly GCA_006410555.1. Taxonomy (NCBI): domain Eukaryota; kingdom Metazoa; phylum Chordata; class Mammalia; order Artiodactyla; family Bovidae; genus Capra; species Capra ibex. The sequence goes on from SJYO01034137.1 coordinate 44,225,581, forward strand.
CTACTTGTACTATACTCCTTACTTAGTTACATCAAATATTACTTACTGTACAGTAAAACTAAACCCAATAAAACAAACAACTGGAAACTTTCATCGCAGTATTAATTGTACGTCAACTACCAATGAGGTCTCTCCAAGGAAGTTTTTGTGTGTTTAACCAATTTGACTAGGTCTACTTCGGTTTATTCCCTCTTTGATGAAACTGATGGAGGTTTAAAGTTAAGATAAAAGTCCATTCTTTTCCCACCTTCGAAAAGATCAAGAATCTAAGAAATTAAAGTAAGAAGAATAGAGAAAGAGGGAAAGATTTTATAAGACTAGGAGGAGTGAGTATTCCAAAACTTAAGAACTTGTCTAATTCAGGTTTGGCTTTACTTCTAATTATTTTGTAAAAATATGACGTTTAATTTTAACTTGTGACGAATTTTCGATGGTATTTAGAACATCAAGTGAAATAAATCGCAGTTACCTTGAAAAGTCAGAAACACTGTTGCACGATTTCGACTTTGAGGTCATGAAACCGGTGGGGTACGCTTCTCAACTGTGTAACGTTTTCTGAGACTACGACCCTCCCTGACCCACGTCCTCCTCTTCCCTGCCGTCTCCTACTCTACCGACCTACCGTAGTGACTGAGTTACCTGTACTCAGACCCACTTGAGGTCCTCAACCACTACCTGTCCCTCCGGACCACACGACGCTAAGTACCCCAGCGTTTCTCAGCCTGTGCTGACTCACTGACTTGACTTGACTTGACTTGACTCCGTAGAATCTATTCATTGAATTTGTGTTCGTTGGAGGAGTCGTTGAGATGTTCCTTCGACAATAATAGTAGTAATAGTAGGGGTAAAGCATCTGTTCCTCTGTAAGAGTCTCTTTTTTTGGGTATTGTGTTATGGACCTTACATTAATGACGATACGTTCACAGTCAAAATTTACGTGAATTTCACTCATAAATTGTGGGTCGGTTAGTTCTGATATGGACCAAACAAAGGTCTCTTCGTTCAGAGTCGGTCACGACAAAGATTTGCATCCTCGGTCCATCAGGTTACAGACTCTTTAGTTCGTATCAAAGGTAGTTAATTACAGGTCTGATTGTTACTTTAACTGAAATAGTCGACGAAGAAGTACGGTGTATAAATTATTAGTGTGAAAATTTTTAAGGGTCAAATTCCTAATCCTAATGTCTACTCCTCTTCGACGGTGAGAACTGAATTAAATTAGATCCGGTATATGTTATACACTTTTACGTTATGAGGAACTTTTCATAAGACATTGTTATAAGATCTTATCCTCTAAACGTTTTAAAAAAAACCGTTTCCCGGTTATCTATTAAAACCAAACCACCAGTATATGTAAAAACAACGATGATTTCAACGAAGAAAAATATTGATATATCGGTTAATACATTATTACATTTTTAATAAAAACCAAGTCCACCGGTCTGATTTTAAAATCTTATATCCGATTCTTATCAAATTTTTTTGTTTTTGTTTCTTATTCACCGTCTATGACATACACCGAATGTTTAGGATTTTATAGACTTTATAATTGATGTCTTTTTCAAACGACTAACGATCTCTTAGTATTTTATTCCCATAGTGATAATTTTATCATTAGAAAATGAGGATTTAAAAAGATCAGTTGTCTCGATCAAATAAAAAAGTTTTATTCGTGTTGTTGTTGTGTATTAGTAGAGTCTCCTGTTAGTCGGTAGACGGTAAACTGTTTTAGGTTGTAGGTAAGAACTGAATTTTTAAGAGTCGTTTAGTTATTACCTTCTCTTGGAGGAATTAGAATATTTCCTGTAGATTCTTTTAGATATCGATAGTAGTATTAAAATTTCTATTTTATTCCCTTTGCCCAATGGACCTCTGAATTGAAGGATATCGGTTATCATGAACACGCCTTCTTCGCACCGATCTCCTCCGGACCTCTTCACTTCGACCCGCACAGGTCCCGACATCACAAGGGACGCCAGTAGGAAGGTATAATGGTCCAAAAAAATTCCAGACTGGACAAGGGAGGATCTGCGACTCAGAAATCGTCTAAGGAAGGGACGGAATAGAAACCAGTCAAAATCCTCCTCCGGCCTGTGCCCAGTTCTCCCTCAGACTCTGAAGAACACCCCTTGTTCCCATCTCACACTTTCTTTCAAGCGAGATACACCTGTTGACACTCGAAGTCTTCTATTTTATGGTGTCTTAGCAAAACCGACAACCCTTACTCCCGCTGCCGCGACATCCCTTGTAGTCAATTCTCACTCTTTGTTGGCGTCTCACACCAAAACCTTCTTTTTCTCCTGAGTCTGTAGAGGAACAGTCAGCCTCTTCCGTTACTGTTGGGGGAGGTCATGAGAACGGACGTTTTGGGGTACCTGCCTCCTCGGACCATCCGACGTCAGGTACCCCAGTGATTCTCAGAAGGTGCTGACTCGCTGAAGTGAAAGTAAAAAGCGAAAGTACGTAACCTCTTCCTTTACCGTTGGGTGAGGTCACAAGAACGGACCTCTTAGGGTCACTACCCCCTCGGACCACCCGACGGCAGATACCCCAACGTGTCTCAGTCTGTGTTGATTTCGCTGAATCGTATGAACAGTCATATTTTATCTTACGTAAGGAGGATTCAAGTCCTTTTTCTTTTTGTACAAGGGAAAGTGGTAAAGATAAGTCGTGACATGACCTCAAAGATTGTTCATGTTTTTCCGTTCTTTTTCCTTTCTGTAGGTCTTACCTTTTCTTTATTTTGACGAAATAAGTCTTTATTGTTCTTTTAGACTACTTCAGAATTTTTATTTTTTTGGATTATCTTAATCATTCAATCGGATCACTTAAACGTTCCACATTACATTCTAGTTATACGTTTTGAGTTTATATAAACAGTTTTGGTCGTTGTTTGTTAACTCTTTTATTATGGTAAATGTTTTCGTAACTTTTTATACTTGAATCCTATTTAGATTGTTTTCTACATATTCTAGATATCAACTTTGACATTTTGTAACACCTTTATTTAATTTCTTCTAGATTGTTCATTTAAAGGGACCACCGAGTTTGCCACTTCTTAGACGGACTTAATGTCCTCTGGGTATCTCTCGATAAGGTATCGAGTATCAAGTCTTCTGAGTCATGATTCTGTCGTTAAGAGGATTTTGACTCGATATCTAAGTTTCATTGGGATTATTTTTAAGGTCTTTCGTAAAAAACTCTTTGGCTACTACTCGAGTAAGATTTTGAGTGTACCTTTACGTTTTCTGGATCCTCTAAGGTTTGTTGAAACTTCTTCAGTCCTCTAATTATTATGATAGACTAAAATTCTAAATAACGTTTCGACGACATCATCATTAGTTTTGTTATACTATAACCGTGTTTCTGCTTGTTTAATTAGTTACTTTGTGTTATCTTTCAAGTCTTTGTCTTTATGTGCATATAGTTGTTTACTAGAAATTGTTTCAACGTTTCGTCATTTCTTTACTAGAAGAGTCCTCCACTACAACCTTGAGGGGCATACGGTTATTTTTCACTTGAAACTCAGCATAAAAACTTCATGATATATGTTAAAAAAAAATGGTATGTGTTTTTAATTGAGTTTTACATTTTAGATTTTGATATTTTCAAGATCCACTTTCGTTTTATTTTGGAAACACTGGAAATCAATCCGATATCAAAAAGTCTATGATGAGGATTTTATGTTACATATATATATATATATATATTGTTTGACTATTTGATCTGTTAGTTTTAGCATTTAATGACGAGAAATCTTCTGTGATTTATTTTTCTGTTCTTTGTTTGACTCTCTTTTGTAGTCTATGTAGACATTTTCCCGAATATAGATCTAAAAAATTTAAGAACTTTGAGTCATTATTCACCTCTCCTCCTGTTGTCTAAACTTGTCTGTGAAGTTTCTTTTATCTTTCACTTTCAACGAGTCAGCACAGACTGAGAAACTCTGTGGTACCTGATATGTCAAATACCTTAAGAGGTCCGGTCTTGTGACCCCACCCATCGGATAGGGTAGAAGTTCCCTAGAAGGGTTGGGTCCCTAGTTTGCGTCCAGAGGGCGTAACGTCCGTCTAAGAAATGGTCGACTCAGTGTTCCCTTCGGGTGACTCGATGTGTCATCGGACTTTTGATTCCACCTCTGTCGGACCCTCGTTGACACTCACAGTCTCTCGATGGAATCACGTCCCGTTGTCCACTCCCTCTCCCACTCCCCGTCCGTTTGGACCTTTGTACCTAGACACCCGTAAACCGTGAATCATTATCATTACTACTGCTACAACAACTATTGAGTGTGACGAGCACAAATGATCACTCCGTGGTACGACTCCTGAGATGTACGTATCTAAATTAAGAGTGTTGCTTGATACTTCATACACACACTTCTCTTTTGATTCCGAGTCTTTATTTTCGGATCTAAAAGTTCGGACCACTAACGTCTCGTCACCCCGGAGACTCCGTCCTATTTGTTCCATGACCAATTCTCGTACCTAAACCTAAGAAATGGTCGACTCGGTGTTCCGTTCGGGAGTTTCATTTACACTTACCGTTTTTTTGTTACTTTCTACAAGTTGTAGTGATCAGTAATCTCTTCCCTTTTAAATTTGGTGTCACTCTATAGAGTTTTAGGTAGGCTTACGATTTTAATTTTCCTATTACAGTTCACAACCACTCCTATCTTATGAGTGTGCGACAATCATCCTTACATTTCACCATGGTAGTTAAGTTTCTTGTTAAACCATCAAAGAAACCGACGATTTATATGTGAGTGATGTACTACTCTGTCAGTAGGATCTCTGTGTTTATCGGAGTTCGGTCAATTTTTTCTTTTTTTGTTGGGTGTTTATGACTTGGGATATCACTTACATTTGATATATGAAATCAATTATTAGTACATAACTATTTATTTAAATTCTTATATTTCTAAAATACGAATTTTAAGGAGTACACCCTCACCCTTAAGGTTACGTGGGATTTTTTCATGTTAGAACCCCAAGAGAAGTGGTGAGGTTTGTCGGAACGGTAAGGATCTGAATGAACATCGAAGTCTTCAGACATCTCGTCGTAAAAGACCTTCATCCATTTTGAAGGACTGCACCTTTCACCCTTCTGAGGTCCGTAAAAGAGGACACTCTTGACCTTCTTCAAAACTTTCAAGACCCTCTACTACACGAGAGAACAACTCCTTGTCAAACAAGACCGTTCAGTCAGGGTACCTCTTTCCACTCCGATTCGGAGACCACGTAGTCTCAGAAAATAGAATTCATCGGGGGTCGAGAAGGTGACGGGTCTAATTAGACCGAGAAGTGGAGTCGTCCGGGCGCAAAGGTGAAAATACCTCCCAACCGAAGGGCCTACGAGCGAGCCTGTGAGGGAGAGAAAGGGGAAGGTGTCTCGGACCAAGTAAAGCAGGAGTCATCCCAAGGTAGTTTCAGTTTGAAACCAGAGTGAAAGGATCTCTGAAGTTGGATCTTAAGTTGGAACCTTTAGAAGTTCCAGCTTAGAGAATGAAGTGTTTATTCCATTGTCTAAGATACTCCATTCCACTGAAAGTACCCCGGTATATTCAATTATTAAACAAAATGTGGATAGGAGTGTGACATCCGGTGACCTATTAGATTAACGATGGTACTGTTATACAGGCTCTGAAAGTCGGGACTAAAGTTTATAAGACATATCAGTAGTCCAGTGTAATTCTTAAACTGATAGTCGTTGATGTTGACGTCTACACAATTTTCCCTGTTGGAAGACCTACGTTATTTAAAGACAATGACTTAGGTTGAAAGGTTAAGGTTTCACGACTTAAAATTGTAAAAATCCCGTTACTTAGGGAAGAAATCCTTTGTACTTTCGATACTTAGGAAAGGTGGGTCTTTATAAATGGATTTTTGTATTTTAAAACAAGGTTTCTGTTGATACGTTATGTACTGTTACTTTTAGGAATTAGACTATCATCTTTACAGTCGTATAGACGATACACCGTTCCCTTATAAGAATTTCTTGAGTATAGGATTGTTTCTCAACGTTTATAAATATACCATACTGTATAATATCTCGTGTAAATTAGGAGTGTTGTTGGGACACTCCATCCATATTATAGGGTTAAAATGGGTACTCCTTTGGTTTTGGGTTTCGTTAGACTTCTACACGGTTTTAAGTGTGTCGATTATTCAGACGTCGGACCTGGTCTTGTATCCGAAAAACAAGGGATAAGTTTTGTCAAAGTGTATATTATAAAAGGTAAAACCTTACTTCCAAGACGGGTCCCTTTTGAGTAACCGTTGGGTAAAGTTGTTCGTCAATAAAAATTCTAACTTGTCGTTCATACTCTCCTGATATTCTCTGACGTCTAACCGCGGGATAGCTCGATAAATATCAACGTGAGACACAGTACCAGGTCCGTGTCCAACCTTTTCTTGAAGGTCTGGACTCTGTCTTACTCTCCCTTTATTAAATAATCTTACCCTCTACGACAATCGTCGAGCTTCCTCTTACCCGCAACTTGTCCCTAGAGATCAGGTGAAAATATGGGTCCCATGTTCACCCTGCCCCCAGAACGCCCAGTAAACGACTAACATACTCCGTACATATAGCCCATCCCCTTCTCATTCCGTTTATGGAAGAGGGACACCACCCATCCTCCCTCTCTCCAACATGACGAGTCCTCCTGGACTTTAGTAATTATCAATGTTATACCCCTTCCCTTCCTGTTATTCCTAGACCAGAGAGACAATGATGTAAGGTTCTGGGAGGAACCAAAATAGACGAGAAATCAGGAACCCAGTGGTGTGAGGCGTTCGTGATGAATGAGGGTCCGTGCCAATGGTCCTTTTGTAGTAATCTTAATGTCCGAAACCTCAGGTCTGTGATTTGTGGTAAATTTCCTTTTGTTTTGGTCTACGGTCTTCACCATTCTATGTGTCCAAACAAAAAACAAAAAAAGGCATCAAACCTTTATAGACCGGAAAAGGGTTTCTTGTCGAATCAACACTCTTGTCGGTTATTGTAGAATCCTTTCCGTATTTCATATGGTTTTCCCTCGATACTCTCGATCTTTTTCTGAACCTTCGCAGTATCCTTCTGATTCTACAGTCGTTTGAACGATTTACTGGTCTCTTTGCGGAGGTCATCCCGTTTCGTTCCACTCTTGGGGACTAGTTACGTATTCAGTCTCTAAAGTCTTAGAGGCATTTCAGAGGCCAGTGTGAGAATTACTGGGTCTTGAGAAGGAAACCGATAGACGAGTTTCTTTACTTCTACCCCTTAGAGAACACTGAAGTACGGTAACAACGACCCCACCCAGGTACTTTTCATTTATGACAGGTTCCTGACACCGTCAAAAAACTTTCAAAAGTTTTCGGGCACCATTACCTCGTTTTATACCACCACGACGAGAACAACATCACTTCTGTAGACAGGGTGAATTGTACGATGGGTAGTAATGTCCTGAAACCATGTGTTTTGGGAGAAATTTTATAAAGCATTTTACTGTCATCATGTCGGTTACAGGAAGTAGACTGAAACACAGAAATTCAATCTCACAGGTAGGTGAGTCATGTAATCAAAGTCCCAGAAAACCTGAGACCGGTCCCCTGGAACTCTGGGAGAGAGTTAAACGAAGTTGTCTTCCCTTATGGAAGTTTTGTCTGGTACATCCTTTCTCAAGGGTCTAGGTGAGTTTTGGGTGGTTCGGACAACGGTTTTTGAGTCAATGAAAAGTTACAGACGAAATATTTTGATTTTATGATCTATGTGTCATTTGGAAATCAGAGAGTCTTCCGATAGCAGGACATTTGAAAGACATATGAGAAGGTGAACGTTCCTATACCTTCTAGAATTTATGGAAGTATTTTCATGAAGGGGTTTTTTCCGAGAGGGTAGTTCCCCACTTTTGGAGTCGAGAAAGGCGACAGGGTGGGTCAGAGGAGGGATCAGAGTCGTTTCTGAGAATTGTTGGGAATTTATAACTGCGAGAGAAGACGTTTTCCCCCCCCCCCCCCCGTCCATATACAAGAGACCAAAAACCCGAAGGACCTGAAATCCTTGGGTATTTGACCTATGGTTCAACAAGAAGAAGTCTAATAATAATTATAAAAACAACAACAACGATAAAACCCTATTTCTACGAAGAAGGAGGAAGAAACATGAAGGGTTGAAAGAGTGTTGAAGAAAACGAGAGAAATCGTGTATCGTCCTGTCGGTTCGTTCTCGGGTCCCACGCGACGACCACTTACTGGACGTTGGAGTGTCTTCCCGACGTCCCTTTCTACACTAGTAACTGGGGAGAGTGTCACGGAACACCCATACCGTGGGTCTGTGGCCTCTGTAGGACAGGGACTGAGTGAAGTCTGGGGACGGCCGACGGATATTGTAAAGGGGTTTGTGTTGGGGTTTTCTTCGTCACTCCTCTCAGACTTAGGAATCTGGTATGTAAAGTCGACCAGAAGGTGGGAGCCCGGTTATTGTTAATTTTTTCTTTTGAAGTCCTAGGTAAGGTCCCCGTCTTCAGAAGTAAAGGAATCAGGAGAGGAATGGATATGTACGTTTTCCCTCAAGGACCTTTGGATGAAGAGTGGGGTGTTAGGATGTCTGTCGGATCTGTAATAGAGGGGTGATGTATACTCGAGAATACCTCGTCCCTGCCTGAGAACGAGTAGAAAATAGGAGTCATGGATATATCCTGAACCGTACATCAGTCGTGAGTGACATCCTTCCTCTCCTCCCTCCTTTCGTCGTTTCATCTCTGTCTCCCTTCCTCCAAATCAAGAAAGACCAAAGACGCATCCAAAGAATACGAAGACGGGATCGGAAACAGGAAAGGAGTTATAAGGAGATAGAAAGGAAAGTGTATTAGAGATTGGCCTTAGTAAAAAAGGAGAATTAAGGGGAGGGGGGTTCAAAAAGAGGAGACGACAACATTGGATTTAAGGGATTACAAAAATAAGAGATGCTAAAAAGACCAAAGAGGAGAGGAATGAGATCAAAAAAGAAGTAAGTACCGGAGTAAATAAAAAAGGAAATACCATTCCTAACTGTCTGGATTTCGTTCACTCTTCTTTTTTGTAAGATTTTTCTCCTTATGGAGTTTTACTACTTTTTACTTCGTTATCGGTTTTTCTTCTCCGGGTGTTTTCGTTCCGGGTTCCCAAGTCCTTTATCTTTAGTAAGAAAGGGGACGGAAACAGAATAGTGTTTCTTGTTCTGTAAAGGTAAGTACATAAAAGATTGGATAAGAGACCGAAGAAGTTTCAATGGGGTTTTTGAGAAGATCAATGGTAGTTGGATCCTTGACTACGAAAGTCCCCATACAGAGAAGTAAGTTGTGTTCCTATGGTCCACGAAAAAGACGTGTGACGAGTTTCTCCGTCGACCTCCTGGACGAGACTCACTGTCGTTTCCGGGGTCGATCGTAGGATTGCGACGTCGGCTCGGGAACCGAGTCATGGTGACGATGCGTAGGGTACAAGGAGGGGTAAAAGACAAGTTTTACGTTGGAGGGAGTCCCGACTACGGAGACGGTTGAGGGAGAAGGGCCAAGATTAGACTCAAGGTTGTCGCAGACCGGAGTAGTCTACTAGAGTGTTGACCTCCTTCCCTGTTCTGAGTGTTAGGAATGTTTAAGTTGGGATCGAAGGGTGGTCTTAGGTTGTGAGAGCGGTCGAAACAGATCAAACTGTCGTATCTCCCGTACAGAAACCACCCCCTTGTTATCGTGTCCGACTGAAATCCGTGAAACGACTATGTTCGTGCCTCCTCTCTCGATCCTCTGGTTTCGTCGTTTAATGGTTTTTTCTAGAGGGGTCAGGGGAAGAGGTGGTCTGAGGACGATGAGAACTGTGGGTGAGTGGTCTTGAACTTACGATTTACCGGAAGTCAGAGTCCTAACCTAGGGTTTGAGAATTGTTGGGAATTTTAACGTAAACTGACGGTAAAGTAAGAGAGGCGTTATAACAAAGATAGAAGGTCCGGGTCAATGTCTCTGTCCCATTATTAAGTCCTTCCTTCTTAGTCAGAAGGACACTCAGGTGTGCACATAGAATCCACTCCTTGTTGATAGTCGTCACTACACGGTAGGAGAAAAGGAAACCCAGGGACTCCTGACGTCAATTCAGAAAAGATTACTGATAATGGTACCTACACTTATCAAGGACATGGCCGAATTGGATAAAATTTTGTTCAAGATTCTCGCCGGGGTGGTGTCCTGGAATTTTTTCGTCGGAAAGAATTATGGGGTCCATAATAGATAAAATAAAGGGATCAAGACCAAAGACCCTTTTTGTGGGTAGGGGTTAGGGTATTACGGGTCCTGGAGACCATTCGGATCTGGGTCTAGGTCGGGTTATAGTAAAGTCCCGAGGTCATGTCCTGGTGGTGTTTAAAACGGAATAGTTGTCTGTTTGAAGTCTCGGAATTACGTCGAGTGTATGGGGTGAATTGGATATTCGGTCTTACGGACGGAACGAATTCTGTGGTCTGAGAAGGAGGGTGATCCCTCCCTTGGGTGACCTCCCGTTATAAGAAAACAGAGTAGGGGATTTGGATTGTCGTACGAAGTGACAATTGGGATGGACATTGGGATTGGTATTGGTTCACTGAAGAGGTTACTGTAGTTTCACTGAATTTTCAGTAAACCCCTTAAGGAGTATAGATCGTTCTTCCCCTTCTCTCCAATTTGATAACATAGGATTCTCTACTTCTTCCTCTCCCGAAACTATCCCTTTTCTTTCCTTGCCTTCCTTTTATCTCTACCGGACTTACTGCTGCCCTTGGGGATCCGAACAGAGTACCGCTGTCCTTAGACCCACGTCTCCGGCTCAGGTACTTTGGGATTGACCCACCTCCACAGTGATTTGACTACCGTCACTAGGGTAGTCGGTGAGTATCGTCCTCCGTACAGACGAGGGGAGAACCTTAGTCTTTTGAACCGATTTTTAGGAGTTGGAATTCGATTTCTCTTCAGTAGTCGAGTTTACGACATAAATACCCACATTGATGTTTAAAATGGGTTAAATTGTAGGTGGTATATTGGGGGACGGGTTCTGTTCCAAACTTTACAAGGTCGCCAAGGAGGTTCCGGTGGGGTATCCGGCCGACGTAATATAATTATTCCGAACGCGTCCAGGTTGGATTAGTAGGATCTCCTTCTTGAGAAAAGGATTCCGGTGCCAGTGGTGTTCTTATATACCGAGACGATGTCAAGTTCCGGACCCGTTGTCAAATCAAAAAGCTCAGAGGTTGGAGGTGTCGGAGAGCTGACCGTTCAGACGACGTCGGACCTCCCGCACGCCGGTAGGAACTGAGGTCGTCACTCGAATTGCCTTTCTTCCGACGCCTCCTCGAGCCGGTTGCCGAAAGTTGCTGTCGGGCCGGGGAGCGCGGGAAGGGTCGGGAGAGGGGTCCGGTTGGGGCCTCAGAAGGCCCACTGACCCGTCCCCGCGCCGACCACGCGTCCCAAGAGTCTCGAAGGGACGGCCCTAGACTGGTTACTGGCCCGACTACAGGTCCACTTGCCAGCCACCAGAGAGAGGACCCGTCGGGGCGGAGGAAAGTAAGGACACTGGAACCTCAAGACACGTGCTCGGGATGTGGTGCGCGACTCTGCAACCCCTACAGTGTACCTGGGAGAAGCCGATCAGCGTCCGACCCCCAAGACAGGGCGAACACCACTGACAGACGGGTAGAGGGGGGTTGTCGTTGCTCTGGGGTACACCCGGGAGACCTACGGTCTAATCGTCGAGATGTGACGTGGACCCCTCTGTCTGGTCATACGGAAGAGGAACGGGAGAAGTCGAGAAGACCAGAGTTAAAAAATTGGACTCCTCAACTTGTCAGAAACTGATAAGACCTAGCACCCCCGTCCCGTCGACGGGGAAGGAGTGGAGGATTAGGAGGGGTCTTTACTTCGGTAAAGAGGAAAAGGGACGAGGTGAGCTAAGAATCCGGCCCCACATTCGGAGTAGGGACGGGGGAAACGGGTCGGCCGGGAGACCGAGAGTAGACGTCCATTCTCCCGAGACCGACTCGTTTCGACCAGTATGTTAGGGAACAAGACTTCGTAGACTCCGTAGACACGAGGACAGTGAGGTACAAGGACCGGAGAGGACCCAGAAGAACCGTAAAGATACAGGAAAGTAGTGGGAGAGGACCCAGAGTCAACGAGTGTACAGGAAATGGACCGATGGGAAGTCTAGGTTTCCCGAAGACGGGTACCGTTCGTTATGGACATTCAGAAAACACGAACCGAATAATTTGAGTCCATAAATTACTTATGGTAAAACTTTTTGTAACAATTACCTCGTAATGGACAACTATTGTCCAAATTATTTGTAGTGGATATAATAGATTTAATATTTCAATCATACCACCTCAGAAAACTTGTTACCCAATTTGTCGGTTGTGTTGAAGAATGTTCTTGATATCCGAAATATTGGAGATTGGAGGTGTTTCAGTTGTTAATTCGAAACGAAGTGTCTGGATAAGGAAGGATCCCGTCTACCTCTCTCTAAACGATATTACCCTCGTTACCAATAAATCATCACTACTCTACTTACGAAAGGTAAAAGGAAAATAGACACAAAAGATGTTACGTTTATATAAAAATTTCCGAAAAATTCTCTATACTTCTCTGACACCCTTGTCCCTTGGTTCGGGAAAGTGTTGGACTAGTTGTCTATGGACAAACGAGAATGTCCCTTGAAGGAGATTATGAGTGTCCGGAAAGGGTGTGTCATACCAAGATTGTCTTTCTCCTCCGTTCCCGTCGAATCCCGTCCCTTGTTCCTTGACCATACCTTTCCCAATCACCCCTAAGACTGGTACCAAACCCCGGTTTCCTTGACTCACTAATTAATATGGAAGGGGATTCTCTTCCTGGTCTCCTGTTGGGTGTGACGTATGAACACTTAACCCTCGTCTGACGGGACAGTGGTTCCCTAGAGGACATAGAATAAATAAGTTAGGAACCCATCGAAGGGGTAAGTGACCATTCACATTTCGGTCTAAGACTTACTACCGATGGTCTCATAAGTTTTGTTAAACTCTCGCAGATCTCCAATTCTGAACCCTAAACTTTAACCTGTCCTGGTCGAAAGTAGATTCGAAAGCCGTGTCTACTCCACACGATGGAACCCGTCCGGTAGGTTAGTCTCTGAGACCAAAAAGTAGAGATTTACTCACAACTGTTACGAACAACAGTCCTAAAAGTATGAAGTGTCACGGACAGTCCATCAGGTACGAATCTACTCTTAATCATCGGGAAAAGGACGAAGGGGTGGTGGTTTCCTCGGTATCGGAGGAAATCACACGTGGAATAGGAGCAGACATACGGGTTGTGAGACACTCTTGGGTCATAATCTATCACCTCGACTCTACGTAAGGAAAAGTGTCTTGGGAAACGTCTGGGACTCTTTCCCATGGGGGTTGGAAGTGACAGGAAATCCCACACGGTCCCAGATCCTAGGACCCAGAAACCTCATTAGACTGGTCTCGACCTCTCAGGTAGAAGGGGTACCCCTTACTTCTCAGAGTGTGTCCGAGACTTGGTTGGAGAATTTATACGTCACGGGTCGACTCCCGGTTGCCATCTCCCCGGACGGGTGAGGGTTAGACTCCGACTGACTGGCGGGGTCTTGAAGATACAAGGGACTTTTCTTTGTGAAGTCAGTGTTCTGGGTCCTATGACAGGAGAGGAGGGGCCAATTTTAATATAGGAGGTATTGTCCTTTCGGGGACAGTATCTTGAGTCAGAAAGACGTCAGGGTGGAGGGGTCGTCCCGGAGAAACAAATGGAATATACGGGGAGGGGCTCGGCACTAGGGGTCCTTGTGAGAAGGGGAAGTGCGGAATGGGAGGAGGGATACTCGAGGTTTCGGGGGTCGTGAGGCCGACGGGTCGCCGGGTCGACCGAAACCACACCCCTCGAAGGTATGGACGAGACGTCTGTCTCCCCGGGGTATCGAAGAGAAGTCACGTGAAGACGTGAAGGACCTCGTCGGAGAAATAGAGGAAGAGGGTGTAGTCAGGGGTTTCCCCAGACTCCTGTCCACGTAGTTCAGAACTCTCTCCGTAGAGGTCGAAATTTTCATCCCGAAACCCCCACAACTGACCCTTGACAGTCTAGATCAGACAGGTATCTCTGTCTCAACTTACCCCCGAGGATCTCAGGGTAAAAGTCTACACTCGGGTGAAACGAATGGACGGGATGGGGAGGAGTCGGTGTGTACCGACCTGTTTCAGGAGAGAGACACTGTTGTATATATCTTAAACACCTCCCTCACCTCCTTTTAAACATAGAAAAATAAAGGGTCTTTTCTTTGTACGTAAACTAGTACACACAGTCTTTCACCTTCCTTTACGGTTTTACCTATTTGTGTCATCTTAAAGATTTAATCGGTCCTCTTTCACTTTTGGTTCCTTTCGTTTTTTTTTTTTTCTCACCTCTCCCCTATGGGAACAATTTACCACTTATATTTCATCTTACTTTCCTTATTTTCCCTCTAATTGTTATATCAATAATCACTTCAGTTATTTTCCCTCTAATTGTTATATCAATAATCACTTCAGTGAGTCAGCACAGGCTGAGAAACACTGGGGTACCCGACATCGGGTGGTCCGAGGAGGCAGGTACCCTAAGGGGTCCGTTCTTATGACCTCACCCAACGGTAAAGGAAGAGGTCCCCTAGAAGGGTTGGGTCCCTGACTTGGGGTCAGAGGGCGTAACGTCCGTCTGTGAAATCGGAGACTCGGTGGTCCCTTCTGTTTACATTTACCCGACTTAGGGGGATAATTTTCTGTCATACGTTGACTCAATTTTTTTTTTTTTGTTGGAATATACGACAACTTGTTCTTTATGTGAATTTTACGAAAGTTTTCCGGACTTTTAAAATTTCTTACCAGTTTACTTTTATATATTTGTTTTTTCGTATTTACGATAGTGATTCTTCGATCCAACTTATTTAATACAGTGTTTGAATAAATGTGGATCCCTATGTCGATGATACACATAGTTCGTTTTTGATGATCGGTACGCTACTCTTGAACTAAAGAAATTTATAAACAATACTACCTTCTAAAAAATTTATGCAGTTCTTAAGAAAACAAATAACAAGGTTTTAGTCTATTCTACTAGAATCTTAAATACACCCTCTCATTTACAGATTTTATCGATTCTTTTAGTGTATTTCCTTCTGTTGGCTTCTTGAAGTGTTCTACACCGCATAAAATACTCTACACCGCATTCCCAGAGTCCTCTCGAGGACTTACGGACCCGCACCCGGTGTCTCTCCAGACGCTTTCCTGAGTCCGTCCCGTGACACACCTCTCCCACTGAGACTCGTCTAGTCGACTCCTTCGACGGTGGTGGTCCTCCCGCTGGTCCCGTCTCACGTGGGACGACCCACGAGACTAACTCCCACTTTGGTCGTTGTCCTTTAAATTTTAGACGGCACCGAGTCTAAAGGGAGAGATCCTAACCCCTTGTGCGTCTCTTTACACTCAACTGATTGGTCACAAACTTGTAAGTAAGTTCTTTGTCTGTGATGTCCGTCTTATGATCGTTACTACGTCAAAAGGAAACCGACGTCGATGACCTCTTCGGTAAAGTTCTCTTATACATCTAAAGTGCCGAGTCCAAATTTCCATAACCTTTACTAACCCAGGAGAGTTTTGGGTCAAATACCGGGTTTAAGTGTTAAAGAGTCCATATATATATATATATATATATATATATATATATATATTTGTATATATATATATTACTTTGTTTGTAGATGTATCTTCTAGACATAGATCTATTAGACATGCATCCATATATGTGTGTACGTGCATGTGCACACATCTGGACATATATACAGTTACTTTGTAAAGGTGTTTACAAAAAAGTCCCGCAACCCTCTTCCTCCTTTTTCGATTCTATACCACGGAGGGAATCTCTTTTCGTGTGAACAATGTCTCGTCACCCCTTCCGAATGACTATACACTAACCAAAATGGATTCAAAGGATGGATCTTCACCTCGGTGGTTGCACCAATGATCTTCCTGAGGTGTCTTGGAGGTGGATTGGAAAGAAGGTACTAATTAATTTTTTTTTTTTTTATCTCTAACTGAACTCTTCGGTCTTCTTTGTGGGGGTTCCTTGGTTTTGGAGAATTCTGAACCTCCTCCTACGTCCATCATAGACCCGAACATCTTGGGGGTCTAGTCGTCTTTACCCGGTGACAAAGTCTCTTACTACACAATTCTCTTATCAACCATCCCTTCGTGCGGTCTTCGTCGGAAAAAAAGACTTCACTGCACTTTCAGCGAGTCAGTACAGACTGAGAAACGTTGGGGTACCTGATATGTTAGGTACCTTAAGAGGGCCGGTCTTATGACCCCACCCATCGACAAGGGAAGAGGTCCCCTAGAAGGGTTGGGTCCCTAACTTGGATCCAGAGGGCGTAACCTCCGCCTAAGAAATGGTCGACTCGGTGATCCCTTCGGGTTCTTGACCTCTGAAAAAAAATAAGGCAATTTTCCTTCATTCAGACCTTCATTTAGAAACGGAAGTTTCTCGATTCAGATTACCCCTCTGTATATTCTTTTTTCCGTCTACGTCATGTGTACTGACAACGAAATTGTCGTCTTTCTGTCCGATCTGTGGGTAGAATCTGTGGACCCATCAGTAACTAACGGAGGACCTCCTTCGCCACAAACTCCGAATCTTTTTACTCGTCCTCAACCGACTTATCACCCAAGTCCCACCGTTTAAGAAAGATCGTTTCCCTTACCATGGAGGTTTCTCATCTCGTTTCTCGGTTCCACGAATATCGATGTCTTAGTACAACCTCCCGTGTTCGCCGTATCCGGAAATTTGGTGCAATCCTCTCTTATCCTCATAGTAATTTTTTTTTTTTAGAATCACTCGAGAACGAGGGGAGACCCAAATGGACTGGTTTTCTTTTTTTAGTCGTAATTTTTTATCTGTGTCAGTGTATGTGTGTGTGTGTGTGTGTGTGTGTGTGTGTGTGTGTGTGTGTGTGTGTGTTTTGTCTGTGTCGCTCTATATACGTCTTTTTCATTCGACTCCTTTTTATAGGGTCTCTACTTGTACATAGTCCTCTTCCCCTTGTACGTCTCTTTTTATCTATTTCGTTCCTTTTTTACCTTTACCGATAACCCCCACCCTCCTCGGTGTCCGGTCCTCTCATTGTCGTCTCCTCTGTCTCCCTAGTTTTTCGTCCTCCCCTCCCACCTTCTCTCGTCCAAGGGGGTTCTTGTACCTCGTGTAAATCTGTGACCTCGAGTCTAGGACGACTGGTGTGTCCTAGAGAGACTGGAACGTTCCTCAGAGAGAACGGTTTGGTCTGGAGGAGACGTCAAGACAGTCGAGTTTCCCTTTTCCTCTTTCTATAAACGTTCAGGAGTTCCAACCCCTCGTCCATCGTCTCGTTTCAGGTCGAATCTTCCCCAACTGACTTACCCTTTTCAATCTCTTTTACAACAGGGTCCTCCTGACACCACTGGTTTTCACCACAAGACGTCGATTCGCTTATTTTACCTTCCCTTTCACTTTCCTTCTTTTGTGACTATCTTTTCTTTAGAACGGTCTCTTTAAGGGTCAGTGGTACCTTTCTGCGTCCGTGATCTCCAATCACCGATATCGATCTGACAGTCTCAAGTTTAGGACGATAATATGGTTGACACACTGTGACCCGGTCAATGAACTTTAGAGACACAAAGTCAAAGGAGTGGACATTTCATTCTTACTTTATTATTAATCATGGTTGGAGTCGCACTACATCCCGTCCATTTTACTCAAGTTGTATTCGTCTTACGAGACGCATCAATCTGCAATGTGTAGACAGTCACGACCGACGGTAATAAGGAGATAGGTCACTGGGACGACCGTGGAAAACACTACAGTATGTGCAAGTTTCAGGGTAGGTCCGAGAAGACCAGATAACCTCCCTACGCCACTCCTCTATTTGTTCCTCGTTCTTCCCCATAGAACCCAAATCCTCCTATAAATCTTGCCTCTCCACTGGGTAGTGAGGGGACTTTCGGACGGTACGGTCAACCCGAGACCAGAACGGAGAGAATGTCGCATAGACAACACGTGTAGTGAAGATCATGAATAAACCTAGAACAAACCTAGAACAAAAGTCCCAACCGGACTCCCGGGTGATAAGGTTTTCCTTCAGATAAACGTCAGAAAAGCATGGGTAGGTTCGAGAACGAACATAGAGTAAGCTTCCCCTAGACTAACGAGTCACATCCCAACATTTTTACAGACTACCTTCGATCTGTAGACCCTAAAATAACCCCCGGTCAAGAAACTTCTCTCTTCACTTCGACCGACCTTAGAGTGATAACACCTTTCTTCCAAGACTGACTCCTTTCGAGAACTTCTACCCTCTCCGAATTAAGGTAAGGACCACATAAAGTAATCTCTGATATAAGGAGAAAACCGAGTACCCTAGATAAGGGGCATTGTGTATACTTTTACACCACCTTTCACACCGATGCTCTGGTTGTTTCTGACTCCGTCCTGACTCCAAACCCGATTACTACCGGAAATGTCCCAAAACGAGAAACTTCTCGGACTGGTGACGGGGGTCACGTGTCTCTTCACGGTCTCCCCCGGACTCTTGACGTCGACGACACCATTACTGTCTAAAGAAGTCAGAGGTTACGGTAAGGTTCCTCCCCAAGTATTTGAAAAACTTTCTCACACCTTGTCTGACGATGGTCTCTGAGACATTCCTCGACCAGGGGTCGGAACCTCGACTTTCTAACAGGGACTTGACAACTCGAACCTTACCTTGGTTCCGATATGTCTGATCCCTGGGGTACCCTCAATTTCCGTCCTCCTCTACCACCGTCGGGGGTGGTCGTTCTTTCGGATTCCTTGTCGAGACGGACACTCGAGAACCTCTCTCGAGTCACTATAGTATGAGTATAAGTACCTTCTGACTTTAGAAACGGAATTTCTAGTTCTTGTTCTATTCCTACGAGTGAAAATGGGGACGATAAGTTATAACATGACCTTCAGGATCGGTCTCGTTGGTACGTTCCCCCCTTTTTTTTTCCGTTGGTTGACTTTTTCTTCATTTTGAGAGAGATAAGTGTCTGTTGTATTAGGATATATATCTTATCAGATATTTCTTAGATATTTTCTTTACAATCTCGATTTTAAGGAGATTTAATTAAGTAGTTGAAACATGTTCTAGTTTTTAGTCGACATAAAGATATTTGACCGTTATTTGTCGGGTTTGTCCTTTAATTAAAAATTTTAATTAAAAATTTTAAGACAAACGTCATCATACTTCTTCTTATCTTATGAATCCTCGTTTAAATTGGTTCTACTATGTTCTACACATATTATGTTTCTTTTGATGTTTTGTAAGGACTTTCTTTAATTTCTCCAATAGATTTTACTTTTCTATTCTGTAGAGTAAAAGTACTTGACTTTCTGAACTTCGACAATTCTATCACTATTATGGTTTTCGTTAGGTGTCTTAGACACGTTAGTAATAAAAATTTTTTTTTAGATAAACTTTTTTAACTTTTTTTAGTAAGATTTTAAGTATCTCTTACCTTTCCCCTGGTTTTTCGTTTGTTTGTTTTTTAGAACTTTATCTTCTTGTCTCCACCTCCTGAGTGTAAATGAAGGAACAAAGTTTTAAATGATGTTTCGATATTATTAGTTCTGTTACACTATGATCTTATTCTAACTATATATCTAGTTATTTTATCTTAATTCTAAGGTCTTTATATTTAACTTACAATTAACTAAAAACTGTTCCTACGATTCTGATAAGTTACTTCTTTCTTATCAGGTCAGTTGTTTACCACGTCCTTGTTGACCTATCGGTGTACGTTTTCTTACTACGACCTAGAATGGAGTGTGAGATACGTTTTTAATTAGGTTTTACTTGATTTGTATTCTCGATTTTGGTATTATGAGAGTCGTCTTTTGATATCCCCATTTAGAAACACTGTAGTCTAAATCGTTACCAAAGAATCGATGTTATAGTTTTCGTGTTTGTTAAAAGTTTTTTATCTATTTAACCTAAAGTAGTCTTAATTTTGAAAACACTTCTAGTTACTTTGATTTTGACCAAGAAACTTTCTATTTGTTTTAAATATTTGAAAATCCGTCTTAGTATTTGAGTATTTCTTCGTTTCCCTTTCCCAGGTTTAGTTATTTTAGTCTTTACTTTTTCTTCAACGTCGGTTATGGTGTCTTTATGCTTCCTGGTGTCCTCTCCTAAAGGGACCACTAGTCACCAATTCTGAGACGTAACGGTGATGTCCCCCACACCCAAACTAGGGACTGACTTCTTCAAGGCGTACGATACCCCACACCGGTTTTTTTTTCCATACTAAGCTTAAATTTTTTTGTTGTGGTTGTTGATTTTTGTCTCCTGGTATTCTTATAAATGTTCGTTGATATACGGTTACTTTACCTGTTGGATCTTCTTTGTATATTTAAAAACCTTTTCATTTTAGAGGGTTCTGACTTGACTCCTTTTTGCCTTTTATACTAATCTGGTTAATATTCATGACTTTAACTTAGACACTAAATTATTGAGGGTTGTTTTCAGGTCTTGGTCTACCGAAATGTTCACTTAAAATGGTTTGTAAATCTCTTCTTAATTCTGGATAAGAAGACTTTGATAAGGCTTTTCGAACTCTTATTTCCTGTGTGTGGAGACTCAAGTAATATACTCCGGTGGTAGTCGGACCATGGTTTTGGTTTCTAAACAACAAAAACGACAAATCAATGATTCGACACAGGGCGAGAAACACTGGGGTACCTAACATTGGACGGTCCGAAGAGACAGCTACCTTAAAAGGGTCGTTCTTATGTCTTCACTCAACGGTAAAGGAAAAGGTCCCTAGAAGGGGCTTGACTCAGAGGATATGACCGTCCACCTAAGAAATGGTGACCTGGTGGTTCCTTCGGGTTTTAGTTTCTATATGGTGTGTGTCTTTCCTTTTCATGTTCGGTTATAGTTACTACTTGTATCTGTGTTCGTTTTTTGATGAACGTTTAGTTTAGGTTGTTACGTAGTTCACCCTAAATAATGTTGCTACGTTCCTAAAAAGTAATAGATGTTTTGTCACACTATGTGGAGTAATTGTTTGACTTCTAATCTTGTTATTCCAGGATGACACATATGATGTCCCTTGATATAAGTTATAGGACACTGTTTGGTATTTTTTATGTACTTTTTCTTATATATATATATACATATACAATGACTCAGTGAAACTATATGTTGTCTTTAATGGTGTTGTAACCTTTGGTTGATATGAAATTATTTTAAAATTTTTATTTTATTTTTATAGTTTAACTACGGTGTCGTTTCTCAAACGTACGATGTTGGTTCTCAAGTGTACGACGTTACTTCTGACTTCTAAGGTACACATAGTTGATTCTGGACCGTGTCGGTTTAGTTATAAAAAATTCTCGTTCAACTTTTTATTTTGCGTATATTAGTAGAAGTATCTAAGTCTTTTTCGAAAACTATTTTAAGTTGTAGATAAATACTAATTTTTTTTTTTTTCTGAGAGGTCTTTCATCCACATCTCCCTTGGATGGATGGAGTTGTTTTACTTTCGGTATTTACTGTTCTGGTCTCGATTGTAGTATGAGTCACCACTTTTCTAGGTACTTGTTCTGTTCCTAGGGGTACGAACGAGCGGTGAAAATAAGTTGTGTCAAAACCTTTGGGATCAGTGTGGCTAATCTCTTCTTTTTCACTTTCCTTAGGTTTAACCTTTGCATTTTGATAGGGATAAACGTCTACTGTCTATTAACTTGTGATATATACAACAAATCAGTGATTCAGTACAAGCTGAAAAACGTCGGGGTGTCTGACATCGGACGGTACGAAGAAACAGGTACTTTAATAGGTTCGTTCTTATGACCTCACCCAACGGTAAAGGAAGAGGTCCTCTAGAAGGGTTGGGTCCTTAGTTTGGACACAGAGGACGTAACCGTCCACCTAAGAAATGACGACTTGGTGAACCCTTTCGAGTCTTTTGATATGTATCTTTTATGATTTTAGGATGATCTCGAGTAGTTACTTAAACCATGTCAACGTCCTATGTTTTAATCATGTATCTTTAGACGTAAATATATGTGATTGTTGTTTTCTAATCTTTCTCTATGATTCCTTTGTTAGGATAACTGGTGACGTAATTTTTTTCTTATTTTATGTATTCTTATTGGGATGGATTCCTCCGTTTTCTGTACATGAGTCTTTTGATATTCTGTTACTATTTTCTTTAACTTCTACTGTGTTTGTCTTTCTATGTGGGATAAGAATGTGGTCTTCTTAGTTGTAACATTTTTATTGATATGATGGGTTCCATTAGATGTCTAAGTCACGTTAGGTATAGTTTAATGGTCACTGCAAAAAGTGTCTTGATTTGTTTTAAAAAAAAATCAAACATACCTTCGTGTTTTCTGGGGCTTTTAGATTTCGTTAGATCTCTTTCTTTTTACCTCGACGTTCTTAGTCCGAGGGGTTGAAGTCTAGTATGTTATTTCGATGTCACTAGTTTTGTCATATTATGACCGTGTCCCCCTTTTTTTTATCTGGTTACCTTGTCTTATCTTTCGGGTCTTTATTTGAGCACGTTGATACCGGTTAATTAGATACTGTTCCCTCCGTTCTTATATATTACCTCTTTTCTGTCAGAGAAGTTATTCACCACGACCCCTTTAAGGGACCATCAGATCACCAATCCTGACGTACGAAAGTGACGACACCCGGGTCTAAGCTAGGGACTAGGATGTTCCTCGCGGTGTGTCGGTCTTTTGTTTGGTCGTTTTTACATTCACCACGACCCTTTTGACCTGTCGACGTACTTTTCCTTACTTTACTCTGCAGAGATGGTGGTGTGTGTTTTTATTTGAGTCTAATTTTTGGGTTTGCACTCTGGTCAATTATATTTTGAGGTCCTCCTTTTGTTCCCGTCTTGTGAGAATGTATTTAGTATTGTTATAGTAAAACCGAACCAGAGGATCTCATTACCTTTATTTTTACTTTTACCCTGGATTAATTTGACTTTTATAAAACGTGTCGTCTCTGAAGTGACCATCAAGTCACCGATTTATTTCTGAGGGTCGACGGTTACGTCTCCTGGGCCCAAGTTAGGGACCAGTCCCTTGATCTAGGGTGTAATAGCGTTGATTCTCAAACGTACGGGGTTGATTCTCAAGTGTACGACGTTGATTTCTAAGACGTACGACGTTGATTTTCTAGGGTGTACGAACCTTGATGGGACCACCAGGTCCCCAATTCTTAGACGGACGGTTACGGCCCTGTAACTAAATTAGGGAGCAGACCTTTGATTCTAGGGTGTACGGTGACCCGTCTATTCGGGTGTGGACCTGATAACGTGGGTTCGCGGTGTTGATTACTTCGGGTACACGAGACCTCGGGCACGAGGTATTGTTCCCTTCGGTGACGTTAATCTTCGGAAGTGTGACGTTGATCTCTCATCGGAAACAAACGA
Organism: Capra ibex; assembly: GCA_006410555.1. Lineage (NCBI taxonomy): Eukaryota > Metazoa > Chordata > Mammalia > Artiodactyla > Bovidae > Capra > Capra ibex. The sequence continues at coordinate 44,249,089 of SJYO01034137.1, forward strand.
CGTTGATCTCTTTTAGACACACGTTGTCGTTTCTCGGGCACGTGGCATTACTTCTTCTGGGTCGTGTCGGTTTTTATTATTTATTCTAAGACGTACGATCTTGATTCTAAGTCGTGTCCGGTTAATTTATAAAAAATTTTTCTTTTCTTTTTCGAAAACGTGTTGTTTCCTTTTGGTATTTGTTTAGTTTTCTGTCGGATGTTTGACCTTCTTTTATAAACGTTCACTCCACTGATTTTTCACTAATTAAATGTTTTACACGTTTGTCGAGTACACCAAGTTATAGTTTTTTGGTTGGTTCAGTTAGAATCCGTCTTCCAGATTTGTCTATAAAGAGCTAGGACCTCCTCCTAAGGTTTATCCAGTGTCGGCGTCGATGAGGGGTTCCTCCCTCACATCCGCCAGGCCAGGCCAGGTTCAGGGTCCTTTCTCTTGTGTCCGCGGTTCTTTTCAGGGTCAGGTCCCTCTCTCTAGCCTCTCCTTCGGTGAGAGCGAGGGGCGTGTCTTCCGCAAGGTCCAGGGGTTCTGCTGTATCTAGGGGTGGAGGAAGGGGAAGAGCTGACTTTTTTTCTTTTCTTTTTCTTCTTCTCTACTCCTCCTCTTTCTTTGCTTTGTTTCTCGTTTCTTGCACTCTATTGACTCATTCGTTGTCTTGTCTCCTTCTTGATCTGTACTACTTCAATTACCCTAAACGGAGGAAACTGAGGTGATTTCCCTTTTTCCACCTACCGAGACATTTACGGATACGGTATTTACACAGAGTCTTCTCTTTCATGTCCGTCATGTACTTACCTTTTCCACCTAAGTTGTCTGGAAACCTAAAGTAACACGCTCTTGACTTCACAACTTTTTACTACAAAAGAGAGAGTAGAACTAGTCTTGTCACCTAAAAACATAAATTATACGTAGTTTTTGTCCTAGTGTCAGGAAGGAGGAACATTTCATTCTTTTAAAATAAATACTACACACATCAAGTGAATGGGGTGGAGTTTTTTTTTTTTGGGTCAATTTGTAATGTAAAAAAAGGAAATCCTTTATGTAAACCCCGACAGTAGTTGGGGTAAAAAAACAGGAATAAGGATACCTTTGATATATACAAAAAAAAGAACCGACGAGGAATACTGAAAAATTTTGTGTATTTTCATTAAACCTTCATTCAAAGAGTTGATTTCGTTATTAAAGATTTTTGTTTGTTTTTTGTCTATAAAGAGATTTCTTTTGTATGTTTACCGGTTGTTTATGTACTTTTTTTTCTGGAGTTGTATAGATTAATAAGTCAAGTCAAGTCACGTCAACAAGTCAGTACAGGCTGAGAAACGTTGGACTACTTAGCGTCGTACGGGTCGGAGGGACAGGTAGTGGTTGAGGGCCTCAAGTGAGTCTGAGTGCAGGTAGCTCAGGCACTACGGTAGGTCGGTAGAGTAGGAGACAGTAGGGGAAGAGGAGGACGGGGGTTAGGGAGGGTCGTAGTCTCAGAAAAGGTTTTACTCAGTTGAGAAGTGTGCTCCACCGGTTTCATGACCTCAGAGTCGAATTCGTAGTAAAGAAGGTTTCTTTAGGGTCCCGACTAGAGGAAGTCTTACCTGACCAACCTAGAGGAACGTCAGGTTCCCTGAGAGTTCTCAGAAGTAATCTGGTTGTGTTTATTTTTGATATCACTCCATAATGGAGTAAGTCAGTTTTACCGGTAGTAGTTTTTCAAATGTTTATTATTTCCGACCCTACGCCTCCCCTACGTCTCCTTTTATATGGGAGGAGATGACAATCACCCTTACATTTAACCACGTTGTCGACTCCTTTTGTCATTCCTCAAAGGAGCCTCTTGATTTTTGTCTTGATGGTATACTAGGTCGTTAAGGTGAGGATCCATATATGGGTTTTTTCTACTTTTAAGATTAAACTTTTCTATATACATAACGTCACAAGTTATCAGTTCTATACCTTCGTTGGATTTACAGGTAACTGTCTCCTTACCTATTTCTTCTACACCAAATAGACATATATCATCTTATAATAAGTCGGTATTTTTTCTTACTTTATTACGGTACACGTCGTTGTACCTGGATCTCTAATTCACTTCATTCGGTCTGTCTAACTTCCGTCCTCCTCTTCCCCTGCTGTCTTTCGCTCTACCAACCTACCGTAGTGGTGGAGTTACCCGTGATCAAACTCGTTCGAGGTCCTCCACCACTTCCTGTCCCTTCGGACCACACGACGTCAGGTACCCCAGTGTTTCTCAGTCTTTGTTGACTCACTGACTTGTCGTTGTTTCGGTCTCTTCCTATTCATAGTATACTAAAAACGAATATACACCTTAGATTAAAAAATTTTCTATGTTTACTTGAATAAATGTTTTGTCTCTGAGTGTCTGTATCTTTTGTTTGAATACAAATAGTTTCCCTTTGCCTCTCCTCCCTAGTTAATCCTCTAATCCTGATTGTATATTTATTTATGACGACGACGACGACGATTCAGTGAAGTCAGCACAGGTTGAGACACGCTGGGGTATCTGCCTTCGGGTGGTCCGAGGGGACAGGGACCCTAAGAGGTCCGTTCTTGTGACCTCACCCAACGGTGAAGGACGAGGTTCCGTATTTTCACTTTTCACTTTCACTTCAACGAGTCAGCACAGGTTGAGAAGCGCTGGGGTACCCGACGTCGGGTGGTCCTAGGAGGTAGGTACCCTAAAAGGTCCGTTCTCATGACCTCACCCCACGGTAACGGAAGAGGTTTTATTTATGATGATGTGAGTTTTATCTGTGATTATGTGAGTTTTATCTATTAGTTATTTACGGATGACATCGTGTTCTTTGATATAAGTTACAAAACATTATTAGATATTTTCTTTTTACACACACACACTGACTTAGTGACACGAGATATAGTTTTGATCGTGACGTAACATTTAGTTAATATGAAATCATTTTTCTAATTTTGTAAATGCGTAGTTTCCTGTGGTGGTTCTCTCATTTTTCTGTGGGATGTCTTATCCTCTTTTATAAAATTTGAGTATATAGACTATTCCCAGATAATAGGTTATATATATTTCTTGAGTATTGTTGTTTTTCTGTTTTTGTGTCAAATTTTACCCGTTTCCTGAATTTACCTTTATTTGTTTAACGGTTTTTCATGTATTCTACGAGTTGTATTAAACGGTAATCCCTTTACGTTCTTTTTGGTGTTCTCCCATGGTAAAGTGTAAGGAAATCCTACCGATATTAATGTTTGTCTTTTGTTCACAACCACTCCTACACCTTTCTAACCTTGGAAGTATATGACAAACACCCTGACTTTTTACCACGTTGGTGACACCTTTTGTCAAACTTTTAGAGAATTATTTAATCTTAATGGTATATTAAGTAGTTAGAGTCAGATCCAAATATGGTCTTTTTAACTTTTGTCCACAGTTTGTTTTTGAACGTCGTGATGAAAATTGTCGGGTTTTCATTTTTGTCGGGTTCTGTACCTTCGTTGGATTTGCAGGTATCTGTCTCCTTACCTATTTCTTCTACACTAAATAGACATAGGATCTTACAATGAGTCGGTAATTTTCCTTACTTTATTACGGTACATGTCGTTGTACCCACTTGTCGTGATAAATGTTGTCGGTTTTTCATTTTGGTTGGGTTTCCAGGTAGTTGACTACTTACCTATTTTACACCATATAAGGTACGGTATCTTATGATAAGACTGTAATTTTCCTTACTTAGTGACTGTTTACAATATTATACCTATCTGGAACTTTCGAAATATGATTTACTTTCCTCTGTCTGTGTATCCAATAATACAACGTGTTAAGTCAAAAATTCCTTATGGATATATTCGTTTGGGCACCTCTGTCTTTCTTCTAAGTACCGACGACCCACCACCACCCTCCCCTCTTTCGTGCCCTACCCATCATTGATAAATATTTCTCCTGTCTCAAAGAAAAACCCCATCACTTTTAACAGGCCTTGATTTACCACCACTATCAATACTTATATGATTTACAGTGATTGTCATTGAAAATATAATTCATGTAAAATAACAACAACGAACCAACGGTTCAGTGCAGACTGAGAAACGTTGGGGTGCCTGACGTCGTGTCGTCCGGAGGGACGAGGAGTGGTAGAGAGTCTCCAACGGGTTCAAGTACAGGTAACTTAGTCACTACGGTAGGTTGGTAGAATAGGAGACAAAGGGAGAAGAGTAAGAAGGAAATTAGAAAGGGTCGTAGTCCCAAAAAGGTTATTCAGTCAACCGGTTTCACATCCTCGAAGTCGAAGTCTTAGTCAGGAAGGTTACCCATAAGTTCCAACTAAAGGGAATCCTTACTGACCAACCTAGAGGAACGACAGGTTCCTTGAGAGTTCTCAGAAGAGGTCTTGGTGTCAAACTTTCGTAAGATACCAGGTTGAGAGTGTAGGTAGGTAGGTATGGACTGATGACCTTTCTAGTATCGGAACTGATATGCTTGAAAACAGTCGTTTCACTACAGAAACGAAAAATTATGTGACAGATCCAAACAATATCGAAATGAAGGTTCTTCGTTAACGGAAGATTAAAGTACCGACATCGGTGGTAGGTACCACTGAAATCTCGGGGGTTTCGTCGTTAAACAGTGACGAAGGTGGAAAAGGGGAAGATAAACGGTACTTCACTACCTTCACCTACGGTACTAGAATCAAAAAAAAAGAATTATAACTCAAAATTCGACCGAAAAGGTGAGAGAAGAAAGTGGAATAGTTCTTCGAGAATTAAAGGAGAAGTGGAAGACGACAATCTCACCATAGTAGGTGTATAGACTTTAACAACTACAAAGAGGGTCGTTAGAACTAAGGTCGAACATTGAGTACGTCGGGTCGTAACTCGTTCTACACAAGCCGTATCTTCAATTTATTTGTCCCACTGTCATACATCTGAACAGGAGGAAAGAGTTAAAACTTGATCAGTTGACAACGAAGGACCGGGAGTATGTCCGAAGAGTCTTCTGTCTGTCCATTCTACCAGACCATAAGGGTAGAGAAATTTCTCAAAAGGTATCAAACAATACTAAGTGTGTCAGTTTCCGAAATCGTGTCAGTTACTTTGTCTTCATCTACAAAAAGACCTTAAGGAAACGAAAGAGATACTAGGTCGTTTACAACCGTTAAACTAGAGACCAAGAGGACGGAAAAGATTGGGGTCGAACATGTAGACCTTTAAGAGTTAAGTTCATGACGACTTCGGATTGGACTTCCTAAAACTCGTATTGAAATGATCGTACCCTTTACTCACGTTAACAGACCATCACACTTGTGAGAAATCATGTCGGGAAGAACCCTTAACCCTACTTCTGACTGGAAAAGGTCAGGACACCGGTGACGACCCAAAAGGTTTAAACTTCTGTATGACTTACATCGTGTAAAAATTTTTATGTCCTTGTGTCCCGTCCTTCGTCAGTCCGTTCTATCTTTGAACTTTTCAAAGATATCTGTGACATCTGTAACACTTGACTTCTTCCTTCTCGAAGGCCTTCGACGGTGTCCGTCTTCTCGCGGGACCCCTGTAGATAGCCACTACTGGTAATCTAGGATGTGAAACAGGAGAACCTGCGGGTGACGATTCGAGTCACTCTCTCTCCGTACACCACCCACGAGGTTATGTATTCGAAATACTTACTCTCTCACTTGACAATCTCCCCGACCCGGACAGGAACGACTTACTCGGTCGTGAGGGACTTGAGGACTGTTCTTCGGGGGCATACGATTTACCTTTTGAACTGTTATAGGGATCCTATAAACTACCGGGGACGGTCCTTCGAACAGTTCTTCGGTTCATTTGAGGTTGGGGGCTGGAAGGCAGTCTGGAATCCTTCACAATGGTGGATCTTTACGGACAATGAAATCAATGTAAACCAGGTTTTCTACCATTTCTATTAACTAAAACCTTTCTCGGTGATGACAGTTCTCCTAAGGGGGGATCGTTTATCGTATGACCTTTTAGTTTTTGGAACCATCGACTCTTGAACTTGACATCTACCCGGGTGTGAAGGGTGTATTTGACACCGGACTCTGGACGGGAATCTCACTCTCACCCAAACTCGACGATCTCAGATATTTCGGATAATTATCCTGTTCACGTACCACCGACATTTAATTTGAGGTTCGAGGTTGAAATAATACCTCTTTTTCTTAATGTATTTTCTATTAAGTTAAACCTCTTTTGCATGTGAACTTAAATTATCTACAACTTATACTTGGTATTCCTCTCGTCTACCAAACAAATTAAGTTATAACTCTGTTAATAAAGAGGGATTATTCATCGAAAGAACTAAAGTTAACAACTCCTTTTAGATGAAGAACAAGGAAATCCCTAGACGTCCAGTGTCTAAAGAGGTAAGGGCCTACGTCAACTCTAGTAGTTTTTGCACGTAGACACGGGTCGAATGTCAGATTGTGTTGGAACCCGTAGAGGACAGAACTTAAAAGGACAAAAGGAAGAGAGGAGAGTACAAGGTTAGTTTAGGATGAGTAAGATGTGAAACGTAGTGTGTCGTGGTGGTATACGAAAGGGGGGAGATAAACAGTAGTTTAGATCTGTGTGATATCTCTCACTTGGGACTAAAAAAGACTATAAATCTCTTTAGTAAAATCAGTTAATACCTCGTAAATGGTACACGATCCGAGTGACCTCGTTGTCACCTACGCAAAACCAGAGGTTTCTAAGGGACAAGACACTTCGTTGATTGAAACGAAAAATTACCCGATTCCTTAAAACTGTAAACCCAAGTGGACCATACTCCGTCGTATTTTGAGACTCCAAATTTTTTATCCAACAGATAAAAAATTTTATTGAATTACCAAAAATTTTTTATAAACGTGAAAGAAACTATTTAATGTAATTATTATCGATAGATTCTGTAGTCGGAATACCGTATGAAGATTTAAAAAGAGATTAAATTTAAAATAAAAAATAACTTCACATCAACTGGATGTCATGACAATCAAGGTCCACATGTCGTGACATTAAACAATAAAGATATGTACGTTATGTTACCGGTACTCCTAAAAGGTAAAAATCCCGGTTGTAGACTACACCGGAAGTCTCACCAGGAACCTTACAAAGTGTAGTGCACTAGTAAACGGAACACCAACCCACCTCCTCGGTCGTCTTTGAGATCAGACGACTCGACCTAGACCTCTCTTTCAGGGACCTTGTTCTTGAACCCCTCTACTGTAGTCAGATTCTCCGACAGATTCTCTACGTATACTTCTTTAGTCGGAAATTTATTGATCAAGAACACCACCGGAAGATGTTACTTTGACTTGTAAAAAGAAACCTCCCCCCTCTGATTCTAATGTGAAAGATTTTTGTCATCTCCAAGGTACTACTACCTTAAACCTCCCCTACGTTTTGTTGAACCACACTTGAGATTTCCTTTGTTCCTACGTCGTAATTGATCTCGTGATTAAACCGAGTTTCCCAGCCAGGTATTTAATCTTTCTTTACTAAAGGAAGGAGAACGACAGGAAACAAGAATATCCACACCCAGTACCGTACTAAACCCTCTGGTTCCCTTTCTGACTCCTGCTCGATCCTTTTATCTTATCCTTCGTTCACATTGGTTACTTCTCTTCTTATACTCTCCTTTCCCTACTGTGGCGTTTTGCAACTCTCTCTGTCTTCTCCCCCTTCCATATTTCTCTTATTTGTGTCCTGATTTGGGTCAGGTCTCCATCGACTGGTCCGGGAGACAGGGGTCCCCCAACAAACGTCCTTCGTCGAGAAGTGTCGTTGTCGACCTTGTCTCTCCTCACCTGGTCTCTGTTCCGGGCACCCTCCGGTCACCACGAGAGTGGGAAAACCGTGAGGCAGAAGCATAGGACAACAAGAAATCAGGGAAGAAAGGTAGAGATCGGAGTCTTGAACGAGAGGAGACGGAAAACCTGGGAAAATAAACGAAACTCGATTTTCCGTTAACGAATTTGAACCCTTTAGTCTTATTACTACCTTAAAGTCAAAGAGTGAGTATCCGGAAACTTAAATTCTCGGAATAAAACCCCTTCCTGTCTTTGAAACGACCACTGAGATCATCAGGTGGTAATTCCGTGTCAGGATGGGACAAATCTTGGTCTTGACCTGTCCGGAACTTATTCATCCTACATTTTTTTCCAGTCCTTTTCAAAATCTGATTCGACTGAGATCTCCTTGATGACTAATCTTTTGTTGAGGTTACACCGATACGTATGGTAAAGGGGTTAAACCCCCACGTCTCGGCTTCCCGTTCTACTAACTTCTTGCATCCACAAAGAAGTTCTGTCTTCGTTTATGCTTCTCCTGTCTTTACGTCTACGGTGACATTAAAATTCTTGTTGACGCTTCTTGTTAAAGTTGTTGTTCTCGATTTAGTGTTCCCAGTCTCAACTTTGTCTACTTTGTCAATACGTTAAGGATGGGTGTAAATGTTACATGACACCCCGTGTGGTTTAGGATTCGGGACGACTTTCCCCTTGCTTTTAGAACCTGAATTACAAGTTGTTAGATGTATTATTGTTACGTTCTAAATTTGGGTGTTCACAGTAAAATTCTTTATGGGGACCGTAGTTTCGGTAAGTTTAAAGAATCTCAACTTTCTTAAACCTGACATAGTTTCTGACGATTAAGAGTATTTCCCCGACCATAAACTTGTCGCCCTCAGTGACCAACTCCCGTTAAAATAGTCTGTCCACCACTGAGATCTGCCAAATAAAACACAGACACATTAATCTAGGAGAAGGGTCCGTGTCTCCGGTCCTAAGACTTTTTCTCTTTCTACGGGAACACACGAGGGGAGGTGCAGTAATCTTTAGTCTACGTGGTTGAAAGTGTCCATGAGTGACTGACGTTAGACTTTTGAACGGTAGACTCAGAGGTGTATTTCGGTACGAAAAAGGTGGTACGTTCTAATCATTGGGGCTAGAGACGGACGGGGATGGAGTAAGCCATTTCCTTCGTTGACAAAAAAGGAATGTACAAATGCACATAATATTATTACGAAATAAATAAAAAAATGTTGTTTTTATAGAGGGAAATTATTTCTGAAAAAGCAGTAGAAATTACCCTTTGTTGATTTTACAGTACTTTTATCAGGTCTTCCCTTTAAAAATGATAAATAGAAAGTCTAATATATAAAAAAGAAGTTTTGGACATGTATAAGAACACTACAAAAGTTTTCATCTAGGACTATGTCTAAACTGGGTAGACATCTAGGATCTCCTCTGTGCGGTATCCTGAGTCTAAGTTTAAGTCGTCGTCAACAAATAAAAGGTTACTGAAAGACAGAGGATCAAGAAGATCCATCTCAACGAATATAAAAAGGGTGAGACAAATATTATTAGAAGACCGTTTAAAAAGTAGAACTTCTCAAGTCTAAGGTTCAGAAGTGAAGACTCAAGGTAGACTGAAGAATACCTTTGTAAGAAGAGAGCATTGATGAGAATTCAAGAGAACTCTACGACGAACATGGAATTGGTCTCCAAAAGACCCTAGACTCTGCCCCGGCACACTCGAAAGACGACTCAAACAAAAAGCGACAGGGTCAAAAGTCGTGCTACCCAGAACGGGACGCGACCTGAGAGAAGTGCGAGCGGAGATGGTGCCCTCGAAGTGACTCGACCCGAGGACGACACGGACCGGAGAAGGCCCACCTCCAGCAAAGCCGGTCCAATGTAGGCTCAGTGCCGTGGTATCTACAGTGCGCTCACATACAAGGAGCCGAGAAACAGAGTAGTGTTGTTTCTAAACCTCGCTGCCTGTAATTTCGGGAGCCGTACAGTGTCGAGAGGCCAGAACCTGTTGGCACAATATCGAGAATCCGTTTAGTCACAATGTCGAGATAAAATAAATCTTCTATCATCCTGTTAGGTAGGAGCTTCGCACTCCCGTACGGTTGGGTTTCTGAACTTCTCTTCTCTCACCTCCTCGCGTAACCCCCCCCCCCCCGTCCCTCTCTCTCTCCCTCTCTCTCTCTCTTTCTCACGTGTGTACACCCGCTCTTTCTCGATAATATTACGAATTTTTTTACTTGAAAGTTAACGTTACCGTCTGAAGGGACAACCAGGCCGCCAATTGTTAGGTGGACGGTTACNATCCTGTTAGGTAGGAGCTTCGCACTCCCGTACGGTTGGGTTTCTGAACTTCTCTTCTCTCACCTCCTCGCGTAACCCCCCCCCCCCCCGTCCCTCTCTCTCTCCCTCTCTCTCTCTCTTTCTCACGTGTGCACCCGCTCTTTCTCGATAATATTACGAATTTTTTTACTTGAAAGTTAACGTTACCGTCTGAAGGGACAACCAGACCGCCAATTCTTAGGTGGACGGTTACGTCCCCTATACCCAAGTTAAAGACCAGGTCCTTCTAGGGTGGATGGTGACTCCCCGTTGATCCGGGTACACGGTGTTGACGACTTTGGGGACGTGGGGTCTCGGGTACGAGGTGTCGTTCTCCTCGGGAGAGAGTGGTGTTGATATGTTTCGGGTGTACGTCGTTATTTCTCGGTCGTGTCGGTATTTATTTAGTTAAAAAAATGTGACATTACGGAAATTCCTTTAATAAAATAAGAAGTCTATCTCTCTTGGATGACACCCCTCAGTGAGGGACCACTACGATTCTAAGTTTCGGGGATGAGACACTTCCGAGAAAAGTTAATCACATCGACTAGAATCCCATAATTGACCTAAACTTTCGACTTCGACCCTAAGTAGGAAAGTAATTCTCGATTAGTCAAAGACACGTACAGATTGTTTCAAGGATCTTTGGAGTCGTGGTTCCGATCTGTCCGTACACCCCAAGAGTCTACAGGGGAGTATAGGGACGAAGACCCTTTCGTCTGACACCTTTTTTTGTTCCTAAAGAAAACCTAAAACTTCTTTATCCAGAAGTAACATCTTATATCCGAGTCTTTATCCTGGACCCCGAACAAAGAAACTCTATCACGTCATCTCCTGTCTTTCGATCCGTCACGGAGTTTCCCAATCAAGGAAACAACTACCATTGACCATCTAGCCTTCCCACTGGTCTATCTCGGGTCTCCCACTACCCCCACCCTGTCGGAACTTACCAGTAAAGACTAAGGAACCCTGTCCGATCCCCTTCTTCCTACTTACCCAGGATGAGTATACCTTTTAAGGGTCTACTGTGAAAACGAAATATTGATGAGAAAGTGGGGAAATGAGAGGACTTCGACGTTGTAAGGATAAATTATTTTTATTTTACAATAGTCTACTATCTTATTCTCTAGTTTGTCTTTTTTTTATCCGTCTACTCTATACGTTTTTGGACTCATTCTCTTTCCGTCTTTGCAACTCTTTCATTTATACCTATTTTTGTTCCGTTTTTGTCCTTTCTCTAATCCACTGTAACTTTCATTTCTTTATTAACCAGTGACCTTCTTCCTAGATCCGTTCTTCTTCCTCTCTCTTTTCCGTACCCCAATCTCAGGAAGTTCTCTCCTGTCCTTCTCATGTATTAACATAGGAAAAAGGGTCTTCGTATAAAAGAGACAGACGGGAGGAGAGGGAAGAAAGGAAATAAGGAATTATTTATGTATAACTCTCGACTGATAAGACACGTGATCCGAATCTTTGTTCCCCTTTAGTCTACTCACTCTGGTCGAGGAACGAGAATTTAACGGACGATCACTTAATACACTATGGGACGGTTTCCGTCCTTATTACGGTTACAAGAACGTCGACCTGACACCAACTTACGTTCCGAACCACCCCCATTCCGTAAGACGTACGTATAACCCGTCTTTAACTAAAGTTACTGGGGTTTAAACCCAGGTGTCCACGGCACGACCAACTCTGATATGACCCTACCCCTGGGTCACTACACAGATCACCGATTTCTAAGTCTGGATATTTCTAAGACCGTGGTGACTTCACAATCAACCCATGAAATCCTGATGACCCGGGTACCGACGATGTAGGAGTGAATATATATAACACCCTCTTTAATACTCTGAAGGAGACGACGACGACGATTCAGCGAAATCAGCACAGGTTGAGACACGCTGGGGTATCTGCCGTCGGGGGGTCCGAGGTGGCAGGGACCCTAAGAGGCCCGCTTTTGTGACCTCACCTAACGGTAAAGGAAGAGGTTACGTACTTTCACTTTTCACTTTCACTTCAGCGAGTCAGTACAGGCTGAGAAGCGCTGGGGTACCTGACGTCGGGTGGTCCGAGGAGGTAGGTACCCTAAAAGGTCCGTTCACATGACCTCACCCCACGGTAGCGGAAGAAGCCTCTCAAGGAGATCAAAGGGACTTAGTCATAGATGATCCTCACCCTAATTCGTTGTGAATTCATGTGTGTACAGATAGTAGTGACATTAAACTACTTTCTGTAAAGTTGTGGTTTGGTACCTGGATGTAGGGGCAAAAAAACCCTTGAGTCAACTAACCACCCATCGTGGAATCCGGATGGAAACCTCGAAAAAGACTCTACACGGGACCACAGAGACCTCGAACCCACGATATAAGGTCGAGGAGGAGACGGGAAAGCTACGACAGTCATAAGAGGTGCCGTCCGAGGAGACGTCATGGGTCAAGGAACTATAGGAGGACGGGTGTGTTCGAGTGTCAGTAGGAACACTCAGTAGTGTCCAGTGTAGTGAGTGGTATTCACTTTAGTTTGGAAGGGGTGACGAAGGAGAGGTTAGACGACGTCCCTCCCCTTCCCCTGTTTCTACCTCTAGAGTCGGACGTTTCTACACGGAAGGGATGGAATTCTGTGTCCACCGAATGCAGTGAGGAGTTAGAGACCGAACACCTTCTCAACAGTAAGACAGACCAAAGTCTGTGTGGCGAAAGGGAATGACAATCATAGAACCTGGAATTTATTGTCTCCCCAGGAAAAGAAAACTCGAAGACACTTCACGCCAGGGAAGGATGAAGAGGGTACAGGGAAAAGCTTCTACTTCGTAAACAGTTCCGAAGGAGAATCAGTTGTTTGTGGAAACACAAAACAGAGGAGGAGGAAATCGCTTTGGTTTTTAGTTCACAGGAAGTCGTTCCTGGTCCACATAGTGTGGTTCCCCTTTTCCTGGGTATCAAGCAGAACTATAAGTTGGATGTCGGGTCCCTCTTACGTCATCGGTTGTGCTTACAACGGACCTGAAGTCCCTGGATGTGTGAGGGGGAGCAGCTCCGTCTCTCTCTTCTTTGCGTAAAAACTTTGGAGACTCTATGTCTACCCGATACGTAAGAATGTACAGACGAGACCCTATGTAGTATGACATGCATCGGGATCTCGTATCAATCTTAGAAAGTGGTCCCGAACGGGATTTAAAGAGACTCTTTCTTTTATTCCAACAAAAGAACGAGAGGAAGTGAGGAGGAGAGTAGAGGGAGAAGGTATAAGAACTATCGGAAGGAGGAGTACGGGTCACAGAACTACCGGAGTCGTGGTAGGACAGTTTTGGAGGAAATTCGAGAAACCTATTCTCCCGTTTATTAATCGTGAATACCAGTCTCTATAGGTACCCAGAGGTAAAAGCGATCATTGTACAAAGGGTCCCCTCTTAAGAGGCCCCTAATCCTTACAGAGGTCCTAGAAGATGTCTGAAGTTACTCCAGTCCCACAAACAGAAGGCTGGAACGGTGGAGGGAACGTCACTTAGACTCTGGAGGAGAACCCATTGGTTTTGGAAGTACAAGACAGGAAAGGAGGGAATAAGTTTGGTTGGGAGTCAACGGGAAACCCTTCGTCAGTATATTGGAAGATTTACCGATTTTTTATTGTCGAAAAGAAGATAAGAAAAAAAAAATTTGGTTCTAATATCGACCTAAGGGAAGGGCAGAGAGACAACTATCTACTGAACCCGATTTCACTCTTATTCATATACCGTCTCCCACTTCCGAAAGGGTGCTGCCGGAAGAAACGTACACACACAGTCTCCACCGTCTTCCTGTAGTCTACTCCGGGTTCATATAGGAAGTCCATTATACTCATAATATATTATGAATCCTACAGTTCACTACATCCACAATCGACGTTACAGTTTAGAGATTTCCACGACGGTAGAGGAAATCTCCCTAACCCCACTGTAAATCCCGACAACTTATTTTTGGACCTCATCCCCTACCAACCACCTATAGAGAACGAAAGTGAGGGATAAATGTTTGTCTGGTCTTCACCCTTGCTGCGACGGAGGAAAGGGTAAGGACCAATACAGGACAAGACGACCCACCGGGGGCTTTGAGACGGAGAAGAGACCGGGGAAGAGAAAAACCGGTAAGATGACAAACCAGAAAGGACTTACTCCTCATCCTTTCCTTTAAAAAACTTATGGACCACTTACGTTTTTTTTTTTTTTAGTCAAAAGTGGTTTTCATTATCTTTCATGAGATTTCCTCTTTTAGACATATATATGAACCCCGGGACAAACGTCCAGGAATTTGAGGATTCCGACATATATCTGGGAACCAGTTTTTGAAAACAAGAACAACCAAGTAAGATTCTCAATCTTTATAAGGTAATCCCACCTTGAACACCACCCCACCTGTCGATATGAACTAAAGTGGGTTACACTCTTCTTAGAACCCCCACCCTATCTATGATAACACTCTGAAGGAACCTGATACACTTTACCCACAAGTGTATCGGTCAGAAGACTCTCTGAGTTCAAAACACAATATTTAACCAAACCTCATATCTATCGTCGTTACCAGTCCCCAATCCCCCATGGATTTCCTCCGTCAAAACTCTTTGTTTTGACATATTAACCCGTCAGTCTGGTCATTGAGGAAGGAATAGTTAGAGAACTATAATGGACGAGGACGGCCACCATAAACTTCCGTAGAATCATGAGAATGACACCGGACTCGAGGTCGTGTCGACCCACACATAGTGAGGGACGTGCCCGGGAAGTTTAGGAACCTCGTTTATGTCCCTCCCCGTCGACCCGAAACCACGTGTAGTACCTTGATGAGGAAGAGAGGAACCAAGGACAAAGAAGAATAGAGATAGAGACGTAGTAGGTTGTTGGGACACTTTTCTCTTTTTTATAATTTATCGTAGACAGAGAAAGATGTATACCCTTCCAAACCCCCTTATTAAACCTTTCGTCAATGTCGAGTAACGTTGCTCCTTCCCTTTATTCACTCCTACATATAAACCCGTCGTGGGGTCTCCAGACTTCCTGATCGTCCACAAAGGTTTTATTAGGACACGGGTAGAAAGATTTAAGGTATATATACGTAATCATATGACATAACAACAAAAAGAAAGACCGAATGAAGTGAGACATATTATCCGAGGTCAAAGTTATGTTATAACATTTCATTAATTGGAGGTTAATTTTATTTAAATATAAAAAATTTTTTTCGTAAGTTTTTTTTTCTCGGACACGGGTCTTTTGGGTAAATGGTATCCTCGCCCTTTTGTTTCCCTTCCCGTCCACGGACGACTATGCCATCTTGCAAAGGACGGTGGGGTCCAAAAAAAACTACACTACAATTTACAGTCGACTCCTACGACACTTAAACGGGTCATACAGAGTCTGTTCTTGTTCGTTTTAATATGTTGTTGTTTTGTTTGTTTTTATTATATCCGAACTGTGAAAATTACATCGGAGTACTCTTGTAAAATTGTTTTTAAGTATTTTGGTTCAGTGAGACATAAGGGACTAGTAAATTTTTTTTTACAACTGTGGTTTTTTTATCTTGACCTGAAGGGACCACCAGGTCACCAATTCTTAGATGGACGGCTACGTCCCTCGTGTTCAAGCTAGGGACTAGGCCTTTCTGGGGTGTACGGAGACCCTCTCATTCGGGTACGAGACCTCGTTCTCTGCGGTGGCGGCACTCCTCGGGTGCGTGGAGTTGGCCCCTCGTCGGGGGTAAACGGAGTTGATCTCTTTCGGGGTGTCCACGTCGTTGTTTTTGGGTCGAGTCGGTTTTTATTTGTTTTCCAAAATTTTAATCTTTCCTGATTGACATTCTTATGTCGTTTTTAAAAGTTTTCCTTAGTAAACCGAAATTTTCAGTCATATGTCAAACTAGAAAAGAGGATAACGAGCGTAGTCATTTTCGGAAAAGGACCTAGAAGGGGTAAAGATGTCTAACCCTAAACCGTGGGGACGGTAATTGGGTCGAGATCGAGGAGTCTTTGGTGGAACCAAAGTGCATACGGAGAGGTTCGGAGAGACTCGGCAATCATTCTTTCTCTCCGAGTCTAAGTGTCGTCCGAATGTGTGCAGACAAAGGGGACAGATCCCGTTTCCATCTACTACGGGGAAGTCGTTCGAGACCGAATGTTTTCTTACAAGACACAGGAGTAGGACGGGTCGAAACTCTGTACGGTCGGAGATGTCGGACATAAAGGCCTCACAGACTTTGGGTCAACAGGGTGTTGAACGAGATCTGAAACAATACTTGGTATTGGCGAACGAAGAACGAGAGGGTCGATGACGAACACGTGAATAATAATAATAATAAAACGAAACAACCGACGGTGGAGGGTCCATGAGTAAGAGAAAGAAGGGGGACACGTCGTTTCGATTGAGGTTCAACAGTAAAAAAGATTCTCCCGTCCCTTAAGTGATTCCATTGTTAGAGTCGAGGGAGGGGTTGATGTGCATTAAAACAACTCGATGAAGGGTTCCCTCTTTGTTCCCGTCTAGTCCTTGTATCGAACTTCGGGAACCCCTAGATGATTCAACTCGTTGCTTCAAGTCAGCGAGTCAGCACAGACTGAGAAACGCTGGGGTGTCTGACGTCGTGCGGTCCGAAGGGACAGGTAGTGATTGAGGACCTCGAACGAGTTTGAGTGCAGGTAGTTCAACCACTACGGTAGGTTGGTAGAGTAGGAGACAACAGAAGAAGAGGAGGACGGGAGTTAGAAAGGATCGTAGTCCCAGAAAAGGTTACTCAGTCAAGAAGCGTAGTCCACCAGTTTCTCAACCTCAAAGTCGAAGTAGTAGTCAGGGAGGTTACTTATAAGTCCTGACTAAAGAAGGTCCTAACTGACCAAGTTAGATGTGAAACAGGGAAGAACCCTCTCCAATTATCACTAGTAAAGACTTTATTAGACTAAATATTTGTATTCTAGAACAGGACGTTCGAATTTCGAAATGGTACATGAGACATCTCCCGTAGAACTCCTGAAATACTTCGAAAGGAAGTCGGACGGGATCTGGGTGTCTCCTGAAACCACGAACAAGAGTTCGAAGGGTAGAGGGTAAAACTAGAGGTAGAAGGATCGGAAGGAAGTCCATGGGTCTTGGAAGTACAAGACAGAGGGTGAGGGGGATAGTTTTGGCTAAAAGTAAGTAGGAATCTCTTCTCTGGTCTACCGCTTGCACTTTTTATACGAGTTTTAGGGTGTGGGGAAAAGAAAGGGGTGAAAGGTTCGACAGTGACTTCCCTCTCACGTCAGTGGTCCTTAGACCGGACTTTATGTGCCCTTGGACACGAAACGGGGAGAGACTTCTGTGTTCACTGACCGTAGTGAAGACTTTGAAGACTGATACCCATCTGAGACCCAGGAGTAGGAGAGACGGAATCCTTTGACGGTGGGAGACGTCCCTCCTCTTAGCGATCTAAAGATATCTTAGAAATGACCCCCTGACAGGACCTAGAGAAGTATTTTATGCCTTTCAACGAAAAAACTAGAAGGTGGAGGACATTTCAAGACCTAAGACACAGAAAGTGAGAGGATTGTTCACGAGATACCGTAGAACCCTACGAGCGAAGAACTATTTAGAAAGTCGACAGGGAACCGTGTTCCGGTCTTATTGAGTATAATTCCACTTTTTCTGTACATCGAGGGGTGACACAGAGAAACTCAACGAAATTTTCACTTCAGGTCCCTAACAGTGGTCATTCTGGGTGTAAACATTCCCAAAAGTTGAAAAGGACGAACGAACCCCACCCACTCTTCGTGATGTCGTTCCTAGTGACGATGAAGAAAACTTTGGACTAAGACGAGTATATGTCCCTGAAGATTACAGTGGAGTGATAGGACGAAATCTTAAGAAAAGTGTATACTTTATTCATTTTAAACACACGGGAAATAGTGAGAGAAACCGTCTCCGAGACAGAAGAGAGGCGACATAGTAACGAACCGATAGAGAACCTCTTTATGTCGACATCCTTCCGAAGTCCAGTTGGTGGAGACGCCTTAGACGGGACCACCAATATTCTCGAGTAGGTCTCAGTGTTGGTCAGATAAGACCCTTGAAGAGGCCCTAGAATCTTTTTCGAGTCTTCCATCGATGTCCGAATATGAGGAAACCAAAGTATTCTCCAATCATTCGGAGATTGACTATAACGACAGATTCCTATAAAAATGTTTTGGGATTTTTCTGGGTGTAGAAATTTTTTTTCTTCAGAACGGAAATTAACAAGTTCTTACTAGGACTCTGTTTGGACGTTCATGACATCGACTCTGTCACGATCCCTCTTCTGGGAAAAATTAAGACTGAGACGGCAAAGAGTCGTTTCACCTTACCAGGGACTTTAAAAACTAGGAGACAAAGGAGTACCTATTTTGACCAAATGACGATAATTGATTGGTGTGTCATCACCCTCCAATTTTCCTAGAAAGATTCCACACTTGTATATTATAAGGAACAGTGACATCATGAATGCTAAACTCACGACGGTGGAGTATAAACGTGTGGAAACAGATAATACCGCGGAGGTAGGAGAGCTGGTTATAACTTTAAAGACGAACACTTAGTCACAAGACTTGGATATGAAACATCTGCGACCACACGAAATTCAACAGACATCCGGAGAACTGTAATGTACATTTTCATATAAACATATACACTGATCCTAAAAGACCACTTTTCCAAAGTACGTAAAGTAGTCCAAGGGTTTCTCTAAGGTTATAGATTTCCCAAAGTCTAAACTTTAAACTCTCAATTTGGAAACTAAAATTGGTGTCTTTATGTACATCACTCGGATTCAAAGATCGTTTACATTGTCACAACAGACTAACACTCTATGTCTGATAAACTTTAACTTTGACACTCCTTTTAAGACACTACGCGAGTGACCGTATTCTCATAGACTAACGGACGTTCGACTTCTCGTTCCGTCTCTGAGTGAGTTCAGACAAAATAACAGTTGACGGACTAGGACTCGTTCTGGGAAGGGGAGGGACTTGAAGTCACTGACATAGACATTTTACTCACCAACTTACGTACCAAAGGGGTTCAGGGAGTTGTTGAGATCTTATTATATTAAGAGAATCCTTCGTCCTACTTTCGTCTAGGACCAAGGATAACATTTAAATTTTTCTTAATCCCCTTTTCTCCCGAAACACGGGTTCCATAGATCTAAGATTCTGAAGTAGGGACTATTACTAGACTGTCACTCAGACGACGGACCTATCAAAGGTCTGTTTCCTTTATCCGCCTGTCGAGCCTCTTTGACTACTTGGTTTGTGACCTGACGGGGGGTAAGGTTCCCGGTCCTACCTTGACAGTCCCGATGAAGAGTCGTCTCGTCCAAACACGACGGGGCTAAGTAGAGTGTGTAGAGGTCCCTTACTCACGGACTCGGTCTTCTGTAAGACCGCGTACACAGAAGTCTGAACATGGCATTTAGCGACCGACCCCTCGTGGCTGTGGAAGGACGTTTGTGAAGTCACGACCCATTCAGACTCCCCCGACCTACGTCGTCCTCGTCCCGGACCCACCCTCTTTCATCTCGAGGACGGGAACATGAAGTCGAAGACGGACCTTACGACCGTGGGTTAAGGGTCAACCTCCCTTTCCCTTCGTCTTAGAAGACTCTTTACAAGTCAGTACTCGTAACCTCAGTCCACATAGAAGGTTCTCATTACAATGATCGTACAAAGTACTAAATGGAAACGTTTTATAAATACCTAATAATGGTAAACATTGCTCGAAGTTCAATAGTAATTCATATGTAATGATGGGTAAAAGTGAATCGTTCTTTATTTGAAATCCCCCTTTCCTGTTACCGTCTATTTAAGATAAACCTCTTTTACATCCTACGTAGAATTGTGACGGGAAATCGGCGTGACTCCATCCTATAGTTCCACCTATGGAAAACCTACGGTTCCTGTCAACTTTTCCTCACCACACAAACGGTGTTGGAAAGACTTTCCCTTACACTCTTTTCTTTAACGTTCCGGAGAACTGTTCACCTTTTTCCTTTTGTAGAGTAGGCGTCATAACAGTATGTACGATGTGCATCTGATCTCTTTGTCTTGTAGAAATAGGAGATGAAAACTCCCGGATCTGGAAAAAATTTTTTTTCTATTGGTTTGAATTATAAACATACCAGAGTACTTTGTAGTTCCTTAAACTTATTTAAATCTCATTTTTCGTTTTACAGGGTACATGGAGGATGGACAGGAAGACTCATTGTTAGTTGTTGTTGGAGAACTGGTAGAAAGAACAGAACAGAGAACACAAATGTTATGCACGGACGTACATGTATGTGAGGTAAAAAGTGAGTAAAAAACTCTCTTAACGTACAGACATATACATCCAGAAAAGGGTATAAAGAACTCTCGACGTACAGTAAGATACTTATATAACTACCTAACAATCCAACAATGGGATCATACTAGTAATGTTAGTGTAGACGGATTTACCCGGTGGAAAAACATGTACACTTCAGGTAATGAGAATTTTTCCTTACCCTTTAGTACATTTAAATTTTGTCTACGAGTAATATTCGAAAGAGGAATGTTTCCTTCTTGAGATTTCATAAGGTGAGTTGTATGCTGAAAACTAAATCGTATCTTGTAAGTGACAAAAGTCACTTTGTAGGTTAAAATTTTTATTTTACTTAAATGAATAATGTGTATCCTATTTATCTTCTCTTTACTTTCCCCTTTGTCCATTCCTTTTTGTCTATTTTGGAAGTACTAAAGATTTATAGGTACTTCGTTTTTAGATCATATATTGGTGTTTTGTGTTTTGTGTAGAAGAGTCGAAAATTTGAATTTCTACCCATCTAAAAGTGACTACACATAATATGAGACAAGTAACTTTTTTTTTCTGTCTGGAAAAGTTTTGGGGAACTTTATAAGCGTTTTGACTGGTAAATGGTATGGTGTTTCTTTTTGAGTTATTTGAGGGATTTCATCTTTATAACATAACATATTTGCTTTGATTTTTAATTCTCTAATTTTAAGGTAGTGGACCTTTTTTGACTTGAGGAAAACGAGAACACGTGTTGTTCTTTCTTTAAGATTTCAACATCTGGTAGGTCTTGCATTATTACTACTTTTGTAGTTGATAGTGTTGGACACCGAAAGTCGTCTTCGTAAAGGGACTTATTTTAAGTATCCACATTTAAGAAGGTAATTCATTTTTTATTAATATTTAATATGTAGGTCAAGTTTTTAGACCTTTTGTCCTTCTCGAATAATTATTTCTAACTTCGCCTTTCGTAGTGTTATTTATTTCGTCCTTTTCCTATCTTGATTATGTTCTCGACCAAGAAACCTTCTAATTTAAATTTTTCATCCAATTGAGAAACTTTTTATTTAATATATTGGATTTGTTACTTTTCTTTCCATATCTGTGGGTTTTATTGTGTGTATTTTTTTAATTCGGGAGGGACACCACAACCTCTTCTGAGAACTCTCAGGGAACCTGACGTTCCTCTAGGTTGGTCAGGTAAGATTTCCTCTAGTCAGGACCTACAAGAAACCTTCCTTACTACGATTTCGACTTTGAGGTTATAAAACCGGTGGAGTACGTTTCTCAACTGAGTAACCTTTTCTGGAATTACGACCCTCCCTAACCCCCGTCCTCTTCCCCTGCTGGCTCCTACTCTACCGACCTACCGTACTGGTTGAACTACTTATACTCAACCCCACTTGAGGTCCTCAACCACTACCTGTCCCTCCGGACCGTACGACGTTAAGTACCCCAGTGTTTCTCAGTCTGTGCTGACTCGCCGACTTGACTTGACTTGACTTTTCTTCTATCTCAGTTTTCACTAATAAAATGAGTCCGTTTATATGAACGTTTACATCCACTTTGTCTACTAAAAGGTCCTTTGACAGTCTATGGTTAGGGATGAGAGGGTTTTACTGGACCCGGGTCTACTGAAGTGTCTCATTAAAATTGTTTGACATCCCTTGTTAAATTATATAGGTCTTGAATCTTTTTCCTTTTTTCGATGGTTTTTAAAAAAACTTCCTTCGTATTGTAATCGTCGTCTCTTAGATTCTACTGGTAAAAAATTTACTTGTTATTTTAATCTCTCGAATGGGACGGACTAAAGTTCTAAATCATATTTCGATGTCACTAGTTTTGTCACGCCATGGTCCTGAAGAAGCCACCAAGTCAACCGATTCTCTGGCTCCAGGGTCACGTCCCCCGACTCCAAGTCAGGGACCAGTCCCTTGATCTAGGGTCTACGGTGTTGATTCTCAAGTGGACGACGTTTATTCTTTAGGACGCTCGATGTTGGTTCAGGGGTTCGTCAGGTTACTTATTTATTATAAAAAATTCTGTGACATCGTAGTCGTATTTCTATTTATATGTCGAGTTACCTTATATTCTCTCGTGTCTTCATCAAGGTGTATATATACCGATACCCAAAGGTTGTTTCAAGGGTTCTATTAAGTTGTCCTTTTCCTATTAGAAAAGTTCCTCACCACGACAGTGGTCGTTTCGGGTGACCCCTCCCAACCCCTCCCTGTCCCCTTATTTTACCTTAGATCCACTACTCCAGATTGAAGAAAAAACGAATTAAATCAAAATGAACGGACATTCACGACACACGTCTTCGGAACATGGATTGTGTAGTTTACTCGAGAGGGTCGTGTGTTGACGTCACGGGTCGTGAAGTCTGGGCTGTCTCAAGGAGGGTTTTACCGGCTTGACTGCGGAGTCTAGGTCCTCGTACACGT
The DNA here is from genome assembly GCA_006410555.1 of Capra ibex. Classification (NCBI taxonomy): domain Eukaryota; kingdom Metazoa; phylum Chordata; class Mammalia; order Artiodactyla; family Bovidae; genus Capra; species Capra ibex. The sequence goes on from SJYO01034137.1 coordinate 44,271,939, forward strand.
CTTCCCGCCGCGTACTGTGGAGTCAAGTTCTACCGCGGTCGTCACCCGGCACACGTCTCTGCGACACGTCCCGTGACTCTAGACCTCTCACACTGCGTCGTCTCTTGCACCGTGGACGGGGGAAGGGGTGACGGTTCTGGGGATTTTCGTCGGTCCACGAGACGGAAAGGTCCTCTCAGACCTGAGATCTCGAACTCGAGGGTGGAGAGGTAAGAAATTAGTTTCTTACGAAAGGAAACGAAGACTTGGGTTGAGTCAGAGGTATCGGGTGGTCTGTCCTCCTGGGAACGACCTCGGGTTGACCTTTGACAGTCATTGTCATGCCCGTGTTGACCGACCCATAGACACCCCTCCCCCCTTGTGGAGGTGAGAACAAAGAGTGTAATATGTGTTTTTAATTGATACATAGCATTTCGACATATATTCTGGACATTGATATTTTGAATGACTAAGATGTTCTTTTATCTCCTCTATAAGAAACACTGAAACCGATCTGTTTCTAAAGAATCTAGACAATAGTGGTTCTTGGGATTCTTTTAAAAATATTTGATCTGAAGTAGTTTTAAAATTTGAAAATTTGAAAATTTAAAATGTTTTCTATGGTAATTCTTACATTTTTATTCGGTGACTGACCCTCTTTAATAAACGTTTCGTATTTTAGGTTCTCTCCTAAAATATATATCTAATATATTTCCTGAAAATATTGAGTTATTCTGTCTGTCGGGTCAAAAAATTCACCCGTTTTTGAAATTTGTCTGTGAAGTAGTTTCTTCTCTTGTACTCATTTAGTTGGTATGAAGTTATTTTTAAAGTTTTGATTGTATTTATCATTTAGATCCCTTTGTCCGAGTGGGACCGTACCAGACCGTTGGGGTGTCCGTTTCCGAACTTAGTGTCGGATAGACTCAGAACCGTATTACAGAGTCCTCTTGTCCTCTCCTACTCTCCGAACACTCTTCGAGTTCCGTTAGAAGGGACCCTCCGGGGTGGAGTAGTCTTCTCAACCGACTTATATTTTGGAGACTCGACTCAAATCTTGACCGAGGAGTCACTACCCCAAAGGGGAGAAAGCACTGTGTCAGTAGACCGGAAAAAACGGAGTTAGAGTAAGAAAGACAACACAGTCCCTCCTTGGCTTTTATTTTTTCTAACGAGTATAAATCACAACCTCTCCTACACCTCGTTGTCTTTTCGAGTCCGTGAAGTCCTCTCCTCTATATCATTTTAATAAAACCTTTTTATAAATCTATTAAAGAAATTTTCAATTTGTATATGGTTCAGGTACTAGGTCGATAAGGTAAGAGTCGATAAATGGGTTCTCTTTACTCTCGTTTATAGGTGTGTTTCTGAAGGGTATCAAAATAAAAATTATCGATTTTTGACCTTTACTAACTTTACAGGTCGTTTTTCATTTACTTTTTAACGTAATGTAGGTATATTTTCTAACGTACATACGCACGATTCAACGAAGTCAGTACAGGAGAAGACACACTGGGATACTTGGTATCGGACGGTCCGAGGAGACAGATACCCTAAGAGGTCCGTTCTTATGACCTTACCCAAAGGTACGGGAGGAGGTCCCCTAGAAAGGTTGGGTCTCTAGTTTGGGTGTACAGAATGTTGAGGATATAACCGTCTCCCCCAAGAAATGTGATCACGGTCGACCCTTCGGGAATATTTTCTTACGACGACGACGACGATTCAGTGAAGTCAGTACAGACTGAGACACACTGGGGTATCTTCCGTCGGGTGGTCCGAGGGGGTAGGGACCCTAAGAGGTCCGTTCTTATGACCTCACCCAACGGTAAAGGAAGAGGTTACGTACTTTCACTTTTCACTTTCACTTCAGTGAGTCATCACAGGCTGGGAGTCGTTGGGGTACCTGACGTCGGAAGGTCCGAGGAGGTAGGTACCCTAAAAGGTCCGTTCTCGTGACCTCACCCCACGGTAACGGAAGAAGAACCGTTATTTTTCTTTGTTTGATAACCATTGTCTTACTTTAGTAATTTGGTATGGTTTCTATCATACAATATATTAAAGTAAATGTGGTTCAAGATCTTTTACGTTCGATCAGATGTCACTGTCTTTCGTTTAATTACCACTGAATCCCCCACCCTTCACTCTCTCCCTCCAAACCTAACGTTTCCCAGTACTTTGAGAATCTCACTATACAAGTAATTGAAATAACATCACTACCGAAGTACCCATGTATACAGTTTTGAGTAGTTTATCATGTGAATTTTACGCATCAAGTAACAGACAGTTGATATTTATTTCGGTATGTTTGTACGTTGGAGTAGATTGTAAAATTGAGTGAGATCGACGATACTCTTCCTTGACTCATCCCCGACCCACCGTCCATCCCAATCTTCAACCTCCACCAATCCTTCGACTACTTGGGTAGACTCACTCTCTACGACCACCGACACCGTTGTCACCTTCACCTTCCCTCACCTGTCTAAGTTCTGTATAAAACTCTGAATTTTTCTGAACGATTGTTAAATTACAGAGGAGAATTCCTTTAAGAGGGAACCCAAAGATCAGGTCCAGTATGTTTATACATTATGTTAAAAAGTACGAGGGGGCATGAGTAGAAGGTATCATGGTAGTTTCAAATATTAACACATGTATGACCATTATGATAAATAATCCCAAATAGAGACGGTGATCTAGTTCGTTGTATTCCCGTCCTAAACATGCTGAGTGGTGAGAGGTAGGGTTCACGAAACAGGTCACGAACTGCACCTCCCCAATGTAGCACCAAAATTTTGTACGGACGTATAGGAAATTAAAAAGATGGTAGTTCCTCACAGTATACAAAAGGTTCCTATCCAGAACTCTCCATTCTCTTGAAGACGGGTCGAAAGAGAGAGAACCCTATGAGTGAGGGATTGGATCGGTAGGACGATCCTCCTTTGGACCCGGTGTGTGTCCCCAAGGTCGACTACTGAGGTCGACTCCAAGATCGACCGTTATAGTTGACAATCTGTACTGTGATTCAGAAATTCTACTGAGGTCGGGGTCGGTGACACACTGACGTTGGTGTGTTTTTCAGGATTCACTTTGTATGTCGACTCGGGTCAGTGGTTGTCTTGGTACTCACCTTCACTTTCACGATAGTGAGTCAGCACAGGGTGAGAAACGTTGGGGTACCTGATCTCGGGGGGTTAGAGGAGACAGGTACCCTAAGAAGTCCATTCTTATGACCTCATCCAACGGTAAAGTCAAAGAAAGTGAAAGTCAGTAGTTCAAAACCCCATCAAACAATGTCGTTACCTATTAACCTTGATCCAATCACTTACAAAAAAACTTACTTACTTACTTATTCCCCCCCGGACGAAGTTGTGGTCCACTCAGAATCGACCACTCAGACAACGGGACAGGACTGTCCAGAACTTCAAGAACCTTCGGGACCAAGTGTTTCTTTTCAGAGACAAGAAGTCTAGATAATTCTCCTTTGCACCTTTGAGAGAGGGGTCCTGTCTCTTGTCTCGTTCGGGCACAATTAAGACCGACCCTAGAGTCTCTCGTCAAACAAACACTCAAGAATTGGAACTCAGGGGACGTCGAAGTCCCCCTACTCGTCCGTATGTAAAACATACATACGTGTATGTAAAAGGACCTTTCTCTCAGGGGTCCGGGATTGAAAGTAGTCTAAAAATTCAGACAGGGTTTTTTACAATCCTGGGAGAAGAGATCAGGTTCATGGAGTTAAAGATCTAATTTTTTGACTCTTGTGGAGGGAGCGACCATCATTCCACCTGATTCACAGGACTTGTTCGTAGGAAGACTTTTGTTTAAGACTAAATTTTAAAAAATTAAAGAATTTGTGTGTCTACTCAACCCTCCCTTTCATTCTTTATAAATCCGGTTTTGGGGTTCTTAGCTTGTTCCATTCCATACGTAACGTTAGTCGAAAATAGAATTCCTGAAGTATTTCAGTCAGTCTCAGTCTGTGCTGAATCGTTGACTTGTTGCTGTTGTTTCAGTCGGTTAGTCGTTGTCTGGATGGTCAGAACTTTTACTTGAACTTGAAGTTAAAGGTATCGGAGTACCTCCATTCTACTATTCCCTCTTTGGGGCCCCCGAGTTCCACCTCCTGGATCATTTTAAGATGGGGGGTATTATGACCATGGGGTCTTCCTGACTCGAGATTCAATTATCTACGACGACGACGACGATTCAGCGAAGTCAGCACAGGCTGAGACACGTTGGGGTATCTGTCGTCGGGTGGTCCGAGGGGACAGGGACCCTTAGAGGTCCGTTCTTGTGACCTCACCAACGGTAAAGGAAGAGGTTACGTACTTTCACTTTTCACTTTCACTTCAACGAGTCCGCACAGGTTGAGAAACACTGGGGTACTTGACGTCGGGTGGTCCGAGGAGGTAGGTACCCTAAAAGGTCCGTTCTCATGACCTCACCCCACGGTAACGGAAGAGGTTTATCTACGATCCCCATCTTCGCAAATGGTGAAGGGTTGTGTGACGTTTCTCTTCACGGATAGGATTGGACGGAGAAGAGTCCACTTTCATTTTGTAGGGGACTCTTAAGTAGTGACCGTTCGTAGGAAGTATTCCCAAACTTCGGGGACGTGGTGCGAGGGCGAGGGGTATGAAGGGAGGGAGAGAGAGGAAGGGAGGGAGACCGCTCCGTGGACCCTGGGACAGAAAACTTATTTGGGGTGGTGTCCCAGAGACCGGAGAAGAAGGGTGCCGACTTCAGAGAGCGTCCCTGAGATCGGGGGTTCGGACGGCCGACAAATAACTGGGTAACTTTTGACCCCAGGACCCTCCGTCACCCGGGACCGGAGGTGATCCCTTTACTGAGACCCACTTCGAGGGTTCGGTCGCGCGACGCCGGGGGCCGCTGTTGGACGAGAGGACGGAGACAAGTCCCGGCCCGAGCCCCCGCGTCCGAAGGGCCCCTTTGGGACGAGAGGTGAGGTGGTGGGGGTGGGGTCCTGCGGACCGAGAGGGGTCTAAAAGAAGGAGAGCCGAGACCTTGGAAGACACCTAGGAGAGAGGAGTCCTACTCCATTCGTCTACAGCGAGACGGATGGTCCAGGGGTCTGTAGAGGGGCTGGGGTCCCGGAGGTCGAGCGAAGAGGAAGTAAGAGGTCGCTGGCGTCGGGAAGAGACGTCACTGTCCACCGTCTCATCCCACGGGATGGGGGTGGGGTTTGGGGTGGGAGGCCCGAGTCTCGGACGCAGCCCGTCCCCTCCGACCCAGGGACACCCCTCCTGGACCGGTGGGCCGTCTCCCCAGTGGTCCCGTCCAAACGCCCACTGGTCCCGTGTGGACGTCCTGGGAACAGCCGGAAAAGGTTCACGAAAGGGAGGTGCCACCTCGAGTCCGCAGGGACCCCAGTATAAGAGTCCTTGTACCCCCTCACCACGGGAGTGAGTAGTCTCGTCGTCGGACCGGTCGTAGGGGCCTCCTTCTCGACAGGGGAGTCTCGCCGCCCAGACCGACGACACTCTTAGTAGACGTAAATGTTTGGTGACACCAGGGACGCCGCGGGTGTAGTTAGTATAGTCTTGACGGGTCCGCAACGCGTCCCACCCTAAATTTCGAGGGCCTATCGGCTTACTTACCGTCAACTCGGAGTGTTCCTGGGACTTTCCGTCCCTGACAACAGTAGGGGTGACCCGAGTCTCTTTAGTTCGGTCAACTGGTCCTAGTCTCCCACTCACCCTCCCTACTTCCAAGGGGGGGTTGGGGACGTGGTCACCCATAGGCCCGAAGGTCACCCCGAAGCTCACCCTGGTCCTCCGGAGTCCGACCGGGTCCTCGACCAAGACAGAGGGGTCTTTACCCCTCTGTAAAGACGGGGGAGAAAGAGACGTCGTGACCCGACCCGGAGGAGGTTTGAGGTCTCCGCCACCCAGTGGAGGTGAATGGAACGGTCCAGGAAAGTGACCTCTCCACGCGGGAAACCACTCCCCCTCCGATATAAAAACTCCACTTTATAACATATTGTCGGTCCTCGTGTTTTATAATTTTCGGGTATCCACGGTCGTTCAAAGCTTGGTCCCAGTCTTTTGAACCTTGTTCCCTCCTTCCGAGGAAAACCACCTCCGGGACCCCGTCCCACCCTAATAGACCAAGGGTCCGACGGAGATAGGAGTCCCAATCTCGTTCGGTACACGGTATTCTCCCAGGGTCCTATCTCTGGGGTTCTATCCCAGTGGTCTCATATCCGTCTTATATAGGACGTATTAAAACGGGATTTAGGATACAACTAGTACAGTCTTCCGGAAGTTACAGAATATAAGTCGAAAAAAGTTATTTAACGTTCTCGACAAAATCGAAAAAAAGGACGGTGTCAATGACCATGAATGTAGTGAATTTACCGTTGTGACCGATTTTTAGTATGTGCAGGGAGGGTTTATTTCTAGACCTGTTAAGGAACACTAGGAAGGACGTCTAAATCGACTCCCTTCTGGTTTTCCTCCCTGATTCTCCATTTTTGTAAATAAATATAATATAGATACTTTCTTTGACAAGAAATTGGTTTTACGGTTTAGTTCTTTTATTAGTGACTATTAATCGTCACTGAAACCTAGTTAAGTGTTCCTATCAATTGACAGTGTTAGTTCTTCCGAGACTCCTCTGCACTACTGATTGATATTACGCCACAGGACCTGCCTTAGGACCTTACTTTTCCCTGAACCCATTTTTCCCTTGACTTATTTGATGCACACACAATTAGTGAGTCAGTCTGAGAAGCTGGGGTGTCTGATATGGGCGGTTCGAGGAGACAGGTACCCCTAAGAGGTCCGTTCTTATGACCCCACCTAACGGTCAAGGAAGAAGCCCCCTAGAAGGGTTGGGTCCCTAGTTTGGGTCCAGAGGGCGTAACGTCCGTCTAAGAAATGGTAGACTCCGTGTTCCCTTCGGGTTTATCTATTGTTATTTCATAGTCACGACTAAACGGTTAACACTGGCTTTTCAGGTGATTCATTACTTCACCATCTCAGACGGACGGTTTCGTTCTCTGTGTCCTCTGAACCCAAGTTAGGACCCAGCCCTTCTAGGGGACCTTTTCGCTGGGTGAAGTCGTAAGAACGGACCCTTTGGGTACCTCTCTCCTCGGACCACCCGATGACAGGTACCCCAGTGCTTCTCAGCCTGTACTGACTCGTGTGTGTCCGTGTATGGTATACTTACACTACAATTATTGTCTCCTTTTAACCGTGAACGGTCCACCAGGTCACCAACCCTGAGACACGAAGGTGAGGGTCCCCGTACCTAGGGTAGGGACCAGACCCTTGATTTTAGGGTGGACGATACGTCACATCGGTTTTATTATTGTCTCCTTTACCCGTTCACCTCTGAGAGGATAGAGATGTTAAGAAGATCTTTAGATCTCGATCAGATTTAACAAATAAATCTTTCTCCGTTAAAACCCGTGATTCTGTGATTGCCGGAAGGGGACCCGTCCTTGTAATGTGTGCACAACGGTCCCCTTCTCATATAAGTCACACTGGGGACACTCTCCTTCTCTCGTAACCCTTCGGTCCCGTCACGGAGAAGGTCTGAGGTGACCACAGAAGAGGGGAAGGTTGGACCGACACATAGGAGTGATACCGAGACATTGTTCAGAATCCTTGTGTTGATTTACGACTCGCACCTCCACCAGGCCGTATGGGGATTGTCAACACAATAATGAGTCATAAGAAGGTAAGACAATAAATTTAGGACAACGGACATTGTTTATGTTCACACTTCTTTAAAGGGACCGTCAGGTCACCAATTCTGAAACGGAAGGTTAAGTCCCCCACGTCCAAACTAGGGACGAGTCCCTCGATTTTAACGTATAATGGAGTCCCAGGTTTTTGGTTTTGTATTTTGTTCGTTATAACGTTGTTTCAGTTGTTTTTGAAGTTTTTACCAGGTAAAATTTTTAATTTTTTTAGAAATTTTTTTTGGACGTCCACACTCTTATAGTCAAATAAACTTCATGACTTTATTATCAATTTACAATTTCTTTTCTGGGGTTATTAGGTAACTCACTTTGGATGACTACAGAACAAGTATTAAAAGTTATAGAGAAATCGTTATCCTAATACATACGACTTTCTTGTTTGCCGAAATGATTTCTTGAGGTAATGACTGTCTTTAAAAAACTTTCGTTATTCCTTTCATAACCATTTTTTTTTTAGGAAAATTCACAGTTCCTACAAGAATCTTCCTTGTAATAAATACTTGTCTATTTCTTTAAGGATGGACTTCACCTATTAATAATACCGTTAATGGGGAATGGTATTGATAGAAAACTTTTCCAAAGTAGGGAGTGTCTTAAGACAGAAAATATACCTCAATGATTTATAAGAGGACTGTACCCTCGTTCTCTTTCTCAGTATACACCCCAACTTCTGTCCTTATTTAAAAACACTGTCACGAGAAAAATCCAGTCACCTGTAAAATTTTTCAGTAACCAGTTCTCATCGTTACGTTAGGTCTTTTACCTTTTCGTCGAAACCGGTACTTTCTACCATAATACACAAAGTTGTTTATTTTAAACTTCTTGTTAAGAGTCTCAACAAATATGCGGTCATGTACTTGACTTGACTTGTACGAGTCATTCGACCGAGTATTACAATGACAACTTACACAAACGAGTAATTACTTACAAATTATCTGTTTTATCACGTGAATCAATCTACACTAGTGACGTCTACACAATGTTACGTCACCTTAAATCTAACGATGACATTCCTTAAATTATTCGTTTAAGACGTTTTGTTTCTAGGTAGTTCCTCTTACCTTAGTAGTCCCTTTAGATTAATTTCTCTGTACATTGAATCTATGAAGACTATAAAAATCTATTTATTATTCGTGTGAAATTCATAGAAGATGTGTTATAACAAAGTCATATGTAACGTATCCGTTAATAAATAGTTGTATGTCCCTCATGGAAAATACTCGGTATGTGAAAAAATTTTAATTAGACCGACGTGGTCCAGAATCAATGGCGTACACGCTAGATCGAGGGGGTGGTTGCTACCTTTGGGTCCGGAAGACGTACCCCTCACGTCTTAGAATTGGTGTCCTGGTGGTCCCTTCAGGGATCGGTATGTGAAAATTAATATAAGAGAAACCGTCTTTTGGGGACTACCCCAGTGTCAACTTTGGACCAAAAGGAAAAGAGAGGTAGGAAACAGGTGAGTGGGGTTTTAGTGTGAAGTTCCTAGCCACTTCTCGTCAGTACCCTTTGTCAAGGACGTCGCCCCCACCAAGAAGGAGTGGAGAAGCAGAAGGGATCGAAGGTCGGGAGGAGCATGCATCGGACATCAGACCGAGGTTATCGACGACTTTCAAGAGAAGACCGTCCGGATGGGGTGACAGGTGTTAGTCGAGAATCAAAACAACTTTAAGACCCATGAGAGTCTCATCTCAGTCAGGGAGAGTGTTGGAGTCGGGGAAACTTGGGAGTGGGTGACCCTTTCACGGAGTGGAGGGGGTGGTCTTCGTGTAAATGGGTGTTTTGTTCTTGAGACTAGAGTATAAAGTCAATAAGCCTCGAGATCGTATGGGCCTCTTATAAATATATGTATCGCGTCCTTCCGTCTCACCTAGAATAGGGGTAAAGTGTCTACTCCTTGTAATGGAGTTCTTCTAGTATGTGTGATGACACCAGTGTAGTCAAGTAGATTAGACTTGATTAAGATTCGGTTCATCATGTATCGACAACGGGGTTCTGAGGATTCACGAAGAGAACGAGGCCTACAGGGTCTGGGAGGGGGTCCCGCAGGACCTGGAGTAGTGTTAGGTGGTTCGTTCCTAATTACGAATCGTGTCGTCGTTTGAACCCCTGACCGAAGACTACTCGGTCTCGGACGGAGTGTAGTCGTCTTTGTAAAAATATTAGTGTGGACTAATGTACTGACTGGTTCTAGTGTACTGATCTATTCTCTGCACGCCTCCTTTGAATCCAACTCCATTCTCTATGTTTGCTTCGAGAGTTAAATTCCTCTGCCTCTATGTCTTATTTTGGACGGAATGAGTCACAAAGAGGAAGGGACTCAGAGTCAATGCGTCGTAGGATTGTACGACACATATATTTCGTAGGTTACTATGAAGTGAAAGAAGAAATTTAGAATGTTGACTTTACCAGTAAGCTGAAGGAGACACTAATTTTCGTATCAGGTCCTCAATCTCGACCCGACAAGGAAAATGAGATAGATCACTTCCGAAACAGTAAGGCCATAAACAGAATAATTAACTATATTCCGAGAACCCTTCTATGGATGCACAACTTCGTTAATAGGACCTTCAGTGTTATAGTCCTCGATGGTTCATGTGAGTGTTCGTAAAGATTGCGTGTATCCGTCCATATACACTATTCAGTATATGTAGGTGTCCTTCTTTTATTAGTGGTTTATTCTGGACTTTCTTGTGTATGTAGACATAATCCCTAATTCCAGCGTAGGGGCGAAGGGAGAGGTATTACAGAGGAACGAATAGTAACGAAGACCTAATACTACTACTGCCTTCCTCTTGAAGGGATCCTACTCTTTATAAGTTATGCCGTGTACCCGAAAGTCGATGTAATTCGGACAATGATTCTCATGAGTAAACTTGTTCCGATCGTTATGTCGATTGGTACGTCGGTTATTTCAAAGGATCCGACAACACTCGACTCGACTAGAGTCATGAGTAAAACACTGAGGGAAAATCACCAAAGTCTCCGCTGTTGATGATTACACCTACACCCCATCCGAGACCTTTAAGGTTCTTCAAGGTCGTCTTTGTTTGGTCTAGTTTTAATTTTCCCGTAATCAGTCTTCCGACTCACCTTTACTGTCGTCTCCTTTCTACCGTCATTACAAAGTGTACAATCTTTTACTTACCTGTTCACCGTTGACTAACTCGCCTACACTCTTTCAACTTTTGATTCCACTTTTTCTCTGACCTGTTAAAACCAGTATCTGAGTAGTTTAATGTCTGTAGTCCATAGAAACTTGTGTCCCGCGTCCACTCGCAACTTCCATACGACCTGTCTGATTGAACGATGAAAAATAAATAAACAGATAGAGTGTGGAGGGGTTGGGGGTATAGTTCTCTTAAGTAGAAGATTGGAGGATGTCGTAAAATGGATACACGAAATGTTTCTTATCTATGATTTAGAAAACTTACTCACTCACTTACTTACTAACTTTTGGACCTCACTCTCTTTTGAAATTTTTCTTGTCTTACCCATTGACTCTTGGTCGACTATATTTCTCTAAAAAGGATGTCTATAGACTTCCATTGTAGACACTTGTGTCTGGAAGAATCTTAACCACTGGTGCTCCTATGACTGTGGGAACCTTTAGTAATTGGGAAGAACGGATGGGTGTCGTGTTGAGTATAATATTCGAGAAAGTTGTGCCACTCTTTATAATGAAAAGACTGGATTTCCTGTCACCAAAAGGGGTAAGTAATTTTTACGTATGTAGGTGTTTTTCGTCAAGAAGTCTTTGTTGAGTCAGTCCTATCCGAGTTGGCGACTTAACAAGGACGACGACGATTAATTTTACTTGAGTAGTCGAGGCTCCCAATTCGGCCTCCAATCCTTCGTTATGTCGAGTCATGGTTGTAGAGGGACGAAGTTCTAGAGAAACAAGAATTTCTGGATTTTCCTTTGTTTTTATACGAATCAACTTTAGTCACCGAACGACCTCTTCGGAGAAAGGTCTAAAGTCCACGAAGCAAGTAGTGACTGGACCCTCTTTTCGCAGGAGAAGTACTTGAGATGTCTTTACATGGGAGTTTTGTCTTTGAACCTTCCCTGTTGGTCTTTTAGAGTCAAGAATGTTTTAGGAAGACTTTCGAAGTGGGTAGACCTAGTCCCTTCATATCAAGATTGAATTGGGCACAAGTGTCCATTGTTTCTGGGGTTAAAAGAGATCTTGTCTGATGGGACACATCGTGTCGGAGTTTGGGACGGACTCAGTCCGGGACGGGTCTTCAACCTTCCACGGACGTCGGAAGAAAACATTCTGTTCGTCTCGGTGGAACGCCGACTCAATCTTTTGACACAAACTCCGACGTCAGAACGTCTTTGTCGTAAGTCACTCCTACTGGGACCTCCCTCCTCTGTCCTTTTGTGACCTTTTGTCCGGAGTAATAGTTCCTTTGACCCTTATTCACCATAAATAACACAAAGTTTTTTTCTTCCCATCCCAAGGTAACCGTTGATTCAAATCCTTTACGACTGAATTTCAATTTTGTTTAAACAAGAGACTAGGAGATTATACAGGACTAACTACCACTTAGAGAGTCTTATCATAATTACATAGCTCGTCATAAAATTTTAACCAAACAGTAAAAAGTTACTGTACTACCACAGTACCAAGAAATCCTTTTACGGCAACAAGAATCTTTGTGTACGATTTTGTATGTCCACTTCACAAGGCTGTAGACGCTAAATGAAAATTTACCAAGTTGATTGTCATTTATACATTCCACTCCCCCTCCGTCTAGACCGTTTTGCAATTGTGACCACTTAGGCTTTTTTCTCAAATTTACAAAATACACGAAAGTAATATGATAAGAAAGTTTACATACATCCAAACTTTAAAAAGTCCCGAAGGGTCCAGCGAGTCACCATTTCTTAGACGGAAATTACGTCCTTTATGTCCTCTGCACCCAAAGTAGGGACCCAACCCTTCTAAGGGACCTCTTCCCTTACCGATGGGTGAGGTCATAAGAACGGACCTCTTAGGGTACCTGCCTCCTCGGACCACTCGATGTCAGGTACCCCAACGTCTCAGTCTGTTTTGACTTCGTTGACTCGTACGTGTGCACGAGCTTTAGAAAGTTTTGCTTTTCTATCCCGTCTTTTGTCAAATTATAAAAATTTAAAATTTGTAAATTTACAGTAAATCAACCTCGAAATTAACCAGATTAAGTCAATACACCTCTTAGGTATATATAAGTTTGTCTTGTTGAGCAATGTCTGTTTAATCCAAAAGGAATGGACAAGTGGATAATGAAATTCTTCTTAATCGAGTCAACTCAAAATGGGTAAAGAAAGGTAAATTTTGTCTGCTCATCTTAGACTCTACGACTTCGTTAGTAAAAGGACTGGAGTTGATGTAAAAAATCCGGACTGATTGGAGAAAACGACTGATATATTTCGTTTTTATGTATGTATTTTTGAATTACGGATCCTGTTTAACTGTCTGAACGGTAGTATTACTCTCTATAATCATCAGAAGAGAGTCATTAACAGTCCAATTTGTGTGGTTTGTCATTAGCCGTTCATATATCTTCTAAACCTCTTCTTGTGACATTGTTTTTTTGATTCTTTACCGGTACAATTTATTTTTTACTGGTATGTCCTTCGGTATTTCGTTTGGAAGTATTAATTAAAGTTTCTTAGTCACGGATTGTCCTGGGTAGGTGATTAGTGTTACGTTAACTCTATCTTTAATTAAATGTTTTCTATTGAAAAATACTTCCCCTTTACCCCCCCCCGTCCATTTATTTAACCCTCTAACCCTAACTGTATATATGTGATGATATCTATTTTATCTATTGATTTTTCCTAGATGATATGTCGTGTCCCTTGAAAAGAGTTATAAGACATTACTGGATGTACCCTTTTGTTAGAATTTTTTCTCACCTCTATATATATCCATATCTATATATCTATAATATACACCTATATATATATATGTTGACTAAGTGAAAAGACATGTGGACTTTGATTGTGTTGTAACATTTAGTTGATATAAGGTTATGTTTAAAATTTTTTATTTTTAACTTATTGAAATTTTAGATATATAAACTTTTATATTTCTGTGCATTTATTAAGTATTAGTTACTGTTTTTTAATCACTTTTAACCTCTTCAGATTCTTGAAAGGAGCCTCTTCCGTTACCGTGGGGTGAGATCATGAGAACGGACCTTTTAGGGTACCTGTCTCCTCGGACCATCCGACGTCAGGTACCCCAGCGACTCTCAAGCTCCACTGAGTCACTGAAGTGAAAGTGAAATGTGAAAGTTCGTAACCTCTTCCTTTACCGTTGGGTGAGGTCACAAGAACGAACCTCTTAGGGTCCTTGCCGCCTCGGATCACCCGACGACAGATACCCCAGTGTGTCTCAGCCTGTACTGACTTCGTTGAATCGTTCTTGAAAGGGTAAGGGGGTTGTTTTCTACACACGTAGTTTTACACAACTCTATGTTGATCACCCCCTTTAGTCTTCTTTTGTATATCGACACTTTCAAACATTATGTCATTCGTATAGAATCGAACCTGAAGGGTCCTTCATGTCGGTTTATTTTCTTTCGTAAATAACCTCTCCCACAAGGGACCCCGTTTTAACTTTCTCCCTCACTTCGACCTCTCCGCCCTCCCTCTACATTCCTACGTAAAACACAACGACGCTCTCCACGAGACCCAGGAGGAAACTCCTTCACGTAGAGACTGAGAACCGTCATTTCTTTCCCACCCTTCGGTGTCCGAAGTAGGTGGTAGTCAGTCTCCGAACGGGGTCTTCCACGATTCAGGAAGGTATAAAGGGTTAACTCGTAGGTCTCGTCCTCGATTTGTGACAGTCCGGAGTAGACTAATCTTGGGTGAGTAACAGATTTTCAATTTCTACGTGTGTGGATCCTGGGTCATAAAGGTGGGGATTCATAAGGAACACACGATCAACGAAGTCAGTATATGTTAAGAAACGTTGGGGTACTTGACACCGGGTGGTCCGAGGAGACAGGTACCCCTAAGAGGTCCGTTCTTATGACCTCACCCAACGGTAAGACAGGAGGTCCCCTAGAAGGGTTGGGTTCCTAGCTTGAGTCCAGAGGGAATAACGTCCACCTAAGAAATGGTAGACTCGGTGGTCCCTTCGGGTTCCTGTGACCTCACCCATCGGATGGGGAAGAGTTCGTCTTGAGTCCTTAGCTTGACCCCAGAGGACGTAACGTCCGTCTAAGAAATGGTCGACTCGGTGGTCCCTTCGGGTTCCATAAGGGATCTCTTAAATTTTTAACACGTGGTCTTTTTGTAAGTATTTCGGTCTAAATAACAAAATGTTGTAGTTTTTGTTAAATGTAGGGTGGTTCTCAACTTACCTAACTCCTATTACCATACTCATGTCACCTTATTATATCATGTTACTTTTACTTACCTGATGTCAATTGTATAGAGTTTTCGTTATAACTTTCTTTTTCGACAATTGTCTTTTTATGTTACACTAAGATCAATATATTTCAAGATGTTGTTTGTTTCGAATTGTTTTATAACAATTTCAGAGGTTTGTATATACATTTCGATATTTCTTTTCGTTTTTTACTATCTATGTCTAAAACCTATCGACAGTATGGAATTCCCTAAGAGACCACCGAGTCTACCAATTTTTTTTTTTTTACGGATGTTTCATCCTCTGGGTCCAACCTAGGGACTCAACCCTTCTAGGGGACCTCTTCTCTTACCGTTGGGTGAGGTCATGAGAACGGACCTCTTAAGGTATATGTCGGACCACCCGATATCAGGTACCCCAGTGTTTCTCAGTCTGTGTTGACTCGTTGATTATCAAACTGAAAATACGGAATTTCCTCTCCTTTCTCACGGTCCCCTCTCTGTCTCCTAAGTCTCAGGAGTCTTCACAATTATATTAGATAAAGGTTACGACGCACGTCCCATGTGTCCATGTACGGTAAAAATAAGAGATCTACTATGTACGTATTATATAAGAGACCACATTATATGAAGTGTTTTTGTTAAATAAATAAAAACCGACACGACTCACAAACAACTACACGAGTCCGAAAGACATCAACGTCGTTCGGTCCCGATAAGAAACGACACGCACCCGAAGAGAAACACCGCCGAAGAGAACAACACGTCATGTCCGAGACGTCTACCACTGACGTCGGTACTTTAATTTTCTGCGAATGAGGAACCTTCTTTTTAATACTGGTTGGATCTTCCGTATATTTTTCGTCTCTATAATGAAACAGTTGTTTCCAGGTAGATCAGTTCCGATACCAAAAAGGCATCAGTGCATACCTACACTCTCAACCTGATATTTCTTTCGACTCGCGGCTTCTTAACTACGAAAACTTGACACCACAACCTCTTCTGAGAACTGTCAGGGAACCTGACGTTTCTCTAGGTTGGTCAGGTAGGATCTCCTCTAGTCAGGACCCACAAGTAACCTTCCTGACTACGACTTCGACTTCGAGGATATGAAACCGGTGGAATACGTTTCTTGACTGGATAAACTTTTCTGGGACTACAACCCTTTCTGTCTTCCGTCCTCCTCTTCCCCTTCTGTCTTCTCTACCAACCTACGGTAGTGACTGAGTTATCTGTACTCAACCCCATGTGAGGTCCTCAACCACTACCGTTCCCTCCGGACCGTACGACGCCAGGTACCTCAGTGTTTCTCAGCCTGTGCTGACTTGACTTGCCTTGACATGACTTGTCCGAAGTCATCAAACCCGTGTGTCCGAGTCATCAACACCGAGTACCCGGGATCTCGGACGTCCGAAGTCATCGACGCGGGGCCCCGAGTCGTCAACGTCGGCCGTCTGGTCTCTAACACTCGAGTCACCAACACCGCGCGCCCGAAACAACAAGGTATCGTACACAATAGAAGGGTCTGGCGCCTAGTTTGGGCACAGGGGACGTAACCGTCCCTCTACGAATAGGTGACACGGCGGTCCCTTCAGGTGTTCTTGTTAAAAATTTTAAGCAAAAGATTTTTTAGAGTACAGGATAATTGTGGGGATGGAAAGGGGTTAGAGTGTAATTCGTTGTTTCACATAATTATTAGTATAGGTAGATCCTGAAATTTTGGTTGAATCAGATCTAGAGGAGTGTAAAATTTTTGTTTTGGGACATAAAAGTCGGTATCCATGAATGAATTTAATTATAGTGTATGAAAGACGAAACCAGGGTCCGATAAATTGTTTTGTACTCATCTAAGGTAAGTAAGTCTGAAATGTTGAAGATGGTAAGAAAGAGTAAACACGGAGTTCCGTATATTTAACAAGTACAAAGGACAGGACGAGTTTAGTTTACTAAAGGGAAATATAAGTCATTTGCCACGGACAAATGTACATTGAAAATTTTTATGTATTACCTCGTTCTAACATCTCAATTTTGGGTTTGTGGACCCAAAATCCACGGATCTCCTTTTCTGGTAAACTTTGAAAAAAAAGAACGTAATAAAGATATCCAATACTAAAATTCCATCACATTTTGTAACCATTTTAAAAATTTAATCATGTTTGTCATGTCGGAACTTGAAGAGAACAAAACGTAAGAGTAATATGTCTCTTGGTCTCCTTACCAATTTTTCATCGGTCTATTCACTCGTCAAGAAAACGAAACTTTAGTGTCCGATCTTAGGACTGACCGGTCGGAACAAACCAGTGATTCAGTTCGGACTGAGAAACACTAGGGTACTTGACGTCGTGTGTGTGTGGTCCGAGTAGACAGGTGGCAGAGGGACTCAAACGAGTTTAAGTGCAGGCAACTCGACCACTTCGATAGGTTGGTAGAGTAGGAAACAGGGGCGGGGGGGGGGGGGGCGAAAACGAAAGTTAGAAAGAGTCGTAGTCCCAAAAAAGGTTACTCAGCCGAGAAGCGTTGTCTACCGGTTTCATAACCTCGAAGTCAAAGTCAAGAAGGTTACTTATAAGTCCCGACTAAAGGAGATCCTGACTGACCAAACTAGAGGAACGACAGGTTTCCTGAGAGTTCTCAGAAGAGGTCGTGGTGTTAAGTTTTCGTAGTTAAGAAGGTGTAAGTCGGAAGAAATCCTCCCGAAGAGACCACCGAGTCCCCAATTTCGTAGACGGAGGTTACGCCCTCTGGGCCCAAGCTAGGGACCGAGTCCTTCTAGGGGACCTCTCCCTTTACCGATAGGTGAGGTCATAAGAACGGACCTCTTAAGGTTCCTGTCTCTTCTACCCGTTCAATGTCAGGTACCCCAGTGTTTCTCAGTCTGTGCTGACTCACTAAAATAAAAGTCAAAAAATTACCCTGACGTGAACAGTCTATTAATTGACCGGGCAAACACAGAGTTTCCACGATAAGAAGAGTCCCTGTGGACCTAAAATTTTTGACGGGTAAAATTCAACCAAAGAAGTTTTCGTCTACAGTTCTCCTCTTAAGTCCTTGTTTACTAAATACTTGTTTCACGAAAGTCTTCTTTGACCACTTCTCTACCCCTTCGTCTTCTCACTTTCTACACCACCCCAAGTCCTGTACGACGACTTTAGTACATTGAACTTGGGTACCAGAAAATTGACTTTAGTGTGTGAACCAGAGTCCTGAATTACTTCGGGTCCAAGAAGTACAGAGTAGTGTCTTTCTTAAGTCTTTGTTTCACAAAAAGAGACATATTCAGGTGAAGAATGGATAGCCCGAAGGGACCACTGAATTTACCATTTCTTAGACGAACGTTACGTCCTCTGAATCCAAACTAGGGACCCAACCCTTCTAGGGGACCTCTTCCCTTACCGATGGGTGAGGTCATAAGAACGGACCTCTTAAGGTAGCTGTTTCCTCGGATCGTCCAGGAAGTCAGTATTTTCCAGGTACCCCATCGTCTCAACCTGTGGTGACTCACTAAAAGTGTGAAGTGTCTCAAACCCGGTAGAGTCTTCTACTCTGACTGGGGTCCCATACTTCAATAGTCAAAAATATACCGATCCATTAAAGTCTCCAATTACTCACCTTCCTCATAATATCGATAAACCCCCTTGCCTACCCCTAAAGGTCCTAAACCCGGTGGTGGTTGAAAACCTGGAAAGACCAGACGGAACCACCGACACGCCCGTGTCCTCCCGGCTCTCCTCGATGAGGTGTAAGTTCCAGTCCGCCCCGCTGAGTAGGTTCAATTCCTCGTCGACGACACGAAACGACCTCGTCGGCACTTCTCTATGGGGTGCAGGTTCCATTCTCTTTGAGTTCATTCTGTCATCCACAACGCTCTCCCGTAGTCTCCCGTCTATGTGACTTTGGTATTAGTGTCTTTTGATCGGTTAGGCTAGTGTACCTGGTGTCGGAACAGATTGAGTTACTTTGATTCGGTACGGAACACCTCGGTGGGTTCTGTCTGCCCAGTACCACCTCTCCAGACTGTCTTACACTAGGTGACCTCTTCCCTTACCGTTTGGTGAAGTCGTAAGAACGGAACTCTTGGGTACTTGTCATACTTTTCCGTTTTACTATTCTATGGCTTTCTCCTTGAGGGGTCCAGCCATTCACGGGTTATACGATAACCTCTAGTCACCTCTTTGTTGAGGTCTTTCTTACTTCCCTACCTCGGTTTCGTTTTTGTTGTGAGTCGACACCTACACTGACTACTACCTTCGTTCCAGACGACTACATTTCTCGTTATAACGTAGTCAAGTCAAGTTAAGTAAAGTCAAGTCAGTGAGTCAGCACAGACTGAGAAACGCTGGGGTACTTAGTGTCGTGCGGTCCGGAGGGACAGGTAGTGGTAGAGGGCCTCAAGTGAGTCTGAGTGCAGGTAGCTCAGACACTATGGTAGGTCGGTAGAGTAGGACCCAGCAGGGGAAGAGGAGGACGGGGGTTAGAGAGGGTCGTAGTCTCAGAAAAGGACCTTACAATCCAGGTACTTAGTTCCGTTTAACCTTCACCAGTTTGTCCTCTATCGTTCTCACTTGTAGTGTCAGATCCTTAGTCGTTTGATTTTACCTGACCTTACCCACTTAAATTGAGTCTACTGGTCATATAGATGATGACGTCCGTCCTTAGGGAATCTTCTTTACCTCATCGGTANCTGGGGTACTTAGTGTCGTGCGGTCCGGAGGGACAGGTAGTGGTAGAGGGCCTCAAGTGAGTCTGAGTGCAGGTAGCTCAGACACTATGGTAGGTCGGTAGAGTAGGACCCAGCAGGGGAAGAGGAGGACGGGGGTTAGAGAGGGTCGTAGTCTCAGAAAAGGACCTTACAATCCAGGTACTTAGTTCCGTTTAACCTTCACCAGTTTGTCCTCTATCGTTCTCACTTGTAGTGTCAAATCCTTAGTCGTTTGATTTTACCTCACCTTACCCACTTAAATTGAGTCTACTGGTCATATAGATGATGACGTCCGTCCTTAGGGAATCTTCTTTACCTCATCGGTAGTACCAGTTGTTTTCTCAGGCTTTAAGTCATGAACCTACGTTAGAGTTTTCGTTGTCTTACTAGAGACAAGTAAAGGTTTCGTTTGGTAAGTTATAGTGGCATTAGGTTCGGATACGGGGTTGGTCATTGTGACTTCTTCGACTTCAACTTACCAAGATACTTCTGGATGTTCTGGAAAATCTTGATTGTGGGTTTTTTCTCCAGGAAAAGTAATATCCCCTGACCTTACATTTTCATCCTTCAGTTCTTTGTGGACCTCATTGTCCGTTTAAACCGGAACCTCATACCTTACTTCGTCCCGTTTCCGATTGTCTCAAAACGGTTCTCTTGCGTGACCAGTATCGTCTGTGGGAGAAGGTTGTTGTGTTCTCTTCTGAGATGTGTACCCGTAGTGGTCTACCAGTTGTGGTTTTAGTCTGACTAATATAAGAAACGTCGGTTTTTACCTCTTCGAAATATCAGTAGTTTTTGTTCTGGTCCTAGACTGACACTGAGTCTAGTACTTGAGGAATAGCGGTTTAAGTCTGAATTTAACTTCTTTCATCCCTTTTGGTGATCTGGTAAGTCCATACTGGATTTAGTTTAGGGAATGTTAATACGTCACCTTTACTCTTTATCTAAATTCCCTGATCTAGACTATCTCACGGACTACTTGATACCTGCCTTCAAACACTGTAACATGTCCTCTGTCCCTCGTTCTGGTAAGGGTACCTTTTCTTTACGTTTTGTTTCACCGACAGACCCCTCCGGAATGTTTATCGACACTTTCCTTCTCTTCGTTTTTCGTTTCCTCTTTTCCTTTCTATATTCGTAGACTTACGTCTCAAGGTTTCTTCTCGTTCCTCTCTATTCTTTCTGAAGGAGTCACTAGTTACGTTTCTTTATCTCTTGTTATCTTACCCTTTCTGATCTCTAGAGAAGTTCTTTTAATCTCTATGGTTCCCTTGTAAAGTACGGTTCTACCCGAGCTATTTCCTGTCTTTACCATNCACCGACAGACCCCTCCGGAATGTTTATCGACACTTTCCTTCTCTTCGTTTTTCGTTTCCTCTTTTCCTTTCTATATTCGTAGACTTACGTCTCAAGGTTTCTTCTCGTTCCTCTCTATTCTTTCTGAAGGAGTCACTAGTTACGTTTCTTTATCTCCTCTTGTTATCTTACCCTTTCTGATCTCTAGAGAAGTTCTTTTAATCTCTATGGTTCCCTTGTAAAGTACGGTTCTACCCGAGCTATTTCCTGTCTTTACCATACCTGGATTGTCTTCGTCTTCTGTAATTCTTCTCCACCGTTCTTATGTGTCCTCTTGACATGTTTTTTCTAGAAGTACTGGGTCTAGTAGTGTTACCGCACTTGTGAGTGAATCTCGGTCTGTAGGACCTTACACTTCAGTTCACCCGGAATCTTTCGTAATGATGTCCGCAGTCCCCGCCCCCAGGGTCGACACGAGAGTCCCCAGCGGTAACGCCGACCCTTACGGGTAAAACACCCGAGGACCCAGGGGTAACTAGCCGTAGGTCACTCCCCTCGTCTCCCCACACCTGGTGTCAACCATTTCTCAGACGGACGTCACGTCCTCTGGGATCAAGTCAGGGACCCAGTCCTTCTAGAGGACCTCTTCCTTTACTGTCGGGTGAGGTCACAAGAACGGACCTCTTAAGTCACCTAACTCCTCGGACCAGTAGGTCTCCTGGGTTCTGTACCATCAATGATTATCTGAAGGGTACCATGAAGAAGTAAGGTACACCTGAGGAAGTTCCCGTCACTCATAGTGTCGAAGGGAACTTGAAGTAGACTTTATATATCCACCTGATATTTCTTTCGACTCGTGTCTTCTTACCTACGGAAACTTGACACCACAACCTCTTCTGAGAACTGTTAGGGAACCTGACGTTCCTTTAGGTTGGTCAGGTAGGATTTCCTTTATTCAAGACCCACAAGTAACCTTCCTGACTACAACTTCGACTTTGAGGTTATAAAACCGGTGGACTACGTTTCTCGACTGAGTAAACTTTTCTGGGACTACAACCCTTTCTAACTTCCGTCCTCCTCTTCCCCTGCTGTCTCCTAATCTACCAATCTACCGTAGTGGTTGAGTTACCTGTACTCAAACCCATTTGAGACCCTCAACCACTACCTGTCCCTCCGGACCGCATGACACCAAGTACCCCAGTGTTTCTCAGTCTGTGTCGACTCGTTGACTTGACTTGACTTGTCTTGTCTTTTTGTTTACGACAAGTTCCTGTGACTTTCTTGGGATTACAACTTTTAGTCTAGACACAACACTCGTTACGAATCTTTAGGTACTCAACTTCGTATCATAATATGGACAGTAGGAACATCAAGGAAGTCACTTTATACAACTCTTTTCGAGAAGTAAGTACCATATCTAAGTACTTCTTCGATTTATCGTAATTAGGAAATACAACTGTTGACACTTAAATTTAGAGAACACTTAGGATACACTGTTGGTGTGTATGGTTGTACTAAATAATCATAATATAGTTATAAAAATCAGGAGAACATAAAGTTGATTTTTATAGTTATATGTTAACATGTACTTCAGTTCTGTATTTTAGTCCCGTCTATGTTTTATAAGGTAAGAAAGTCTTTTCCTTGCTTTTTAGATACACGAAACGGATAACGTAAAAATACATAATCTAGGAATTCATAAAATAAGTGGTATGGGTTGACTTACTAAGTGTTTACAAAGTCTCTCCTTTCCTAGTAAAGAGGAATTGTTACTCATCAAGTTGAGGAGAGTTTCGTTTATGGTCTGCCATTATTGATACTTCCTACTTCAACTAATAAGTATAAATATAATGAGTAAGCGATCGAACTGTTTTCATGATCTAGATAATGGTGTAAATAAAATTATATAGACGTACACTTTCACTTTCACCGAGCCAGTAAGGACTGAGAAACACTGGGGAACCTGATATGTCAGGTACCCTAAGAGATCCGGTCTTAAGACCTCACTCATCGGATAGGGAAGAGGTCCCCTAGAAGGACTGGGCCCTTAGCCCGGTCCGAGAGGACGTAACGTCCGCCTAAGAAATGGTTGACTCGAGAACCCTGAAGGGACCACCGAGTCGACATTTCTTATAGACGTATTGACAGATGTTTAAACCTTAATCGTTAGACAGACACTCGTCCTGATCAGTATTCGTCGAAGACACTATTTTGTCTTCGTACAAACAGACTGAAAGAAGATGTTCCTAGAAAGTGACAAGAACACGATCATTTGTACCTTTCATAATTTAAGTCAAAGATTTACTCTTAATGTCACTTTTTGATTACCGATTATAGTGTCGACCGGTAAATTCATGAATTACCCTCTCCGTTAGGATCGAGATGGTTCATCATCGGTAGTACTTTAATCGATAACAGTAACATCGGTACAAGGAACTGAAACATCACAATAAACGACTCAATAAGTTCTTATACGGAAGTGGGACAGTTATTGTGTATAAAGGTATTGTGTATCGCTACGTGATTTGGTTACACGTAGGATGTCATTTAGGGTCGGGGCTACAGAATATCCTCGGAGAGGCCGGTAACAGTATTCACTCAGATTAAAACACACTCTGGTACTTTTGAGTCACAAAAATAATACGAACACGAACACTGCCCTCCAGACTCTTCCGTGAAGACTTCCAAATCAGGATGGTCAGCAACAGTAAACATATCTCAGAAGTTTCCAAATTAGTGACTCCACAACGAAGATGTGAACATGATCCGACTCGTCGTTGTACGGGAAGGAGGGATTCACGTCATCTTTAGTAAGGGTGAAGGGTCGTACAGACGGAAGACAGAAGGCCTCATACATAACGAACTCGAGTGGTGTCGGACCATCCACCTTTAGCAGTCTTATAAGATCTTGGGGAAAAATAACGTCAGAGAAGTCCTCCAATGTTGACGACGTTTGGAATCCTAAAATGTTTCGTGAAAAATGTTGGAGTCTACTTCCTCTTCAGTTGTGAGCACTGTCAGTGTCTGAATGTACCGGACCTGCACTAACACCCGAAACGAAAGTATTAGTAGGACAAAGAATATGGTTGTTTTTACAGTGACATAAAAAAAAGAGTAGTAAATTAGAAACTACAAAAAATCTATATAATACCTAAAAGGATATATAGAAGTGAATAACTACTTCCAGAATACAATCATCATCGATGATTTTGACTGAAGGTCAGTCAATCGACACCATCTTATCCTTTTTCTTACTGGTTGACATATAATAATTGTAATACATAACTATATAATAATCAAAATAACAAACGTCCGTAGGTTAAGATTGAGAGACTTTCTTTGTAAGTCTTTTTAGTACAGCAAAACTTACAGGTAAACTGATATATCCTCGTTCCGTTACAATAATGTATTTTAACAAATCAAAGGTAATGCAAAGAGGACAAATTACATCTATAGTCGGAAACCAAGATAGTGATCGTAACGTTCATTTGTTTTTAATTAACTTTCTTTCTTTCGTAGTGATGTTCGTTACGATCACCTCCACTACCTTAAGGTCAACTCGATAAAGTTTAGGACCTTCTACTACGACACTTTCACGACGTGAGTTATACGGTTGTTTAAACCTTTTGAGTCGTCACCGGGGTCCTGACCTTTTATAGTCAAAAGTAAGGTTAGGGTTTCTTTCCGTTACTGTTTCTTACGAGTTTGATAGTGTGTTAACGTGAGTAAAGTGTGTGATCATTTCATTACGAGTTTTAAGAGGTTCGGTCCGAAGTCGTTATGTACTTGACACTTGAAGCTCTACAAGCTCGACCAAAATCTTTTCCGTCTCCTTGGTCTCTAGTTTAACGGTTGTAGCCGACCTAGAAGTTTTTTCGTTCTCTCAAGGTCTTTTTGTAGATAAAGACGAAATAACTGATACGGTTTCGGAAACTGACACACCTAGTGTTATTTGACACCTTTTAAGACTTTCTCTACCCTTATGGTCTGGTGGACTGGACGGAGAACTCTTTGGACATACGTCCAGTCCTTCGTTGTCAATCTTGACCTGTACCTTGTGGTCTGACCAAGGTTTATCCTTTTCCTCATACGGTTCCGACATATAACAGTGGGACGAATAAATTGAAGATACGTCTCATGTAGTACTCTTTGTGACCCGACCTCCTTCGTGTTCGACCTTAGTTCTAACGGCCCTCTTTATAGTTATTGGAATCTATACGTGTACTGTGGTGGGAATACCGTCTTTCACTCCTCCTTGATTTTTCGGAGAACTACTTTCACTTTCACCTCTCACTTTTTCAACCGAATTTCGAGTTGTAATTCTTTTGCTTCTAGTACCGTAGACCAGGGTAGTGAAGTACCCTTTATCTACCCCTTTGTCACCTTTGTCGTCGACTGATAAAACCCCCCGAGGTTTTAGTGACGTCTACCACTAACGTCGGTACCTTGATTTTCTGCGAATGAGGAACCTTCCCTTCAATACTGGTTCGATCTGTCGTATAATTTTTCGTCTCTAGAATGAAACAGTTGTTTCCAGATGGATCAGTTCCGATACCAAAAAGGTCACCAGTACATACCTACACTCTCAACCTGACACTTCTTTCGACTCGCAGTTTCTTAACTACGAAAATTTGACACCACAACCTCTTCTGAGAATTCTCAGGGAACCTGACGTTCCTCTAGGTTGGTCATGTAGGATTTCCTCTAGTCAGGACCCACAAGTAACCTTCCTGACTACGACTTCGACTTTGAGGTTATGAAACCGGTGGAGTACACTTCTCAACTGAGAAACCTTTTGTGGGACTACGACTCTCCCTGACCCTCGTCCTCCTCTTCCCCTGCTATCTCCTACTCTACCGACCTACCGTAGTGGTTGAGTTACCTGTACTCAAACGTATTTAAGGCCCTCAACCACTACCTGTCCCTCCGGACCACACGACGTTAAGTACCCAACGTTTCACAGTCTGTGCTGACTCGCTGACTTGGCTGACCAGAACGGAACCCTGACAACACGACAGACACTTACACAGTACATCGAACGACTACACAATGTCGCTCGCATATGACTCCGAATTCCAGTCATTTCTTAGATGGACACTGTCCCAGTTAAGGATCAGTCCAACTACTTTTCAGGTCCCAGGGGCTCCACTTCTTACCCCAGACCCCGAGGGTTCCTCCTCTCTTCCTAGACTCCTAGAGTTCCTCCTCTTTTCCTGTTTGTAAAAAAAGATGTGACGAAACAGAATCAGTTATATTGTTCCATAGAACGAGCTCTATACAAAGAGGAACAGTTCTTGGAAGACTGATTAGAACAATAGAATTTCGAACATATGACACCCTCACCCAGACCATTCTGGAAAGATAACAATCAAGATTAGAACAATTAAATTCTACACACAACATCCTCACCCAGACTATTTTCATTTATTCCGGAACGATTCTGATCACTCCCCCCGTGAGAGACAGGGGGAAGACTACAGATACAGTCTTCGAGAGGGACAGGGAAAAGTATGAAATTATTTTGAGACGATGTGTTTTGGAGAACTCACCAGTTCGGAGTAGGGACCAGAGTTTCGGATTAGAAGAAGACTTTAGTGCTTAGACGGTGGCAAGTGTCATTCGATAGTCGCCGTTACGTCCTCTGTGTCCAAACTAGGGACCCAACCTTCTAGGGTGCCTCTTCTCTTACGTTGGGTGAGGTCATAAGAACGGACCTCTTAGGGTGTCTGTCTTCGGACCGTCCGATGTCAGATACCCCAGTGCTTCTCAGCCTATGTTGACTCGTCGATTGTGAATGAATTCCAGATTCTCTTCAGATGAACGGGTGGTAGATCCTGGGTAAACCAAGATTTGTCAAATACGACACAGGAACTAGTAAGAAAGTTTCCAAGACGGGACGGGGGAAGGGAGGGCAAAATAATGGGACTTTATACAGTGGAATCGTGTAACTGTTATAGAATAGGAAATTCTATTTCCTTAAACTCTTTGTCTTTGTCCTTCCAACGAGACTAGAGTGGTAAGAAGGGACTTTCGTCCTCTATTTAGAGGGAAACTTTCTACAGAAGGGACACGACCCTTCTTTCCTCTGTAAGAACAGTGGTCTCTGTCCCTTAAATCCCGGTTCTTCCGACAGATTTGTTTTGAACAATGCAGAAGTGGTCCAATGATAGGAGTCGGGTTTGGTGAACAGTTAAGAAGTGTTTACATAACGAAGAAACAGATCTTTCATATTTTCAAAGAACCAGACAAGTGAAGAAACTCAGAGTACAGAGACACCTTGAGGGTATCCACATAGACGCGTATACATTAAATTTAACAAAAAGAGAACAATTGGATAGAAAATAATATCCCATCAGAGTCGGTTCTTGGATCTTCCTATTTCCCTTTTAATATCGAGGAAGGGATACTTCCTGGGCGTTCGAGTATGTTTTAGGATGTCTTCCATCGAAGTTAGACCATAACGTCACCTCGAGGTCTCTCATGTAACGCGGAGTCTCAGACAGGACTAGACTCCGTTACTTGGGCCAAGGTCACAGTAACCGATTTTCGGGGTGTCCTATTTAAAGGTCCAGAAAGTCCGAGAGACGTGTCCACCGACTTACATCGGGTCCCGTCAGGAGGTTTCTTCTCAGAGTACACTTAGTGTCCATAGACTTCAGTATTGGCGGCTCCGACTCCGACGCCCACTTCCACTTCAACTTCAGTTACTCAGGGCAGGCTGAGAAACGTTGGGGCACCTGACATCCGATGATCCGAGGAGGCAGGTACCCTAAGAGGTCCGTTCTTATGACCTCACCCAATGGAAAGGAAGAGGTCCCCTAGAAGGGCTGGGTCCCTAGCTTGGACCCAGAGAACGTAACCTCCGTCTGCGAAATTGGAGACTCGGTGGTCCCTTCGGGTCCTCCGACGCCTCCCCGACCATTTCGTAAAAATGATCTCCACAAGACGGGACGGGAAGTCCGAAATGGACTTTTCTTCTCTACTATTCCTCATAAGAGACACTGACCCGACCCCTGGGATTTTTCGGACTCACACGAGTCTGAGTCAATACTACGACGGGGACTAACAAACCGAAGATGGAGCTCCTCCGGAAGTAGTGTCGACAGACTTTGACTTTGTCCTCCCTTCCCTTGTCGTACGTTTTCTTACTGTATCGGACTCCTGTGCTGTGTTTGACTAATCTTGGTTTATCCAGGTTCTACCATCTGTTCAACGGAAGGTGATCTGGAACTCGGAGTTGTGTGTCAGTAACATTGTAACCCGAAGGAACCATGGAGTCAGTCACTTCTTAGACGGACGTTACGTCCTCTGGGTACAAGTTGGGGACCCTGTCCTTCTAGGGGACCTCTTCCCTTACCGTTGGGTGAGGTCATAAGAACAGACTCTTAAGGTACCTGTCTCTTCGGACCACCCGATGTCGTCAGGTACCCCAGAGTTTCTGAGTCTGGGCTGACTCGCTGATTGTGAAAGTGAAAGTGTCCCCGGTTCTGTCAAGGTTCCGGGTGGTCTTTCCAGTTTTTCACCCACCACCGGGTTAAGGACCTTTAGGGGTTGGAAAGGGGGTTTAAGGGGTTGAGTAATCGGATACTTTAGTGGGTTGGGATATTTTGACTGTTGGGGTATGAGACCACAAGGAGAACGGAAGACTCTACCCGGTATGAGACAGACGCCTCACACAAGAGAGATTTATTTAGGTGAACAATGGATAGTGAAACAGAGAGTAACTTAAGACAGAAGTTACTCTGTAGTCCTTAGACTCGAAGGTTGAGACACGGGATACTGTCAGATCTCCTCACCCTACCCCATCCCCTACCCTCTCTCCAACTTCTCCCTCCCTTGTATACATTTGGAAACTGACTAAGTTCAACAACATACCCGTCTTTGGTTGTACTATAACATTTCGTTAATAGGAGGTTAATTTCCAACTTTTTTTCTTAGACTCAGAGTAATTCAGGGTTCTGGTCCACCCTAGAGTCAATCTTCTGGTACCCAAGTTCAGGGTGCTACCCAAGTTCAGGGTTAGTCTCCACCACGTCAAACTTTTGGCCCCGAAGGACCGTACAAGACGGGAGGACTCCCTCTGGGGGTCACCTCGAGTGGAGGCACAGACTTCTCACACACACCAGACAAATGAAGACTACCTCAGTCATTGCCAATAGTGCAAAGTTTGAAACCCAAACGTCCTAGTCTCCTAAATTCTTATGGTGGATCCACCGGTACAGAAAATTTCCCTTAATAACAATTAAACGTGAAGGGACTCTCCGGAGGGTTAAGTGACCACGATACACTAAGGTTGTTTAGGGAGTCTCTTCGGTTTGGGAGTGTGATTTCGGTGACTTGTCCGGAGAGGGGTGGACTTAAGGAGAGGGGCTGAGATTGATGGGGAGACAGTGGCACTAAGGAAACTGAAGACCGGGAACCTAAACAGAAAGGCAGGAAGACGGGAAGATGCTCGGGCCACTTGTCAACAACCCCGACCGTGGCGACTCTGTGTCCACCCCGGTGGACAGGGACGGTCCGGGAAGACGGGTGGAGGTCGCCGACAATCGACCACGCGTAAAGTTTCCGGACTCGTCTCACCCCCTTGGTCCTCCCCTCTCCTGGTCCGGGACGGTCCGGTCGGTCCGGACTACCCGGTCGTCGGTAGTAGTCGGACAGGACCTTTTAGTCTGACTCTTAAAAATCAGTTCGGGTTTAGTGCCTAGGACAGTCCTTAGTAGGTCTAAGTTTAAGGTTCAATACAAATGTAAAGACCTCGAAGTCTTACACGACTTCGAACAAGGATGTACTTACACAAAAATTTTAGGAGAAAGGTTATCGACTAAATTGAAGTTGTATTTTTTTCCTTCCTTTTTTTTTTCCTCCTTTTTTCTTTTGTCTGAAAGGGGACTACACCATCACAAAGATATGGAATGTGATCTTTATAATGTCCTAAGGACTCCAGTTTAACCTTGGACCGGATCGAAACGACCTATGTGTCCTCCGGTACACCGTGTGTAACATGACGACGTTAACAATGGGACGTCGAGCTTCGTGTTTCTACAACACGATACGAAAATAAAGGAACTCCTAAAACCAATAAAAATAAATAGTGTAATTATACTCGTAAATTTATGTTTATACCTCTCGTGGTTTCTTAAGGAAAGGTACCAAATTAGGGTCCTGTAAAACACTTCTTTTTGTCAAAGACCCCCTCTACGACAATTAGTAAAACTCAACGGTCGTAATTGGTTCCCTTTGGTACATAAACAATAAATACATTAAAAATAGTGTATTCCTTTACAAATATTAATTTTATGGTTCGTCAGTTTATGTAATATCTCATTTTATATATTTCTCTATTCGTAATATACACTACTTTACAAATAGAAGAGTGAATTGTAAAGGAAGCTAGGTTTCTTAGTCGTGACTGACAAATCCCTATTACTACTTTACTACACACTCATTCGTACCTGTTAGTTGATTATAAACTGACCCCTCGGTTCTTATGAGTTGTCCCTCTCCTGTCAGAGAAGCTGTTTGCCACAACCTTTTTAACCTAGTCAAGTCAAGTCAAGTCAGCGAGTCAGAACAGGCTGAGAAACGCTGGGGTAATTAGTGTCGTGCGGTCCGGAGGGACAGGTAGTGGTTGAGGGTCTCAAGTGAGTCTGAGTGCAGGTAACTCAGTCACTACGGTAGGTCGGTAGAGTAGGAGACAGTAGGGGAAGAGGAGGACGGGGGTTAGGGAGGGTCGTAGTCTCAGAAAAGGTTACTCAGTTGAGAAGTGTACTCCACNATCGTAGTAAGGAAGGTTTCTTTAGGGTCCCAACTAGAGGAAGTCTTACCTGACCAACCTAGAGGAACGTCAGGTTCCCTGAGAGTTCTCAGAAGAGGTTGTGGTGTCAAGTTTTCGTAGTTAAGAAACCGTGAGTCGGAAGAAGTGTCAGGTTAAGAGTGTAGGTATGTACTGGTGACCTTTTTGGTATCGGAACTGATCTACCTGGAATCAGCGTTTCATTATAGAGACGAAAACTTATACGATTAACCTATTAGTATACGTTTTCTTACGTTAACCTGGGGACGAAATGTGGTGAGTGTCTTTAGTTCAACTCCTGAAGGGACAACCATGTCACCTATTCTTAGGTGGACGGTTACGTCCCTTGTGACCAAGTCAGGGACCAGACCCTTCTAAGGTGTACGGTATCTCGTTGATTCGGGTGCACGGTGTTGATGACTTCGGGTGCCCAGATCTCGGGCACGAGACGTTGTTCTCTTCGGTGACGTTGCTCTTCGGACGTGTGGCGTCACTTCTCATCGGGGGTGAGTCGTGTCGATCTCTTTCGGACTCGTGTCGTTGTCTTCTGGGTCGTGTCGGTTTTTATCTGATCAGTTAAGGTTTTTAATTCAACTTTACCTAATTTCTGAATTGACATTCTGGACTTTGACATTTTGGGAATCCTTTTTTGTGTCCCCTTTAGTATCGGAACTGATCTACCTGGAAACAACTTTTTCATTACAGAGACGAAAAATATACAACAGATCCCACCAGTATTGAAGAGAAGGTTCCTCATTCGCGGAAAATTAAAGTACAGACGTCAGTAGTAGATGTCACTAAAACCTTGGGATCTTTTATTTCAGACGGTGACAAAGGTGAAAAAGAGGTAGATAAACGGTACTTCACTACCCTGGCCTACCGTAGAAACAAAAGACTTACAACTCGAAACCTTTTTTTTTTTTTTTCGAAGACGTATCGTTTTTTTTCGAAGACGTATCGTTTTTTTTCGTTAGTTGTTTTACTCTTCGTTGGACACCTCATCCTCTTTTAGAAACGTTTGGTAGATAGACTATAAGTTCTTTGAGTATCTTGAGTTATCTTTTTTATTATTATTACATTAAATTTTCACTCGTCTTCTGGACTTATCTATCAAAGGGTTTCTTCTGAAGGTTTACCGATTTATATACAAATTGTAGTGATCAGTAGTCAAGTCAAGTCAGTAGTCCCTTTACGTTTAGTTTTGGTGTTACTCTATAGTGAGTGTAGACAATCTTACCGACAATGGTTTTCTGTCTATTGTTTACGACTCCTCACACACCTCTTCTCCCTTGGGAGTACGAGACAACCACCGTTACATTTAACCACGTCGGTGATACCTTTTGCCATACCTTCAAGGAGTCTTTTACTTACTATCTGGATGGTACATCAGGTCGTTAAAGTGAAGACCTGTACTTAGGTTTCCTTTACTTTAATGATAGAGTTTCTTTCTAGAGATGAGGGTACAAGTAAGGTCATAATAAGTGTTCCGTACCTTTGTTCACAGACAGCTGTCTACTTACTTGTGTATTTTGCGCCGTGTACATGTTTGTTACTCTATAATAAGTCAGTCAGTACTCTGTCTTCCTTTAGGACGGTAAGTGTTGTCGTATGTATCCGGGACTCCAGTAATACAATGCATTTGATTCA
Source organism: Capra ibex (assembly GCA_006410555.1). Classification (NCBI taxonomy): domain Eukaryota; kingdom Metazoa; phylum Chordata; class Mammalia; order Artiodactyla; family Bovidae; genus Capra; species Capra ibex. Next base: position 44,304,453 of record SJYO01034137.1, read on the forward strand.
GTCTGTCCCTTTCTGTTTAGGACACACTAGAATGAGTACACACTAGATTTTATTGGTTTGAACCTAACCACCAGGTTATCGATTCTGAAACAAGAGGGTTACGTCCCCCGGTCCAAGTTAGGGAGGGACCGGTCCTTCGTGCTAGGGTGTACGGTGATGATTCTCAAACGTACGACGTTGATTTCTAGGACGTACGGTGTCATTTCTGACTTCTAGGACTTGGGGTGTTGCTTCTGGGTCGTGTCAGTCTATTTATTGTGAAAAAATTATTTTATTTTATTGGTTCTTTTATCTTACCACCAACGGTCCCTGACTTTACACCTCTTTACCGTTCCACAACTAATTTCCCACATTTGAAGGTGAATATTCTACTTATCCAAGACCCCTTAGATTACATGTCGTACCACTGGTATCGATTGTTATGACGTAATGTGTAAACTTTTAACGATGCTCTCATATAGAATTTACAAGAGTGGTGTTTTTCTCCCTTTTCCATTAATATACTCCATTACCTCCAATTGAGTCTCTTCCGTTGGGTGAGGTCATGAGAACGGACCTTTTAGGGTACTTGCCTCCCCAGACCATCCGACGTCAGGTACCCCAGCGATCCTCAGCCCGTGCTGACTCGTTGAAGTGAAAGTGAAAAGTGAAAGTACGTAACCTCTTCCTTTACCGTTGGGTGAGGTCACAAGAACGGACCTCTTAGGGTCCCTGTCCCCTCGGACCATCCGACGGCAGATACCCTAGTGTGTCTCAGCCTGCTGACTTCGCTTAATCGTCGTTACCTCCAATTGATTTACATGACATTAGTAGAAGGCTATATACACATAGTTTAGTAGTGCGATATGTTGGAATTGAATGTGTTACTGTTTAGTTAATATAGAGTTAAATTTTTTTTTCTTTATCCCATACACACACACGAACTTCGTTCTCTAATTTCTTTTATTAAGAACGTTTGACGGACCCGGTGTTATTCACGATTTTATACCATCAATTGATACCTATTTTATAAAAATTCAGAGTACCAGTTAATTTAAAACGTTTCAAAATAAATTTGTTTTAATTCGTCATAGAAATGACGTCGCACGGAGTCTCAGTAAATATACGATTAAGGACGAGTTCGGACGAAATAGGGGTCTAAGTGACAACCTTAGGATTACGGGTTACTCTGTCACACTCCTCCACCCCGGTAACACTCTACTAACCCAGGACTCCCACGTCGGAAGAGTTTACTTTGTGTGTTGAGAGATCGGGGAAGATGGGTCATCTCTATGTAGGTCTTCGAACCTCAGACCGTCCTCTAGAATCGGTCTTGGACTGGTGCGATCGTGACCCTACAACTACATCTCCAAGTCTTGTTCAGAAGGGTTTCATTCAGTAAAAACTTACTCCTAATAAAACTCGATTTCCGTTAGTTCTGGGACGTCAAGTTCTCTTTGATACCGGAGAGGGAATTGTTAGACCTTCTTGAAGTCAACCCCTAATAAGGGTTTTTTCTGAATAAAGGTCTCCATTTAAAAATAGGTTCACCGGGGTAGTTATACCGTCCCGTTTGTAGATTATGGTTTATAGAGAAGAATAGTACGACACTTACTAGGAGGACAGGATCCTTCGGGGATAGGATAAGGAATCGAGGTGCACTGTGTATGTGGAGTAAAATGGAAAGACAGAAACTTAGGGAGTACATACACCCCAAGGGCATGTATACTTTAATTGAAGATAAAAGAGGACAATTAACAGAGTACAGTCAAATTATGGATCTAGTCAGTCTTCTTATCCTCCCATCTCCTTTAAAAGAAGGAGGGGTTGTAACCTTAAAGTCGGAGATGTTGACAACAAACGTTCGATAAGTCAAACACCATAAAACAATATTATCGGGGTTGTCGATTCTGTAATTATATGTAACACTTGAGCCTCTCCTTACCACATTACTCTGAGTACTTGTATCTTAGGAAACAAATACATTTCTGGATGACAAGAAACCTTGTGTGAAACCTTTTGAGAATAAACTGTGTAAATCTTTACTTCGAAGTAAGTCATCACTTTATGTAAATTTTGAGTCATAGATAATGGTCAAGTATCAAATACTTTGTTTCTAAAAAGTGAGGGTAAATGGACGGTGTTAATCGATAAAAACAGATAAACAGATAAAGTAATCAGACACTAGTTAACATGTTTAAAACCGTCTTCCTCCGGAACAGTCACCTAAAATTTATATAAAAGTTCCCACCAAAAATAACCTATAATTTTATATAATACATGATATATGTTATATACACACTCACACACAATCAGTGAGTCAACACAGGCTGAGAAACACTGGTGCACCTGACATCGGGCGATCCGAGGAGACAGGTACCCTAAGAGGTCCGTTCCTATAACCTCACCCTACGGTAGGGGAAGAGGTCCGTTAGAAGGGTTGGGTCCCTACATCATGTATGATATAAAATATGTTAAACATGTTAACACTTTTTAGAAGTAAAGATATATATATCAGTGATATATATATATCATATATCACTATGACCCCAAATTTTACATAAAGGGAAGACTTATTTCAAAGTGAAGACTTACCTAAAACCCGAAGGGACTACCGAGTCAAGTATTTCTTATGCGGACATTACGTCCTCTGGGGTCAAGCTAAGGACCCAGCCCTTCTAGGAGACCTTTTCCCTATCCGATGGGTGAGGTCATAAGAACCCCGAAGGGAACACCGAGTCGACCATTTCTTAGGCGGACGTTACACCCTCTGGACCCAAGTTAGGGACCCAATCCTTCTAGGGGACCTCTTCTCTTTTCGATGGGTGAGGTCATAAGGTCGGATCTCTTAAGGAACCTGACGTATCAGGTACCCTACCGTTTCTCAGTCTGTACTGACTCTCAGAAAGTGAAATCGAAAGACTTACCCAAAATATTCTCAAAGGGTTTCACACAAGGTCTCTTGACGGTCAGAATTGTATGTATTATATACACATGTATACATTATGTCACATAACGTATTAATCATATACATGTGTATGTATGTTATATCTACGTAATAAATAATCATATATGAATGTACATACATACATACCCCGAAGGGTCCACCACGATCACCATTTCTTAGGTGGAAAGTTATGTCCTCTGTTCTCAGCGTCCAAACTAGGGACCCAGTTCTTCTAGAGGACCTCCTCTCGTGCCGTTAGGTAAGGTCATAAGAACGGACCTCTTGAGGTACCTATCTCCTCGGAACGTCCGATATCGGGTATCCCAGCGTTTCTTAGCCTGTCCTGACTTCTCTGAATCATACGTTCGTGTATACATGCATATATATGAATTCATTTCGGAAAAAAAGGAGGAAAGTGATAATACCAAAGGAAATTGAACCGTTTAAACTTACTTATTACTTCTCTAATTTAATCGTAACTCGATTCCATTAAACCCCCTTTATTCCTGTAAAAATTTTCTCTTTTAGGAAAGTTGAGTCAAAACTTCCTTACTATTTTACTTTATTTTAAAAATATTGAATATACCGTCAGAATTTAAAGAAATTTTATACTCGTCAACTAAACTGATTCGTACTTTAAAATTAACCGTGATTCATGAAGCAGAGTACAGCGAGGAAGAAAAATAAAAAAGTGGAAAACGTTTAAAGTGGGGAACGACTGTCGGAACAGTCTTGACAGAGATTAGGAATTACACTCGATATTCGAGAAGTGTCTCGTTTACGACGACCAGTAGACACACCATGTGTACAAATCAGTAATTTTGATGGTCAGTCGATATACGTCGTCCCGTTTTTTCAAACAGATTTAATACTTAAACTCCAGGAGTTTTAGGACTTCATGAAAACTTCAATAACTTATAATTCAATACATGTCAATTTTTAAAAATGTATCGTAAAGGGTTTTACGTCGCATGTTTTGAGATTAAGGAGTCCGACGATTGTCCCACCAGCTATTGTCTCAAAGAAACCAGTTTATCCAGACCTTTTTAACCAAATTTGGTTTCGAAGAGATTGAGAGACACTACGTACTGGTCACAAAGAAAGTAAGACAAAAAGAGTCCGGTAAAAACAGTTTATATTATTTTGATCAGTGGTTTATTTACTTTAAATAATGTCAGTTGTTTGAAAAAGGACGGTTTAAAGAGATTTCAAAGATTTACGAATGAGACAAGTAAAGTTATGAATAGTCATTGGTCATGCTTTTGTTAAGGTTGTGAGTTGACTGGATTAGGTGTCTGGTATAAAATTCAAAATTTCTTCACATTTACATAATGTTTTCATGAAGGGCCTCTAAAATTATATGATTACCCGTGACATTTAGATGTTCTCTATATAAGGTGCACATTGTAAAACCTTTAAAAGGGTCAATTCGCGTGTCTTGGAGAAGTAAACCAACCAAAATGGTCGTATAGGATACTCTAGACACAAGACACCCTTTGTGAAACTCTTTTCTAAAATTCACACAAAACAATTTGAGATGAAAGGGTTTTTGATATCGAGGTACGTACAGTATATTCAATGCAAAACGAAGGGTCGTGTAGACATAAACATCTGTTAGGGGTCAATAGATTTTTCTCTGCCTACCTACCTATCTGTCTACCTTTTCTTCCTCTTTCCTTTTTTCCCTCCTTCCTCTTCCCCTCCTTCCTTCCCTTCCTCCCTCGCTGTCTTTCTTCCTTCCTTTTGGAATTCGTTGTCCGCGAATTAATATATTAACGGTTTCCCTTCTTTTATGAGACTCTCGATTTTTAATAAACTTTCAACGAAGACAGTGATCCGTTAAAAGAAAGACTTCGTGAAAGAAAAAATTTAAGACTTTTCATCAACGGTCTATAGGACTGTACACTACGATTTGTATCTTGGGTGGTCTTATGGTAGCGAGTACAAGACCCTTACACGATTAAGTATTACTCACCTTCGAGTAGTCAGACTAAGAAACACAGGATTTTCAAATCCTCCGATTTTACATCCCCGTCCACCAGTCGGTCCGAGGACGTACTAAAGTAAAAAAAAATTAACCTCCTATTAACGAAATGTTTCAACACAACCAAAGACGTCATGTTGTTGTGCTTAGCCGATATTGGTTTACCCGAAAGGACTTCCGAGTCTCCCACTTCTTAGACGGACGTTTCGTCCTCTGTGTCCTCTACGAACAAGCTAAGGACCCAGTCCTTCTAGGGGACCTCCTCCCGTACCGTTGGGTAAGGTCATAAGAACGGACTTCTTAGGGTACCTGTACTTACTCACTCCCTTTCAGTGAGTCAGCACAGACTGAGAAGCGTTGGGGTACCTGATATGTCAGGTACCTTAAGAGATCCGGTCTTATGACCTCACCCTTCGGAAAGGGAAGAAGTTCCCTAGAAGGGTTGGGTCCTTAGCTTGGGTCCAGAGGGCGTAACGTCTACCTAAGAAATGGTCGACTCGGTGTTCCCTTCGGACTCTTATGACCTCACCAATCGGAAAGGGAGAGGTCCCTTAGAAGGACTGGGTCTTTAACTTGACTCCAGAGGACGTAACGTCCGTCTAACGTAGTGTCTTCGGATATTGAGATATTAGTATTTCTTCCTTTAGTCAAGTCAACGAGTCAACACAGGTTGAGAAAAACTGGGGTACTTGACATCGTGTGGTCCGGAGGGACAGGTAGTGGTTGAGGACCTCAAGTGGGTTTCGGTACAGGTAACTTAGTCACTACGGTAGGTTGGTAGAGTAGAAGGTAGTAGGGGAAGAGGAGGACGGGAGTTAGAAAGGGTCGTAGTCTCAGATAAGTTTACTCAGTCGAGAAGCGTAATCCACCGGTTTCATGACTTCAAAGTTGAAGTTGTAGTCAGGAAGGTTACTTGTGGGTCCTGACTAGAAGAAATCCTACCTGACCAACCTAGAGGAACGTCAGTTTCCTTGAGAGTTCTCAGAAGAGGTTGTGGTGTTAAGTTTTCGTAACCACGAGTCGAAAGAAATATCAGATTGAGAGTGTAGGTATGTACTGGTGTCCTTTTTGGTATCGGAACTGATCCATCTGGAAACAACCGTTTCATTACGGAGACGAAAAATTATACGGAAGATCCAACCAGTATTGAAAGGAAGGTTCCTCATTCGCAGAAAATTAAAGTACCGACGTTAGTGGTAGACGTCACTAAAACCTCGGGGGGGTTTTATTTCAGTCGGTGAGAAAGGTGAACAAAGGGGTAGATAAAGGGTACTTCACTACCCTGGTCTACGGTATTAGAAGCAAAAGACTTACAACTCGAAATTCGGTTGAAAAAGTGAGAGGAGAAAGTGAAAGTAGTTCTCCGAGAAATCAAGAAGAAGTGAAAGACGGGTATTCCCACCATAGTAGACGTATAGACTCTAATGACTATAAAGAGGGCCGTTAGAACTAAGGTCGAACACGAAGGAGGTCGGGTCGCAAAGAGTAATACATGATATGTATATTCAATTTATTCGTCTCACTGTTATATGTCGAAACTACATGAGGAAAAGGATAAACCTTGGTCAGACAACAAGGTACAGGTCAAGATTGACAACGAAGGACTGGACTTATGTCCAAAGAGTTCTCCGTCCAATCCACTAGACCATAAGGGTAAAGAAAGTCTTAAAAGGTGTCAAATAACACTAGGTGTGTCTTCCTTTAGTTCCTCATATTTATAAAATGTCCCAACACAATCAAAGACGACATGTCGCTTTACTTGGTCCCCATACATATGTATATATGGGAGGGAGAACCTGGAGGGAGGGTGGAGATGGGGGCACACACACACACACACACACACACACACACACACACACAATCAACGAGTCAGCACAGGTTGAGAAACGTTAGGGTACCTGACATCGGGGGGTCCCAGGATACAGGTTCTCGAAAGGGTCCGTTTTTTCACCTCAGCCATCGGTAAGGAAAGAGGTTCCTATCTTGGTCCCAGAGGACGTAACAGTCTTCCTAAGAAACGACAGACTCGGTTGTCCCTTCGGGGTGTGGTGGAGAGATCCAGTGGCGTTTCGTGTCTTGTCTGGAAGGATACGAAATATCGTCCGAGGGTGATCGGTCGATAACATGGACATATGTACAGTCGCGACGGGAGGGTCAGTGGGGTGGGAAGGGATAGCCGGGACACAGGTGTACAAGCAAGCGATGTAGACACAGAGACAAGGACGGGACGTTTGTCCAAGTAGGAATGGTAAAATCTCAGGTGTACACACAAAATTATATGTTATAAACAAAAAGAGAAACACTAAATAAAGTGAAAAATACTGTCTGAGGTCCAGGTAGGTGTAGAGATAAAAAGGACTTTCTTCCAAAATAACACCTTATGTCGAGTCTTTAATGGATCAATCCTTGTAATAATAATGGATTTTACAGTGACGAGTCACCCAGTAGGTTCCTGGTCTTTGAAGTCGTAGATGATCCTAGCACAATCTTTACGGTTGAGAATCTGGGGTGGTGTCTGGGTAACTTAGTCCACGAAGTACAAATGGCCTAAGTATTCACTAAACAAACGTGGAATTTCAAGTTCTTCGAACTTAGATTGAAATACGAAACGTGTATGTTCACACTTATTTGTAAGTACTGAGTCGGAATTCCCTAAGACAATTTAGTTTAACTCCGACCGACCCATGTTCTGTCATTTAAATCTCTTCCCCCTTTTTTACGTTTTTCCTTTGGACGCCCACTTATGTCTAGTAAGTAGACGATACAAACGTATTTTAACCTAATCGAGAAATACTAAAAAGAAGTTAAACTAAAAATTTACCTCGGTAATAATGAGTCCAGATTCCCCGAGTCTCAATAGTTAGTTGCACGATGACTCTTAATTCTACTGTGGAGGGGGAGAAGGAAGGGGAATTATAAAAAGAAGAAAACCCCCTTCTCCCTCCATCTATTTCTTTTAAAGTTTAAAGTCCCCAGGACTTGACCACCAGACACTAGACCTACGACATATCCCCTCTACAGTCCAGAGACCCCAGGCTGATCGGACCCAAGGTCAGATTTGAGACGTCGACACACCAAAACCCGTTAAGTCAGAGTCTCAAAGTAAAGGAGAAGGTATTTTACTCTTATGACTATGAACATTACAGGAGTCCTCGTTAAGTCTCTATACTTCTGAAATTTCGAGGAGAAATCCCATCCGCTATTACAGTAACATCGTTTACACTTATTAAAAGAGTCTAGATCACAAAGTCCCTCGGAGTTGGGTTAATTGAAGGGGAAGGGGTAGGGTCGGAGGAGGGGTGAGTGAAACACTCGTTACTGTTTGTATGTGACTCACGGAACCCACACGTTCCCTTCACTTATGTATTGTATCGGATGAGACCTTACCAAAGTAGGTCATTCTCCAAGAATACCTCGAGTTTCTAAAGTGTCCAGTAATATTGAAATTTTTATTAAATTCCGTAACTATGGTCCAACAGTTGAAAAACGATAACAATTCTTTTAGCCAAAATTTGTAAGTGGCGGAGATTTTCTTTTCGGATAAATTGTAGTTTTTCAGTCTGTAATATTTTCTGTTAGGAAAATATAACTTATTTAAATTGAGACTTTTTACAACGTAACAAGAAAACAAAAGTGCTATACTTATCAACTTTTGGAAAAGTACCCGGACACCGTAAACCATTGGTGAGGGAAAATTTTTGGGGTCTTCCCGGTTCTTTTCACATCCAAAACAGGTCTTCAACGAATTTTAACGGTTTTCAAAACAACTGGGATGGTCTTCGGGATGGAGGTGAAGGACCGGTTAGTATCCGAACCTCAACCCCGAGTCCATAGTCCTGTCCTGCTAAATTTACAACCTCATCCGGTCCGTAGGTGTTGGATTTGTAATCAAATAAATATACTCTGCTTCGGAGGACCCGGGACCGATACCAATCTGAAACTCTTCTGCGACTTCACTGATCGTCTACCCTCATCTTTACGTTAATCAATTGCGTTCACACAATAAATTACGTGAATCGTTTACATACACAAAAATTTTTCGACTTTCTTTGGTGTAGGTTTACGTCCGTCTACAATAGCGATCAACCGACCTTTCTGTCAAATAAAAATGCATGAAACCTGAAAAGACATAAAAGGTAGTTCTATCTGAAAAGAATATATTATTCTTTTGTCTCAAATAGGACTTTTTATTCATGTATTTTTGAAATTCGATACTTAACTCAAAGGGTCCTCAACACGTCACTTGACGTACGTATCGGTATTCGATACACGGACGCACTTTACGTAAAGTGTAGTGACATATAGGAAAACGACGATAACAAGTCAGTGATTCAGTACAGACTGAGACGCCGGGGTGCCTGACGTGGTGCAGTCTGAGGAGACAGGAGGTGATAGAGGGTCTCAAACGAGTTTAAGTTCAAGTAAATCAGCCACTACGATAGATTCGTAGACTAGGAGACGACGGGAGATACATGGACAAGCTAAAACACAGAGCACGCACATAATAGATAGTTTTTTATTAATTAAAAAAACGGACAAGTCTTACGACCCTCTTCTTTAGGAGGGTACATCTTACCAAATGGGTAAAAGATGAGTGGAGGGACATGGGGACACATTAAGGCGGAGTGGGGATGGGGTAGAAACCCGGAATCTCCCCACTCCCTGGAGAAGGACCCCGAAGGGTTGACCAATCGTCCACGATGGGTCAAACAATACCATCTTACACTAGTAAGAGTAGACCGTCGTACCTCAACTGACCGAACTAACATTGTTAATCTTAAGGTTTGGTATTGGGTTTTGTTTCTGGTGAAGTTTTTAGGTCGCGAATGGTATTGTACTACGAGACTACTCTTTAAATTTACTTTTTCTTTTTTAGTTCTTCTGGAAACACGTTGGTCTGAACCCCACCTGTCTTGAGACATCAGAAGACCCCGTCTCCATTCTACTTGTAAGAATGAGTAATCATTTATAAACTCTACTTTCGAAAAAAGTAAGTGGAGGATTAATAAAAAAAGGTTTCGTAGACGAAGACCCTCTTCTAATTAATCAACCGATAAGGATTTCCGACCTAAACTCCTCTAGTTTCCGGGAGTTTTACATTACCTCTCTCTTGATTTGACACCTTTTTTTTTAAAAAAAAAACCTCCTTACTTCTAGTTTTAGACAAACCCCTCACAGTGTCACCTACTCCAAACGAGGCTAAAAAAAAGAAGGTCTTTTTATTTTAGGGAACGGTCCTGTGTTTACAAATTGAATATGACGTAATTTAACCGGAAGAGAAATTTCCCAATGGTGAATTTTAAAGAGAGAAGAAGTTATCTATTTGTGTACTTTCTGCACAAAGTAGATTTTGATATACGTCTCGGAAATACTCTATGAAACGTCCCTTTGTACCTCTGAGTTTATACCAAAGGAATGAATGAATTTACACTAAAGGAATGCACGTGGAGTCTGTAAAGGAGGAGACTAAAGAAGGAAGATTAAATTTGTTCAGTTGGTTGTTTATCTATAACTATGTAATACGTTAAAATAGGATACAGACGTGTTACTGAACCTTTGACCCGAACGGTTGTAGAAAGAGGGGTCGGGTGTACTCTGAGACGAAGAGGTGTCGAAAAGGAAAGGACAGATATTTCAGTAACGATATCTGACTTACACAACGTGCCTTAAGTAGACGACTTACCCTGATCACGGGAATATTTTGTCTAGGATCTCTTGAGGAAATTAGAAAGACGGAATGACTCCTGTACAACTCTTCTATCGGTAGATACCTGATCCTTTAGTAGGGGTGGTCTACGACTGAGACATCCGTAGAACTAGAACCTACAGGGTCCGAGACATTGATACTCTTTATTTACAAACAACAAATATTGGATGGGTCTAACACCATAAAAAAATTATCACGTACCTGATTCTGTTTGGATGAAGAATTTAAAATTAAACTATCGATTTATATAAACCATATTTGAAATCTTTTTTATCCGAAGGGGCCACCGAGTCTACTATTCCTCAGGTGGACATTACGTCCTCTGGGTCTAAACTAGGGACCCAACCCTTCTAGGGGACCTCTTCCGTTACCGATGGGTAAGGTCATAAGTACGGACCTCTTAAGGTACCTGTCTCCTCTGACCGTCCGATATCAGGTGTCCCAACGTTTCTCAGCCTATTCTGACTCGCTGATTGTAAAAGTAAAAGTGTGAATTCTTTTATGTCTGATTGTCCTCTAAAATTTAATGACGATTCAGGGTGTGAGTTTCTTTTGATAATTGTATAATAATAAATTAGATGGGGAGGTCGAAAAAAGATCAGTATTTTAATGAAAAGATGTATTTGACTTAGAATATCGTGTGTGACAAAAGATTAAGGGGGGTGGGGTCGGGGCGAAACGTAAAAGTGTTGTGACTAGATATTCTATCTCTTCTTTTGTCGAGATAAGACTGGTTCGCCCACGACTTTACTAGACGATTGTGTACGGTTAGTGTAAAGTAGTGTTTAACATGATGTGAATCGATTCACAAAAACATATGGAACCGGAAGTTTTACTGATCGACTCGGATGAGACACTCAGTAGTCCTGAGACCACTCGTTGGGGTGACGTCCCTTCGAGACAAGATGTAAGTTGTCTCGGTGTGTGGATCGCCATTATTACCCGGGATGGACCCGGGGTCCCGGTCGACTACTTAGACGTCGTCGGGGACCGGGACCTTAACCGGTACCGCACCAATTAAGCTAGTCAAACCCTTTTTCACAGAGAGTAGGGAAAGGGCGATGACTTACTTCCGTGTCGACTCTACGACCGGAGAAGTTGAGTCTTAGATTCCCGACCCCGATAGAGGAGGGGTAGGACTCGGGACGGAAGGACTGACGGGGTTTATCCGAGTAAAAGGTCCTGACGTGACAAGTAATGAGTTCGGTGTGACATGGATTGGAAGCCGTAAACGACAATCCTTCTTTAGTCCACCCGTTTCCGGTGGTGACTTCTGACAGGAAATCATTTCACACATGTCGGATGTTGACACTTTTAAACGTCCCCAAAAATTCAGTTTCCCTGAAACTCTCTCAGGTCATTACTAGACAACGTTTTTACGTCCTATATGAACCTCCTGTATAAGTTTAATTCAGACCTAGGTTGTACTTCCGTCTAATTCGGTTCTTCTACAATTATAGTTCTCCTTAAAAACTTTTCAATTACTTAACATGAAATGGACGACTCAAAGGGTTCGATCACCTAGTAGTCTTAGTGAAACTGATGAAAGTTTTGAACTCTAAGGGAGGATCACATACCGTGTCCCTTAATATAAGTTATGGGACACTATTTGGTATACCCTTTTTTTCTATACTTGTTCCCTTTTTTTTTTTTCGGAGATCTAAGGGTGGTCTAGAGGTTCCAAGATTAAATTATCTAGACCCTTTCCCGAAAAGTCAAGTCAAGTCAAGTCAGCGAGTCAGCACAGGCTGAGAAACGCTGGGGTACTTAGCGTCGTGCGGTCCGGAGGAACAGATAGTGGTTGAGGACCTCAAGTGAGTCTGGGTGCAGGTAGCTCAGGCACTACGGTAGGTCGGTAGAGTAGGAGACAACAGGGGAAGAGGAGGACGGGGGTTAGAGAGGGTCGTAGTCTCAGTAAGGGTTACTCAGTCGAGAAACGTACTCCACCGGTTTCATGACCTCAAAGTCGAAATCGTAGTAAGGGAGGTTTCTTTAGGGTCCCAACTAGAGGAAGTCTTACCTGACCAACCTAGAGGAACGTCAGGTTCCCTGAGAGTTCTCAGAAGAGGTTGTGGTGTCAAGTTTTCGTAGTTAAGAAGCCGCGAGTCGGAAGAAGTGTCAGGTTGAGAGTGTAGGTATGTACTGGTGTCCTTTCTGGTATCGGAACTGATCTGCCTGGAATCAGCCGTTTCATTACAGAGACGAAAACTTATATGATAGATCCAACCAGTATTGAAAAGAAAGTTTCTCATTCGCAGAAAATTAAAGTACCGACGTCAGTGGTAGACGTCACTAAAACCTCGGGGGGGTTTTTTTCAGACTGTGATAAAGGTGACAAAGGGGTGGATAAAGGGTACTTCACTACCCTGGCCTACGGTACCAGAAGTAAAAGACTTACAACTCGAAATTCGGTTGAAAAAGCGAGAGGAGAAAGTGAACGAAAATCACAAATGGATAGAGAATGAAACAAAATCATTTTGTCAAGTACCAAAAAAGAAAGGAAAAAAAAGAATTTAATTTGTTTAACTAAATAACAGTTAATAAAGACGAAATTCGGCTTGAAAAATAAGAGGAATAAAAAATTAATTAACCAATTAGTTAAATAAGCCGAGTACGACCCAGAATCGACGTCGTGAGTCCCTAGTCCTAAAGGGAAGAAACAACACCGTACGTCCTTGAAATCAACTCTGTACACTTGAGGAAAAACGGAGTACACCCTAGATCAACGGATTGGTTCCTAACTTTGGCTTGGGGGACGTAACCCTGGAGTCTTAGAATCGATGACCTGGTGGTCCCTTCAGGGATTCGTCTGGATAAAAATTTTCAACTTAACTAAACAATTAAGTCTATTGTAGTCAAGTCTAACGAAACAAACAAATGTCGTCACCAAGAGTTTGGACCTACGTGGAGTCTTAGTGGAACCCTTTAAAATCTTTAGGATGATGGGTCGTGGGCTATAATTAATGTAGTGTTAACCATCTCTACCTCGATCCGAAGTCAAGGAGTTTCGAGGTCCGTTAATGTTCCAGTCGGTTCCGAATCTTAGTGACCCACTCTGGGTCTAACTGCATGGTTGGGTCCACTCTTGAGGGTTCCTCCCTTGATCACGTCGGGAATGGATTGTTTCCACTACCACGACCGGCTTCCTACGACTGTGTGCTCAGACGGACTACGTGAGTATCGGTTCGAGAGTCCTATAAATCTTTTAGGTATCTAACTATACGGATCAGTCGGATGAGTTTCTTACAGGGACGAACGACGACCCATTGGTCATATTAGTTGTAAACGTTCGTTCTCAGTGATGACCCTGAAGGGACGACCAGACCGCCGATTCCGAGGTGTGAGGGTTACGTCACCCCGGGACTAAGTTAAGAACCGGACCCTTTATCGATAGTGTACGGAGTTGATTCTCAAACGTACGATGTTGTTTTCCAAAACGTCCGGTGTTACTTCCAACTTCTAGGACACACGACGTTAATTCCGGACCTCGTCGATTTATTTATTAAAAAAAAATTCAGTGACAAGGGTCCGAATCGGTGAAAAAGGGGAAGAGAAGTGGGGAGGAAAGGGAAGGACACAGGAGGAGAGGAGATGGTTAACTGTGGGAGTGTACACTTATTTCTTAAACGTGTATTTTCATTTACAAAGTACATATAATGGTATACACTTTTTCCAGTGGTCAGGTTCAAGTCACGTACTTTGTCCCGTGAGTTTCAGTCCCGTGACCCTGTTGGGACTCCCTACCCTACCCCTCCCTCCCCCCTCCCCCCAAGTCCTACCCCCTGTGTACATGTGGGTGCCGACTAAGTACAGTTACATACCGTTTTGGTGATGTTATAACATTAATCAGAGGTTAATTTTATTTAAAATTTTCATTAAACTTTTTACTTTATTTACAAAAAATAAGAAAACAACCCCCTCACCCATTAAAAGAGCCAAGACAGAACAGTGTCACTTTTAAACTTTGTCGTCTGGTCACAATATCAAGCCAATGTCGAGTCAAAATAAACCGTTCGTTTCCTTTTATGTAGGAACTCCACACTCCCGTCCGGTTGTGTTTTCTTCTCGGAGTTAGGTAGATCCGAAGGAGAGGGACTCGGACGGGATACATTTGACCCGATCGGTCCTCCCGACGAACAAAGTGGACTCCAAGAGTGAGTCCAGGACCCTAGAAGGAAACAACATAAAAACGTCCGAAGAAGGAAGAAACAGAAAATCGATGGTGGTAAAACCTGAGAAAAAGGGATAAGATTGATGGATTGTGAAACTGTGACTAAAGCTACCGTATACAGAATTTGACTTACACCAAATAATTATCGACAACAGGTCATCGAGTCAGTACAGGATGAGAAAAGCTGGGGTACCTGACATAGTGCGGTCCGAAGGGACAGGAAGTGGTAGAGAGCCTTAAACAAATTTGAATACAAGTAAACTACGGCAGGTTGGTAGAGTAGGAGAGAGTAGGGGAAGAGGAGGACGGAAGTTAGAAAGGGTATTAGTTTCAGAAAAGGTTATTTTGTCATTCAGTGGTTTTTTACTTCGTTACGATAAGTGGTCCGTGACCCAACTGGTGAAGTTACAGCACTAGAGTAAAGTACGAGTATTACATCGACTTTAAATCGCAGACATGTACCCACTGTTTAAATAAGAGTCTCCGTTTCAAAACCTGTTTGATCTTTTGCTATCGAAATAATGAAACGGTCCGTTTTCCCCCGGTATCGTCCTATTACAGGAGTTTTGACACACAGAGATGGACCTCCGTTATCACTTCTCAAAATATCGTTACCAAGTATCTCCTCCCGTACTAGTCGAGTACCTACAAGAAGACTAACCAACGACCACTCCATTAACCCTCAGTCGTAGTAATTAGAAGACTAAGATTGACCAGACCCCAGATGGAGGAACACCCGGCGTACGTCGATTGAAGATGGACCCCCCCAAAGTCATAAGCGTTTTATCGAGTTTCTATAACAATACATACAGGGAACTCCCCACTTGGCTCCGGGATTTCATTCCGACATGATAACAAAGGACTATTAAGGAGGGAAGAGGGACGTAGGGGAGGGAAGGGACTAGTCGTCGAAGAACTTGGACGGGGAACCTTGAGTCCCTTCTAGGACCTCCGTCTTACTTTAGATAAAGGATGTTTGCTCTTTAACTCCTGGGTCTTCCGAAAAACGGGTCCTCGGGGTGTTCCGAGACGAGTCAATGTTACGCTCTAAAACCATTCATGAGAATAGTAAAGATTAAGAGAAACTTCTTCGACTCCGAAGTCTACACCCGTTACGTCGATGGGGCATGTGACGTGACACTGGGATCCCCGGCATATACACACGATTCTACGAGTCAGTAAAGGTTGAGAAACTCTACGGAACTTGACATCGGGTGTTCCGAGGAGACAGGTACCCTAAGAGGTCCGTTCTTCTGACCTCACCGAATGATAAAGAAAGAGGTCCCCTAGAAGGTCTGGGTCCCTAATTTGGGCACAGAGAATGCAGAGAACGTAACCGTCCTCCAAAGAAATGGTGATCGTGGTGACTCGACCCTAAGGCGTTGGAGAAACGAAACAGTCCAAGACGGTTGTTCCCCACGGCCCTCTCCCTTCCTCCCTAAAGGTGGAGGGGGTCGAAGGACGCGGACAGTTGTGGGAGAGTCACTGCCGGGAACGGAAGTTTCTAGACCCGAGGGTGAGGTCACAGCGCGGACTGTCGAAGATCTCAGACTCTTGGGATCGAAAAGAAAGTGTCAGGAGGGGGCGGGAGGCGTCGGGATCTCCCCTGTTTTGGCGACGAAAGACACTAAAATAAAACACAAGAACGACCCAATGGAAAAACGAAGACATCAGGAACATCGTGACTAAATTAGTTAAGGGATATATTTTAAGAGAGACCATTTTGTTGCCCAAAGACAAAAGGATTGACTATTTCCTCATTTCATTCAATGAGTTCCTGTGTCATTCTTTACCGTCTCCTTGAAGGGTCTACCGGGTCACCAATTCTGAGGTATGAGGGTTACGTCCCCTGGACCCAAGTTACATCAAGTTCCTTGATGTAGGGTGCACGACGTTGATTTCTAGGACGTTGTTTCTAGTTTCTAGACCACACGATATTGATTCTGGACCGTGTCGGTTTATTCATTTATTTATACTTTTTTTTCTCTTTACCGTCTTAGCCCCAAGTTTGGATCAAGGAGACTGAGGTCTCGTGGACGAGACGGGACACGGTGATTCTTGAAGAGTCGTCTACCGGATCTCGGAGGTTCTCTTTTCTCAAAATAGACTGGGATCGAAAGAAGTCCTTTTGGAGAAGACTTTTTTTTTTTTTTTGTGTAGTTTTGTGTAGTTTTTGTGTATTGAAATTTCTTTTTACCGATGACTACACACTTTACCTTTTTATATACCATGTAAGACTTTCACGAACTCCCACGAATGGCAATTACAACTACTTTTAGGACAAGAACTTTATTTTCACAGAGTATATCCGATCATGTCAGTAATCTCACTTCAATTCAAAATTATAAAAATTTGGGGTTGTCAAGTGTTGAGGTGTGATTACATACGAAGATATCATATAACATCCAACACTAACCAACCGGTTTCCTCTTTCTCGAAGTGGTTGATACCTTTCCTATAGTGTGTCGAATAGAGTACATGTGGGTCAAATACAAGAAATCTCGTCCCAAGGGGTTGGGGACCCGGTACCGGACCATGACCAGACGCTGGACAATCCTTGGTCCGACGTATCATCCTCCACTCGTTTACTCGTTCGTGTCGAAGCAGAAGTAGACGATGCGGGGTAGCAAGGGCCGGAGAGTGCAATAGTGGAAAGTCGAGTGGTGGGGGGCGGGGGGCAGGTACCTTTTTGACAGAAGGTCTTTTGGTCACGGACCACGGTTTTTCCAGCCCCTGGTGACGAAATCTGATATCCCTTGGACCTCTTTTCTAGTACGAAGACAAAGTAGAACTAAGTCTGACCCTCGGGTCAAAGGTCGTTCAGTCCTTGGACAAAGGAGTAGACATTTATGGATAAAGGGTCAGAATCATGATTTCACTCCGGATACTTATTTGTCACCCGTTGTGTCTCTTCCGTCGACTACATAAAATCAATAAGACAAGAATTGTACGTGGTGTGTCTGTGTGTGTGTGGGGGGTTTACAATGACTTTTCACATTTTCATTGTGACATGTGTTACATGTCCTGTTCTTTTAATAAGATCTCTACTGCAGTAATAGTTTAAGTACGTTAGGTTTAGTTTAAAAGTTCTCCCAAGATATCATGAATGGTTATATTAAAAATACAAATATTTTTATCATATTTTAAAAATTTTTAGTAATAGGTGTTACCTTTAGATGTTTCAACCTTCTTTTTCCAGGAGAGATTAGGGTAGACGACCTCCAGAGGTGACACCTTTCTGACCGTATATGGGAAAGTCTGACATGTATGTCTCTGCATACACCGACTCTCAGTCGGGACTACTTTCAAGTGAACATTGGGTTAGGGACAACGTCCACACCCGGATCGAGAGTCGACAGTCCTGATGAACCAAGACGTTCCAGAGGGGGTCAAAGTGGAAGGGGTGTGGGGGTGACGAGGGAGAATCAAACAAATAGAGGATACGAAGAAAAGGAAAGTTTCTTAGGACGGAGAGGAAACCCAGCCAGAAGTTCCCCCAGTAACCAGCAAATAGGGACAGGTACGTGACGACTTACCCCGAAACCTAAACGTTTGTCTCCTCCCCTTACCCATTCTTTGGGAGAAGAACCGATTTGAGTTCCATCTCATAGACATAGTCGAGAGATCCCATACATTGTTTAATGGGGTGTTGAGTCTCCAAATTTTGTTGTAAATAATCGTGGACCAAAGATACACAGTCCTTAGACCCACACCGAAACGACCCAGAAAGTAAGTTCCACAGTCGACCTCGACTTCTGAAAAGTTCTGAGTTGACCCTTCCGGTAGAGAAGTACTCTGACAACCGTTCTAAGTCAAGGGACACCCGACAACCGGTCACCCGTGTAAGTCAAAGGACTGTGCACCCGGAGAGATATCCCGTTGAGTGTCCCCACAATGGTTTCGGCCGTTCACTCTTCTCGGTTTCTTTCTGTCGTGATTGTTCTGTTCAGTGTCGGTTAACACTGGACAAGAACCTCCACTATAGGGTAGTCGAAATGTCGTACAATAAACTATCTTGGTTCAAGTTGGATCCCTGACTCCCTGTGACTCTTTCCTTTCTTGACGATAACCCCATTGTGGTTTGAATGTCGGGTTCCTTCCAGACTTAAAGGCATACGCACACAAAAAACCGGCGGGACCCAAAAGCAACGACGTGCGTCCAAAAGAGATCAACGTCGTTTGTCCCCGGTGAGAAGGGACAGCACGAGTCCGAAGAGTGACACCACCGAAGAGAACCAAGTCTCGTACCTGAAGTATTAACACTGCATACTCGAATCAACGGGACTCCGTACACCCTAGGAGGGCCTGGACTGGGGACAGGGGACGTAACTGTCCGTCTAAGAATTGGTGACCTGGTGGTCCCTTCAGGACTCAAAGAATTTCAAGTAATTTAGGTGAAATTCTATAAAAGTTTCATATCACATAATAGTTTAGGTGGAATTGAGGTTATCCACTGGTATTCGATATCGGACTTTAGATTGACAGAGTAGTGAGATACGAAATTCCGGTCAAGGTTCGGTACGTCACTCTACCGTCACAGAAACCCTTAGACTGGTGGGGCAACGGAGAATCACCGGGAAGAGAAGGTGTGTGAAGAAGACACAGGAGAGGTGTGAAGGGAGGAAGACTTGGAGAAGAGTCCTATCAGAGACTGAAACACGAACCAGACTAGATTATGGGTCGACTGGTGAATCACGAGTGGACACTTGTCGTCTCCTTTGGAGGAAAGTCCACCGACTGGAGGACCAGGGTTTACGGAAGGTAGGACGTAAAGGAGTGAAAAGACGGGTCAAACCCAGAGGGGGACCCGGAAAACAATATAGGTGTCGTAGACCGTAGACATACTCGTTCCAAGTCAACCCTTTAGTCATAGACGAGACGTATAAAGTGCGTTTCTCGACCAACGTTCCTATTACTTCCCTGTCCTCTGTGTCCCTCTTCTCTACGGGGTCTGTAGTTCTACGATCTCGGGAGTGACGACGACCGGTGGATCTGAGGAACGGTACGCGACAAGTGGTGGGACGAGTGGTGGGAGACTACGACGGTTCTCGTTCTCTGTCACATCCGACGAAAGAAGAGGACGAAACCTCAGGGGTCACCGTCTGAGGGTGGTTGCCGATCGCCTATCAGACCCTTTACATCATACCTGTGACGGGTGAAACGGTTCGGTTTCAAGTCTCGGGAGGAGATCTGTGTCCTACAGTAGGTCAGAAACCGGGAGACGGAGCCGTCGATCCGTACACATACGCGAGTCAACGAGTCAGCACAGATTGAGAAAACACTGAGGTACCTAACATCGGGCAGTCCGAGGAGACAGGTACCTAAAGGGTCCGTTCTTATGACCTGACCCAACGGTCAAGGAGGAGGGCCCCTAGAAGGACTGGGTCCCTAGAGCGGACTCAGAAAACGCAGTAGAGGACGTAACCGTCCGTCCAAGAGATGGTGATCGCGGTAGACTCTTCAGGAACCGACGATCCTCTCGTGGAAATCAGTCGGAGAGTGGATCTCTCCAAAGTTTTCTGTCTTATCTTACTCTCCGGTATGGGTGGGTTCACCCCGTCCGAGACTTGAGTGGGTTACGAGACTTGAACCCTTTCCTACCGGAATGGAACGTTGACCAGTGGACCCAACCCCTCCCCCTCTTTAGATACCGGTCCTTTTGAGCAACGAAACAAAAACAAAGGAATCGTCGAAAAGTCAAGTCGAAGGAAGGTAAAAAGTTAAAACTAAGCAAGACATAAAGGATCCTCTATGCCCTCTTTAGAAACTGAGACCGTAGTGTCTTTTGTCCTTTAACGTAAAATACCCCAAAATAATAGAGACCAAGGGTGAACCAGGACCACGTGAAGACTCAACTTACAGACGGAAACTTGTCACCGTGTAAATCGTCCCTAGGTCTGTACGAATAACTTTAAGACCATGGTCGGACTGGGACCTATATCTTCACTTTTTCCTTTCTTTTCTTTCGTAACCGGGTCAGAAGTAGAAATTCATCGAAAACCAAAACAATGCCTTCCTCCGAATACGCGTACGTGGAATCCTTTCGTTTGTCCATTTAAGGTGTCACAAACTTGACCGCCATAGGTAAGACTCCTAATGTCAAGTCTTCTCGTCATAAAGAAAGAATTTTTTTCCCTAATATAAACCTTCCGTTTCCTCTCCCTCTCATTCAAGGATCGTGTCTGTCGACTATCGGTTCCGTTCTTTACTCGTTTGTATATACCCATCTGTCACTCTACCAAATCGACCAATCCTTTTGTGCCGATTACAACACCTCCTAGAACTTGTAGAAAACTCCTTTAACTTGAACTCCGATATCGTCGGTTGGGTACCGGTACTTTTGTCACTGTCAATATTTGGTAGAACAGTAGTGAGACCAAGATCTCCTTTTTTATATATTCGTCGGATTTTCAACGTTAGAAAATTATTTGTACTGAGGTCTTTATTTAACAAGATATTCGAATTATTAATATAAAAATATTTTATTACTGGGTAACCCACAGTTCACCCCCTTATAAAATGGAATGTATGTTACTTAAAAAAAAAGAGGAGTTTCAGATTTATAGGGAGCGGTAAGATTAGATAAACTAAGGACTCGAACCTTTCACGTAACTCTATCTTTCCCCATAACACTAGAGATTTAGGTAAACTAAGGACTCAAAGAACTCAAGAACTTAATCCTTTCATTTCCTAAACTCAGGACTAAGTTTTTTTACATAGGATCCCTGAGGGGACCACCAGGTCACCAATTCTGAAACTCAAAGGTGACGTCCTCGATACCCAAGTCAGGGACCAGTCCCTTGATTCTAGGGTGTATAGTGTTCCATACCTCTTTTTTATTTCTTATAGGATCAGACAAGTCACGGACCTAAACATCTCTCACAGCCCTGGCGTTCCGTCCAGACCTGGTCTAAAAGGTCACGAGGGAGAGGGTGAAGGAAGACCGAGGGACTGGGTTAGACGGACTCATGTATGAGTCCCGGGGTCAGGTCCGGTCGTAGAAGATGGTGGACGGGCATCCACTCCTTCGACTGTCACTTCGGAACTTCGGGTGGGTGGTGTCTCTGTGTCTCTGTGTCTCTGTGTGTTTGTGTGTGTGTCTCTGTGTGTGTGTGTGTGTGTGTGTGTGTGTGTGATCGAAAGTTGAGACTCTTCGCAGAGAGATCACCGGTTAGATGTGTTGTAGGACTCCTTGTCCTACGGTGACCTTTCAACACAAAATAAGTTCATTTTGAAGAGTCGTCGACGGGCAGAGCAAAAGACTCTCCGTCCCCGACTATGCTTCTTCAACCGAAGTCGGTATAAAACTTCGCCAAATACCGACCTGACTTCTACAACGAGAACCGAAATGTCCATTACACTTTGTAACCCGCTGTGTTCAAAATTTCGTCCCACCTGCATATGAGGGAAGTCGTCGTGTATATGAGTTCATGCCTACCTTCACTGGTCGGGTAACCTATGCCGTTACGAACGGGAGTCATGAACCCATTGATGGTCTCCTATTTAAAACTCGTACGTCTACCGATCAAATTCTTTATTTTTTTATTTAAATTTGGCGAAACGGACACGGATCGAACCACGAGTCTACTCCCTTCCTTGACGGTAGTAAAAAAGGTCCGACTCCTTCCGTTCGTGTCTTTAGTCGATTTTCCTTCCTGGGAATGAATCGAGGTGGTGGGAGGACGAGGTGGAGAAGTTAGTGTCCCCTACCGACAGAGGGGGACATGTCGAGGGGTGTGAGATTGTGTCTCTTTCAGTTAATTTTACTTCCAATTCTTGGTGACCGTCTTTTCTCCTTCAATAGTGGTCGTCTGTGGAACGTCTCACATAGTCAATCCTAATTCAAACTGAGCCCTATTCTTAAGGTTATACATACTGACTCAGGGAAACGACAGGTGGACTTTGGTAGTGTTGTAACAATTAGCCGATATACAGTTATTTTTTAAATTTCTAAAAAATTTTTCTTTAAGTTTCATTGTCGTTTCAACAAAAAAAAAAAAAAAAAAAGAGGAAGACAATTTCAGACCTCCATTCGTCAAGTCCGGCCCTCGTTACAAGGACAAGCAGTTTCAGGAACGAGAGATCGGACGAAGGTCTAGTGACAAGGTAGCAAGGTTCCTTTACCAAGAATAAAAGTACCAGGTTGTACCTACGATCTGGAAGTCAGAAGAGGGTCCGTGGTTTCGTTTTCTTTCCCGGTTCTTCCTCACTTGTAAGATTGATAAAAATTCCTGCACAAGACCTTCGACCATGTCGAAAACACGAATATCCAGGAGCAGGTCCCGAGTTAGAGTACTGAGGAGATCTACTTTACGTCCGACTCTTCAAGACCTTCGGTCCACACAGACGACCCTCTTCTGCCACCCACCCAGAGAAACTTAGGGTCGATTGTTGACATATGGAAAAGACGGTTGTGAGACACACCCGACGGAGTAACACAGGTTCTGGATGTAACACCATGGTGTATTTACGAGGAAGGTTGTCCCAGTCGTCAATGTGTCCTCAGAATAACGAGGAAGAAAGATTCAAAATTGAGTATTTAATTAAAGCCAGATCGACCCGGAAGTAACGACGTGCGCCCAACAGAGATCAACGTCGCTCCCCCCGACGACAGATCAACGTCGCGAGTCCCAAGAGAACAACGTCTCGCGTCCGAGATCTCGAACCCGAGTCATCAACCCGCGTGTCAGGATCAACGAGGTACTGAAAACCCTAAAATCAAGGGACTAGTCCCTAGTTTGGGTACAGGAGACGTAACCGCCCACCTAAGGATTGGTGACCTGGTGGTCCCTTCAGGGAATGAAGAGGAAGAAATGGTGGTCCCCAAGTTTTGGACAAAAAAACTTCTCCCAAGGAGGAATGAATGTCGGGTCCTGTCCAGACGTGTCTTCTGAAATCTTATTCGAGAAATAAGTGATATAGTCGCTAACCGTTTGTAAAAGATATTGTCTAGTCTATCATTTATAAAGACCGAAACGGTCGGTACGTCAAGTCAGAGACGATGTCGATGAGTTGAGACTTGAATATCTCCCTTTCATTGGTGTCTAATATATGTTTACTTACTCGCACCACATAAAGTTATTCTGAAATAAAACCTGTGACTTTAAACTCAACGTAGATTAAAAGTACACAGTACTTTATAATAAGAAAATTAGAAAAAAGTCGGTAAATTTTTACATTTTTGAAGAGTAGAGTGACACGTATGTTTTTACACACTACCCGGTCTAAACCATGTGTTTGATTTATGGTTGAAAACGGGATTTTCTACTTTCACATTAGTTATGTTTACTGATATTTCTGTAGTGTATCTTTACTGATCACGACCGAGACTCGACTCGGATCATGTGTCAGGAGTGTTATTGTGGTACTAATCCAACGGAAGACTCAGAAGAAAATATCTACTCCTTTGCTTTCGGGTCTCTCCGATTGATTGAACCGGTTCTATTGTGTCGGTCGTTCTCAAGTCGGAGTGAACTTCAGATCTAGTTCACTATCACAACACAGTGAATCTGTTCAGACATCTTGGACTGACCCCCCTGACCTTTCTTCCTCACCTCTTCTTTTCGTCCCCTGGAGGACGTCGTACCGAGTGCCCCGTCTGCGATGTTCTCCTGTGTCCGCGGAAAGGTCTCCTGCCACCTCCACTTCCCATCTGAGACCCCAGTCTGTGACCGAAGTCTAGGAGTGGGAGGGTAGACCTTCGACGTACCTGAATTCGTTCACTGTCCCGAAGGGACTTAGAATAAAGAGAGTTGTCTTTTTGTCCCTATTACTGTAGTGGACAGAACACCTCAACGACCCCCCTACACAAACTTCACGAAACAAATACGGTCCAGTACACTGAAAACTTTTGTCCAGGTCCTAAAATTACTCCCGGCTCATCACAGACCTGGTACTCCTCCGTCCTCTCTTCCCAGAAACCCCTTCCGTAACGATGAAGTCGTTCATAAGTCTATGACTATCTCTTCGTAAAACTGGAACCGACTGACCCTCCTTCCCTGGTCCCGTTAACGTAGTTGAAGAAACTCGAGGGTGGGTACTCGAGACGACCCCCGGTCCTCCCAACGTCTCTTCGCTTCGTTCTTTGGGACGGACAGTCACCCTCCTGTATCAAAACTTTTCAATCTCTCTGCGTGTTTCGTTATAAAGTAGTGGAGGACGAAGGTCGGGACGAGTCGGTGTTAGTGTTTTCTGAGACAACTTCTTTAATTTGGGGGATTGACATCGTCCGTCCTGGAACCCTCGGGGACGAGGAGGTCCACCCCCGAATTCTTATTAAAATAATTCGTGCACCCACTTCCACGGTAAGAACCTAGACGTGTGTAAAGGAATAAGTAATATTATTAATATACAAGTCATTAGTTGGGACTTATAAGTACCTTTCCTGACTTCGACTTCGAGGTTATGAAACCGGTGGACCATTCTTCTCGGTTGAGTGACCCTTTCTGGGACTACGACCCTTTCTAACTGCCGTTCTCCTCTTCCCCCACTGTCTCCTACTCTCCCAACCTACCGTAGTAGTTGAGTACCTGTACTCAAACTCCTTTGAGGTCCTGTATCACTTCCTATCCCTTCGGACCGTACGATGTCAGGTACCCCAGTGTTTGTCAGGCTGTACTGACTCGTTGACTTGTTGGAAGAAGTAAGGAAAGTCATTAGGGAGTCCCTCTACGATAGTCAGGGTTAAATATCTGTTATTTTGACTCCGTGTCTAGTTAATTCATTGAGAGGATTTCGTCCTAATATCGGGTCCTGAGGGTGGATCTCGGATGGAAGAGTAGTCTCTAAGATTAAATCGTCCACACCCCTCGTCGGGGCTTTCCACGCACAACTTGTTTGTGGGACCCCGCTAGGACCTCGTAAGGTTTCAAACTCTTCGTCGGGAGATCCTATGTGCGCCACCACCTCTGGGATCTTAGAACCACGTTTGTCTTCACTCGACGTCTCCAAATTTGACACCACGAGAAAGTCCTCTGAGTGTTTTCCCTACGACTGAAACAAAAACTGGAAACATATTTTGTCTGAGAGTCCTGAAGGGGCCACCAGGTCACCGATTCTGAGACACGGGGTCACGTCCCCCGGTCCCCTTGATCTAGAGTGTACGACGTTGGTTCTCAAGAGTACGGTGTTGATTTCTAGGACTTACGACTTTGATTCTGGGTCGTGTCGGTGTATTTATTTATTTTTATAAAAAATTTTTCTCCATTGGCCCCAGAAGGGTCCACCAGGTCACCGATTTTAAGACTCGAGAGTCAAGACCCCCAAACCCAAGTTAGGGACCAGTTTCCTTGATCTAGGGTGTACGTCGTTGATTCTCAAACGTATGGTGTTGGTTCTGGGTCACGTCGGTTTATTTATAATTATTTATAAAATCTTTTTCTCCATTCGTCTATGGAACACTATAGAAAAAACACGGGTCGTTATCGTGAACTTGAACATGAAAGGGTCTTCGGACACAAAACCTCTAAGGTTTCATAAATTACACTGTACGTGTAACAACGAGTCAGTACAGGCTGAGAGACTCTGGGGTACCTGACAGAGGACGGTCCGAGGAGACAGGTACCCTAAAGGGGTTTTTCTTATGACCCCACCCAACGGTAACGGATGAAGTCCCCTAAAAGACCTGGGTCCCTATTTTGGGTGCAGAGGACACCGAGGACGTCTAACAAATAGCAATTCGGTGGTCCCTTCGGGACTAGAGAGTAATTAATAAATAATTAAGTGTAGATACATTTTTACGTAAATTAAGGGGATGAAAGGGGAAACTGGACACTAGACAAATCTTTCTGTCACTCCCTAGCCTACTCCACTACCTCTTTTCGCGTTAAGTCTTACACACGGAAAGTGACTCCCCTCCGTCCAGAGTCGAACTGTTACTCAAACGTCTCAGGACCGTCCGATGACGTCGCATGACCTCGTGGTTTTCCCGTCTCTCAAAGGTTCTGTTTGGACCAACCGAGATGTCCCACCAGACTCTGGCTTTCTTACACTTCTAGTGTCCCGGACCGTAACCCTTTTGACGTAAGGACAGAATGGAAACGTTGAATTATCATGGTACTTGGGACTCAAGGGTGGGGATCAGGAGAGAAGAGAGTCGACATTCCTTCCCAGTCAGGATGGACGGGGTTAGACGGACTCACACTGACACGAAACTTTTGATCAAGGTGACGGTTTTTATTTTATTCGTTCATGTAGAACAATAGTACTGAGAACCCTTACAGGGAGTCCCTGACCGGAGGTCACCCAGGGATGTCCTCGCGGAGGACCTACTAACCCACTCCTCGACCGGGACGTCGGGACCGACTTACAAAGAGGTCTGGTGTGTGTCCTCGTGAATCTTACTGAGTTGAAACGACTCTAGTTTTGGAATTTCTCTCGTTCAAGTCGACTATTCTTCGAAAGAAGTCCCTCAAAGTTTACTTGTTAAGTCCCAGACGAGAACACTCTAAGTCCACCTGGTCCGAGACCCGAGGTCGAAGGCCGGATCTCTTGTCTCGACGGTCAGTTCACCGTGTCCGGATTCCTTTGTCCGTTCACCCTGACAAAAAATTGACGAACAAGAATCCGCACAGGTGTCTCGGTCTAGGTGTATTCTCGTCGTAGGGTTCGGGTGGTTTGTCTATACCCTACACGGGACGTGGACCTATTGCATCTACAACGACCTACACCTGTCCCACACACCCACACATACATAAGATATAAAAACACTTCTCCCATTACCAACTCTTTTCTCACTCGTTAGTTTTAAGGACAACCAAGGTATAGGATTAACTCTCAAAAATCTATAAAACTAAATCTCCATGAAAGAAGAGAACGACAACCTCTTTTTTTAAAGGAGATAACTCTTAATTTATTAAAGAATACCTTTATTCCGTATATATACATACATACACACTTACATATATAAATAAATAGGGTATATTAAATTGAACGTAAAAAATATAATTTTCTGATAGGACACGACACGACACGACACGAATCAGCGAGTCAGTACAGGTTGAGAGACAGTGGGGTACCTGACGTCGGGTGGTCCGAGGAGGCTGGTACCCCTAAGAGGTCCGTTCTTATGACTTCACCCAACGGTACGGGAGGAGGGTTTTCTGATAGGATGATCGACGTTTTAATTGTGGTTCAAAATAATGTCACAAAGTGACAGGAGAACGGAATCGGTGGAGGAGTTGACTGGATCTATGTAAAACTGGGGACCTATCCCAATCGTACGACGGGACCCCTCCTAAAACATCATGTTTAATAAGTCCTCCAGACCCGACGAACAGTTCTCAGACAACAAGAAATGAATGTCTGGAACCAATGACCCCAACCCTTCCGTCCCCTATGTCCTTAATCTCAATTAAGTTCCTGTACATGCATTCAGAACTATAAACTGTCTTTTCAAAGATGTACAAATATTTATAATTGAATTAAGTAAGAGTGTTGGTGGGATTCTTAATGTTAATAATAAGGATAAAATATCTCCTCCGATTTATTAAACAAGTCTAAGGTATTCTTAAATCCTTGAGAACCTTCTCTGGAGACGGTTCTGATCGTAGTAAGAATTTGTTCTTACCGGAGAGAGAAAACCACCGTCCACCGCGATCAACGTTTCTTAGACGGACGGTCACGCTTTCTACGTCCTCTGACCCAAGTTAGGGACCCAGCCCCTCTAGAGGATCTCCTCCTTTACTGTTGGGTGAGGTCATAAGAACGGACCCGACGTCAGGTACCCCAGTGTTTCTCAGTCTGTACTGAAAATTCCCTAGGACAACTCTTGGACTACTTTCGATATTTGGGGAAGAAACCTTTTATGTCGACACAATTGTTTAATTAGACGTAAGGTTTCGGTAGATACCTCGGGTCTGTCTAACTTTTCGGAATTATATTATCTCCTTTGGTAGTCAGGAAAGACCGTTGAAGAGAGGGTGCCCTCGGGGTTTGTATCTCTATAAGACCGTAAATGAGAGACTAGAAACTCGGTACAGACAAGAAAAAATCAATGCGATCTAATCCTTAGTAGATCCATTTGATTATCAGTAGCACCAATAAAAACCTCCCATTTTAAGAACCCATGAAAGTGTAAGACGGACTACATAAAGACGTTACAAATTTATAGAGGGATATTCGTCCATAGTAAAATTAGTTATCTTCTCTTTACTTTCTAAAAAATTTCCTTATTTTGTCCCTGAAGGGACCACCAGGTGACCAATTCTGAAGGGGAAGGTTACGTCCCCTACACCCAAGTCTTCCCAGACTTCCCGGAACGTCGACTTTTTGGTTTTTGTATTTTGTCTTCGTTATGACATTTTTTAAGTTATTTCTGAAATTTTTACCAGGTGTAGTTAATTTTTTTTAAAAAAATTCCTTATTTTGTTTTTAAACGTAATGTCAATATAAAAATTTACACGTTTTAATACATAACCCAACCGGTTTTTCAAGTAAACCCAAAAAGTATGTTACCTTGTCTTTTGGACTTACTTGAAAAACCAGTTGGGTCACGTATGTTCCTATGAGTAACGATGTAACGAACGGTAGAAGAGTTTACCCAAGTCATTTCTTCTTCAATTTATTTGATACCAGGGAAGAAATTACCCGACGATATTTTTACCGATAATTTCTCTCTTTTTTTGAAGGTTCATCGAAATTTCCTGTGAGAGAGTTCGGAGTTCTAGATGGTAAACCTCTTATTTCGTACTACGACTTACCACATATCCCTCGATGTTGAGACACCTCCCTTATAACCGGCTACACAGATTATGGAGGTCTTCCTAGTTTTTCTGGACACTGTTAATGACAGAAGCCGTTCAGTTCTCGTCTTTCTCTAGATAAAAGTGAGCTACTGGAAGGGATGAAAACTTAATACAAAGTAAATAAATAAGAGTAAGTTATTTATTAATTGTAAGAATTTTCCTTTCCTGGAATTTCGAGTAGTTCTTTGCGGTAGTAGTCACCAAAGAAGGGTGGTATCCTGGAACATGATAAACAGGAACCTAGAGATGTCGTAGAAGGGACTGGAATGGTGTTCCAGTTCGTGAGAAAATGAATAAGAACATTACGGTACACGGAAAGGTAGGTTTATAAAAGGGGTCAACGTAAAGATATACATAAAAACACTAATAAGTTAAGTATAAACAGAAAAGGATGATCCATGTTTAAGGAACTCTTTTCCTAGGACCCAAAACGAGTGGTCATTTAAGCACATTAAACCCTGTATCATCGTATGGACCACATGACTAAGTATTTATCACTCACTCATGGAAATAATGGGGGTATAAGGACGGTCATCCAGTAGTCCGGAGGATTCTTACGTCTGAAGTGTCAAAGAGGTTCGACAGGTAATATGAAAATCTATGGAGATTTTCAATTTTTACAGTTGGACTATAACAACATAACTCGACTTCACTTGAAGGCGGGTAACCTAAATTAAGATGAGAATCATTGTGTGTTTTGTCCTGATTAAGGAGGTGATCTACTACTAAAAGTTTCTTAAACTCGTGGTCCCAGAAGTAAAGTGGATCGATCGTTAGAAGTCTAGTATCGATGATTCGCCAATAGAGGAAGTCCTGTCCCTCCCACAGCAAGTAGAGACATAGAGATAAGGGATCGAGACCCGAACAGAATCGTATACAATAAGATTATATTATTTAAAAAAATACCGTAGGGAAAAAAAAAAACCGGTTTGACGTGTCGTTCGTTCTACACTCAAAAGACTGGTCCCTAGCCTGGACATGGGAAACATCCCCTTCGCGTCAAACTTGGCGACCTAGTCCTTCAGGACCGGGGAGAACATAAAGAGTGAAAACTTGTATGAGGTGAAAAGGATACATGGAGAATGTCGTGGTCGGTTTTAATACCTGTTTATATCCAAATCAGAAGGGTCGCATGGAGGAAGGAAGGTAACAAGGACATAGATTGATCACTGTTGGTTCTAGGGTACTTGAGACTTCCGTCGGTGACTACTGTCTATTAATCAGAACAAACACAACCAAAGGAAAAAAGAGAAACGTCTAGAGGACAGAGATGGGATCTCGTAATGACATATATACTGGAATAAATAATTTTATGACGGGAGTCGACGATTACAATCGTAGAGAAACAGAGAGTCTGAAAGGTTTCGGTCTGGTCGTCGAAGTACTTTACGGTGTTCAGGGAGTGGTTTTTCCTATTACGGTAAATTTTTATCCAGATGAACCTTGGAAGGATGTGACAACTACCATTTACCCATGTCAATGATACCTTTTGTCATGCCTCCAAAGAATTTTCTGATTTTTATCTCAACGGTATACTAGGTCGTTAGGGTGAGGACCCGTATATGGGTCTTTCCTGTTTTCGAGATTAAGCTCTTCTATTGTACGGAGGTTACAAGTATCGTCGTGACAAACGTGATCTGTTCTTTACCTTCGTTGGATTTACAGACAGTTGTCTACTTACCTATTTTTTCTACAATATGTATATATATATAGTAAGTATATTTTTTACTTTGACACGGTAAACATCGTTGTACCTACTGGGTCTCTAAAAGTATGATTTAATCCATTCGGTCTGTCTTTTTTTGTTTATGATATAGCATATATTCACCTTGTATTTTTTTATCATGTCTACTTGAATAAATGCCTTGACTTTGTCTGAGTGTCTGAATACCAGTGATTTCCCTTTTTTCACTTCACTTTCAACAAGTCAACACAGGCTGAGAAACGTTGGAGTACCTGACATCGAGCGGTCCGAGAAGACAGGAACCTTAAGAGGTCCGTTCTTATGACCGTACCCATCTACAAGAGAAGAGGTCCCCTAGAAGGGTTGGGTCCCTAGCTTGGGTCCAGAGGGTGTGACGTCCGTCTAAGAAATGGTAGACTCGGTGGTCCCTTCGGGTGATTTCCCCTTCTTTCCTAATATTATATCCCTCGCACCCTAATTGTCTTCGTGTGAGTGTATGTATTTTATCTTTTTGTTATTCCTAATGACATGTCATGTCCCTTGATGTAGTTATAGAACATTATTGGATATTACCTTTTCTCAGTTTTCTTTCTTATGTCTATATATGTATGTGTTCAGATTGGTTTAGTGAGACTCCATGTGGACTTTGATTGTGTTAAACATTTAGTTGATATGAAGTTAAATTTTTTCATCCAGGTGAACCACACCGTTTATAATGGGTTCCGTTGGGATGTAACAAGGGGAGATAGGGTGGAAATGAGTCACTCATGGAAGTCTCTCCTTTCTCTCTCACAAACTTGAAGTTCACTCTAAAAAAAAATTTCCGGTTGGAGAAATTGCTAGTTGAGACTACGAGTCTTGACAGTGATCTAGGTAAGAGTTCCCAAGAGTTTTACGACTTAGATTCGAGAATCGTGATCTATTGAAGACCCATTCGTGTTCGTACCCGTGTAGTAACGATTACCCGTGTAGTAACGATTACCCGTGTCACGAACCGTCTCACGGTATTCCGGGTATGTAGCTTCCATTGAAGAGACAGAAAATCGGTTCTAGTTCTCCTCTCGGTCAGTTAGAGGCTATAACAGTATTAAGGAGGTACCCCTTGTACAGGACTGGGCCATTTCCCTACCTGTGTTACTAAATCAAAGAAAAAGTATAAGTCGAAAGTACTCGATATACTGTTTACCTATTTCCTAGTCTCGTGTGACTCTTGATTACTTGGTCTCCCTCTTTAAGTAAATTACTGAATTCACACGAAATAGATTACACTTTACATCCAGTTAAGTGACATTTAAATAAGTACCCCTAATAAACAAGAATCGGACTAATGTACCGTACATAACATTCTGAAGTCGGGACCCATTGTGTCCTGTCTGGGTCGAACAGGGAGGGGTAGGAAGAGGTTAGGGGAGGGGTGGAGGTGGTGGGGGCATGTGTACGACCATTTTTAGGTCGTTATAGGTAGTCGCGAACAGAGTTGTCTTTTTGATATAAAACTTGGTTATTTTTTTTAAATAAACCTCGAGAAATAATATAAAAACCTCTGTGAACCTCATTAGATTTTCGACTTATGTTTTTAAGTCTAGATAACGACTTAAACGTCAGTTTTGTTTCTAGTCCGTTATTCTTCCTATAAAGTAGTAAGATACCCAGGTTCGGCCCATACACAGTGGTCTCTCTGTTTGAAAAGTGTACGTCGTAAGTCCCTTGTTTAACATACTACAAACCTATCATTGAGGAAAAGTTAAGATTAAAATTTTTCGGTTCTGTCGTTAGAGGACCCCGAATAACATTAGTAGTAATAATAATAAAACATTTTAACTCTAATCATTGACTATCAGGTTGAACCTACTTACAAAGTAATCGAAGTAATGGAAAATATTAGTTTGTCTTCCAAGTCAAAAACAAGGATTTTATGTTCGGTCATTTCGTAAATTTCTAAACTTACTTTTGAATTCTTTTTACAAAAGAACAAGTTTTGTTCACGGGAATTCTAGGTATAAAAGTCTCCTTTTTTAAATACCCCCGGATCAAGTGTAATCATAGTATCCAGTAAATCATGTCATTACACTTTTAGGACACCAAATAGTTTTCAGTGGAAATACTGAACCTTTTTTTCTTTTACCTTAAATTTAAAGAAAAGGAAAAGATTAAATTCAAAACTCCATTGACCTCTTCCTTTCACATTTCTTTATGATTCTTTGTAATTGAACCGTAACTCGTGAATCGTTCCATTTCTCTTCTTTTACAGTATGAAAGAGGGTTTGGTTAAAGTAGAGGTTCTGTTTCTCGTTGCACCGGAAACTTACTAAGACATTTAAAGTTACTTAAAATATCTTATCCTTTCTTGTAATGAAACCCCTAAAAAAAACAGAGTTTTGACACTTAAATTTACGGAAGAGGAGTAGAGGGGACACCTTGTCAACAAATTTTGTTACTTCCTGGGACCTTGTTACAGGATTTATTGAAGCCTTAATGTTTCCTGAAGAATTCAGGGTATTTTTCCGCCATAATTCAACGTGACAACGACCTTCTTGATCGGAACCTTATATTCATTCTTATTACGGGATATATATAAAAAAATTAAAATGTCAAATATTGAACGAAAGTGCGTGTGCTAAAACAGACTAGGAGTATAACAGGACACTACGAGTCGTCTTAAAATAGAACACACCGTCACCCCCGTCCCTCCCATCACTAGATATCAGTAGTCGTTTCCTGTTTAGTGTAGACGAATTGCAGAGGACTAGTGTTTCACGACTTGTGTAGCAAACCGCAGATATATTTATTCAATCGAACAGAAATCTCCGGACCTATATGATTTTGGGAGGTGTTGAAATTCGGGTCACCACCCCTCATCTGTTATTCCTGCCCTCGGACTGACTCCCCGAGTGTAGAGACTGAGTGAGAGTGACTTCCGTGATCCGGTAACTCTACTTACCGATCACCTCCACTCGTTGAGTAAACAAATAAACAAATAAAAATTATAAATAAATAATTAGATAAATAAACCGATACGACACAGAATCAATTACGTGTACCCTAGAAATCAACGCCGCACGCCCTAGGTCAAGGGACTGGTCCCTAACTTGGACCCGGACGACGTAACCCTCGTGCCTCAGAATCGGTGACCGGGTAGTCTCCTTAGGGTGGGTTGGACAAATCTAAGAACAATAGAGAGAGACAGAAAACGGTTCACAAATCAACGTTTTCAGTCTCAGAGTGGTTCTCTTCTTTTTGGTGAGACCTATAAGTTTATCTACACGAACTTATATCCCTTAACCATATATCCACTATCTTTACGAGTCTTCTACTCTCGACTCTTCAGTTTGTTTTCTGTCACTTCTATAGTTTTCAGAGGATTAAAGACCTACGGAGATGGTGGGGAACCTACCTCCTTTTGTCTTTCCTCTTCACATTGGTCCTGTATACCCGACCCTAGTGACCTCAATTTGACCTTGTTCCACCCGGTCGAAACTTCCTTCACCTCGGAATTTCCTACGGTCGGTTCTATTCCACTCCTTCTTTATGGGACCGGAGAGGAAGGAAGAGAGATCAGAGGTTGATCGAGGCGAGAAATCACGTTGTATCGACGGTCGGTCGTCTGTTACCTCAGTCTACGTCGAACACCCCTAGTCAGACAAACAGGTTCTGTGTCTCGTCTATTGTCCACTCTTTACCTCGACTCCTATCTATCTTGGTCCTGGGCGTATTATTCATTTGAAGAGAAGCACGGAGAATATCGGATATGAAATGTAATTCGTGTAATGCAATGTAATACAATGTGTGTTGGACATATAATTTGCACGCATACTACATTGTAGTGGTATAGATAATGGTCAACGTTGAATGTCTACTCCTTAGATTCTAAGTTCGAATCATTAAACGGGTTCAAATGTGTGAATTTTTTACAATCTCGAACCAGATAAAAAGACTAAGAATACAGATGACGATACTAGTGATAGGACCAAGGAAGGTAAACTTATACAACCTCTTCCCGATCCTATTAGACTCTAAAATTTTTGTGTCTATCTGTGAATCTTACTTTGATCGGGTCCCGTAAAGTTCGACCCATGGGACCTCGAGACTCCAGGTATGTTGTAGGAGGTCTGTCTCAATTATCCTAAGGTTTGAGGTGGGAGGTGACGTTTGTAACACCGTCGAATAAGAAAATACGTTACTCTCAGATGATTCTAAAATAAAATTCTTTTACTAAGATGATTTTCTCATTTATTCCCGAAGGGACCACCACCACCACCAGGTTACCCAAAGAGACCACCGGGTCTACCATTTCTTAAACAAACGTTACGTCCTCTGAGTCCAATCTAAGGACCCACCCCTTCTACGGGACCTCTTCCCTTACCGTTGGGTGTGGTTATAAGAACGAACCTCTTAAGGTACCTGTCCCTTCTGACCACCGAATATGTCAGGTACCCCAGTGTTTCTCAACCTACGTTGACTCGCTGATTGTGAAAGTGACGACCAGGTTACCAACTCTTAGGTGGACGGTTACGTTCCCTGTGTCCAAACTAGGGACCAGGTCCTTCTAACGTGTGTGGCTCCTTGTTGATTCGACTACGCGGTATTGATGACTCGGACACTCGGTGTTGATGGCTTCACACTCTCGGATGTCGGAAACGAGGTGTTGTTCTCTTCGGCGGTGTTATTCTTCAGGTACGTGGTGTCGATCGCTCATCGAGGACTAGTGACGTTGATCTCTTTCGGGAAGTGTCGCTTTTTCAGGGTCGCGTCGGTTTATATATATTTACTTAACTAATTAAAATTTTTACTCATTTTATTATAACAAGGTCAGATCACTAGTTATCCAGTGGTCTAGATCATTAGAGGGAGTTTATTTCAGTGATCCCGGGTCTCTCCCAGATGGGTTGCCGTCCGACTTTAGGTCTACAAGACCGAACGGGGAGTTCCGAGAACGGTTACTTGGTACGACAGACACAGCACCGCTCGATTCTCTCTCTCTCTGTCACTCCGTCCCCGTTCTTCCTCTTCACGGTCTCGTTTCTCCGTTTTCGGTCTCTGGTGCGTCCCTTTCTCCTGAGTTCTTTTGTGTTCCTACTCTCGGGGTAAGAGAACTCCTGCGACGAACTTCCGAAATTACCGTGACGCTGAGACGTAAACCCCGTTTTTTTCGTATTAAGACGGTCGTTAGACTGGGCAAGTGTCTCCCCGATTCGCTTTAGTTCCTATTATCGAGGTTCTACCTTTGTTAAGTTTGTAGGTAGTCGACCACTCACCTAGTGTGGACCTTGTAGGTTCATTGTGTGTCAAGAAGTCGTCATTCCCACGTCTCTCGTCGATGTTGTACCTACGTGGCTCATACTGTTCACTTTCTTCGGTCTGTGTTTGCTGGTGTACGACAAATTAAGGTAAACATACTTTACAGGAGTTATCCGCTTAGATAGTTCTACATTTTATCTAATGACCAACGGACTCCGACCCATACACTTGTCCCTTACTGACGTTTTCCCGTCCTGCAAAGAAAGTCCCCGCTGTCCTTTACAAGAACTTGATCTAACACCACTACTAACGGGTTGACACCTTTAAATGATTTTTAGGAACTTACCATGTGAAGTTTACTTACCTTAAATATCCACAGTTAAAATGAACTTATTTGAGTACAATAAAATTTGTGTTTTGTATTTAACTCCCGACTGAGATCGAATATCAGAACTCCCGTGTTTTGATTGGGGTATTTGTGAGTGCTCTCTCTTTTTAGAACGTCATACACAATCCTCCCACTCCACACCGGGAAGAGGGAAAAGGCCCAGTCCAGTGGTCCCTGGAGTGAGTAACGAAGGTCGGGTCATGGTCTAGACGGTGGATGAAGTCAGGGCGGGACTCTAACGGGTCGTGGAGGACCCAAATGTCTAGTACTTTCGATGTGTCAACGTCTAAACTCTACGTATCCTATGTTCGTCTTTTTTGAAAGAGTGTCCTGAAGGAACCACCAGGTCACCAACTCTTAGACGGACGGCTACGTTACCTGTGTTCAAACTAGGGACCTTAGTTAGTTCTAGGGACCTTAGAAGGGTCTAAGGCGTTCGGCGACCCGTTAATTCGGTCACTCGGTGTTGATGACTCGGACACGCGGAATCTCGGACACGGGATGTTCTCCCTTCGGTGGAGCTACTCTTCGGGCACTTGCCTCGATCTCTCACCGGTGGTGAACGGCGTTGGTCTCTCTCGGGAACTCGTCGCTGTTTCTGGGTCGTGCGGTTTTTATTTATCTCCGTTAAAATTTTTCTTTCTTTAACAATTTTTTTTAAGGAGTGTACTAAAGAGTCGTGAGCCGTGGGGAGGAAGATTCATGGACGATATTTAGATATAAGGAGACATCCGACATTTGAGGTGTTCTCGTTCTTGCCCTTGGTAGAAAAGATTATAAAAGAAGGTGGTGTGTCGTATTCGGACGAGTAACAGATAAGATCTCGTAATAAACCATTTTCTTAATTTTTTAATAATCCCCCTGAACGGACTCCCAGGTCACTAATTTTAAATCGGAAGGTCTCGTCCTTCAGGTCCAAACTAGGGACCTCCCCTTTGATTATATGGGTGAGGTCATAAGAACGGACCTCTTAAGGTACCTGTCTCCTCACCCCACTCGATGTCAGGTACCCCCGGGTTTCTCAGTCTGTGCTGACTCGTTGACTGTGAGAGGTGTTCCCGTCTCAACCCGAGGAGAAAAGGACAGTACGTAACGAAATACATACGTATTTGTATGTATTTTCCTGATACTTTTTTTTTATGTATTTTTCTGAATGTGTTTCCCTACTTCATAATTTTGAAATCATGACTCTAAAGGGACCCCCAGGTCACTACTTCGGACTCTAGGGTTGCGTCACCACGCCCAGACTAAGGACCAATCCTTCGACCTATGACGTGCACGTTGGCTTCTAGGACACACGATGTTGATTCCGGGTCGCGTCGGTTTATTCGTTTATTTATCAAATTGGTCAAAGTTACGAAAAGTGGTTTTACCAGGGATTAACGAATCACTAAAATTTTTACGTATCTTTTATCTTAGTTTTCTACTTCACATGGTGTTTCTAGAGTCTACCCCTGGATCGTTTACTTTCTATCAAAAATATGTAGTCTTTAGTCAAGATCCTTATCTAACTTGATTCTTTTTGACGTACACTTTCTAACCTGAAATCATGTTTAAATAATTTAAGTGGATACATTTCTTTGATTTGATATTACCTATGAAATAACTGGTTGACTGGTTGAAAATTATTTTCATACACTATTTGGAGGGTAATTGGTACCTGTACCCACTTCTCACATCCGAGGGTTTCCCTCGGTATTAACAAAACAGTCAAGTCAAATCAAGTCAGCGAGTAAGTACAGACTGAGAAACGTTGGGGTACCCCACGTCGTGTTGGTCTGGAGGGACAGGTAGTGGTCGAGGACCTCGAACGAGTTTAAGTACAGGTAACTCAGTTACTACGGTAGGTTGGTAGAGTAGGAGACAGTAGGAGAAGAGGAGGACGGAAGATAGAAAAGGTCGTAGTCCCAGAGAAGATTACTCCGTCAAGAAGTGTGGTCCACCGGTTTCATAACCTCAAAGTCGAAGTTGTAGTTAGGAAGGTTATTTATAAGTCCTGACTAAAGGAAATCCTAACTGACCAAACTAGAGGAACGACAGGTTCCCTGAGAGTTCTCAGAAGAGGTTGTGGTATGAAGTTTTCGTAGTTAAGAAGTCACGAGTCAAAAGAAATACCGGGTTGAGAGTGTGGGTATGTACTGATGACCTTTTTGTATCGAAACTGATCCGTCCCGAAACAGTCGTTTCATTACAGAGACGAAAATTTATACGACAGATCCAAACAGTATCGAAAAGAAAGTTCCTCGTTCACAGAAAATTAAGGTACCGACGTCAGTGACAACCGTCACCAAGACCTCGGGGGTTTTACTTCAGAGTGACAAAGGTGATAAAGAGATAGATAAACGGTACTTCACTACCCTGGCCTAGGGTACTGGAAGTAAAAGACTTACAAATCAAAATTCTGTCGAAAAAGTGAGAGGAGAAAGTGGAAGTAGTTTTCCAAGAAATCAAGGAAAAGTGAAAGACGGTATTCCCACCACAGTAGACGAAACATGTACTAAGGAAAACTAACAGGAGATTACCACACATCAGTAGTGGTACGACTATACTCCTTTCAGAAAAACCTTAACCTTCGGATCCTCCGTCCCTAATAGTATAACCTTTGTATAAAACTTTACCTAGTCTTGATATATATATTCGAAAGAAACTGAGACCCGTAGCTCCGAAAATTATTTGACAAATCAACTCTTTACTGTATCCTCCTTTGTTTTGGGACCTCGTCTAGAGATGTCTGGCCTCAAGATTAGACTACACCGAGGACTGTGAGACATACTGTAGGACCCGGAGTGTTGATGAGTTAAAACTTGTTGTTTTATAAGTCGGATCTTCTACCAAATCGGTTTGGGTCCATATGACCCACCCCAGAAGGGACCACCGAGTCTGTTATTTCTTAGACGGACGTTTCGTCCTCTGGGTCCAAGTTAAGGACCAGTCCTTCTACGAGACCTCTTCTCTTACCGTTGAGTGAGACTTGCACAATCAATAAGTCAGTATAGGTGGAGAAACGTTGGGGTGTCTGATGTCGGGTGGTCCGAGAGACAGGTACCATAAAAGGTCTGTTTTTATAACTTCACCCAACGGTTAAGAAGGGTTGGGTCCTTAGTTTGGGTCCAGACCCAACGTCCGTCTAAGAAATAGTACACTCGATGGTCCCTTTGGGTTGGATGAGATCATAAGAGCTATATGAACGTAAAATGTACACTTACGTAAAGAGACCTCTTGATTTTTTTAAATTAAAGTGGGAACGGTCGTCGGAAGACGGTTCCCCGTTTTTTCTCCATTGAAAGGAAAAACAAAAATCCGGTGTGACACGTCGCACGTCTTAAAATCAAAGGGTTGGTCCCTGGGTTGACGACGGGGTACGTAACCCTCACGTTGTAGAATTGGTGACCTGGTGGGGTCTTCAGAGGAATTGAAAGGAAAAATTTCTTTATAGGGGATGTCGTAAGATCATACTGACGATCATATTACAATCCCCTTTTTCTTCTTGTGATTAGTTGGAGTCTTGTTTTTTATCTCTTGGTCTTAAACTCTTTTCGAAGGTTTCGTAGAGACACAGGGATTACAATGGAAGTGCGGAGAGACCTTTACGAAGACAACACGGGAGACCCCTTTTGGTCGTCGGCAACCTGGGAGGGTGTCAGAAAGCCTCTATAGTCACACCCTTCCTTGACTCCGGAGGACGGTTGTCGGTCGTGACTGAACGATCCGGGCAGAACTTGGGGAGACCTTCGTCTCGGAGTCGGCGTCAGTTCGGATCACAGACGGGGCGCCGAGACCGATTGTAGAACCGACGGTGGAGCACTCCACGGAACTCGGTCTGGTGTGACCAGTCGACGAGGACCTAAGGACTGGCCGTCCCTGACACTCTATTATTTATAAATATCAAATTAGGTGGTTTGGACCCTACTGAACAATGTATTCACGTCCATTGATTATGTCTTTCAGTGGACTTATACAGTGATTATTTGCTGTATTTAAACCAGTCTTTTAATTGGTGATCCAAGATTGACGACTTGAGTAAGGGTCTCATCCCTCAACCCTCTAACCTTACTCTCCCCCTTCTGACCTAATGAAATGTAATTAATAAAACAAAAGTAATTCCTCAAAAATAAAAAATAAAATTTCTCTTCCCCCAACACCACTTCCCGACCCCTTCCCTCTATCTTTGTACCTTAGAAAAATTTCCAAAAAAAACATAAAAAAAGAATTAATAAACACAAAACTTTCTCGTTAAAATTTTAAACAAGGAACCAAACTACAGAACAACGACAGAAAGGAGAGAAGATGAAAGAAAGGTATCTATTTTAGATTCGTCCGACCACAACCGACCTCAATGTAGGGTGAACCCCAATTTTGAAGACCTTATATGACCTCCTCGTGAACTCATCCTTCCTTCGTTTCTTAATAAAAGAAAGGAAAACTGTATTTTTTCTGTAAAATTAGGGTCTTGGATGTTGTCTTGTTTCAGTCGACACAGAAGTATTCCTGGAAGTCAAGTCAAGTCAAGTCAGTGAGTCAGTACAGGCTGAGGGGCACTGGGGTACTTAGCTTCGTGCGGTCCG
The DNA here is from genome assembly GCA_006410555.1 of Capra ibex. NCBI lineage: Eukaryota > Metazoa > Chordata > Mammalia > Artiodactyla > Bovidae > Capra > Capra ibex. The sequence continues at coordinate 44,345,860 of SJYO01034137.1, forward strand.
GAGGGACAGGTAGTGGTTGAGGGTCTCAAGTGAGTCTGAGTGCAGGTAACTCAGGCACTACGGTAGGTCGGTAGAGTAGGAGACAACAGGGGAAGAGGAGGACGGAGGTCAGGGAGGGTCGTGTCTCAGAAAAGGTTACTCAGTTGAGAAGCGTACTCCACCGGTTTCATGACCTCAAAGTCGAAATCGTAGTAAGGAAGGTTTCTTTAGGGTCCCAACTAGAGGAAGTCTTACCTGACCAACCTAGAGGAACGTCAGGTTCCCTGAGAGTTCTCAGAAGGGGTTGTGGTGTCAAGTTTTCGTAGTTAAGAAGCCGCGAGTCGGAAGAAGTGTCAGGTTGAGAGTGTAGGTATGTACTGGTGACCTTTTTGGTATCGGAACTGATCTGCCTGGAAACAACTGTTTCATTACAGAGACGAAAAGTTGTACGATAGATCCAACCAGTATTGAAAGGAAGGTTCCTCATTCGCAGAAAATTAAAGTACCGACGTCAGTGGAGACGTCACTAAAACCTCGGGGGGTTTTATTTCAGACTGTGACAAAGGTGACAAAGGGGTAGAGAAAGGGTACTTCACTACCCTGGCCTACGGTACTAGAAGCAAAAGACTTACAACTCGGAATTCGGTTGAAAAAGTGAGAGGTGAAAGTGAAAGTAGTTCTCCGAAAAATCAAGGAGAAGTGAAAGACGGAATTCCCACCACAGTAGACGTATAGACTCCAATAACTATAAAGAGGGTCGTTAGAACTAAGGTCGAACACGAAGAAGGTCGGGTCGCAAAGAGTATTACATGAGACGTATATTCAATTTATTCGTCCCACTGTTATATGTCGGAACTGCATGAGAAAAAGGATAAACCTTGGTCAGACAACAAGGTATGGGTCAAGATTGACAACGAAGGACTGGACATATATCCAAAGAGTTCTCCGTCCAGTCCACCGGACCATAAGGGTGGAGAAAGTCTTAAAAGGTGTCAAATAACACTAGGTGTGTCAGTTTCCTGGAATCACAGAAATTTTAGTTAAGGTTTATCATTGTCACCTATCTTTACTCTAGGACAGGACCCTAGAAGGACCTATTTTGATCAATGTCGGTGTTTGTCTCCTTCAATTACCGGTTAAAAAGGTTTTCTTTTCCAATCAACACCTTTGACAAAGTTCCCATTCAGAATCCTTAATACTGTATAATCTGTTTTCCTTTGTACCCTAATATTCACTCTTCTATTTTATGAGCTCTCACCGATTAAAATTAATATTTTATTATTACAAGTCCCCAAGAGTTTAAAATCACATGAACTCTTAGTGAACCTCACCCCTCCGTTTAAGTCTAGAGTTCCGGAGTCGGAGTCTCTAAGTTTAAATCCTAAATCATCTAGATTCTAACTCAGGTCAGTGGATACAAACTTATAAATAAATAAATAAACCGACGGACCCAGAATCAACACCGTGAACCCTAGAAATCGACACCCAGATCAAGGGACTGGTCCCTACCTCGAGTATGGGAGATGTGACCCTCACTCTTCATAATCGGTGATCTGATGGTCCCTTCAGGGGTCCTTAGACACAAAAATTACTCGTATTATACAACGAAACTGACAGTTTCAAATTCTTTTTGACTCAATGATATGTATGATACACAGTGGTCTATGACATGAACAATTTTAATACTTACCTTCCTACAGATCTTTATGATCCGTTTCCCACCTGTCGTTCCGTCTCACACTTTACAGTACGACTGTTCACGGGTAGTCTGTAAAGGTCGTCTAGACAGTTAACGAGGTTTGGGAGGATTATGATAGGTAGAGGATTTTGCGTTGATTCAAGTTAAAAAGTGTCAAGTTTTAGATTAGAAACGTGTCACCGGTAGTTTCTCCTATGAAGTTTTATTGACATAATATTTCTTTCTACCATTTACACAGGGATCCAAAACTACCTTATGATACAAGAGTGACACTTCGTTGTGAACTGGACGTTTAAGATTTTACTCTTCCTTTTTTTTAATCAAAGTCTTCTTCTAATTGAAATATTCATTCGTAAAAATTATTCTTCTCATATACTCTATATTTTAGAGCTAAGAAACCATACACTGGTGTCTTCTTCCAAATGGAAAATAATCGCTGTGTACGTCAAGCCTCTTCTTTTGGGATTCCTGTATACCCATGTCGGGTCGATACGACGAGAGCCGTGTCCGTTAGTACATAAAGGTCAGTAAAGGTGTCCACTGTGCGACTGTTAACCTAAATGCCTCGTCACTGGGTTAAGTCAGTGAGTCTCAACTTTTTTGTGTTTACAGTGTTTTGCCCCCTTTTTATTTTTTTACTATCATACACCTTCTGTTAGTCCTCCTTTCCTTTTTGAAGTCTAACTTCCCCTGATCTCCCCTGGAGGTTCAGGTCGTGGAAGTGAAATGTCCATTCTTTGTCTCAGTACTCGTCTACCTTCGAACAGAAACGGGAGTACTACAGGTTCACCTTGAGTCTGGAGCGTCGGGGGTCGAGTCGTCTGATTCCCAATAAATGGAGTATTACTACCTCAACCACGATTGGGCGGGGTCCCTGTTCTCGGAGACCCCCAGTAGTGACGGAGGTCCCCACACAGACCGACGAGACGACTGGTCCACGACGGAACTCATTAAAAAAAGAATTAGTGTAGACAATAAAACATAAATTGAATAACCTTATGGAAACAAAAAAAAAAAATTATTGTAAGACGTTATTATTTAGACTTTTATTTGTGATGTGCAACATTATTATTATAAAAAAGAAAGTCGGACGAGAATAGTAAATGAGATAGTACTTACAAAAGTCACGTGGTCCAACTTACCGAGTGACAAAAGATCTTACCCTGGAATAAAAAATAAAAAAACCGACACGACCTAAAAAGACCCCGTCCGTCCGAGAAAGAACACCGTACACCCGAATAGATGAACTCCACACACCCGGTACGTGCTCGAATCAACTCTAAGTACCGTAGAATCAAGGGACCGGTCTCTAACTTCGACCCGTGGACGTAATCCTCGAGTTACAGAATAGGTGACCTACTGGTCCCTTCAGGGACGAGTATGAACACGAATTCGAGTCAAAATACGAGTCAACCCAGGCTGAGAAAAGCTCGGGTACCTGAGATCGGACGGTCCGAGGAGACAGGTACCCTGAAAAAGGTCCGTTCTTATGACTTCACCCAACGGTAAAGGAGGAGACCCCCTCAGAAGGGATGGGTCCCTGACTTCGGTGTAAAGGACACAGAGGACGTAACGTCCACTTAAGAAATGGCGACTCGGTTACCTCTTCGGGTCCCTTCGGGGACCCTGGGACAAATAAGACTGGTAAGATATACGGGTTGGAAATCGTGGCACGGACGGTGTGTCGTCCTTGAGTTATTTGTACACAACTTACTTAAGTAATCATCTTACATAATTAATCATCTTATTTAATAGGAAATAACACCATGTAACCCTACCTAAGGTCAAAAAAGTGATAATATTATGAAGTCGATTGTAAGAAACTACTTAGAAACGTGGGTGAGGAATAATAGTGGAACACTATTTAAGGATCTCTACGTTAATCACCTAGTTTCGGAAATTATGTATAACGTCTTTACAGAAAGTCTTTTTACCAGGTCAAAGGGGGACATGAGGACGGTTTCAAGAAAAGAAAGAAAAATTGTTACTTCTATAAACAGAGGACTCTTGCCTTCAATCACGACCCTTTTGTAAAAGTCTTGTAAGACGGGTAAAACTAACGTATTTTGTCAAAAACTTGTGAAAGGCAGACATAACATAATTTAGCAAATAGATCTCCACTCTCCAATGACTTCGGTGACGATTTAGCGAATATAAGCAATCTAAATAACACGGAATATTCGAAAGATTTTCCCCCCTCCCCTATACTGAAAACGAACTTTCTCGCGTTCTCTCGGGTCTGTACCCCAACGTCTTGGTGCCACCCTGTCTTACCGTCCCCGTCCCACGACGTCGACCTCTTCTGCTCAGGAACCTCCTCCGACGTCGCGTCTCAAGAGTGTCCATGTGTATACGTATTGTGTGTACCTTGTCGCACCCTCCTGGAGTTTCGTGTCACAGACCCCCCTCCTCTTTGTCTGTGAAAATTCTAAGTATTTTTACTTTTGCTCCGTACACTTTGGGTAGTCTCCCCACCGGACTAACTTCCCTCCTGCGTCACGTACCCCTAGTCTATACTCCCCCTGGTGCGAGTCTAGTTCCTACGACACTTACACGGGGTTTACCCCTCCTCTTCATGCGACACCGGTGAGTTTTTCTTCGTTCTTTCTTCTCTAAAGGGACCCCTGGGTCTCCGACTCTGAGACGTTAGGGTTACATCCCCCAGGCCCAAACTAGGGACCAGTCCTTTGATCTAAGGGTGTACGGTGTTGACTCTCAACCGTACAGTGTCGATTTCGAGGGAGTACGACGTTTACCTCCTAAGACGCACGGTGTCGATTCTGGGACGTGTCGGTTTATTTGTTCATTTATTTTATTTGTAATTTTTTTTTCTTTCTTCCTTACTTCCTCTATCTCCCTCCCTCCCTCCCAAGACTGTGGGAGACTTGGGGACTTGGGATTGAGGCAGTGATTGAGACCTACTTAACGGGAGCTCAGGGAGGGGTCCGGATCCAATGTGTACAACCCCTTCCTGATCTACCAAGGTCTCCCCAGTGTGACGCTAAGTCTGTGTTCACCCTACGTCTACGTCGGCGGATCCACGAAAACACATTTATGTCCACAACGCAAAGGTGACAGGTGAGACTGTTTAGGGTGTTTATCTTTCGTAGTTAACTAAACATTTCGTTTGGTACACGAAATACCTTCTTCGTGACGATCGTCTCTGAAGGTATTATAATATTCGTCTACACTCGGCAAATAATTTAAATGTTTGTCGTTTCAGGGTATTACTGCCTGGAGGGGTCCTGCCGGTCGATAAGAAACCGTCTTAAGGTCGTCCTTTAAAAGACCACAGCTGACAAGAGGAAAGGAGAACCTTAGCGTTACAGAGGCTGTTACAAACTTAATAAATTTATACGGGGTTTAGACGTCAAGCAACAGAATAGCAAAGTTTCCTGACACGAAGATATTTAGTATAGTTTACAGACTCTAAGTCTGGTTTTTTCGTTCCCCTTTTTACTCCGTGTCTATGAGGACCGATAGGTTCTTTTCGTATGTCGTCTTTCCTTTACTGTAACGTATAATTTTCGTTCATAGGAAAACTTTCCAAATACACTTGTGTTCTACTATTTCGTGTCAGTCAACCAAGGTGTCTGACACACCTACACACGCACACCGACACACACATCCAAGACATTAATTGGACCAATTTTTACTGTGTTGAGTGAGTATTCTCGTTAGTTCATTTACATAATCTTATACACCTCCCCTCTCCTCAACGGATTTCGTTTAAAGGGGAAATAATACCTTCCCTCGTCGTTCGAAACGATTTGTGGAACTGTGGTAGATACGACTACCTACGGTCTGGTAGGGACACACTAGTCAAAGGAGGACCAAAAGTAAACCCTCTCCTTCGTCGAACTTTTGGTCCTAAAAAAAGAGAGACCGAAACCTTTGCGTTCCTCTGGCCGGTTGAAAATTTATAAGACAACCAGAATCAACACAATGTATCCTGGGTCAATAAGGTGAGATCGACAACGGTCCTTAATCTGTATGTGTTCCTTTCTCTTCTCGTCTTGTTTAGTAAGGACCCACGGAATGGGTACCTCTCGTAAAGCAGACAAGAACCGAAGCGACCACCTCTAAACCTCGGACCCTCTTTGTGTCACTCAAAGTCGCGAACACCTCTGTTTCTTGTCCCGAAGAGAGGATGGACGACACCGGGGACACCTGAGGTCAGGCAAAGTCGGGTGGAATGTGTCCCCTGCACCACCCATGTACCCACCTCTGCCCTTCGATCGGTCCGTGTATTAATGTCGGGGAGCTTTCCTCCGAGACTCTGAGTCTAAACACACGTCCTCCAGTTGATCCTTTACGAGAGTAATTGGTGTGGACACTCCCTCACTTCTGTCGTCCTATTTACCTCCTTCTCCGACCAGTGTCTTTCTGGAGTCCCTCGAGGTCCCTACGAGACGAGGCACCGTCGAGAAGTCTCAACAGGGGGGAACCGGTGATAATAACCAGGAGGGTGTAGTTGGTAGATCAACAACCTATGACCGATAGAAATGGGGCGTGCGGTGAGTGTGTGTGAAGGAAGTATGGTCCTTCCCACCTCTCCCAGAGTCTATCCTCGATAACCGGTTGTTGTGAAGGTCGTTGTCTCCCTTCTCCAAGGAGTCACCTACATGGTCCCGTTTGTGGTGTTTTATTTTCTACGTACAGTCGGTAATTCCTCGAACGTGAGAATGACGCCCTGGCACATGTAATTGGTGTCATGTTCCGTTATCTAATAATTCGCAATTCACTTACCGTGACTAACAGACAAAATGTCTACACACCTCTCTACTGTCTTTCGACCTTCACTTTAATACCTAATAACCTGGGTTAGTCGAAGTAAAGGTTCATTCTTGTGACACTACACTTTTTACCCCCCTGTACAGGTTCGAATGTATAGACGGCTCCTCGGTGGATCCAAAGGACTAAGGGTAAGGGTAGGAGTAAAAAGAGGAGTCATTTGGAGGGTGAGGGACGGACATCTTCACCAATCAACACTGTCCTGACTAGAATCTATTAACACTGATCTAGATCCATTCCATCTTTCGTCTTGGGAGTTTTGCCCAGGAGTGGTCTTCTTAATTTCAGTTTACTTATAGAAACCAAAATTGGATTTCTTGACAGTCAGTTCTTTACCCTGATCTTTACTGACGGGAGTCGAATGTTCATTAAAGTGTAAAATAGTGAACGGTCTGACAAACACCAGTACCCCCTCCGGCGGTAGAGAGGACTTCTTTACTGGGTGGGGTCGATACGAGTAAAACACCTTTACTCTTTATCAAAAACTTAGTAAAGGGTTTTTTGTGGTTTCTTGTATTTTCATCTTTTGGTCGCAGTTCTGGTCTGGTGTGACCACGATAGACCGGAGACGACTCCAATAAACCATTTGGTATTGACATCAGACATCATCACGAGTGACAGAAGGTTTACTGTCGTACAGAACGATTCCCAGAAGAAAAGAAGATCTTGAAAGGTCAAGTAAAAAAAAAAGGTAGGTTCATTCCATGAAGATGTTTATACATTCCATGTAACTCCCCCATTGTCTTTCCCGTCGAATCTACTGTATCCTGGTTCAGTCATAATTTCTAGACTCAGAAAACTATTCATTGATGGACAAGTAAGGACTGCAGTAAGTAAGTTGTCCATAAACGGTCGTGAATGAGACAGGATTCACTGGAACATTCTTGACTCCCGAACCTCTACTCATTCTATACCGGGGAATCCTCGGTTCAATAGTCCTTCGAACTAGACCATCTGTTCTGTCTCTACACTTACACTCAGTTCACATCACGATGTTCCTTTTGGTCTCGTCCCTGCACCTCCCACCCTACCGCGATCTCAACAGACACGATGTTTCTCAGGTAAATGGAACAAACTACACTTCGTAGTAAACGGAACTCAGGGTGGGCACCAAAACAACAAGTCAGTGATTCAGTGAGGTCGAGAAACTCTGGGGTACCTGACGTCGTACGGTCCGAAGGGACAGGAAGTGATAGAGTACAGGTCGAGAAACTCTGGGGTACCTGACGTCGTACGGTCCGAAGGGATAGGAAGTGATAGAGGGTCTCAAACGAGTTCGAGTATAGGTAACTTAGTCACTTCGGGNGGACAGGAAGTGATAGAGTACAGGTCGAGAAACTCTGGGGTACCTGACGTCGTACGGTCCGAAGGGACAGGAAGTGATAGAGTACAGGTCGAGAAACTCTGGGGTACCTGACATCGTACGGTCCGAAGGGATAGGAAGTGATAGAGGGTCTCAAACGAGTTCGAGTATAGGTAACTTAGTCACTTCGGGATAATAAACAAATAAATGATTTTTTGTCGATGATCCCCTAAAGGTACACGGATCATATCGTGATCTATCAAGTTCATGTGGATGAACTCACTGAACAATTATTACAAGAACTATTACTTCCCAGAACTGAGCTACTTGCACTTAGACACACTTGAGGCCCTCAACAACTACCTGTCCCTCCGGACCGCACGACGCTAAGTACCCCAGCGTTTCTCAGCCTGTGTTGACTCGCTGACTTGACTTGGCTTGACTTGACTTACTTCCCAAAACTACATAATTTTGTAGATAAAACAACACGAAACGAAAGACTTCGTATGTATACAGCTCCCTTGGGTTCGTGGGGTAGGTAAGGTATAGTACAGCAGAAGATAGTCCGGGTAGGTGGGACGACGATATATGGAATGATGGAAAGAGGGAGGTCTTTTAGAGGGAAGTGGTTGGACATTAACTGGTGACGAGAAATGGGAGAAGCCGACGAAGGATCCTCCGGGACCTCGGACAGTTGGCGAATTCCAGAGTGACGAGTAGGTACTACCTAGAACGTGATAGTGACTGTGTAATAATAGTCGGTAGTCTCCAGTTTTGAAGAGGTCGTGTCTTTGTTACCGTCTTCCCCACCCTCCCGTACGTCTCATTTTCATTAGTAACATCCTGTGTGAGTTGAGTTACCGTTCGTCTCAGGACAAACCGTGTCGGTGTTGACGTCCCATGTGACGACTCGTGACTATTTTCCCGAGACGACTTGAACGTGTTCCTTATACCTCTTACGTACATAGAAGGGTCACACCACACTACCTATATCAAGAACTCCTTTGTGAAGTCTCTGTCACAATGTGCCTTCGTCTAGGTGAGTCAAATCAAGTCAGGACGACGAGTCAGCACAGGCTGACAAACGCTGGGGCACTTGACGTCGTGCGGTCCGGAGGGACAGGTAGTGGTTGAGGACCTTAGGTGCGTTTGAGGACAGGTAGCTCAGTCACTACGGTAGGTCGATAGAGTAGGAGACAGAAGGGGAAGAGGAGGACGGGGGTTAGGGAGGATCCACATGATCTGTTACCGTTTATACATGTCCACACTCTAAGTCTTGGGAGTCACGAATGACACCCAAAAAAGAGACTTACACTAGAGACCTGGGTGACGGGACAAGGGGGGGGAGGAAAAGAAAGAAAGAAAAGAAAAATTTCTCTAGAAATGTGAAAGTTGAAATTTTATCCCATCCTGTGTATGTCCCGAAGGGGTCACCGAGTCTACCAGGTCTTAGACGGACATCACGTCCCTTGGACCCATGCTAGGGACCAAGTCTTTCTGATGGACCTCTTCCCTTACCGCTGGGTGAAGTCAAAAGAACGGACCTTTTCAGGTACCTGTCCCCTTAAACCACCCGATGTCAGGTTCCCAAGCGTTTCTCAGTCTGTACTCGATGATTGTGAAAGTGAAGTAAAATCCTGTGCATAGTACAACTAGATTGTCAATGATATACTTTTCCGACGATTCCGCGACCTGTGACGTAGTAAAAGAGGACCCTACGAAAATTTCCTTCTTGGTCGTTTAGACTTAGAGAACCTCGTCCCGTATCCGTAAATTCACTCTTCGACTCAGATTCAAACCTGTTCTCTGTCGGCGAGCAAAATCTCTTTACGGGTTACGAACTTGTAGGAGGGAAAGAGACCGGAGCTTCGGTGTGTAATCAAGAGACGACCGAGAATAGACGTCAAGACCTTTATAAGTAGAGGGACCTCTAAAGGAGAGGTCTCTCCTAACAAAAGTAGAAAGATCGTAAGATATTTCCCTTATTAAGATATTAATTAAAGTATAACTCACTCTTATAAGAAAGATATCTATACAACCCGACAGATCACGTATACCCTCTGTAAGGGTCATCTAATATAAATATTACAATATATTGACGTCTTGTGGGGGGTGGGTTGACTATTCTAGACAAGGAGAGTTTACCTAGATCCGAAAAATTTGGGATTTTTGTTTCTAAAACTTCGATGTCCAAAAATTAAAAGTGAACTTACCTTAACTCTGTCTAAACCTTTGAAGAATCACGATTAAGAACCCTAGTACATAAAGGTACTTGAACCAACATTTAAAAGGTCAAGTGTTACTTAAGATTCTAGAACACTTAGGCAAGTCCATTTCTTCCACGTACAGTGGTGGGTCATGACGATCTTATGAGGGTAAAATATCGGGAATTACTTAGTGACTATATCCGTTGTTAGTAGTTACTATTTTGTGGAACTATTTTCCGAACACCCTTTAAGTACTTTTATAGTCCTACCGTGGATGACTTGGGTGACCAGTTAGAGTCAAAGTGACTTTGAACCTGTCGAATGGTAATACACAGGGGAGCACACCACACCATACTCTGTACTTCGCACACACAAATCAGTGAGTCAGTACAGACTGAGAAACGTTTGGATACCTGACCTCGAGCGGTCCGTGGAGACAGGAACGTTAAAGGGTCCATTCTTATGATCCCATCCAACGGTAAAGTAGGAGGTCCTCTAGAAGGGTTGGGTCCCTTACTTGGACTCAGAGGGCACAGAGGACTTGACGTCCTCTGTACGTCATGGTCGGCACTTTAGACGAACGGGGTTTAAAGTTAGTCTTGGAGTAACTCAACTCTCTTTGTTGAAGGTTAAATGTTCCTTATCCCTCTATCTCCTGCTTCATTCGTTGTCGTGTTTCTTCTTGTCCATCTAGGTCTCACACTTTGTAAGATGTCCTACCTTTTGTCAACAGAAGTTCAGTCGTGGGGGTCTTTTTATTCCTACCCAATGAAATCTACAGTACTACTTTCCTCCGTATTGTTTGTGTCTCTTATTTAGATCACAAACAGTAAAATTGTTAACCCCACCCTGAAGGGCCACCAGGTCACCCATTCTGAGGAGCGAGGGTTACGTCCCCCGCGTCAAACTAGGGACCAGTCCCTTGATCTAGGGTGTGTGGCGTTGATTCTCTGGGAAGGACGGTGTCGTTTCTAGTACTCACGACGTTCTGGGCCGTGTCCGTTCTTCTACCTTTTAATAAATAACTAACTAAAATTTGAACATTAAAACAACCTCATATCGTCCAGTTGTTACAATACTGTCACAGTCCACTTGTCACTCCCTGAGTCGGTTAGTATATGTACATAGATAATAGGGGGTTTGAAGGGAGGGTAGGTCCGACGGTGTATTGTAACTCGTCACAAGGTACACGATATGTGACCCAGGACAATTAATTCATTTATAAATTTTTGTTATTTCTGTTAACCCCTTCGGACTCATATCCGACCCGTGATTTACTATGGTTCCTTAATTAAAATAATACACCCTATTACCGTAATATGAATATGTTCTTTTACAAGTATCCTAAATCTCTCATCTTCCATGAATCCCTTGTCTCTACTTTACTGTGTTACATACTCTAAACAATATTTTATATGTGTATGTTCATTTTTTATCTGTTTCGTTTACCATTAGGGAACTCTACCAACTTTAATCTACACCGTCATGTACCCCAAGTAATGTATTACGAGAGATGAAAACCATCTACAAGGTTCTAAAAGCATTATGGTCCAAATTTTTTTAAGATGGTTATTTATTATTGTTTCTTTCGTTCAGTGTCTTGTCATATGATGTTAATCACCCCTTTTCCCTTTTATACAAATACAAACATATCGGACTTTCCTATGGGGTCATTGACCATTTTACTAACGGAGACTTCTCTCCTTGATCCACTGATCCTCTGTTCCTACCTTCCTTCCGATAAGTTTATCATTTTTTATAATTAATTAATTAAATAAATAAACCGACACGACCCAGGATCAACACCGTACATCCTAGAAATCAAAACCGTACACCCTAGATCAAAGGCCTGTCCGTAGTTTGAGTCCAAGGGACGTAACCCTCGAGCTTCATTAAAATCGGTGAGCTGGTGGTCCCTTCAAGGAGTTTATTAAAAATTTTCTCTTCTAGGATCCACTGTGTCACCATTTCTTAGACGAACGATTACGTCCTCTGTGTTCTCTGTGCCCAAACTACGGACCCAGTCCTTCTAGGGGACCTCCTCCTTTACCGTTGGGTGAGGTCATAAGAACGGACCTTTTAAGGAACCTGTCCCCTCGGACCTCCAGGTGTCATGTACCACAACGTTTCTTAACCTGTACTGACTCGTGTCGTGTGTCGTGTCGTATACGTTACAACGTTTTCCTCTCTTTAAGCAAAAATGTCTGAACCGGGAGTAATCGAATCAAATCTTATAAACAAACGAAGGGACCATCGAGTCTACCATTTCGCAGACGGATGTTACGCCCTCTGAGTCACGGGATCAGTAAATAACCAACATTTAACCCATAGACACCCGGTGTAAGTCGACTTCCTCAATTAAATAGATTTAGTACCATCTCTTTAAATAAATTATTTGTATATAAGTCACGGACGACGATACCCGTGACCCAGAGTCCTCTAATTTTCTACTCAGTCTGTGAACAGTAGTAGTTTAACTATCACAAATTGTATTAAAGTGATTACGAAATAAAAATTAAAATCCGTATTTTCTTCCTTGGAGACTTATTGACAATAAATTAAAACTGACAGAAATACCAATTAATTCTTAAGATAAATCGACACGGTTCACTATACCTATTACTTCTTTCTCTATATAGTCATACTAACTTCGGGTCACTTACGTCTTTCAAAGACACAGCCTTTGAAACATGAGTTGATGAAAGGGAACACCGAGTCGACCATTTCTTAGGCGGACGTTACACCCTCTGGACCCAAACTAGGAACCCAACCCTTCTAGGGGACCTCTTCCCTTTCCGATAGGTGAGGTCATTAAACCGGACCTCTTAAGGTACTTGAGATATCAGGTACCCCAACGTTTCTTAGCCTGTACTGACTCGCTGAAAGTGAGTGAGTGATATTGTTGATCCTAATAATTATTTTCAATCTTACCGTACCTCTTCTTAATCTCTCCATTTACTATAATTTCATGACAAAGTAGGGTGACTAATAACATTTCTCGGGATATAAAGGTACCACCGGAACACCAAGACTGGGTGTATAATTATGTAAATTTTTTAATTTTAGAAAATTAAAGTGTCCTCTGGTTTTACTACAAAAACGTATATAAGACTATACTTCCTTCTACTTTACAATAGGGAAACAAAGATAAAATGGAAACCCATCTTTTTTAATTCGATTAACTCAACTACGAACTCAAAAAAAAAATTTAAAATCATAATAAGTATAACGTGACCCCTTTATGAATTTCTTATTACAATTCTCGACTACGTAATGTTTAGTAACCTTACCTATAAAGGAAGAGAAAAATCGAGAGAAGACTGAGTGATTGGATTGGGACGTGTATAAACACATATTACGGTCGAAATGTCAGAAACGTTTCCACCAATATTACGACTTTTAAGGTTCAAATATATTACGACTTTCAAACTATTTTGAGTTACCTTAGTGGAAACTCCGTTTCATTCTTGTTAATTTAGAAGAATTGGACTCCTTCGAAGTCCTCTACCTAGACCAACCGTCCATCATTTTTATATAAGTTTTGCCACTCTGTTTACTGTATACACGGTCAGGTAATCGTGAGGACGTAACATCAACTAGCGATTCTAAATTTACTTGTGTATTACTAGGGTTCGACTATCGGATTCCACAGATAAAACTCGACGAGACCTGTTGTCTTGTAACCCGATGTTCCTGATGTCGATTCGGAAACACGGATCCTAACCATCCTTTTTGGTAGTAAAAACTACGTAAGATTTTCGAATAAATTGAATATACGTCTCATGTAGTACTCTTTACGACCCGACCTTCTTCGTGTTCGACCTTAGTTCTAATGGCCCTCTTTATAGTTATTGGAGTCTATACGTCTACTGTGGTGGAAATACCGTCTTTCACTTCTTCTTGATTTTTCGGAGACCTACTTTCACTTTCTCCTCTCACTTTTTCAACCGAATTTCGAGTTGTAAGTCTTTTGTTTCTAGTACCGTAGACCAGGGTAGTGAAGTACCCTTTCTCTCCTTTGTCACAGTCTGAAATCAAAAAACCCGAGGTTTTAGTGACGTCTACTACTAACGTCGGTACTTTAATTTTCTGGGAATGAGGAACCTTCCTTTCAATACTGGTTGGATCTATCATATAACTTTTCGTCTCTCTAATGGAACGGTTGTTTCCAGGCAGATCAGTTCCGATACCAAAAAGGTCATCAGTATATACCTACACTCTCAACCTGACACTTCTTTCGACTCACGACTTCTTAACTACGAAAACTTGACACCACAACCTCTTCTGAGAACTCTCAGGGAACCTGACGTTCCTCTAGGTTGGTCGGGTAAGATTTCCTCTAGTCAGGACCCACAAGTAACCTTCCTGACTACGATTTCGACTTTGAGATTATGAAACCTGTAGAGTACGNCTTCTTAACTACGAAAACTTGACACCACAACCTCTTCTGAGAACTCTCAGGGAACCTGACGTTCCTCTAGGTTGGTCGGGTAAGATTTCCTCTAGTCAGGACCCACAAGTAATCTTCCTGACTACGATTTCGACTTTGAGATTATGAAACCTGTAGAGTACGCTTCTCAACTGAGTGACCTTTTCTGAGACTACGACCCCTCCTAACCTCCGTCCTCTTCCCCTACTGTCTCCTACTCTACCGACCTACCGTAGTGCCTGAGCTACGTGTACTCAAACCCACTTGAGGCCCTCAACCACTACTTGTCCCTCCGGACCGCACGACGTCAAATACCCCTGCGTATCTCAATCTGTACTGACTCACTGACTTGACTTGACTTTACTTTGGAATTCTCGAACAGTGAGACTTACTTTCACTTTCAGTGAGTCAGTCGGTACAGACTGAGAAACGCTGGGACACCTGAGATGTCAGGTACCTCAAGAGATCCGGTCTTATGACCTCATCCGTCGGAAAGGAAAGAGGTCCCCTAGAAGGGTTGGGTCCCTAGTTTGGGTCCAGAGGGTGTAACGTCCACCTAAGAAATGGTCGACTCGGTGTTCCCTTCGGGTTCATATGACCTCACCCATCGCATAGGGACTCGGTGGTCCCTTCGGGGGGTCTTTCCGTTCCTGATATAATATAAGGTAACCTGAGACGCGTCGACCCTCCCTCTCACAAAACGAGTATTATCCAGAACCGTGATTAGGTTATTTATAAACAATTTAGATAAATTTCTTTATCCGTTCGTTGTTAACACAACCTATATAAATAAAACAGAAACTACATCTGGGTTTCGGTCGTGAATGGAGAGACTTCTTTGTAATTTTTATAGATTAAAGATGGATGTAAATGAGATAAAGTCAAGTAGTGAAAGTTAATACATTATTTTTTGTTAGTTACTGAATCGGTACTAAATTAGTAGAATAAACAAATCTTGTTCAGATAAAGTAAACTCCAACTAAATCTTATTATAAGGGATGTACTTGTATTTATGTAACAAAATTTTAATTTCAACCAAACTATAGATTTGTTTTAAAAACCGTGGATATTCATTTATGTAGAGATGTCGGTTTCTTCGGTAACGAAAAATTTTTTAAATAAATCAAAACCGACGTGACCCAGAAGCAAAGACGTGCACCTGAAAGAGGTCTACACCACTCATCCCCTATGAGAGATCAACGTCACCCACCCTAAGAGTAACGTCGCCGAAGAGAACAACGACTTACACCTAAGATCCGTACGAACCCGAAGTCATCAACACCGTGAACCCGAATCAACGAGTCGTCGTACATCCTAGAAGGATCTGGTCCCTAGTTTGAACACGGGGGACGTAACCGTCCGTCTAAGATTTGGTGACCTGACGATTTCTTCATGGTCGGTAAGAGAAAGTTAATTGATACTAGTGTCTAATTTTATTTTTTTTAAAAAAAAGTCAAATTTTCAGAAAGATGTTATGGAATCATAATCTCTTGTAAAGTACTTTTATACAAATATGTATATCGTAAATTTTTTTAGGGTTTACTGGTCTTTCTGAATATTCCAATCTATAAATTATCATTTCCTCAAAACTATTAGGTGTGATTTTTATAAATTTTTACAAAAATCGGTGTCATAGTATTGGGGTTTGTTCAGAAGAGTTGAGTCAATAGTTCGTTGGTTTTCCCTTTGTAAAACAGAGTGTATTACGACTATAATTGGTACACTAAACCTAATTTCTATTTAGGTTAAATTGTAGTATTAATGACCTTAATCTGACGTACAAGAAGTCTCTATGAATTTCTTGGACGTCACCACACAAAATATATAGTATCCTTTTGTTTTATTTAGAGTTCGTAGAGGACACAACCCATATTATTATTGTTAACAAAGGACTTAGGCACACTTACTAAAGGAACAGAATTTTTTCTGTAAATTTAGACGTAGGAGGAGAGGTGTGATTTACAGTCCTTATTCCACTCCGAGATAGGTACCTCTATCGATGTTTCGATTTTATATAGTTAAGACGTATTACAGTTTTTAGACGGGAAGTTTATTTTACTTTCATTGAATAGTTAATATACGACATGACTTTGAGTGTATTATAAGAGAGATATTAATAATCCATCATTAGAGAGGATCTAGAATTTTAATATCTCGTCTACCTTTCTCAAGATATTTGGATTTTCACAGTTTACTATTATTTATCTTCGAGTTCGTAGGGTAAAGGTAGAGACCAAGACTCGTTGTCCGATAAAAGTCTTTTGTACCAAGGGGACAGGTGGGACAAGGAACCTCACCCATTCCGTTTAAACTTTTATAGTACTTGACAACCACATAACATAACTCCTTTAAGGTCTTTTATATCGTGTTTTATACTTGTTTTCATAATTGTTTTCATCTTGTTTTATAAACCACCTTAAAGAAAAACGAAAAGTTGTGTCTGTGTTAACTCAAAAGAGTCCATATACACGTCTATGCTTCCGTTACCGTTGGGTGAGGTCATGAGAACGGACCTTTTAGAGTACCTGCCTCCTCGGACCTTCCGACGTCAGGTACCCTAGCGACTCCCATCCTGTCTTGACTCGATGAAGTGGAAGTGAAAAGTGAAAGCACGTAACCTCTTCCTTTACCGTTGGGTGAGGTCACAAGAACGGACCTCTTAGGGTCCCTGTCCCCTCGGACCACCCGACGGCAGATACCCCAACGTGTCTCAGCCAGCGCTGACTTCACTGAATCGTCGTACACGTCTATCCTTCAATTCTCCAATACCGATTGTCCCGTTACCCACTTATCTAGTTAAAGAATCTCAAAGACATCGTGGTTCGTTCATACCAAACCAAAAATATCGAGAGTCAAGTAAAGTCAGTAAGTCAGCACAGACTGAGAGACACTGGGACACCTGATGTCGTGTGGTCCAAAGGGACAGGTAGTGGTTGAGGGCCTCGAACGACTTTAAGTACAGGTAGCTCACTACAGTAGGTTGGTAGAGTAGGAGACAGCAGGGGAAGAGGAGGATGGAAGTTAGAAACGGTCGTAGTCCCAGAAAAGGTTACTCAGTCAAGAAAGAAACTTTCAAAAAAAGTCGACCGGTTTATTAACCTCGAAGTGGAAATCGTTGTCAGGAAGGTTACTTATAAGTCCCAACTAAAGGAAATACTATCTGACCAAACTAGAGGAACGACAGGTTTCCTAAGAGTTCTCAGAAGTGGTTGTAGTATCAAGTTTTCGTAGTTCAGGAACCACAAGTCGAAAGAAATACCAGGTTGAGAGTGTAGGTATGTACTGATGATCTTTTGGTGTCGAAACTGATCTACCTGGAAACAACCGTTTCATTACAGAGACGAAAAATTATACGACAGATCGATCACTTTTTTTATTTAAAATCAAGGTCTATATAAACATTAACTGAGTCTTCGAAAGAGAAACTAAATCAAGGGGGTTATAGTATGAAAAATCAGTGTGTTTTACAGGTAAAAAGAGTCAAAGATTACTAGTCGAACCGTCCTTGACCCTGTTATACCATCACCACCACCAAATCAGCGATTCAGTACAGAATGAGAACACTGGGGTACCTAACATCGGTCGGTCCGAAGAGACAGGTATCCTAAGAGGTCCGTTCTCATGACCTCACTCAACGGTAAAGGAAGAGGTATCCTGTTATACTTCTGAACCATTTAACGAATTACCTTACTCAAAATAGTGTTCGAGATCTGAGATTCTATTTAACGGTGGTACAAAAGGAGACGACCTACCTCTGTCTCAAGTTCTTACACTTGAACAATCTAGTCCAAAAAACGACCAGATGTTACTTAATACTAGTGACATTGATCATTTCTCTCCCTGATTATTATCGACTGAGATATCTTTATCAAATCTTTATTGATAGAAAATTCCTGTATCTTGTTGTCTGACCAAGGTTTATCCTTTTCCTCATGCAGTTCCGATATATAACAGTGGGACGAATAAATTGAATGTACGCCTCATGTAGTACTCTTTACGACCCGACCTACTTCGTGTTCGACCTTAGTTCTAACGACCCTCTTTATATTTATTGGAGTCTATACGTCTACTATGGTGGGAATACCGTCTTTCACTTTTTCTTGATTTCTCGGAGAACTACTTTCACTTTCTCCTCTTTTGTTTCAACTGAATTTCGAGTTGTAAGTCTTTTGATTCTAGTACCGTAGGCCAGGGTAGAGAAGTACTGTTTACCTACCCCTTTGTCACCTTTGTCACCGACTGAAATAAAACCCCCCGAGGTTTTAGTGACGTCTACCACTAACGTCGGTACTTTAATTTTCTGTGAATGAGGAACCTTCCTTTCAATACTGGTTGGATCTGTCGTATAATTTTTCGTCTCTGTAATGAAACAGTTGTTTCCAGGTAGATCAGTTCCGATACCAAAAAGGTCATCAGTACATACCTACACTCTCAACCTGATATTTCTTTCGACTCGTGACTTCTTAGCACGACAACTTGACACCACAATCTCTTCTGAGAACTCTCAGGGAACCCGACGTTCCTCTAGGTTGGTCAGGTAGGATTTCCCCTAGTCAGGACCCACTAGTAACCTTCCTGACTACAACTTCGACTTTGAGGTTATAAAACCAGTGGACTACACTTGTCGACTGAGTAAACTTTTCTGGGACTACAACCCTTTCTGACTTCCGTCCTCCTCTTCCCCTACTGTCTCCTACTCTACCAATCTACCGTAGTATCTGAGTTACCTGTACTCACACCCATTTGAGACCCACAACCACTACCTGTCCCTCCGGACCACACGACTCCAAGTACCCCAGCGTTTCTCAACCTGTGCTGACTCACTGACTTGACTTCCAGATGTCTTCCACAGAGTTAAAGTCTCGTCAATGACATCCAATGGCCATTTTAGATAAAATGAAAATAAACCTTTTGACAAATTTTTGTTAATCGGTAACTTACCTATCTCAACCAAAAAGTTTTCTTTGTTATTTACCGAAACTCCAATAATTCTATCCAATCTCTTTGACTCTGTAGTATTTTTATCCATGTCACAAGTTTCAGTCAACCAATCTTCGGGTCTGATTTCGTTTCTTAAGATCCTGACTACAAGAGTGACCCCCTTTCGCAGACTAACTAGACTCCCGGTGTTTTATCCGATTAACTTGTGTATTACGTGTCTATGAGTCTGTGGACGTGGAGAGAGGAGACTTACAGAGTCTGAATCGACGACAAAACTTTGGTCACTTTAATGACCTGATTTGGTTACGATATATATTGAGATGTTCTACAACCATAGGGTCCTAACGTGACTATCAGATCGTCTTCTCTACTGAGAAGTTTATAGAGTCCTTGATCAGTTCATCTGTCACTTGTTTATACGACAAAAGTACCTTGTTCATAAATAACACATAGATGATTCACAGTGCGGGAAAATCCATGTCTCCATGTTCTTTCTTGAAACGATAATGAAAGATTTTAAGTTGTCGAAGAGTGACCGTCCGTCTCCCTCTTGTACCCTATAAAACTCTTACCACTTAATTTATTACCTTTTAGAAATTTAGGTTCAACCCCTTTTTAGATTAAAACTCTACAAACTGTTCTTCAGTAACCCTGGGTACTTGATTACTGATTCGTCTTCTCTTTTTACCGAAATCAACATCAGTTAAAAAGAAAGAGAACCTTCTCGGAGAATGTGTTTGGACAGTAAACTCGATATTTTTATACCAGACATTTGGTTCCCTGTTAAATCCACCGTAATTAAATTACTGGAATAATGGTTAGAGAATGTTTTTAGTTATTTGTAAATGAAAAAATTGGTAGGGGACTCCACCGAAGAACGGTGGTGGTCAATAACAATCTGACCCCTTACAAATTTTAAATTTCACACCACTTGTCTTGGTAAAAAAGGACGCGTTAATCTTTGACACGTCACATTGAGCCTCTTGAAAGATTTTATCGGTCAAGTAACCAAGAGATTGACACGAAAAACTAAATATTTCACATAAGAGACTTTATTCAATGTTTCGACAAGAGACAATATTTGTACACCAGTATCATTTCAGTTCAGGTAGTCGGGACTGTTCTTGTACGAAAAAAAAGGAATATCTCATAGGAATAGGTCACAGAGTCATCTGAAGTAGTTCTGTCTAATTAAATGTATTAGAGGTTAAGTATTCCCGTCTTCAAAGTACGAGACTCTTTGTGATTTTTCAACGTCATCAAAGTCAATCCTCATTAATTTCTCTAAACGACGGACAAAAAACCCTTTTCCTCAATTAGGACCAATAAAATATAACCCTACCTCTTTTTACGTTCCAGAAAAGAATAATTTTTGCAAACATTAATGTTTTCAATACACACAGGGAACCTCTTCCTTTATTGTTGGGTGAGGTCATGAGTACGGACCCTTTAGGGTACCTGGCTCCTAGGACCATCCGATGTTACCCCAGCGTTTCTCAACCTGTGCTGACTCGCTGAAGTGAAAGTGCACAGGGAATGTCTTTTTAGTGTTTGACCTTGATTCGTCTGTTTCTTTTTAGTAGGTGTTGAGGTCAATGGCTCGGGATCAATTGTAGAACCAAAGACGCAGGTCAGAAAAGATGGAGAGGTGTATGGTTAAAAGTTTTTACTGTAGTATATCATGTATCACAAAACACTACAGAGGACTGGAGGTTTTGAAGAGTAACAAAGTCCAGTGGGATGTAAAGGATTACCGACACATTTAACGTTTCCATATAGTAACTGAAATTCCCGTGTCGTCCGTCCTCTTTATAAAGAAGACGACTTAAATTATCTAATGCGGGGGAGTAGGGATTTTCGGCAAGAGATTTAGGGATTTACTGGAGACTGGACCACCCAAAACCACAGCCGCACACGTTGTGAATGTCTGTCCCTGTTAGGACGAACCCCAAGGGTGGCTGTCGTAGCGTTATCCTGGGGTCTCGGGTGGTCCAAGGTACACAGCCTTGGAGTGGAGCGAAGGGGAGGCGCCGCCCGGTCGCCAAACCCCTTCGCGAGACGCCTGGGTCCCTAGAGTAAGGGGTTCTGCCACGTAAGGGAGAGAGAAATGTGTCATCTGGGCTCGAGACGCTGTCAAGCCGGCCGCGGAGGGAAACGGGGGCTTTGGAGGGTCGTGGCCTGCCGACCGATCTCTGGGTTCTCTACGGGCCACCTCGGGCACGGACGGGTTCGAGCCACGGCGCGACGCGCCGCCGGCTTGGGCTCGGCGCGCCCCGGCGCGGCAGGGGCTCACTACTGCGCGAAGGACGGGAGGGCCGCGAGGGCCCGGCACGCGAGCGCGAGCGGGAGCCGAGAACAAGGCGCGGACCTCGGTCGCCGCCGCCGTCGCCGACCCCGCCGACGCCCTCGGCTCGCCAGCGACCCGCGCGACCCCCTGCGGCCGACGTGAGGCTCCGTCCGCGAGACGTTACTCTGTCATTTACGTAGGGGGCCATTCCGCGTGCCGAGTGAGCCCAAAAGGAGAAGGAGGTCGACGTACGTGCAACGTACTTAAAGAGCACAGAAAAGGGAGGGGAAATGTCTTCCTTTTACACCCACCAAAAGGGGAAGGAAAACGTAGAGCACTCACTACGGTTACGTCTTTTTTTGGAGCGTTTCGAGGGTCTAAACTACAAGATCCCTCGAAATACGTCCTTTTATTTTTATTTTACTTTAATTACGTGGACAGATAACGTGTACATACAAAGTGACGTGACCTGGGCTCGCGCCGCCAAACGTTTGTCGGAGTGTCGGGCGAGGGCTCTCGCCTAAGGATCGGCACCCGTCGACCAGGGGACGGCCCGAGGGGGACCCAAAGGCCATTGACCCGAAACTTTTCGCCGGGGCGGACGGACCTCACAGGGGAGCCGGGGCCAGCCCGGGGGCGCGGCCCTCTCAACCGCGCCCGCCTCGCCGAAGCAAGGTCGTGACCAGCGGGGCTGAGGTCGCGGTGAAACGTTTGTTCAGAGGCCGACCCGAGGCCCGTTTCTCTCGGCCGGCCACGCCTCTAGGAAAGGGTCAGGGCCTGAGAGGCTGGACGGCTAAGGTGCTAAGACAAAATGAACCGTTAGAGCGGTGATCGTTTGACGAACTTCGACCCCCTGGTTCTCGCTCCCCTCCTAACCCTAAGTCACGGCGGCGACCGGAGCGCGACCTGCTCCCCGCGGGAGAGGAAGGAAGCGGGGTCCTCGACTTTAAAGCGGGGGCAGCCCTCGGCCCCCAGGGCCTGTGGCCGTAAAGACCTAAGGGGTTCCCCTGGCTCCTCGCTGCAAGCTCCCGCGGTATAAAAGTCACCCAGAACCGATGGCTCCCCTCACCCGCTTGTCGACCACCCGGCCCCCCTCTCGCGCCGCGGGGCCGTCCTCTCCGACCTCGCCAAAAGGGGCCCTTTCAAACACGCGGGTCCGGCCGTGCCTCCGCCGAGGTGTCCCGCGCGTGGCGCGGACAGGAGCGTTCCCGCGCGCCCGACGTCGCGCAGCGGTCCGGCCGGGCGGCCCCAACTCCCGGCTCTAGGCGGCATTCTCTGACGCGCGAGACGAGCGGAGCCAGGTGCCAGGGCGGCTCTGCGGCGCCAGCCCGAGGCTCCGCGTTCCTTGTGCGGGGAGAGGACGCCGGCGCCGGCGGCCCCGCGAGACGACCTCGGCACGCGAACTGGCGAAAGGGGCTGGTCCGCGGCCACGCCTGGCAGAACGGCCGCGGTCCTGGGAGGACCCACGGGTAGTCTCGCGCCCTCGAGTGAGGGTCGCATCTCCTCCTCGGGCCCAATAGCAGGCACCAAACGCCACTGGGGCACCGCCTTCTGGTCGGGCTCGGAGGAGAGCGGAGAGACCGACGCCGGCGCTGTCGTCGTCGCGGGTGCCGATGCACGAGCCGAGAGCGGCGCCACGATCGACCGCCTCCGCTCCAGTCCCCCTGTAAAGGTCTTCAACCCCAAAGTCCCCCTACGCACCCCTTTGAACCCAAAAACGACGGGCACTTCTTGGGTCCACTGAACCCTTTTCCTCTAACTAAGTCTTACGGACAAAGCACCACTTTTGATTGGAGAACGATAAAGATCTGCTACTCTCTCCCCTTACTCGCCTTCACAACCACAACATGCTCTGCGTAAATTTCTGCGCTCTCATCCCCCCACAAGACCTCTTGACCTGGGGGTCTATATTATTTAATGTTCGTCGAGCCACGAGATTTATGACTTGAAACCGAAGACTATCTTGGGCCCCACGACTCACCACTGTAAGCAGTCCAACTCGCGATAAGAGGAAAGAAGTCTCGAACCTCAACCGCTGAAGAGCCCTCCCCTCGCCACCCCTTTAGAAACGAAAACTCTATCTAACACTAGAGACGAAACACTTCCGCGTCCCCTTCCCGCTCAACCAACTGAATGTCAAGTGACCGTCCTTGCACGGTCGGAAAAAGGAACCGCTCTCTTTACTACGGTATCATAACTCCAGTACAGTCGTGAAACCCCGAAGTAGTAACCTTTCCGAAGTTCCCTAGTGACTCTCGTACACCCCCTCCCCCCTCCGAAAGTAGAGTCTCTACACGGGACACTACAGTCCTAAATCCGACGGGAATGCAGACAGGCGAAGTTATTTATGAATAGGTCACTCTTACAGTCCGTAACTTAAAGGTTGTAAAATAGAAGGAACGACCGACTAAACCCCATAGATACGTTTTTGGCCTTCCCCGGCACCTACACTGTTCTGTGTACTGGAACTCTCTCCTCCCTATGGACGTCTTTACGATTAAAACAAAAGTGACTCGGGATCTTGACACCTCTTGTTGGACTCGGATTCTATGTAAAAAGATCTTAATCGTATTAATTAAATCCTCTCTTAGTTTAATCAACGACTTTCGGAGGTAGGGAAAACATTTGAAGGGTCAGAATCTTTACCATAGAACTTAGTCTTTCGTGTCCCGAGGAGTCTAACCCCTTCAGGAACCTAAGAGAGACGGAAACACGGGTGAGTCCAGTAGTTCCTCATGACTTCTTAATAATCTCAAAGACAAAAACCGTAACTACACGAAAATGGAGGTTTCCCTTTCACGTGGAAATTTTGAACCGGGACAAGTAACTCCATAACCCTTATAAGAAATATCCGTATCCAAATAAATATACCCAAAACTTAAGTGGATGACAATTTAGATGAACAAACCCCTAAAAGTTTGTCATAAGGGATTTCATAAAAATTCGTTTCAGTCCAAAATCTTTCTCCACACACACACAATAAACGAAATCAGATCAAAGAAAATAAACCTCTTCCTTTACCGTTGGGTGAGGTCACAAGAACGGACCTCTTAGGGTCCCTGTCTCCTCGGACCACCCGACGACAGAGACCCCAGCGTGTCTCAGCCTGTGCTGACTTCGCTGAATCGTCGTCGTCGTCGTCGTCGTCAAAGAAAATATCGAGTTTAATATGACTCAGAGGGTAAGGAGGAGGGGGACAATGGTCGTCTAGTAAACAAAGGTTCTCGTCAATACCTACCAATATCCACCACTTGTTAAATTTAAAAATGGTTGACGAGTCTTTTTTTTTTCAGATTTCTACATAAATAAGTAGAATCATAACACGAAATATTGATATATATACAGTATAAAAAACACGTACACCATTTATAATGTATTATTTTTAGATTTTCTTCACAAGAGTTATTTCGATTTTAATTTTTAATTTTTTCAAAGTAATATTTGGGAACATAGAAGTAAGGATTTAAATGATGGAGTTATAAACAAAAAAAATACGGAGAAATTGTTTCCCAATGTTTAACACGAAACAACGGAGAACGGACTAAGAATAATATTGAAGAACCGAACTAGTTTCAAGGACGTTATAAAAGGATAATTCTAAAATATTGAAGTTCTCCAATCTTTACGGACAAGTAAAACCTTTTAACGGACAGTTCATTGACACACCACACACACAACACCACACACACACACCGTACGGGTCTGAGAACCCTGTCACAGATTTTGAACACTATAGACTGTAAAGATGAGGTCTTGAAAACTCAGTATTACAAAAGAACCTCCAAAACTCCTCCATTTAATCGGTTATGTCCTTCATGATTTTTTCTCAATTCATTAAGTTTCAATAAAAATACCCAATTTTTTTTTTTTAATTTCTGTTCTTCCTTTTGAATTATTCGTCCTGGTCTTAATGTCGAATTGTATATGGGTTTACCACGGAAAAATTAATGTCATGAAAGGGGGTCTTGAAAAATTAGGATAATGAGAAAAAAAAAACTGGATAATGAGAATATAAATTATTCCTCTGATCAATTTTATATTCGGTTTGTCTTGATAATGTTTATTACCCCTATTTACGATCCATATTGGTCTACAAAACGGATTTCAATTTTCTCAATTCCTCAGACTTGATATAGTTTGAGGAGGACATCCGACAGGAGTTAGGGGAAGGAGTTATTCGTCCTTTAAAAGTTTCCGTTTTTTTAGAACCTACCGTCACCTCTGTTGTTCTTGTTTTACAAATTCCATCTGAAGTAGACAGACAACTGGTTCGGACACCGAATCACCGTCCACCGTGAACCAAAACTCTCGGAAACAAATACATGGTGGGTCTCGATACTTAGTTCTGTCGAAGAAACGGTGGGAAAGTGTCACCTAACAATCTCAGTCACGATCCTGTTACAAAACAAAAAGGCAATTGGTTGTTAATGTAAAGTAGGTTTCACTGTAACAAGACTTATACATCTTGTTCTGTACTTATAAACATAAAGGGAAAATGAGAAAATCGACGTGAGGATTGTTTTAAAAGATTCACACGATAAGTGAATAAGTCATTAACGAAAACTCCCAAATAACACATGAATCTGTAAAGGACCGGAGTGGGGTGCGTAGGTCAAGGATCTCGTACTAGAAAATATGAAATACGTAGAACATCTCACCCCCCACCCCCTCCCATTATCACACTCTAATTTGTCATGAACTTCCTGATGCGTTAGTTTCTATACGTTTCCTACACTTGTCCGTTAAGAGTTCCCCACGTTTACCAGTATTGGTACACTTTTCTAAGAGTATTGTGTAGTATCAGTCCCTTTACGTTTAATTTTTCGGTTCTTGACAATCAAAAGACAAGTAGGTTAATCACGCACAAAATTTCCGACCATTGTAGGAGACAATCCACCCATCCCCCGTTGGGAGTCTGAGAGCCACCCTCATACTCACCCACGTTGGAACACCCTTTCGTCTGTCAAAGTCACTGTTAAACCTTACACACATAAACACATACTTCAGCGTATAAACCTTAGGAAAGAATGTCTTCATCTTTGTCGTACATCCGTAGACACACACTCCTACAAACAACGGTCTAATCACGTCATTTATTCGATCTTCGTCATACTCAAAGATAGTCATCCTACTTATATATCTCTCTAAACGGTGGGAAAGTGTCACCTAACAATCTCAGTCACGATCCCGTTACAAAAGTAGGTATATATCTCTCTAATAAACACTTCCTACAGATACTATATGATGTACATTTATTTTAGTTCAACGGTTCATAGTTTACACCATACTATGATAAAGACTAAATTTTTTCTTCGAGGTACACATACTGGAACTTCTTTCTATACCTTCCTGTGTATTTTGGATTATAACAAATTTTAATCGACACCTCGTCTCCCCACTAATTAAACGAGGGATATACGGAACTTACCAAATGAACGGATTTGTAAGTCCGAAAAAAATATACTTTTGTAAATTTTCATAATAAACCAATTACTTATCCTTTAAACAGACCTTGGTAAAATCTTTGTTTTGTTTTGGTTTGTTTTTGACCCGTTATAAGACCAAAAAAAAGGACTAGGTAAGACGTCGTTAGAGAACAGAGAAACCTTTGAAAGTTAATAGAAGATTTTAAGACTCTAAAGGGTTGAAATTCACTTTAGGAAGTCATATTCGGAACCGAAGGTCTTCTCGATAAATGGTGGGAGGGTCCTTCCACTTTGGGAAAAGGAACTGAAAGAAACTAGGGTAAGTCTTCCATCTCCAGAAGACCGGTTGACCTCTCAGAAGGTCCTCTGTCCGTCGTACAGGAGTTTGAACCAAAAGGACTCGGACTCTCTCTCTCTCTGTACTCACACAATCAACGTATCAGTACAGTCTGAGAAACGTTGGGGCACCTAACATCGGGCGGTCCGAGGAGACAGGCACCTTAAGAGGTCTGTTCTTACGACCTCACTCATCGGTAAGAGAAGAGGTCCCGTAGAAGGGCTAGGTCCCTGACTTGGGCCTAGAGGACGTAACGTCCGTCTAAGAAATGGCAGACTCGGTGGTCCCTTCGGGTCTCTCAACGACGATTTACTAAGACGACCGTAAACTTAGGACCAGAGGTAGGTGTGATAGAAATCGAATCGACTAACAAGATGGACACATGGTAAAAGTTAAGACGGAGATCTACACAAAAAACTTTGAACTATCATAAACTCAAGAACCGTCAGTGATGTTTTTTTTATTTTGAAACTTTTCGTCACCTTGGAGGTAAGTGTAAAAATTTTCATGTATAGTGTACTGAGACTTACGACCACCCTGTGAGTCTTAGAGTTAGAGAACCTTCGGTCCCGACACGACGTTTAAACTTTTGACACGAAATCTAAGTCACCAAAGGTCCACACTTACGGAGTCTTAGGGGACCTGTCACTTTCACAATCAGTGAGTCATTACAGACTGAGATATTCTGGGGTACCTGATATCGGGTGGTCCGAAGGGGTAGACACCCTTCCTATATAGATGTGTTCCTACGACCTCACCCATCGGTAAGGGAAGAGGTCCTCTAGAAGGGTTTGGTCCCTAACTTGGGTCCAGAGGACGTAACGTCCGTCCTCTACCACTAAGAAGTGGTAGTCTTAGTGGAACGACGATTCAGTGAAGTCAGTACAGGCTGAGACACGCTGGGGTATCTGCCGTCGGGTGGTCCGAGGGGACAGGGACCCTGAGAGGTCCGTTCTTGTGACTTCACCCAACGGCAAAGGAAGAGGTTACGTACTTTCACTTTTCACTTTCCCTTCAGCGAGCCAGTGCAGGTTGAGAAGCGCTGGGGTACCTGACGTCGGATGGTCCGAGGAGGTAGGTACCCTAAAACGTCCGTTCTCATGACCTCGGAAGAGGTCTTAGTGGAACTCCTGAACAATTTTTTCTTAGTGGAACTCCTGAACAATTTTGGGTGAAACAACTCGGTGTCAAAATCTAAGACATTCAGAACCCATCCCGGACTATTAAACGTAAAAATTGTTCAAGCGTCTACTGTGACTAGAAGGACCAGGACCTGGTATGAGACGTTTGGTGACCACATCCCCTTGTCGAAGAACACAAAATGTCGACAACACAAGAACAGGTCGGTCACGAGATGGGAAAGTACCTACTTTCAATGTTACGGTTAGCTCCGTTTAATTGAGTCAAAATAGTCAAAGTTGCTCGACTCTTCTTCTTAATAAACTCAATGGAATGACTTGACAACAGACATAGGCAACATCCACAAACTCCTACATGACTACAAAGTAGGTACCTACACACCAATTAGTCGTCACTTTCAGTCTCAAGTCCAAATACAATTTATAAGGCATCACCTAAGAGTGCCCTCTCGTCTCTTCGGATAATCAGAGACCAAGGACAAAAAAACAAAAAGTAGTATGTGGGGACCTCCCACCTGGAGAAGACATCCCAAGAGGTGGGATCGGTGTACAACCCTAGTGAACCCCTACAACTAAATCAACCAGACCTACCCCGGACCTGTAACCACCCATTCAAGAGGTCCATTAAGATTATACATCGACCCCATCTCTTGTACGTAGATGTCAGGAGTCCCAGTGAAACGGAGTAAGAAACTTCTACCACAAGTAGACCTGGTGTCAGGGAAGAGACTAGTTGTAAAAACCATTGAACCCGTAGATATATCTAACAGGTGGGTTGAGTCAGGAAACTGGTCGAGAGAAAATCAATAGGAAAGAAGACAGATGAAGTCGGTAGGGAGGGTGTCAATAAGAATCTGACGACCAAGAATCGTCAAAACGGTGGGTCTCCGATAAACCGTCACAGATCTCTGTAAAACCTCTTCCGTTACCGTGGGGTGAGGTCGTGAGAACGTACCTTTTAGGGTACCCACCTCCTCGGACCATCCGACGTCAGGTACCCCAGCTCTTCTCAACCTGTGCTGACTCGTTGAAGTGAAAGTGAAAAGTGAAAGTAGGTAACCTCCTCCTTTACCGTTGGGTGAGGTCACAAGAACGGACCTCTTAGGGTCCCTGCCTCCTCGGACCACCCGACGGACGATACCCCGACGTGTCTCAGTCTGTGCTGACTTCGCTGAGTCGTCGTCGTCCTCGTCGTCTCTGTAAAATCCCGAAAGGCCCATCGAGTCACTACTTGTTAGACGGACGGTTACGCCCTCTGCGTCCTCTGAACCCAAGCTAGGGACCCAGTCCTTCTAGGGGACCTCCTCTTTTACCGTTGGGTGAGGTCATAAGAACGGCCCTTTTAGGGTACCTGTTTCTTCGAACCGCCCGATGTCAGGTACCCCAGAGTTTCTCAGCCTGTGCTGACTCGTTGAGTTATGTGTCCGTACGTCTCTGTAAAAACAGACAGTGTGGAACTCCCCTGTGTTTTCACGACGCCCATAAGTCACTCATCTCCGGACCCTACAACAGTTTGTGACATATTACGTGAGGGGGAGATGGGCGGGGGGATGTATACATCTCTTAAAGTACCAGAGTTTACATTCGTCACAGTACTATCTCTTTGGAACGGGACCACAGGACCCCCTCAAAAATAAAAAATTTGGGGCTAAATATCCTCTTTATGTAGAATACACTACTGGGTTACGTTTATATGCATGTTGACTTGGTTCAAAGTGTTTTGTCACAAATGCGAATGATCCACATTACATCAGTGTATGAAAAATAAAAACAGAGTAATTTTTAACGACCGGTACTGGGTGATTTAACTAAAATAATGGGTGATTTGAACGTTAGTGTTCACATCTGGAATGGTAATGGTTATTGACATGGAGGCAGTTTTAGAACTATTCGTAGGGGTAGACTGGGAGTGGAAAAGAGAAAGCGGAATAAAGACAATAATGGGGTCACGTGGGTCGGACGTGGGAGGTTCCCCGAGACTGGACCACTGGGAACGTGAAGAAGTAGGAGATTGTGGGAATAATAGATAAGGATGATACGGGGTAGGAGTTGGGAGTGGGGTTCCATGAACGGATGTGGGGGGTTGAAGAAACTGATAAAGAGGGAAGTAGAATGAAAGGATCCTTTTGGGGTAGGAGACAGGTGGGACGAGGACGGAGTCCGACTACTTGGACCGACCTCTTTTGGCCGGTAGACGTAGTAGAGTGAAAAATAAATACTGGTATTCGGAGGTCTGCCTGAGAACCGTGACGTCTCGGGTGATACAAAGACAGGGGTGGAGTGACCGTCGACTACTGAACCGAATAAAGTGACTCTTTTTCCTTCGTCAACCCTTCGGCAAAGTAGTAAAGGACTACGATTTAGACGTCCGGATGGACGTGACATCGGTGTGTCGTGGCCTCGGACGAGGGACAACCGCACGTTCCGAGAGTGAGCGCGCACTTAGAAGAAAGGGAAGACGTGGTAGTCGAAAGAGGGTGACTACCTAGTAGAGGTACTCTTTGTATGACATCAGAGAGAGCAGGACTCCCCTTTTCATGGTGGTTGTCTTGTGAGGATCGGGTTGTAGGGTCAACTGCCAAGAGGGTTCAGGAGATAAAAGGGAACCTCAGTCATAGAAGGTTTTCTTAACAGCAGGTAAGACAAGGTAAAGGGAGAGAGTAAGACAGAACTTGGATGGTCAAACCGAAGACAGGGTAGGGAAGTCGCTTTCGTGCGAAGAGGTCCGCGGTCACTACGGGCCACCGGTCGCGAATCAACAGCAACGGACGCCGGAGCCGTCGTCCCTCGGCCGAGAGAGAAACCGACAGAAGTGAGCCGAAGACGTGGTGCCGGGAGTGGACCAACAGGAGGATGTGAGTCCGAGAAAGTCGAGGACGAGACGACGACCTAGAGGAGGGGGACCGAAGACTTTCACCCCCGACAAGAGAGTGTGAAGTGAACTGAAGCCTCAGACAAGGTCATAGTGGAGGAATCTCCAGAAGGATCGAGGGGGACCAGGGACGAGAGTCGGAGAAGGAACAAAAGTATAGTACACAGTAAGGGACTATTGGCCGTATGGATCCTCTGTCACATCGAAGGCAGGGTCGGGGAACTTCCCACTTATAATTTCACTCAGTATGTTTCAAAGACCAAAGGATCTTATATAAATATGATATGATATTTCATTACGAGTTTTAAGAGGTTCGGTCCGAAGTTGTTATACACTTGGCACTTGAAGGACTACAAGTTCGACCAAAATCTTTTCCGTCTCCTTGGTCTCTAGTTTAACGGTTGTAGACGACCTAGTAGCTTTTTCGTTCTCTCAAGGTCTTTTTGTAGATAAAGACGAAATAACTGATACGGTTTCGGAAACTGACACACCTAGTGTTATTTGACACCTTTTAAGACTTTCTCTACCCTTATGGTCTGGTGGACTGGACGGAGAACTCTTTAGACATACGTCCAGTCCTTCTTTGTCAATCTTGACCTGTACCTTGTTGTCTGACCAAGGTTTATCCTTTTCCTCACGCAGTTCCGACATATAACAGTGGGACGAATAAATTGAATACCCGTCTCATATAGTACTCTTTGCGACCTGACCTTCTTCGTGTTCGACCTTAGTTCTAACGACCCTCTTTATAGTCATTGGAGTCTATACGTCTACTGTGGTGGGAATACCGTCTTTCACTTCTCCTTGATTTTTCGGAGAACTACTTTCACTTTCACCTCTCACTTTTTCAACCGAATTTCGAGTTGTAATTCTTGTGCTTCTAGTACCGTAGGCCAGGGTAGTGAAGGACCCTTCATCTACCCCTTTGTCATCTTTGTCACAGTCTGAAAAAAAAAAACCCGAGGTTTTAGTGACGTCTACTACCACTGACGTCGGTACTTTAATTTTCTACGAATGAGGAACCTTTTTTTCAATACTGGTTGGATCTATCGTATAACTTTTCGTCTCTATAATGAAACGGCTGATTCCAGGCAGATCAGTTCCGATACCAAAAAGGACACCAGTACATACCAACACTCTCAACCTGATACTTCTTCCGACTCACGGTTTCTTAACTACGAAAACTTGACACCACAACCTCTTCTGAGAACTCTCAGGGAACCTGACGTTCCTCTTAGTTGGTCACGTAAGACTTCCTCTAGTCGGGACCCTAAAGAAACCTTCCTTACTACGATTTCGACTTTGAGGTCATGAAACCGGTGGACTATGCTTCTCAACTGAGTAACCTTTTCTGAGACTACGACCCTCCCTAACCCCCGTCCTCCTCTTCACGTACCGTCTCCTACTCTACCGACCTACCGTAGTGATTGAGCTACCTGCACTCAGACTCACTTGAGGCCCTCAACCACTACCTGTCCCTCCGGACCCCACGACGTTAAGTACCCCAGCGTCTCAGCCTGTGCTGACTCGCTGACTTGACTTGACTATTCAGATAATATCATATATCCGATATACATCATATATCATATAATATCATTAATCCGAATGGACCACCGAGTCTACCATTTCTTAGACGGACGTTACACCCTCTGGACTCAAACTATGGACCCAACTCTTCTAGGGTACTTCTTCCTTTACCGTTGGGTGAGGTTATAAGAACGGACGTCTTAAGATACTGTCTCCTCGAACCCACGTCAGGTACCCCAGCGTTTCTCCGTCTGTACTGACTTGATGACTGTGAAAGTGAAAGTATCAGATTTTCACACGTCATCGTAACGTAGTCCTCTTCTGGTACCATGGGGTGAGGTCATGAGAACGGACCTCTTAGGGTCCCTTCCCCCTCGGACCACCGGACGACAGACACCCCAGTGTGTCTCAACCTGTACTGACTTCACTGAATCGTCGTCGTCGTCGTAACGTAGGTTTTTTGTGGTTACATGGATAGAATTAATTTTTATTGAAATAACGTTTTTNCTCTTCTGGTACCATGGGGTGAGGTCATGAGAACGGACCTCTTAGGGTCCCTTCCCCCTCGGACCACCGGACGACAGACACCCCAGTGTGTCTCAACCTGTACTGACTTCACTGAATCGTCGTCGTCGTCGTAACGTAGGTTTTTTGTGGTTACATGTATAGAATTAATTTTTATTGAAATAACGTTTTTTCACGATAGGTAGGAGACTCAGAAGTCTTTCAGAAAAAAAAAAAAAAAAAAAAAAAACGACCACCTCCCAGAACGGAACTACAACTACCGACGATTGGATAAACCCTCCACTATCGACTTCCAACCCCACCAACACTGGTGTAGAATTTTATTCTGTTGTTATTTCAAACGGTGTAACGAACTGAGAAGGAAAGTACTTACTAAAGACATCGTCCGTCACGACAAACTATCGTAAAATGGGTGTCATCTCGAAGAAAGTCTTAACCTCAGTCAAGAGAATTTGGCACGACGACGAAAAAGTTGACTCAAATACAGTATAAGACTTAGGAAACAACAGTAAAGTCATTGGAAACGTCGTATAAATGCTCCTCGTCTAGGGTAGAGTCCTTTGGTGAAAGAAACGAGTACGTATTCTTCGTCAAGGAATAAGTAAGTTCAAAAGAGTACTTTAGTTTCGTTAAGTCAGTGTAGAAGTCCGAGGTGAAGTTTAAGATTAAGAGAACGACAAAGATGGTGTAGACGTCAATGAAGAAGGTGACCTTGGAACTTGGAAGTTTCAGTAGGTACTCTCAACCTTAGTCGAAGAAGGTCTAACGACAATTACAACAATAAAACTGGAGAATGGTACTTAGTACTTACAAGAATTACCATAAATCTGACCACTTAGGAAAGGTCATCCAAAAGTCAAACAAAACGAGTCTAAATAGTCTCCTTAGTGACAGATACCGTAAACGTCGGAATATTTTACGTTACGAATGTTCTTATTCTGAATTATCAACTTTACTGAGGAACTAGGGACCCCATGTCTTACCGACATTTGTACTTTTTGTAAGTAGAGTAACATGCAGAGGTAGTCTCGAGAACCTACTGACCCACGTAACAGTTACTCGCCATTATAAACTTTTCTTTAAAAAAGAAAAACACCCGTCATCCAGAGTTGTCACCCGAATTTTATAACTCATTCGACACAATATTTGACCCACACGACATTAGGTCTGAAACAACGAACGATGTAAATGTCTCGTGTCCGTCTTATCGAACTCAGAAAAAGAATTCCCGAGATCCTAAAAATCTTACCATTGACTCATAACCGAAGTTGAGGTTCAGTAGGAGACGTAATCGGGGATTTTTCTCTCAGTTGGACAGGAAACGTCTCGGTCCGTAACTGAAGAGGAGAGATCGATGCTTTCAGCATCCACTGCAGAAGAAGATATATACTGACAAAATAGATATAACTTGTTAGACAACAAATCACATCGACGGAAGTAATTACTAAAATCGATCTAGAAGACCGATAGAACGACGTCCAAAACGTAGTCATGAACGGTGGAGTGAAACGTGAAAATACAATACCTGTGTCGAAAAGGGGAACTTGGAGTGATTGGTTAAAGACGATCGAAGTCCGAAAAGAGGATGTCGAAGGAGTGGAGAGAGTCGGAAGGACCTTACCTCCTCTCAATCTCGGAACGAAACTTAATTCGAAACCGACTTTCCTTACAACACCGACCGAACTAGAAGATAGGTCTGACTATTTTGAAAGAGGTACAGTCGTTATTTCGACAAAGGGAAAGTATAGTAAACAGACAAACGACTTCATCATGAAAGTTAAAGGGAATTCTTAAAAAGGAAGCGTAAGTAAGTATCGAACCGACAAACCGAGTTCTCTGGAGCGAAAACCGGACAGACCCGAAAACTGTACGGAAGGAGTGAGTCGAATTAGTAAAGTTCGAAGACTAAATTTCACTCTCTACACACTGAGAAGGAAAGTGAACTTGTGAATCTCCGAAAACATCCGAATAATTAACCGGATTAAAGTCATAACACAGAGTCTTTTATCTCTTCGACCTCCTCTTCCTCTCTCTGCTCCTCGACGACCAACCGCATCGTCGGTCTTGTGTAAATAATTCAAGCAGTAGAATAAACCCACGTCAAGTACCACGGACGGTTTGTTAATATTAACAATGTAGTTTCCAGTTACTAGTGTGTAGTGGAATTGTTTGTATTAATATAGCTTTTTCAAACTTTATAACACTCTTAATGGTTTTACACTACGTCTCTGTCCTTTACTCGTTTACAAAAAACCTTTCTACCAGGACTACCTGAACGAGTTGTGTTCCAAAGGTGTCTGTAAGTTAAACATTTTTATCACCGTAGACGTTTCGAGTCATTTCGATTCACGTCATTGTACTCCAGACAGACATAATGTACGTACTAAGTGACGAACGGACAGAGTACCGTGATCTTACATTCGAGCACTCTCTTTGGTAGATAGCATGAGACAGGTGTTCTCAGTTTGTTGTAGACCGTGTACCATCTACTAGTTGTTGTTTGAAAAAAAATAACTTTACATTAACTAAATGTCACAACACAATTAAAGACGATATGTAGATTCACTAAGGTAAAAAATATATATATATACATGTGTAAAAAAAGGTATAAGAAAAGGTAATACCAAATAGTATCCTATAACTGACATCAAGGGACACGACACACCATCCTGGAACAAATAGGTAAGACAAACATGATCAAACATAGACGATTAGAGTCTGAAAGCCAGGTAAGGGGGGCGGGGGGTAGAGGGTGAACCGTCGATGTTCAGACAAGAAACACTCAGACAGAGACAAAGTATCTATCCAAGTAAGTTGTTGTTGCTGTTTTTTTACACTCATTAACCACTCCTTTTGAACAACTAATATCTCAATCGGAACACACTCCTTTTTAACAAAAGGTCTAACCTCAATTCCTTCTCTCATCACAGCTCCATCCTTTCGCCGCAGAGAACCCCTGCCATAAAGAATCCAGTACACGACTCTCAATCCCTCAAGTTCGCGACTTACTTACTTCGGATGGGAATAATTTATGAACAACTCACCACCTTCCGTGGACGACTCCTGTCGATCTGGCTCTGTTTACCGACGGAGAGCGAAAATAGAGACTTCTCCCCGAGAATTCACCAGACGAACGATTGAACGGCGACGCAACTTCTGCATTCAAGTGAACAGAATTCACAAATAGTAACTGGAGTTACAAGACCACTTAACAAAACCAAGTAGTGAGCAGGGGTCTCAGGTGAGCTGGTGTGCCTTCCTGTAGAGAGAAAAGGAGCGTGTCACAAACTCCGGGAGCGTCTCACTTAAGGACGTCTACCCACTTCCCAAGACACGAAGGGAGACGTGACGAGAGAGTCGGAGGTCTGAGACACACAAATTTAGTTCCGGGACAGAAGAGAGATAAACGTACGAAGTGCTGACGGGTAAATTAATGAACCGTAGGCACAGGTCCTGGATCAAACTACATTCACCTCTATAAAGGACTCACATC
This sequence comes from Capra ibex, assembly GCA_006410555.1. NCBI lineage: Eukaryota > Metazoa > Chordata > Mammalia > Artiodactyla > Bovidae > Capra > Capra ibex. The sequence goes on from SJYO01034137.1 coordinate 44,382,818, forward strand.
GGGCTCCAGTACGTACCGTTTAGAAGGTTCTTCTCACACCGAATAAGGACCCAAACTCTCTAATGTAGTTCCCGTGAAATTCTCCGAATTAAAAGAGGAACTTCCCGAGACGTAACCCGAATCGTAGACAGTGAGGACCCGGGAGGGGTACCCCACTTCCTCGAGAAGGACACCCATTCTACAGTCGGTGCTCGTCGGACTACACGTGGTGTTCCAGGAACTCAGATCGTAAAGGTCCTTCTTTCTCACTACAGAAACACCCTGTAGAAATAAAAATAATAGTCACAAAGTATAAATAAATAAATAAAAATTTTCCCTCGAACTCACCAAGATCCAGTCGGAAAGAGAAACTGTCCCTGTCTTGACTTAAGATCTCTTACAGGGACTACCCCAGTGAACCGTGTTGACCGAGACTTAAGGGTGGAAGGACTGGTGGTGTCGGAGGCAAAAGACCCTACAGGCCCACCTGGGAGTGAAATTAAGCACTGATACTAAGATCCGAGATCCGTACACAGTATTAGTGGTCCCCCCTGAAGGGACCACCAGGTCACCGATTCTGAGACACGAGGGTTACGTCCCCTGGACCCAAACTAGGGACCCGTCCCTTGATCTAGGGTGTGTGACGTGGACTTTCTAGAGCGAACCACGTCACCTCTAACCTCTACGGCTCCCGACGTTGATTCTGGGTCGTGTCGGTTTATGTATTTATTTATAAAAATTTTTCAGTGGTTCTTTTGAGGAATTCGTACGAGTAAGACGATCAAGGGTCTGAGGGGAGCTAAACTCTAGAGCCGCTCGTCCTGGACCTGTGACAAAGGTCATCAGTGCATACCTACACTCTCAACCTGACTTTCTTCCGACTCGTGGCTTCTTAACTATGAAAACTTGACACCACGACCTCTTCTGAGAACTCTCAGGGAACCTGTCGTTCCCCTAGTTTGGTCAGTTAGGATTTCCTTTAGTTAGGACTTATAAGTAACCTTCCTGACTACGACTTCGACTTCGACGTAATGAAACCGGTGGACTACGGTTCTCGGTTGAGTAATCTTTTCTGGAACTATGACCCTTGTTAACTCCCGTCCTCCTCTTCCCCCGCTGTCTCCTACTCTGCCAACCTACCGTAATAGCTGAGTTACCTGTACTCAAACTCGTTTGAGGTCCTCTACCACTGTCTGTCCCTCCGGACCGCACGACGTCAGGAACCCCAGCGTCTCAACCTGTACTGACTCGACGACTTGTTGTTTCCCTCGGAGGATCCTCTCCAACGGGTCCTTCCCACACTTCCCCCATTTTCGTCGGTCCCGGAACCCCTGTCGACGGGGCGTCCCCACCACGAACGGTCGGAACGTGAGATCTGTCTGCACCGAAGAAGGACTCCGACACATTAGCAAAGTTGGTCCGGTTAGGCGAGAAGAGAGAGGGTGTGAGGGAGACGAATGACTGACACTAGAACACCCCAAGACCAACATTAGGTATAATCGTCCTGACATATAAAAGAAACCCTCGTAAAGGGTTACACAAAACGATGAATCCGTTCTCACTTTCGATACAAGCCAAACTCTCCTAGTACAGGGCTCCCAAAAATACCCAGGAGAACAAATCCCAGAGACCCACGGACGTACAACTTCCATTGAATGGTCGAGAGTCTGGTGACCTTCACTTTTCGACGGGTATCCACGACTACCTTCTTTTTTTCCCTCACACTAACCGTCACATTCCACCCAAAACGTGGCAAAATATTCTTACTTTTTAGTGAACGAACGAGAGTCCGACCACTTGAAGGTCTTCACAACCTCGAGACTCAAACACTGTCAACGATGTCCAGGGTCTGACACTACGGAACAGGGGGTTCTCGACCCAAAGACTACCAGGACTGTTCATCTCATATATATTAAAATACTTATATGGACTACTTCTATACTCTTGTTCAGGACACCTTAGACTCTACGTATTCCACCAGTTTACAGGGAGCACCTTCCTCGGTCTCTGCTCGTGAAACGAGAACCTAACTTTGGACTGTCTAATTCAAACAATTCCGGGGGAGTAGTGGTACGGTGTCCTTTCACCGAAGTTTCGTCTTTAAATGACAGAGTCAAAGTCTTCGATCTTCAACCTCTAGTTCCACGACCGTTCTCAACCAAGGATGACTCTCGACACAAATCAAGTCAAGTCAGCGAGTCAGAACAGACTGAGAAACGCTGGGGTACCCGACGTCGTGCAGTCCGAAGGGACAGGTAGTGGTTGAGGATCTCAAATGAGTTTGGGTACAGGTAACTCAGCCACTACGGTAGGTTGGTAGAGTAGGAGACAACAGGGGAAGAAGAGGGCGGAAGTCAGAAAGGGTCGTCGTCCCAGAAAAGTTTACTCAATACAGTTTCATATTGCGGTTTCATAACCTCAAAGTCGAAGTTGTAGTCAGGAAGGTTACTTATAAGTCCTGACCAAAGGGAATCCTACCTGACCAACCTAGAGGAACGTCAGGTTCCCTGAGAGTTCTCAGAAGAGGTTGTGGTGTCAAGTTTTCGTAGTTAAGAAGACGCGAGTCGGAAGAAATATCAGGTTGAGAGTGTAGGTACGTATTGATGACCCTTTTTGGTATCGGAACTGATCTATCTGGAAACAACCGTTTCATTACAGAGACGAAAAATTGTACAACAGATGCAACCGGATATTGAAAGGAAAGTTCCTCATTCGCAGAAAATTCAAGTACCAACGTTAGTGGTAGACGTCACTAAAACCTCGGGGGGGGTCTATTTCAGAAGGTGACAAAGGTGACAAGAGATAGATAAACAGTATTTCACTACCCTGGTCTACGGTACTCGAATCAAAAGACTTACAACTCGAAATTCGGTTGAAAAAGTGAGAGGAGAAAGTGAAAGTAGTTCTCCGAAAAATCGAGGAGAAGTGAAAGACGGTATTCCCACCACAGTAGACGTATAGACTCCAATAACCATAAAGAGGGCTGTTAGAACTAAGGTCGAACACGAAGGAGGTCGGATCACGAAGAGTACTACGTAAAACGCATGTAGTTTTCGTCCCACTGTTATATGTCGGAACTGCATGAGGAAAAGGATAAACCTTGGTCAGACAACCAGGTACAGGTCAAGATTGACAACGAAGCTCCTTCGTAGACAAAGTCCGAAGAGAGGAACCAAACAATTACCGGTAGAAGAGGGAGCCGTCGAGACAAAAACACAGGTCTAAAGGAAATGAATAGTTATATTCCCGTACTCAGTGTTGTCTATCCCCTCACTTTCCCTTTCACAATCAGCGGGTCAGGACGAGTCTGAGAAACACTGGGGTACCTGACATCGGGCGGCCCGAGGAGACAGGTACCCTAAGAGGTCCGTTCTCATGACCTCACACAACGGTAAGGGAAGAGGTCCCCTAGAAGGGTTGGGTCCCGAAGTCGAACCAGAGGACGTAACGTCCACCTAAGGAATGATAGACTCGGTGGTCCCCTCGGATCCCGGGTGACAATTGTCAAAGTAAAGTTGAATTAATGGAGACATTTCTGGGATAAAGGTTTATTCCAGTGTAAGACTCCAAGACCCCCAATCCTGAGGTTGTAAAAGAAAAGAAAACTGACGTGACACGTCGTACACCCTAGATCAAAGGTCTGGTTCCTAACTTGGAGACGGGGGATGTGACTTCATGTGTCAGCATTGGTGACCTGGAGGGAGAAAAAAATAAATTTTTTTCCCTCGGGCTCACCAAGATCCAGTCGGAAAGAGAAACTGTCCCTTTCTTGACAGTCCCTTCTGAGGTCCCTTTAGAGATCGTAAAGAGAAAACTACCCTATGTTAAGTTCCGTATTGTGTAACAATCTGTCTGAACACAGAGTCTCAGACGAAGACTGTACCTTACCAATAACTTCAATGGAGAAATCCGATTCCCTGGGAGCGGACAGTAAGACGTGGACTATCAAAGTAACTGGATGTGTACCCTGAAATATAAAAGGATTCCAGAACAGACATAAAAGACGGTAGTCTTGACGGTACCGTCCGTCCTTAATAAAGATGAACCTCTTTTAACTATGCAAGGTTCCAAATGTGTGATTTGTGACCCATGTAAACAAAGTTCAAGTCTAAAAGAGACATCGAATCTACAGAGGGTATTGTGACCACTAAAGAGTTCAGAACCATACGTATTCTTAGAGGACCCTCTGAGCAACTTTTATGATTCTAACACCTTACGATGACTTGGTCTTCGACTCCAATGTTCATTCCTTCGTCACAAAAATAACAAAGACCCGGGAAGGGACCTCCAGGTCACCAATTGTGAGGTACGAAGATGACGTCTTCCATGCCCAAACTAGGGACCAGTCCTTTGAATTCTAGCGTGTGCGGTATAACACGTCGGTGTGTGTCTGCTCATAAAAATAACAAAGGGGACCTCTAAAAAACTACGTGGCGTTACACACTCTTGTGCACGTCACACGGTACCTACATCAAAACCGTCCCTCCCTTGGGTGGTTGTGACAGTTCAAGCGTAAAAAGACCACCGCCGAAACCCTCCGGGATCCTCTGTGGGACTCTTCCGCGAGGGACCTTAACCCCACGAAACTCGGATCTTCGTGGAAGAATCTAGTATGGGGACGGTGGTATGACTACTCCTCCCGGAGACCGACGGTCCGACACGTGTGAGAAAGTAGATTCCCTTTTGTTTACACAGAACTTGAAGGGCACGACATGTCTACGTGGAACGTCTCATCCCCCGCCCACTCTCTATGTAACAACGGAAACACCATTGTGCATTCGTAACGTACGTAATAGTTCCGTCTTTATCTCGACCGTTCTCGTGTTCTTTGTAAAACACTGACAATTCATAAGTAGCAATATTTTACCTAAGTGTCATTCATTTCTCCCCACCGCGTACGGCTCATGTCTTCTTTGTGGATCTCTTTTAAAACTTTGGACCTAAAGATCCGAGGTCGGGATCTCTAAACAGAAGATTTCACCATAAGTTTTTAAGACTCTATGATCAGACCCCCGGTGTCTTGACCGTCGGGTCACACTTACTTTCCAACAGGGACACACCAAGTAGACAACTATGAGGTCACTGTAAGAGAGACTTAGTGTGTTTGTAAGGATTCGGAACCGGTAATCGGACATCTAATATATTGAATATGAGTCCTAGTCACAAGTTCAATAAAGTGGTTGAGCTGAAATAAAACTACTGACATATTGTTTTGTGTACGAGAGAATCACATAAAGAATCTTACACCAGGAATCCAGTTCATACTAGTCTTAATGGGCCCTTATTCCAATTTCCTACTTCCAATTTATGACATCAACACGTCCGGGGTCCATAAGATTAAACCATCCAGACACACCCTGGGTTCTTATCCCTCAAAAGTATTAGTCTTCTAACAATCCGTGACCATGACTCCAAAGTCATGGTGAGTCGGTCCCAAACCTTTTGGGACACCAAAAATGGTCTCAGGTCGGTTTATCATTCCAATTTTTGTGACAATCTCTGAAAGGACCACCAGGTCACCAATTCTTAGGTGGACGGTTACGTCCTCTGCACCCAAGTTGGAGACCAGACCCTCCTAGGGTGTAAGGTACCTCGTTGATTTGGACACACGGTGTTGATGACTCGACTACGAGATGTCGGACTCTCGACCGCTGTTCTCTTCGATGACGTCGCTCCTCCGGTACGTGACGTTGATCTCTCTTCAGGGGTGAGTGGTGTTGATCTCTTTCGGGTGCGCATCGTTGCTTCTGGGTCACATCGGTTGTTATGTATGTGTTTTTATTTTAATTGTTTGTGACAATCTAACTAACAAATGTCACCGTAAACAACGGTAAAAGGCTGAACATTAAGACAAACATCAGACTTCAATGGTCCTGGAATAAGACGTCGACCCTACATTAAAATTGTCTAAAAATCTCAGGATCAACTTATTAGTGGAGGGAGGGAAAACATGTATTCGAGTACGTTAAACAAAATTCTATACAGAATTTTACTTTCAATACGAGGAACAGGTCCATTTAAGGAAACCTCGTAACTATCAGTACACTTTGAATAATCTCTAAAAACCTTACTTAAGTTCCTCCGAAACACCAAAATTTGACGTGTTCACCGATTTCTACTGGATACCATCTTTATCCAAACATAAGAACCCGAGGTAAACATATAAAAAATTTTTTCATTTACGAAAGTATACTCACCCCCACAACAGTTCCCCTCCCTGAGAGGGTAATCATTTCCTTTAATTTGACGTAACTGGTCATATGGAACCATCAAAGGTAAGGAACGAAACATCTATATAGATGTTTAAATAAAAAAAGGGGGTTTTCTGTTCTAAAAGTGAAGATCCAAGAAGAAAGACCGTCTTACCCCTGGTAATGAAAATCTTTCTCTTCGATCTCAATTAAAACACAGTAGCTCGGTATACACGGGAGAAATCAAATACATTGCATAAGAACTTTTCAATCTCCACTTATTAGATAAAAATTGTAACGACGTCCTTGACGTACACAAACAGTTTTAGCTAACTAGAGATGTGAACTTTTCCCACTTTAAATGACATGTATTATTATGAATTTACTTGGACAGAGGTTTTTTACACGGTCCCCCTGAACAGTGAAATTGATAAGAAAAAGACTTAATTAAAAACTTAAGTTCTACAACAAACACTACGTTTACTGAGGGCACAAGCAGAAACAAGGTATGGACAAACTTTTCAGAAGACACACGAAAGGGAAACAACCACGAATCTCCCCACCCTCCTCACCTCTACCGTGTCCTGACTCCCTACCCTAGATGGAAGGTGGGTAAGAACACCCACACCCGACAGGACCAGAAGTGACAGCGCGTCCGAAACCAGATCGACGACACTCACGCCCGATGAGAGACCACCACCACACACCCGAAGAGTAACGCTACCGAAGACAACAACACCTCGTACCACAGATCAGTGCACCAGAAGTCATCAACGAGACATCGTACACCCTAGAAGGGTCTAGTCCCTAACTTGGGTACAGAAGACGTGACCGTCCTCCTAAGAAATGGTGACTCGGGGGACCCTTCAGGGGAAGGTGGGTAGAACTAGTAAAAGTAGAGTCACGGTGTAAATCATGTACCACCTTCAAGTGTTTCCAAACCCCCCACTTATTTTGGTAGTACAACTACCTCTTTAGGCTCTAAGCCAAGGCACTCCGGTTCACCGAACAGGTCTACACTCCCGTCGCACCACCTTTACCCTCTTCTTAGGAAGTACGGAGACTGAGGGTCTGGTGACGGGAAGTGGTAGCAAAGAAGTTGAATCCCGAACATTTAAGTACAAAATAGTCAACCCCCACAAAATTCGGATCCATATGGACATCGGAACATCTCACCTCCGTAAGACAATAGTACCTCCTCGGGACCGAAACTTTAGTAAGTAGTCGAACCGTTTAGAAAAAGACTCACAGAGATTCCACGTACGTACCACCTATACCGGGTCTGGCCTCGGGACGAAAGTACCTTTCGTGTCAAACCCTCCCATACACACCCGTCCTCCGTAATTTTGTTTAGTCTTCTCCCAAAAGCTGATTTCTTTTCTACGTGATGTACTCTCAAAGTTCAATTCAAAATAGACCCAGTTTTACTCCTGACGTCGGACCATCTGTCGTGAAGTCTATCAAGACTCCTTGACGAAGTTTCTCCAGCACCCCCTTCTGACTATATACACTAAAACCACTCCCCCTTCAAGTCACGCTAGTTCATGTATAAAATGAAAAGACGATCAGTGTTTCTCGACTATAGTAGTACTTCCAAAAATCACGAAAAGAGCTATCCTCCTCTACGTTCCTAACCCTAGTACTTCAGTCAAAGACTTTTGTAGACAGATTTCTGGACAAGGTGGTCAAAGGGACCTCGTGTCTCACGAAGTGAGAGGTGGGACTTAAGGGAAGTCCCGTACAGCTTGAAGTTGTCGACGTTCCGTGTCCCAAACTAGAGGTGTCTCCGCCTCCCGTTTACGGGAGTCCTTCCCTGTTAAACATCAACTGTCCCAACTCACAGTGTTTCCCGATGTACATCCTTGGATCTTATACCACTGGTGATAAGTCTCACACTGGAACACGCTCGGTAGATTGGAGACATTCGCAGTCACTGGAGTTATTTTGTCTGTTTAGTTCCTAAACAACGTTTCTAAGTACTCTAGTATTTACATGTCGTATGATACGTACGAAGACCCGTGCACCATTAATAGACATTAAACAATCCTACTCATTCATACAAACATAAAGAGTGCTGACACGACGTGACCGAGAACATCTGTTGGAGTCTTACCCTCAAACCTTACAAATAAAAAAAGAGACCACAAAACCTAGTAGACTTCTTGCTACCTCCTTACATAACCTCCCGACACAATCAACCAAAACGAGTAACTGATTACCGTAACTCCACCCTCGTCGAGAAAGATCGGTCCCTCGACCCAATACTAGTATTCACGTGACTCTATCACTACGGGGGCAGGAAGGAGACCGAGAGTCCCGGACGTCTCGAGTCCGACCTGTTTCCTATTAAAAGGTCCACAAGGTTCTGAACCTTTTCGAACCCCCTCACGTAGAGATTTACACGAGAGTGGGATTGGGGGGTCTTCGTCCTCGATCCAATGATCTAAAAATTCAAGAGAAGAGTGACTTCTCTTGTCACATTTCCTTCATTCCTGACGGGGACCGACGGACCCTCAAAATTTACTCTCTACGTCCTGAAGGGACCATCAGATCTTAAGTGGACGGTACGCCACCTGTGGCCAAGTTAGGTGTGAGATCATTCTAAGCTGTACGGCGTCTCGTCGATTCGGGCACTCGGTGTTGACGGCTCGGGCACACGGGGCCTCGGACGTTTTGTGTTGTCCTCCTCGGCGGCGTCACTCTTCGGGTACGTGACGTCGACCTCTCCTCCGGCGTGACCGACATTGATCCCTTTCGGGAGTGCATCGTTACTTCTGAGTCGTGTCGGTTTTTATTTCATTTACCCTCTACGTCTACTACGTCTATCTTCAAGGGTTTGAAGAGACTATTATTCTGAGTGAACTTATGAACGATTCGACTGTCGAGGGGTCCGGACGGGACCAGACCTAACCCCGGGATCTTAGACACATACATTGTCAATGGGGCACACTACGAAGGACCCCTATAAACTCTTTGGGACCTGCTCCAGTATTTAGAGAGACAGGAACGGTGGGCTTCAACCAGGGGGCTCCTAGTCGTTGTAGTCGTAGTCGTCCCTTGAGTAACTTTGAGAACTCAAGGTAGGTCTAGACGACTGAGTCTTAGTCGTAAAATTATTCTAGGGTTGAACTCACATATAGGTGTTAGTTAAACCCCGTCCCAAACGGATCTCCCGTCCCTGTGGACAGTTGTAAAAAGTGGTCTCTCCACCACCACTGTCCAGACTAGTAGAGAAGACTCCTTAGCCTTCTCTACGATCCGGTCCCTAAACTTGAGTCCAAAGACTATGGTTTAACTCACGAGGAGTGTGTTCGACACACTGTCTCCTACTCTACCAACCTCCCGTAGTGGGTGAGTTACCTGTACCCAAACCCACCTGAGGCCCTCAACCACTATCTGTCCTTCCGGACCACACGACGCCAAGTACCCCAACGTTTCTCAACCTGTGCTGACTCACTGACTTAGTTTGACTTGACTTGTGTGTTCGACTTCGAGGTCATGAAACCGGTGGACTACCCTCCCTTCTCGGTTGAGAAACCTTTTCTAGGACTACGACTCTTTCTCACTCCCGTTCTCTTCTTCTCCCGTTGTCTCCTACTCTACCAACCTACCGTAGTGGCTGAGTTACTTGTACTTAAACTCATTGGAGACCCTCTACTACCTCCTGTCCCGTCGGTTGAGGTACCCCAACGTTTCTTAACCTATGTTGAATCGTTGACTTGTTGTTGTTGTCATGTGTGGGAGAACTGACATCAAGAATGTCTGAGACTCCCACACAGAGATCGGACTACAGTCCCGGGAGTGGTCGGACAATCACAACGCGGACCCTTCTTACTGTGGACCCCTGTCCTCCCCTGACGACGCTTGTGAGTTCACACGACACCAGGAACCGTAGGTAAGTACTGTGTCTCAGCCGGGACACCCCGGGGACCCGCGTCACGGGAAGACACAGAAGGTAAAGAAACGAATATCCTTTATCGAAAGTAAGTCGGAGGTACTGGAAGAGTCTTAAGGTTACCCATCTAAGTTCGTCAACTATTAATCCCTTCCCTGTCTTACGTTCTGTTACCTCTTTGTTTGTCAATTCTCTTTGTTATCACGTTAGAACCCAGTTCCGGGACCAAGGGATAGTTTCCTATGTGTCTCGTCATAGACACTTAACAAAACGTCTATGACTTTGGGGGAGGTCCACCCTCTTCAATTCTAATTACTACCACATGACAGGTGTTCGTACATCTGGGATCTAGTCAACCTTGGAGTTCCAACCACTACGACTGAAGACGAATGGAATGGTGGTCGGGTAGTCTTCTTACAGGTGTTAGACTAGTGTGGCGGTAACTTGGTAATGATATTTTGAGGAGTGACAACAGAGGTTTACCCCTTTGTTTCAAAAAAAAAAAAAAAACTCGTCCTCAGACGACACAGATGGAAACGGACCGTTTCACTATTTTGATAGGAAAAGATAAAGTAGGTTTTGACAGAAGTTCAAAACTAAACCGGGGCCACATATCTCTTCGACTCTAAGACCGTAGTAATTGGGACAGTTCTGGTGAAGAGTGACAAGGACCCTTCTTTGAATCCAGGTTTACAGTTTCAGTCGTGGAAACTCAAGAATCTCTGGACGTCTTCAAACATAGTAGGACCACCACCTAGGGACTTTTTCAACAAAATAGAGGTAGGTTCTAGTCCCAGTCTACCTCACGTTAAAAAGATTACGAGGAGGTCCGAAAAATTAGGAAGAAGAGGTTCGTGTCACAGTCTCTTTTATGGGACACTCTGAGAACGGTTTACCGAACTTTATTTGCAGGTGTGTGTAAAGGTTTTTCTGTTAATCTTCGAATAAACTACTTGGTTTCCGGACGACACGATCTGTAATCAACTTCTCTCGAGTCACGGTTAAACCCTTCAAGAGGGTCCCCGGGAGAAAGAGTAGTGTCGGGGGAGAACCTCTTCAATTTAACCCCTTCCCGACTCTGGCGGTCCCTCTCCCCTCCTACCCCTCCTTCCCGTCACCTTCACTACCGGGGTCTCTCTTTCCTCGTTACCGAGACAGAGGAGGGTCCTCTTGACCTTAGAAACGTCTATTTTAATTCGTCTTTTTACTTCCAGCAATGTTTAAGTAGTCGTAAACTTAGGATAATGGTCAATGGTGACCACCACACCGGTGCCTCTGAGAAATCCTTTGACTCGGGATCCCTCCAGTACCTGAGATAGGTTCCAGTACACAACCCAATCACCGTTTCGAACCCAGTCCCAGGTCCCTAAGGTAGACACGAGACGACGGAAGAGATACCCTCCCTTCTACGATTCTTACACCTTAAAATATCACTAACCTAGGTCTACAAGACCGGGACGGGGGGAAATTTCGATTGTATCACCCAAAAAAAAAAAAATTTACTTTGTCTTATAAAATTAGACGACCAAAGTAAACGATCAGGTGGAATACGTAAGTTCCCTATTTCCAGTCCTTCCTTTTTAGGGTTCGACCATTCACAGGTCACCAACCCCCATACTGTGGACCGACAAAAAGAACCGAACTCCGTAGTCTAACTCACTGGACACCGTGTGTCCTGTCCCTATTCGAGACGCGACCTGCACCCGTCTTACAAATGCAAGTATCAACCTCATACCCAAATCTACGAGAACGGTTCCTGTCTACGTATAATGTAAAAATTTTAATTTAACACCCTTCTGACTTTAAAAAACCACCAAGAAAATCGAACTCACGTACACACGCACGAGTCAGTACAGACTGAGACACTGGGACACCTGACGTCGGGCGGTCCGAGGAGACAGGCACTTTAAAAGGTCCGTTCTTATGTCCTCACACAACGGTAAAGGAAGAGATCCCCTAGAAGGACTGGGTCCTTAGCTTGGACTCAGAGGACGTAGAGGACTTAACCGTCCGTCTAAGAAGCGGTGACTCGGTGGACCCTTTGGGGAAACCGAACTCCTTCCCTTAGGACTTTCCGGGACCACTTGTCCGTACCCCGTCTACATCGGTAAAGACACTACGAAGCAACGAGCACACCTTTTAGACTTCGGACACTACCGAATCGTTTATCTAATGTGTAACGGAACCAAATTTTATCACATTACACACACGGACAAAGTAAAACAAGTGATCTGACTTAAAACTCCTGTTGGTTTGGTAAGAAAACAGGTCGTCAGAACCGCCATACAATTCACCAATCTTGTAGGACTACGGTACCAGTCTCCTCTGTTTGCGGAATCGCTTCGACCTGAACTCGACCTCCGGTTCACGTGACTTAAAACCACAGAAAGGAACACGACCGACACAGTCGGTCCGACAATTTTGAGAATAGTCAGTATGCAGTATAACCAACTTGAGTTACTTCATTAAAAAAAGGTAACTCCATACCAACTGAATGGTACAACACAATCAAAGTTTACATGTCGTTTCACTAAACGTGTGTGTATACATGTGTGTGTGTGTGTATATATGTGTGTGTGTGTATATATCAACAAATCAGTTGTTGTATGTATGTATGGTGTGTGTGTGTGTGTGTGTGTGTATATGTGTGTATATGTAACAACAACAAGTCAATGGGTCAGTACAGGCTGAGAAACACTAGGGTAGCTGATCAGACGGTCCGAGGAGACAGGTCCGTTCTTATGACCTCACCCAACGGTAAAGGAAGAGGTCCCCTAGAAGGACTGGGTCCCTAGTTTGGGTACAGAGGACGCAACCGTCCGTCTAAGAAATGGTGACTCGGGGGGTCCTTCGGGGTGGTATAAATGTATGCATATATGTGTATGTACAGATAGGAAAAAGTCTAAGAAAAGGGAACATCCAATAATGTTTTATGGCTCACATAGGGACACGACATGTTATCTAGGAACGACCAATAGATATATAGTTACTTCATAATTGTTTTCATATATTACACAACTCTTTAATCTAGGAGAATCTAATACTGTCTTCGTTCATTCAGCAGTCACGGTCTCCAAATTAAACAAAACTTTCGACTCCCCTTTGGGGTACGGAACTAAAGCCACCATCTTATGGTCACAAAACGCCCCGGACCCAAACTCTTGGTGACCCGAAGACACACGTGGAACCGGTCAGACCACTCTTCGGTCCAAGATCGAACCAGTAACTTGGCCACTGAATGCACGACACAAGTCGACAAGGTTCACATGAAGACCCTGGTCGTCGAGTCAATAGTGGACCCTTGACTATCTCTCCGTCTCGGCGGTCCGGGAAGGGAGTGGCCGACTAAGCATTGAGACCCCGTCCCCAGGTCCTCGGACACAACTTTGTTCAAGACGTCTCACTGACGTGTCGTTCCAAACTCTTGGCGACGACACCTCAAGAAGAAGAAAAAATTTGTATCTGTCATTCAAATAAATAAAAAGAAAACCGACACTACGTGTCGTACCCCTAGAGTCAAGGGACTAGTTCCTACGTTGGGTGCAAGGAACGTAACCCTTACACCTCAGAATCGGTGACCTGGTGATCCCTTCAGGGACGGTATATCAAGAGTTCGTTATTCTTGACAAACCTACACGTGAGACCACCTAGTAAAGGGCTTCGGAAGGGTAACCCGACCCAAGAACAAGACCATTGGGTCCGGTTCAATTACCCCCCAATTATCTCGATCTAAAGGTGATCACGAGTCATTATAAATTGTTATCGGGTGTCAGACCTACCTATCCAACCAGGTTGAGTGGAGTCTGGTCAGAGACGTTTTTCGTGCGAGACTACCTCTGATCTACTCAGTTAAAGTCCTATAAAGGAGAGTTCCTACAGAAACTGTCACAAGGACAGTCCCCATCTGCCTCTACCTGTCCAGAGTCCCTCCTTCCTTGTCCTCTCCCGGTTTCGACCGACTCCTGGAACGTCTCTCTGTCCAAAGTCGACACCTTTGTAGTGTTGTTCGTCGCCCCAATTCTTCCCCTACAAAAAGTGGACACAAAGACGACCGGCACACTATCGTGTTTACAAACTACTCGTAAGCAGAGAACTTTCCTACAAAAGTAAGGTAGTCAAGTTTGTCTTGAGAGACAAACTCTTTGTAAAGGAACACCTTGTTTACAAAGGTTGAATTAGTTTGACTCACACCTCTATCATAACTGAACTCCCTTTTCTCCTCTCAATTTCCAAAGGTAAGTAAGTACGGAAGAGACACGACCCGTAGTCGTTCTCACCTCATTCTGTCTTAAGGACGGTACTATCCCCAAATGGGTCTCCTTCCCCGTCGACAGTCAGAAAGGACCGTCTCCCGTGCCAAATTCCTTCCTCAGTCGGTGTCGAGTCCCCGAGACCGTGGACGACCCTACCAAAGAGACCTGGAACCCCATACACTCCGATTACCTTTTCTGACAGGGGTTCGATGTTAGACGGAAAAGAAAATCCTAGAGACTCGCCCAATACCTCTACTGACAGGGGACGGGTATACCGGTTGGTGTAGTATTTCGGTATTACCACAACAGTGAGTCAGCACAGGCTGAGAAACACTGGGGTACCTGACATCGGATGGTCCGAGGAGGCAGGTACCCTAAAAGGTCCGTTCTCACGACCTCACCTAACGGTAAAGGAAGAGGTCCCCTAGAAGGGTAGGGTCCCTAGCTTGGACCCAGAGGACGTAACGTTCGTCTGCGAAATGGGAGATTCGGTGGTCCCTTCGGGATTTCGGTATTATCATGGGGTAAAATCACATTCTATTGATTTTATTTTTTATTTATTGAAGATCCTCCAGCCTAGACCCACGTCCAACCCCGCAAAGATACTCCTCACAATCCCTTTATGTTAATTTCTGTCATAGAGGAAGGTCGGGTCTTGTGGAAGGGTGTTCCTCTTTTCTTTCTTTTGGTAAAACGATAACTTATTTGTAATTTGGTCTTACACTATGTGTAGTGTCCGTCGGACAACACTCCTGATGTTTCGATCTCTAATGTTTCCACCTTTCTTAAAAGTCAGAAAAGACATCGATCCACCCATGTTACGTAGCATAAGTGCGGAAGTTCTATCTTAACAAGGCAAACAGTTCTGAAACGGTGACCTCCATCCCGAACGTGAAACCTCAGACCACTGTTGATTTCAATCCAGGATAAGGAGGGTCCTTTGACCCGAAATAAAAGGAACTACTAATGCAAAATTTCTCCACTAAGAGACCGTCAACACTCTCTCCGAATAAATCATAAACTAGAATGCCCTCGTCGGGATGGGGCGAAGGGACCACTCTCACCGAATACATAGGACCTTAACCCCTAGAAGGAGTCAAGTAACCTCAAGGATGGATGACTACATCTGTAACTGGAACCTGTTCATGGAGAATCCTCATGGAATCCTAAGAGTACACTTTTGTCTCCATCCTGATTTCGAGAAACCAGAGTACTAAACCTCCGAGACAAGGGTAAAGTAAAGGGGTTCGACGGTAAAAAAGAGAAGAGTTCGGACCAGTCTGTCGTCAACGTCGGACCGATTCTCTAGAATGGTCAACTATGTATACACGTTTAGTTTAATGTTTGGTCGAAAACCTCGAGGTCTACCCTCACGGAGCCACTACCGTAGTCCAGAGCCCCATGGGGACCCGTCTCGGTGGAGGAAGAGGGGGTTCCGTCATTCCAGGACTTCCTATTAAGACATCGTCTGTCTTAAACGGACTTTGGTGTCGTTCCAGTTAAATCACTGTGGCACAACACCATATATAATGTCACAAAGATAGACATAGGGAAAGTCTCCTTGATCCTCAGGTCACTGAGATGACAAGATTAGTAATTGACAAACTCAGCCTCACGCGAAACTGCGAGTCCCTTGAGATCCTCTGATTTCGAAAAAAAAATTCTGTCCTTTACCCCCTGTTCCTCCCTGAAGATAGGACCTTTCCGGGGGTATCCTAAGACGAGCCAAAGTTAGAAACGAATAATAGATTGAGTGCAACGGTAATATTTTAGTGAGTTAAACAGTGGCAGGAAGGGGTTAAACAACGGAAGTTATGTAAACACAAAAAAGGGGGAGGTTAGTCTTAGGAGCGGGCGAATGAAAGACCGAGAAGAGATTTCCTACATCACTCTGAAATACACGGAAAATCGGGGTCGTAAAATACGAAGGAAGGAGATTACGGACTCCTTCGGAGTGCAGTGTCAGTGGACACACCAGTCCAGACACAGGTCGAGAAACACTAGGGTACCTTTGGCATCGGGTGGTCCGAGGAGACAAGTACCCTAAGAGGTCCGTTCTTATGACCTCACCTAACGGTAACGGAGGAGGTCCCCTAGAAGGACTGGGTCTCTAACTTGGGCGGAGAGAACACAGAGGACGTGACCGTCCGTCCTAGAAATGGTGACATGGCGGACCCTTCAGGACCCCTTCGAATTTGACGAAATGGAACCAGAAAGACTCCAGAACGGTTCTTTGAAACTCAACTGACCGTCACGAATACATGTCTTTAAAGGATAGTCTACTACGAGGTTACTTAACGAGTAGGAAGTAAATGGTTCAGTCTTTTAAGAAAAGGGACGGACTAAGTCGGGATGACACCCTTGGAGTGTCAACCGTGGACACAAGACGTTCTTGGCTTAGGTCAGATCTACCTCCGAACACTTCGATCTCGATTCATTTCGAAGACTCCCGAGGTTCGGACCACCACCCTTTACTTGTGGGTTAAGAACCGGTGTTGTCACGGTCACCGGTCACTCCCCCGTGGTGACTTCCTAAACCATAAATCACCCTGTTTTTACATTTTTCATCGCAAAAGTCCAGAAAGGGAGGGAAAATAGAAGAACGAGGGGGAAGGAAGGGGAGGTGTAAGTAGAAGTCTGGTCACACACCAAACAGTAGAGACCAATGGACGGAAGACCGAACAGAACTTAAGATGGACCATGATTTACATCTCTTCTGAGTCCCTGAAGGGACCGCCAGGTCACCACTTCTGATACGTAAAAGTCACATCCCCCGTACTGAAACTAGGGACCAACCCCTTTATTCTAGGGTATACGACGTACCGGTTTTCTCAAATTTTTTTTTTTTTTTTCTCCTGTGTCGTACAGGGGTGGGGATTAGGAACCTAAAACTACACCGAACCCCTCTTTCCTTCCCAGGAAGACCTCTCAACACCCCGGAACCCGTTAAGGGAGTGACACCGACCAGAGTCTAACAAATAGACAAGTTAGATGAATTACTGCACAGAGCGTCCCCTACCACCCCTGGTTCATCCTGTCACCGACAGGGTGACTCGCGTCACGAACCGAGTATCATCCACGAGGCCTTTAGACGAAGGTGAGAGAAGGAGCACCAGAGAGAGGACCAACTTGGACAGTAGGAGTTCTCTCCGGTAAGGGACGTATATGACTAGATCTTAGTCTTTATGAAAAGTTTATAAGTGTTACTGTTTAGGGAGTACGAAAAGGGGACACTCATCGGGAACAAGGAAGACTACTGATTCTTTTCTTTCGAAAGTTATACCTCACGAAACCTTTCTTCTGGGGAATCAGGAGAGACTAATACCATCGATAACCGGGGTATACCGACAGCTTACGAACTTTACACCGATCACCCCATCTCTTTATCTTAAAGACTTAAATACATTAGGTAAATTTACATTTAAATTTTAGTCAAAGAGTTAAACCACTATCCTTTTGAAAATTCACACAAACCTTATTGAACCCACACACTTAGTCGGAAAAGTCGACATTCACAATACTTAAGTGTTATATCTAGTGTGCAAATAAAGGTCACTTCTAAAATATAGGTCTAATTCTTCACACGTCATTTACATTTCATGTATGGTCTAAAGTTTCTGAACCGTATTTTCCTTCTGACATCTTATAGAATAATTACTACAAAATATAACTAATTTATAACTTTACTAGTATAAAACCCATATAGTCTAATTTATTTTACGTGATGATTTTCGGATAAGTGCACAAAGAAAAATGAAAAATTTTACACCGATGACCTTTTAAATTTTAGTGTACATACTGAGTTTCATATAAAGACATACTTTTTTACATACTGAGTATAAAGACATCCGAATCTGGGACCAGATAGTGTCTTCGCTTAACCTTCCGGTGTTTCTTCGAGGACCAAGATCTTCCACGACATCTCACTACGAGAGACCCCAGAAGGAGTCACTGGACGTATACAATTCCTCGTCACTCACGACCGGTGAATTTTTAAGATTTGGTAACCTCGTGGGAGGACTAGAGTTATCACACAGGAGGACCCCCGCTCTACCCCTCTCGTAAGGAAAGTATTTCCGACGACACAAGGTACCCCTTCGGACTTGAGAAACCAAGGACTGTCGGGGTCCCTGGGGAGCAGAGGTAGTCCAGATGAAGGACTTTCTACCGAGAGGGGATCCCGAGAAACTCCAAGGAACAACTAGGTTGAACCGAAGGAAGGCTGTATAAAAAATTTAATAAAAAATTTAAATTTAACTAAATAAACCGACGTGCCCCAGAATCAACGTTGTACGTCCTAGAAGTGAGAAGTAACACCGTACACCCTAGACCTAACTTGGACCCAGGGGACGTAATCCTCACGTCTTGGAATCGGTGACCTGGTGGTCCTTTCAGGGGAAGCCTAAAATACCATCCGGGGGTGAGTTTCTGGTCATTGCCGTTAGTTGACAGTTTTTCAACCCTTTAAGTTTTGTCACAGTGTGACATATCGTCCGTACGAACTTTCGGTACACCAGGCCTTAAACTACGTAAGTATCAGTTCAACACCCGGTCGTTCATGAGACGGTCGATCAACATAACGTACATTTGTTAAAATTTACGAGAGTAAATTTTTCATTACTTCAAACTCAACTTATTTTAAAAGTTATCTTAAAGTATGGTGAAACCTACTATTACCAATTGGTTAGCACCGAATTTTTACTTTAGTCACACAATAAGTCAGTAAGTCTTCCGTAGAAAACTCGTGGGGATACACGCCCTAAGAACTCCGTTCTTATGACTTCGAAACGGTAAGGGAAGAGGTCACCTGGTAAATTTTGAGTCGTAAGTCTTTTGATTCTAGTACCGTAGACCAGGGTAGTGAAGTACCGTTTATCTACCCCTTTTTCACCTTTGGTATCGTTTGAGATAAAAGAATCCGAGGTTTTAGTGACGTCTAACACTGACGTCGGTGCTTTAATTTTCTGTGAACGAGGAACCTTCTTTTCGATACTGTTTGGATCTGTCGCATAATTTTTCGTCTCTGTAGTGAAACGACTGTTTCCAGACATTCAATTTCGATACCAAAAAAGGTCATCAGTACATACCTACACTCTCAACCTTCCGACTCGTGACTTCTTAAATACGAAAACTTGATACCATAACCTCTTCTGAGAACTCTCAGGAAACCTGACGTTCCTCTAGTTTCAAAAAACAGATCTTGAAGTTTTCGTCAATCAACGACAATTAAAATTTACCGTCAAAAATAATACAATGACATTAATAGAAAACTAATAGACTCATCGTCCAGTAAATGTGACGTCGAAAAGTCTCGTGCTATTGGTCTCAACCTTCCTCCGAACCTGTAGAGGTTTAACTTCCACGGACCTTAAAGAAAAGAATCCTCAACAGGAGGAGAGGGACAACAGAGGAGCAACCAGGACTAGGATAGGGGACCGTGGGGTCGTCGTTACATCTTAACGGAAGGTACCCCTTCAGGGGTACAGGGTAAAGGTGGGAAGAACGGTAGAAAATAGGTCCGATTTACAGGGAAAATAAGTTGGGTAGAAGTTGTTGAGGAGTGTACACACCAAAGACCTAACAACTGGAAGAACCAAGAATCGGGTCGACCTCTTGGAACATTCGACCGTGTAGGACCTGGAAGAGGGTCTCTGACCAAATCTCAGATCTCACCTCACACCCGTGGACCAGAAATTTTGGTTGTACTTTATTGGTAGGTTAGTGAGTCTATCGATACGTCGGGTCACGTCTCGTTGCACCCCGACGGAAGAGGATACTCCTCCTCCAACAGGACTACATCGGGTCTTAGTGTAATCGAATCTTTCAGTACACCTCCCTCACCGAACACACAGAGGTACAGTGGTCGTGGGGTGGAGATATAAAATGGATATTATCTATCCATGGGACGTTTACACATTCTTGTTTACCTACCAGGGATTTTGGTGTCTAGAATAGGTACACTTGACAGTCATTTTTAGTCTATAGGGGGTAGAGACGACTACTTTAAGAATTCTATGGTTTAAGTCCCGAAAGTACCTGAGAAACGAAAGTGACCCACTGTAGGGGAGAGACGGTACCAACTGGAGCTACCATTAAGATTGAGCTACAACAGACTCATCGTCTTACCGACCTTCGTTTCTGAATCTCGGGATGGTAGACCTAAACTTAGGACCACGATCGCCGTGTTGAACGACGAAACCAAGAATTGACCGGTGGGGAGTGAAAGGAGTAGACATTCTACTTCTACTTTTGTCAATGACCGAAGTCACTCAACACTACCCTAATTTACTAGGTTACCTGTATTCCGTGAATCGCGTTCCGGACCGTCTCCTTCACGAGTGACCAATAAAGAGAATTCGGACTTCTACCATCACTGTCCTGCCACCTGTCCTTGTTTGTAGGACAAACGACACGGGATGTGGGACAACTTCCGAGACACCTAGCTCGAAGAGACCCTCCACCGACCTTAACACTCAGCAGTATCCTTCCTACCTTTTGACTCACCACTCCGGAGTCTGTTCGAGCCAAGACCACAAAACCAAAACCGACGTGACCCAGAAGTGACGAAACGCGTCCGAAAGAGATCAGCACCACTCGTCCCCAATGAGAAGTAGCACCACGTGTTCGAGTCCCGAAGTCATCAACGCCAAGGACCCGAGATCTCGCATCTGAGTCATCAAGGACACGTACCCGAATGGACAAGGTGTCGTCCACCTTGTTTGGTCCCTAGCTTGGGTACGGGGGACGTAACCGTCCGCCCAAAAATAGGCGACGTGGTGGTCCCTGCAGGAGCCAGGACAGAAAAAACCCACTCCAGACGTCCCCGACCTTCCCACCTCAGACACGTCGTCTGCCGTCCTCTCGACAAGAACATGGTCGATGGGCCAGAGGAGGTCGACGCATCGACCGAAGGAGGGCCCTTGACCGACCACGGAGAGGTAAAACTAACGAATAATGTGAGTGGACCCTCGATAATTTGAGGTGGGTGCGAGGCGGGACGGGGTTGGTCACAGTAGACATTGTGGCGACGACGTCGGGTTCGTAGGAACAAAATGTTCTCGGGGGTCCACTAAAATAAAAATTCAAAACAAAATAAAAAGCGACACGGGGTACCGTACGTCCCCAGAATCAAGGAGTTGGTCCTTAACTTAGGAGCGGACCACATCATCTGAGTGTTTCCGAATTGGCGTCTTGGTGGTCCCTTCAGGGGAGGTCCACTAAAATTACACGTAGACCCAATTAACGGGTACCCCGACTACGTCTAGGCCGTACCAGAGGCGTACACGAGACTCGAGACAAAAACCCTACACGCAGGTGACTCGTCGGACCAGTCGACGGAAGAGAGTACCCCGAGGAACCGGAGTGGAGTGTCACCTCCATTTCACCGTAACTGAAGTCATCAGAACATTATCTGGGAAGAAACGTAGGGTCTCCGACCCACCTGAAAATATCCTCTCCCAGTCCAAAGTATTCCCTACCAAGGATTCTTCTGACCTTCTCCGACCATATGTCAACGGAGTTAGGTAGTCATGTCACCAAATCCCTTACTTACAAGGACGAAACCGCAAACAGAGGAGGGCCTCTATCCTGCTGTGTAAATATGAGACAACACAATTGAACACGCACCGACACAGGAAGGACCCAACTTAATTCGGAGTACTTTCACGACCATGTAGTCCTAACAGACAGAAGTAAGATGTCCTGGGTGAACCATCCATCGAAAAAAGAAAATAAATTTTTTTTTAAAAAAAACCGTACGGTGGGTCGTACACCCTAGAATCAAGGGAGTCGCCCCTACCTTGGGTACGGACAACCTAACGTTCGAATCTCAGAATTAGACACTTGGTGGTTCCTTCAGGGCCATCCATTGAAAACAGTGTAACGAAAATCACTATCAACGGCGACAATGGAAGGGTAGGGACAAAAACCCCTCTTGAGAAGTAACCGCGTTTATCTTATTTACTAACAAGTATCTGTCAAAAGTTGTGTCTGGACACAGTCTTGACGACCCTCCGCAACTTTGGTGGTCGACAAACAAAGACAGAACTTAAAGGGAGAGCCCGGAGGTCTGGTCAATTTTGGTACAGAAATGGTCCGCTCCCACCCTCTCAACCACCACCCTCAACGGAAAGAGGTCACACACCCTTCAGGTCGTGTACTGGACCGGTCTCCGTAAACACACCTTCGCACCCAGGGCTTTGGAACGGACCGTTTCCGGACTTCTTCGGCCCCTGCACCACAGACTCTTCGCTGAGGACGACAGTGCTCGTACGAGGAAGGTCCGGAAAGACACCCCGACAGTTCACGGACATGGTGTCCAATTTCCTCTCCTTTCCACGTCGAACTTCGTCAAGCGACAGAAGAGGAGAGTAAACTAAAATGGTAAAATCGTTTGTGAAAGATCCGGGACATGGGAGTCCTCTACGTCTCGCCGTCTCGGCAACGACGGGAAGACCCCGGAGACCGGACCGGACCTGGACGTAACCATGGGACAACGGACCTGAGATTGACCCTCCCTCCACCCGACCCAGACCCTCTCACTCCCCCGTGGGCGGTACCCGTCCCTAACCCTACCCTCTTCTTCTCCCCTACACCTGTTCTCGGAAAGTCCAGGTCTATCTGGAGTCAGACCTGACGGACCACTCAAGAAGGTCCTACTACCCCTGACTCCGAGTTTCGACCTGTAAACAGACTTGAGTGAGAATCTAGTGTACCCCTACGATCTTTCTTCGACCGCGAAGTCAGGATAGACAGATGACACCAAAAGTTAGTCAACACACACACACACACACATACACACACACACTTAAGGGAGTCCTCCGACACCAAAAGTCAGTCAAACGACACGCACACACATACACACAATTAAGGGAGACCTCTGTAAAAAGCACACACACCACATACACACATACACAATTACACAAACACACACACACACCATATACACACATTATACACAATTAAGGGAGTCCTCCGTAAAAAGACCCTCCGGGACGGAACACCACGGTCCCTGTGTCTCGACTCGTGTCACGGTCGAGAGACCCCCACCTCCACCCCACTAAGGTTTCGGACGACCCGGCGTACACCAAACCCTCGTGACGCAGACACATGAACCCTGCACATGAAGACGAGGTAGGTATCGATGATTTAGTTGTAAAGTTCGTTCGGAGGGTCTGTGGTGGAGATGTAAGGATCTAATGACGTTTCAAACTTTTCGAATCGGGACCTCCATAACGGTGGTGAAACCACTCTTTATAGTTTCTAGACCCAAAACACCACCGTTTTCCCGGTCTCTCCCCTCTCCTCCCTGACCAAGACCCCTACAAGTGTCTCGTCTCGGTTTCCTCCCTCACTCACTCACGTCCACACCTCGTCCTGCGGACCGATGACCGACCCCACGAAGACACCCGTAAAGGTGCCCGCATAGTCCCTCCCTTCCCCTCACAAGCCACGTACACCAGAACTCCCGACACGTACACTCGCACGACCACAGGTGTCTACACTCCTCAATACCCAGACTCTTCGTTCCCGGCCCTTTCCACCCAGAGGGGTCTTGAGAACCCCCCCGACGGGTCTAAATACAGACTCGGGCATTCTTACTAGACACAGTCCAAGCGAACGAATGTAGGAGAAACCGGTCCGAAGAAGATGAAACCGGAACAACATCGGAGAGAATACTCTATGACAGATGAAGGAGTCACCAAACCTCACTCAGGAGGAGGAGGGGACTGGGGGTGGCGGTTCACCCCGAACTTCCACCGTCCTTCCGCGTCGTCACCCCCCTTTCATCCCTACCCTCTAACCGTCTCGAACTGGTAACGGTCCAACCTCCACCCACCCGTGAGGGGTGGGGGGTGTGGGGGTGGAAATCGTCGTAGTCACGACACCCACGGTTCCGGATCAGAGGGTCCACAGAGCCTCCGCGACAGACGGGACTCGGACGACGAGGGTCAGAATGTAACCAAAGTAATTGGGTCCGAAAGAGTCGAAACAGTGTCGACTGTGAAACCCGACTAGTCAAGACAACTCCCCCTCTCTCCGACAGGACACGTAACCTCCTACAAATCCTCGTAGGTACCGGAGTCGAGTCATCTACGACCGTCGTGGGAGGAAGGAGTGATATTGTCAGTTTTGCGAGTTGTAACAGTCTACAGGTACCGCCCATTTTATTGGGGTAACTCTTGGTAACTGAATTGGTTGCAACTCGGGAAAAAGGTAAAACCCGTGGTTCCCAGTTAGTCACCTGTCTCGGTCGGGACCAGTGAAACGACCGTCTGGGGGCTTCAGACTCCACTCCCTGTCACAGTGCCCCGCCTAGAATCCGGCGGTCCTCTTCACACCGCCGAACCTCCGACCACACTACCCGCACCCGGACAGACGTCCACAGGGAGAGTGCCGAGGTAGGACCTTACCCTAAGTCCCGTGCCACGACGACCCCTCGAACCCAAAAGGGACGACGGCGGATACGACGAAATAGATTCTTGACGGAAGAACGATGTGAGTGTTTAGTTCAGAACAGAGGACGAAAGAATACAAGAAAGAGAGGGAGAAAGACTATTTCACCGGTCCAATTTTCAGACGTGGTTTGGAAACCCACCACACCCCCAAGCACCACCGTCAGAAAGGGTCGTCTTTGGACGGGAACCACGGGGTGGCGCCCGTGTCGGAAGAATATGTAGTTTTTAGGACGACGAAGGGAGACGGAGGAGGAAGTCCGGTCAGCCTCTCCTCAGAGAGACTGGACGTCCAGTCCAGTCTGGTAAACTGTTCCGAACTGTTCGGGGAACCCGAGGTCTAGCGACCACTCAGACCGCGACGGAGGTACGGGTGTAGGACCTTCAATAGAGAGGGACGGGAGAACTGACTGGTTGACTGTCCATGTGCCCTAGAGTCGGACCTCAGAGAAGGACCACCGTCAGAGGGACTGAGAGACAGAAGCCCGTGAGAGGTTTCCCACGGGTGGGAAGTTAGTGGCCATCTTAAAGGAGTTTCGAGAAACTCCTAACAAGGGTCCCGACCCGGACCACGGTCCATGAGCCTTCCGTAGTAATTTAGAAACGTCCTACTGGCTGTATGTACAACGGGGAGTGACAAAATACTCGAGACGAGAGTCTTCCCCTCTTAAGTACCCTGGTCGTTCACCGACTCTACAGTTCGAGTCGGAAGTAAAAGAACCTACATGCAAGAGGTGAAAGGAGAAGGGGAGGGGTAGAGGGGGATTAGGGTAAGACTACCAAAGACCAAAGGAATCTGGGTAAAAGTGTCGGACGAGGGTTCCTTCCCACCCTCTAAGTAAATAAACAATCTTCGTTTTATTACAAATAAACAAATAAAATTAATCGACGGGAGGGCACTTGAACAAACAAACAAAACATTGACGCGACCCAGAATCAACGTCGTATACCCTAGATCAAAGGGTTGGCCCCTAGCTTGGACCCGGGGGACGTAACCCTCGAGTCTCAGAATCGGGGACCTTGTGGTCCCTTCAGAGATTACAAATTATTAAACCCTACAAGGGAAAACAACCATCTAACCGCACAACGTCTCCTAAAGTCCTCAAGCCACCTCCTCACTACCCTCCCCCGACCTCCCTCTCCGTAAACATAGACCACCACCACCGAAATTGAGATCACTGATGATTGGACGTCGAACCAAAGGACCTTGGCATTTCCAAATGTCGGACTTTGTGAAAAACAAACAAACAGAAACACCTACGTGTCTGTAAAGGAAGGAGTAAACCAAAGACACCGGACACAAATTACATCTGTCTTACAAACACAGAGACCCTAAATAGAATTCTTGTTGTCATCCTCGTCCCAACATTTGAATCAAGTTCTTTCTTTCGTGCTCTTCGCCTAAACGGAACTGACGACTGGTAAGGTTCCCGGTAAAGGTAGAGGACGGACGACACAGGTCTCACCCGACGAAGTCAAACCAAAAGGTATAAGTGTCGTCTTAGAGAAATCTAAGAAAGGGTGATGACTTACACGGAGAGTCTTCTCTTTTTCAAAAATGTTTCGTAACACAAGAAAAGAGGTTTTCCTACCGTATACCAGGGAGACCTTCTCCGTAAACATATAACTACTGGACGGTTCACAACATACAGGACACAATTCAACGTTCACACCCTTAAGACTCTCACAGTGTTACAGGATATCCAGTCGAAACCAGTCTACCATCTCTTAGGTGAACGTTACACCCTCTGTACCCAAGCTAGAGACCCAACCCTTCTAGGTGACCTCCTCCTGTAGCGTTGGGTGAGGTCATAAGAACGGACCTCATTATTAGTATAAAAACCCGAAAGGATTACCGAGTCAACCGTTACATAGACGGACGTTACGTCCTCTGGACCTAAGTTAGGGGCCCAGTCCTTCTAGGAGACCTCTTTCTTTACCGTTGGATGAGGCCATAAGAACGGACCTCTTAAGGTACCTGTCTCCTCGTCCCGTCCGATGTCAGGTACCATGACGTTTCTCAGCCTGTGTTGACACACTGATTGAAAGTGAAAGAAAGTTCAACAATCATTATCCCTAAATTATAAGTACCTAAGGACTAGGACAGACTGGAAGATCTTAGTGGATCCCCTTGAGACTTTTACGTCTGAATTTGGGGGGACCTGAGTCCCTTAGTGTCGGAAAGACGTACCTTACACCCTGGGACAAAAAGTTTCAGAGGATCCCCTCTGAAGACACATTTCTGTCCGAGATCTTGTACAGTAAATAGGACTGTCCAAAGGTCCGAGAGGTGGGTACAACGAGACAGGACTCCCAACCCCACTCAGGAGTTAGTTGTAGGGTAGGGGAGACCCCCACACCACGATCACTGCCATGATAAAATCCTTTCATCACCTCTTCTACGGACCATCGTCGTTTAACACTCGTCCCAATATACACACACTACCACAACGGACCCCACCATACTGCACCGATACGACCCTTCGGTCGTCCCACTTGACTAATTAGCCAAACTTTTATGGGTTTGGGAAGGGAAGTCAACGAAATTTATAGATTTTTTTGCAACGGCAAATATTCTTCGTGTACACAATATTAACGCACACCGATTCAGAAGTAACACCAAGACCGTTCATACCGAAACAATTCTTACCAAGGGACGAAGACGAGCGAGATCTGCACCGAACTAACAAGTGCCAAATCAATAGGATATTCAAAACCGACGGTCCAAGTATTAAGTCCCCCTTAAAGTGAGACCAGCCACATATATTCATAGTCACTGAAAGTCTCTTCGGTCTCTTTCCTTCGTGTAACCTTCAAAAGACCTCCACGCGGTCGTCAAATCGAATCAAAAATGTCGTCTTCGACCTTTTACAAGACTGACTGAGGACCAATTCAACACGTCCTACCTACTGGATCAGCAAAAATAAAATTAACACTTAAGGATTTTGGAACCCGTGTGACTACAGTCTTTGTGGCCTTTGCTATATCTTTATCTGTATTGATTCACGACCTCATAAACACGGAGACAAGTCGAAGGAACCGTTCCTACCACGTCCTGCCTTTACGACTATGAAAAGGTCTTTCCTAAAATAACAAAGTAGAATCTTCACTAGATTCTAGTGACCAACCCTAAGGATGTATTAACTATATTTACGTCTTTAAAGGACTTTAGGACAAGGACTGACGTTTTTGCAAAAGTGAAATATTATTAAGATTAAATCACTATGAGATTTTTTCGATTAAATGAGACCAAAAAATCAAAAAACCTTATATAATTTTCACATGTCCAAAAATTTTTAACTTATAAAACTATATATATTTAATGTCCACACGTTATATCAATAATTGTTAAAAATTTCAAATATTGGATGAATATCAAAGATATATTTTATAAACGATACAAGGGGTACAACATATTATATAAAAACATCGAATAAAATATGGATTATTTTAGGGGGAGACGACGGGGAAAGGAGAAGGAAGAGAGGTAACCATTAATGATAAAATAAGAGACATAGACCCTCAAACAAAGATAGAACAATATAAGTAATAACGACATAAAAAATCTAAGGTGTCTTCGCTACAGTATGTCATAAACAGAAGGAAACTGAATGAAGTGAATGGTATTACGGAAGGTTCAAGTAGGTACAACGACGTTTATCGTTTTGAAGTAAGAAAAAATACAGACTCTATCATAAGGGAACATATATATATGGTGCGAAAGAAATAGGTAAGTAGACGAATACCTGTGAATCCAAAGGAGGCATAGGACCCTATAGAATATTTATTACGAGGACACTTGTGCCTCCACATACATAGAAACGTAACCAGAAAAAAAAGAAAAAAACGTCTATATATGGGTCCTAACCTCAACGATCCAAGATAAAAATCAAAAAATTCTTGGGAGATATGACAAGAGGTGTCACTGATGTAGTTAAGAGTAGTTGTCACATGGTCCCAAGGAAAAGAGATGTAGCAGGGGTTGTACATAATAAAGACAAGATTTTCACATGTCCAAATTTTTTTTTAATCCACAGACAGTCAGGGTTCATAAATGTATAAGATTTGTGAAAATAAGCTAAAGATTGTCTTCGTCACTAACTATGATGATCACAAAACTTCCCTCTGTCAAGGTAATGTAAAAATTGACTGAAACCCTTTGTATGGTAACACACCTTTCAATTTGTTGACGAAACAAAGAATTCACCTCTCGTTTAATCACACTCCAAATTTTGTCATATGGACAAAATAACCCAGTAGGTACCAAGTTAAATTCGGTATCATTTTGATCGTTTTGGTTGAGATGTCGACGGTAAAGGACAGGTTCGAGAGGGACGGATATCTTACAACTGGGGTTAATCCCGCCGTCGACAAAAAAGGGGATCTGGGAACAAAAGATTTATCGTGATTAGACCCAATGACCCCCGTTCGTCAAACACAACCCTTCAAATCATGAGTACACTCAATTAAACGTGAGTATAAAACCCGTGTCACCGAACGAAGACGTCCTCAAGTCTACTCACGACCTCTTTTAGGCAGGGTGACAACCTCTGCATCAGTTGTGTCGATTATTCATAAGTGACACACATATGACCACGGGACGGAACATAAATTTGGGTATACCTAATACTTGTATCATATTTTGTATCGAGTCATGAATTTTACTTCGTCGTTCTAACAATCTCCGTCGTTAAAGTTCCATTACTTCCTCGTACTTATTAAGTCCCATTCAACGAGTCCTGTCAATAACTTACTAGTAGTCAAAATCCCCGAAGGAACCACCGACTCACCATTTTTCAGAGGGACGTTATATCCTCTACGTCCTCTGTGTCCAAGCTAGGGACCAACCCTTCTAAGGGACCTCCTCCTTTACCGTTTGGTGAGATCATAAGAACGACCCTGTTAGAGTACCTGTCTCCTCGGACCGTCCGATACCAGGCACTCCAATGTTTCTCTGTGTCAACTCGTACGGAGTCAAAATCGGTCGTCTGTCTAGCCAAAACATACTTGTAGAGTTTCCGAAGGACCTTCTCTTTCTTCGGAAAGCCAAGAAGGGTTCTACTACCAACATTGTACCTACTAGTTCGTGTTCCCTCCTTGACTCTCTGACCTATGGAGCGAGACCTAAGAACAACTCGTTACTACAACGGACATCGTGGGGTCCAGATGTCTCACTCCAAACTTCCTTTTGGAGAAGAACTTGTCCAGTCGTAGAAAGACGTCCCGGGTCCGTCTCCCGACAGTCAAGTCAAGTCAGCGAATCAACACAGGCTGAGAAACGTTGGGGCACTTAACGTCGTGCGGTCCGGAGGGACAGATAGTGGTTCAAGGCCTCAAGTGGGTTTGAGTACACGTAGTTCAACCACTACGGTAGGTTGGTAGTAGGAGACAGCAGGGGAAGAGGAGGACGGGGGTCAGGGAGGGTCGTAGTCTCAGAAAAGGTTACTCAGTTGAGAAGTGTACTCCACCGGTTTCATAACCTCAAAGTCGAAATCGTAGTCAGGAAGGTTTCTTGTGTGTCCTGACTAGAGGAAATCTTACCTGACCAACCTAGAGGAACGTCAAGTTCCCTGAGAGTTCTCAGAAGAGGTTGTGGTGTCAAGTTTTCGTAGTTAAGAAGGCACGAGTCGAAAGAAGTGTCAGGTTGAAAGTGTAGGTAGGTACTGGTGTCCTTTTTGGTATCGGAACTGACCTGTCTGGAAACAACCGTTTCATTGTAGAGACGAAAACTTATACGACACATCCAACCAGTATTGAAAGGAAGGTTCCTCATTCGCAGAAAATTAAAGTACCGACGTTAGTGGTAGACGTCACTAAAACCTTGGGGTTTTTTACGCCTGACATCCATGGATTCAAAGAGGGACTCGGAACCAGTGTCGGACTCCCCTGAACACCTTTAGTTACACGTCGAAAGGAGGAACCTGTTCCCTTCATACAAGTAAATACATATACAGATTTCACTTGTGACTTTTTTCTGGATCAAGTTATCGTAGTTCCAAAATTTAGACGGTACTTGGGTCGTGTCGGGGTCCCCATTTACGGATCAATTCGGGGTCGTAAGTGGGGACGTATAAACACCGATATTAAACTGGCGTGTGACTATATAATTTGTACTTTAATCCATTAATGTATTAATCCGGTAACTCTGTACACGGCTTAGGAGTCCTGTGGTCTTGTTGGGGGAGGTCCCAACTCATTGATGTTGACACTGACATGACGAACAAACCAAAGAGTCTCAAACACGGGTCTTCCTGGTGTACAACAGAGTCTGAGACCTTAGAACTTTGGTTTGTAGCTGTTCACCGAACAAACTCAAACCAAGTTCAAATCTCCGACTTCCCTAGGATTCTTGAGTCGTTTATCCTTAAACACGCCGAAAGAAGTCGGAGAGGTAAACCTTCTTTCACGCTTCCCCTCTTTCTCTCGTACGTAGTCAACCAAGAATCCATGGTTCTTGAAAGGGAACAGGTTCCCCCTTTCGACGTATAAGTAACGGTGTTCAGGGGAGTCCGACACTGGTTCCGAAACCCTCTTTAAACCCATCTCTATCTCCTTACTCTTTCAAGATCTTATCCTCTGAACTTTGACTACCCACCGGTCAAGAAACCAGGAACAGCTACCAAAACCACAATGACAAAAGAACTTAAAGTAAAGACGACTTGTTTTACAAACCCTATCCTTACGTATCTCCCATCTGGATAGGTCCGGAGTCCGGGACTGACACCGACGTTCGTGTAGGGAACGGTACTTAGTCTCCCTGTCAGTCCCTCGTAAAGGTCCTTCCCTGTCTAACGAGAAAATCGAGGTCAATACCACTACGATCACCATCTCTTGGGTAGACGATTAGGTCCTCTGCATTCTCTGCGCCCAAACTAGGGACCCAACCCTTCTAGGGGACCTCCTCCCGTACCGTTGGGTGAGGTCACAAGAACAGACCTCTTAGGGTACCTGTCTCCTCGAACCGTCCGATATCAGGTACCCCAACGTTTCTCAGCCCGCACTGACTCGTTGAATCGTGTATGCCTATGGTTTAAGTGGACACTAAGTCTTAGTATCGTCCGGAGTAGGACAATAGTATCACCGACCCGACATATATACACACCAATTAATTTTTTTAAAAAAATTATGACACGGAAATAATCTAAAAAGTATTCTCTTTTATCGACCTTTTCTTCATGTTATTTCTAGTTTTCTTTTTATTAGGAGGTGAACTTCTCTTTTACTCAAATCACACTGTCACTCCTTTTTACTCTTCGTCAATCTTCAAAGATTTTCAGGGATTTCATTACAAAGACTCGACACCTCACGACACTGAAAACATTAGACAGACATACTTTAACCTGGACTCTACAACGAAATGAAAGAACAGAGTGCAAAGACCTTTTGATGAAAAGCTTCTCTTTATCAAGAAAAGACGATAAATAACTCGTCCGATGATCCATGGTACGTCGGACGAAGCCGGTGTGAATGAAACCCGACCTTCGTAGGTCCCATGGTATACATAGTGTACATGACATATGCATACTCTTACACACTCTCGTGAAACTTTTCGAACGTCTCCTCACGATTACACACCATCCACACACACAAAAATTTTTATAAACAGACACGAACCAGAAATCAACACCGTACGTTCTAGATCAAGGGACTGACTCCTAACTTGGACCCGGGAGACATAACCCTCACATCTCAGATTCGGGGACCTGGCGGTTCCTTCAGTCAGGGTCAATCCACAAAAATACAAATAATGGAAATCCGTAAAGCTCCGAATCTACGAATCTCAGGTTCGTCGACGTCTTCCACAGCATAACTCGAGACTGATCCAACGACCGTTGAAGGATCTTCAGTTGACCGATCAGACTTATGAATCTAAATTTTGATGATGTGGAGTACGCTTCTCAACTGAGTAATCGTTTCTGAGACTACGACCCTCCCTAACCCCCGTCATCCTCTTCCCCTGCTGGCTCCTACCCTACCGACCTACCGTAGTACCTGAGCTACCTGTACTCAGACTCACTTGAGGTCCTCTATCACTACCTGTCCCTCCGGACCACACGACGCTAAGTACCCCAGCGTCTCTCAGCCTGTGCTGACTCGCTGACTCGACTTGAACCGGTACTCATTAAATTCAAGAAAACCAAACAAGTGATTTTGCACATAAATGTTTTATAAACACGGACACTTTGAGCGACTGAGGTTTCTAGTGAGTGCTAACCGTCTTCTGTCTCTGCACAGACACGAGACCGAATAACTCACGGTTCCTCTTCGGGGGCGGTCCGTCCGTAAAAGGGCAGGTCTCTCCAAATTGCACTAAAGACTTTATCTGGTGTCGGATCCAGTGGCCCAAAGATAAAATGTCTTAGCACGACTTTCTCCGTCACCTTTGTCCGGAGTTTATCGCCCTGTCTTCACCACTCTTTACACAGGAGGATCCCACTTCTTGAGTCCCAGAGGTGGGATCCCAGAAGGTGGGTTTGTGGGTCCCTCAACTTTGAAATTCATCTTTGCCACGACAGAAGGACTCTCCTTCTGACGTCGGGAGGAAGTCGACACCGACCCGTCAAGGAAGTCACTGACAGTGGACATCGGCAGCCGGAGTCCTTGGGTCCCCTGTCGGACTGTGACTTCGGGCTCCGAGAGATGAAAACACTGGAGAACAAGTCAGAAATAATTTAGTCGAGGTCTCGACACCAGTGGGAGACCTGGCTGGAAAAGGACACCAAGTTCTTCTGGCTAAGAGGTTTCAAGATTTTTGACAGTCCCGGACGATTCTGGGTCTCCTGTCAAGGGGTATGGTTCACTGACAGTAGTCACATTGACTGGAGTCTAAGATCCGAACCATAACCGTCTAGAGTCCATAAAGTTAAAGTACAAAATACGGACACGAACGAACGAACCCCAGATGAACGTCTCACCCGAGACGAAGACGCAGTTCCAACAGAAGGTTCCAGGAGCGAGTGGTGTCGGAGATATGGGTTCCCGGGGAGAAGACGATACTCCCTGTAATAGAGTCGTACGGGGAGACCCAAGGTCGGACCTATAAACTTAGAACTACTGAGTCCAGAGGACAGATCAAAGAGAAGGAAAGAGTCATTAAACATAAAACCTCAGTAGACAGAAGGAAGGGACAAAAATTACAATTAAAAATGTTTCCATTTGCTACACACCAATTTTTAAAGTCTGACATTTTTCCCCATATACTACTTTTCAAAGGGAGGTTGGGGACATGGAATCTTCGATTCCAGAGAAGAGTTTCTACTGACGAAATCGTCACCAGCACATATCAGACCTTTTTAGACACACACACTTATAAATCATCCGGAGAAGGAAAGAAAGTAAAGGGAAAGGATAGGGGATGCACTTACCGCATGAGATATATGAAGATATACGGAACGAATTTTTTGTTGTTGTTTGAATGGTAACATTTAGTAAAATAACCCAACCGATTTTTCAGGCAAACCTAAAAAGACATTGTAGAAGGAAAAACCGGTCGGGTCATGTAGTCTGATATATCTACGCGGAGTAAGACCTTCTCGTCATGTCACAAGGTAACCGAGAAGATTGACCGAAGGATAATTAACTGTAAATCGAACAAAGGCCAGAAGAAAACAGGATGCGCTACGATAACTACGTTTGTGTGTGTGTAAACGTGTGTTAACACTTGTGTAAACACCCTACTTAAGGATCTTCATTTTACTACCTCAGTCTCTCCCGTAAGTAGAAATTAAACTATAAACGGTTTGACAGGAGGTTTTCCATAATTAACAGATTGGTTGTCACGTACCAAAAGGACAAAGGGACGTGGGATACTTGTCACACAATGGTTTAAAGAACCACAAAAGACTAGACGACCCCTTTTTTTACCATAGAATACAATCAATAATACACACTCGAACTTGTATAAAAAGACACGAATTTAGTGAACTTAAAAAGACAATTGACAGAGAAACAAGAAACGAGTAAACAGACAAGATAGCAACCTAGTGAATGACTAAAGATCAACCAAAAATGTATCAGACCTTCACTAAGAAGACAATGAACTACGCGTATGAAGACGGTAACCTAAAACAATCGAAAAAGGGACGTCTTTTGAATTAAAAACACCAATTTGAATTAATCAAGTACTGAACCCAAAACATCGTAGGAAGTACTATAACGAAAACCGACGGAAAAGATGAGAGAGACCCAGAAAAAACACGGATTGACAAAGGTTTGAATACAGTATCCGTCTGTGGAAAGAGGACTGAAGGTAGTGGGAGACAGACTGGAAGATTTGGGGACAAACTGGAAGTCGACATAATTTAAGAGACGGAATAACAGACGAACAAGATAGCTAAGAAGCTAAGTCACAAGGGACATCCAAGGTCCAAGACGAGACATAAAACCCCTACATCCCCGTTTGTGTCGTCCGTAGACGGGACAGGAATGTCTTGATCAACTTTCGAATCGGTCCTACACCCGAAGTGGGGTTCTCAGTGACTTTGACTCTACTCCCGACTACTTCCTGGCCCTCAGGATGGGACGAGACCCCACCACACCAGTACTTCTACGAGTCCTCCCGAAGGAAGTCTCGTATACAGACTTACCTTCGGCCATCGGACTCACCTCCAACAAGTCTGAGTTCCCTAACCTACCGTCCCACAGTCACCTGACCGCGGTACCCCAGAAGATTCAACTCCTTCGACGCCCCGTTCCGGGACCTCATCCTCCCGAATGACATAATTTCTTTGGTCTCTTCCGGTGCCACCGACCCCGTTCAGAGACTCTCCTCCGAGTTCCCCGGACCAACGATCCCCTCCCAGAGTACCTGACACAATGTCTAACCCAATAACCGAGGTGTCAAGAAACTAAGACACTAAAGAGAAAGTACGCGTAGGAGATTATAAAGGAGTCTTAACGGTCGTGTGAACAAGTCACCTGAAGATAGTGTAACCGAAAAACAAAACGTACCAACAAAACAGAGAACAACTAGTATTCGACGAAATCTATTTTATGGTAGTTCTAATTTCTCGTCGAGCGTACGATCGCACGTCGGACGGTCGCCGGGTCCTCATAAAGGACTAATCATGTAGTAACTGTCCTCAATTCGTCTATACACTTACCCAAAGTAGAAGTCAAAGTATAGGGCCAGTAATCTCTCCGACGACTCTCCTAAATCCACTCTCTTCAGTACTCCGGTTTAGCCGAAGACACCGAGTCTCACTCCACTACCTAATCATTACAGACAGTACCGTGACCCGCACCTACAATGATAGTACCATGACAAAGAAAACGGTAAACACTGGACTTTACAATTAATATTTCTGTCCATGAGAAAACGGGACGACGAGTCAAAGACAACCGTTTCCATTTAAACCCGTTCCCAGTGCCAACATCGAGAACGAAACCCGTACATATCTCGGTAGAGGAATGACCGTACTCGAAAATTAGAGTCGGAGACGGATTCTTATGATTGTAGAGATAACATCCAGTCTAACGGAAAAAAGGGGGACACACTGATCTATTAAAGTGTTTCGAGGTCCTAAAACACAGGTGGTGCAACCGTGTTGTCGAAGACTTTACATAAAAGGGGAACTTTACTGGTCTCAATTATCGTCACAGACGTCTTTACATAACTAATTGTGTCGATACTTAGTAAATACGATGTTGACAGCCACGTCACTTAACTAAACATCCGAACTCCCAAGTCCCCCTCGTGGTCTTTAGACATCAGGTAGGGGAAAGGGTGGGGGAGGAGACCACCCTCGACGGGGCCAGGACTGTCGAGTGTCCCTTCCGTCCGTAATCTCTCGTACATCACCCTACGGGAGTCCCGGTCTTTCATAAGTCTCTTCGTAGTGTTCGGTCGGAATCAGTCTCTCAGTTTGAATGAAGGTTCTACAGACCGCGACTCGGCAACAAACGACGTGATCTTTATCAGTTGTACTGGATTAGGTCATCACCAATAAGTACCTTTTGTCTCCCCTGTGACCCCTCGTCGGTCTGGTGGAGGAACGAAAAAAAAACAAAAAACAAAAAAAACGTGAACGGTCTTATAAATTTGTCTGATAAAGTAAAATGGAACACCTTTGTCCATATAGGAACGTTCACTTTCTGTTTGAACGGAGATTTCCTCCGTTCAGGAAAGGATATGTTCCTTTCCTTTCAACCCGAAAGAACCACCGAGTCTACCATTTCTTAGACGGACGTTACGTCCTCTACGTTCTCTGTGACCAAGTTAGGGACCCAACCCTTCTAGGGTACCTCTTCCCTTACCGTTGGGTGAGGTCATAAGAACGGACCTTTTAAGTTACCTGTCTCTTCGGACCGCCCGATGTCAAGTACCCCAGTGTTTCTGAGTCTGTGTTAACACACTGACTGTGAAAATGTGAAAGGATATGTTTAAGGTAAACTAAGGAGAGAGGAGAAATCCACCTTTGGATCGAAATACACGATCTCACAACGAGATTTGTATACGGTAGGAAAAGTCGTAATACCTCAACGACTAGAGGAATGAAGAACCGGGAACGTCACAAATATAAAGTAGAGCGTGCCAACCTATGTATCGACTAGACAGGACGATAGGTCACATCGATCTCTTTCTCCCTTCAACCTTCACTCCTCCTCGGTCGTAAGTGACATAAATCGAGTTTCGAACCCTAATTCCTACTAATACTCCGAGAACTCTGGTACACTTTTGGGGGTTTGTCACGGAAAAAATTTTTACATAAAAATAAACGAACGAACCGAGGTAGCGCAGAATCACCGTCGAGTACCCTGGAAGCAACGTAGTAACGTCGTATGCCTGAGAGATCAATACCACGCACCCGAATCAACGAGGTACCACACACCCTAGAATCTAGGGGTTGGTCCCTAACTTGGACGTAGACGACGTAACGTTCCACCTAAGCACTGGAGACCTGGTGGTTCCTTCAGGGGGTCTGTCTCGGAACTCGTCACTTACCGTCCAGACGTTCCCAGTCGGGAGAAGTGGGACGACTGACACTTTCCGGGTTCGGTTCCGTCCGTGAACCACTAGGGCTCCTACCCTCCTTCAGGGAGAGACATGGGCCGCTGAGGAGAGAGAGATGGGCCCCCGAAGGACGAACCCCTCCCTTTCCGGACACCGACTGTTCGGACACATCAACCTAGGAGGGTCGTTCTCAACACAATGGTGTACAACTCGAGACTAACCTCAGTACGAAGGATGAGAAAGGGAAAAGAAAACAGGAAGTCTCTTAAATGGTCATACCAACGTTAAATCTACATTAACAAACATTATTTTGAAAAAAAAAAAATTTCGATTAGTCCCCCTGAATGTTTACCCAATATGACAATGTATACACATATACAAATCGTATACGTAAATATTTTAGTATGTCACATTCATTTGGTCCTAGTCCCGTCATTTATCTGTCGGGAACACGATAGTGAAACACGGGCGCCGTCTATAACAATCTTTTAGTGCTGTAAAAGTATGACTAAGATCCTCTCCCTCGGTGACGGTCAGGGACCCTCGACCGTCCACACTACTTTGGACACAAAGTAGGACCTGTGTCGATCAGGACTCCGTACCCGGTAAACGGAACAGGCCTAGTCAGAAATATACTACCCAGTCCTACGATGGTCGGAGACCTTCCGGAGGTCACCCTTATTTACAAATAAAGACCACTTACCAGTCTCAGTCACTGAGACTGACATTTTCGGAGACCAGTCACAACCAGAAAAGGGGAAACCCTTACTCAACAGTACACCCTTGTGACTCTAAAAACCGGAACTAAGGTCACTTGAACCGTAAAGTTTTCAACGAAACCCTACTTCAGTCCTCGGGAATCGCTCCCCTGTTCTTTCATGAACCAGAGGGAACGTCGTCAGAGACCCAATTGGTCCCAGTTCCAATAAGATCCCTGTTCTTGAGGACATGACCCTGTTCTTGAGGACATGAACGTGTCCTCACGAATGTCGTACGTTCCGTCCCGAGACCCAGGTCACTGATCTAAACTCTGCACTCGGCTTGTCGACCCTACCAGAGAAGTAAGTGATCCAAGTCTGTACAAGTATACATTAGTTGTACACAATCATTTCTTGGATGACACACACTCTGTGACTCGAGAGACAGGACCCAAGGAAGAGTGGTTGGGGGGTCGAAGCACACGGAACAACAGGAAGTTGTTCCTGTTGTCAAATCTGGAGAGTACTTGAACTAAGAAAGGTGAAGGGTCTCCAATGTATATTGGATCTGAAATCGTAGACGACGACGACGACGATTCAGCGAAGTCAGCACAGGCTGAGACACACTGGGGTATCTGCCGTCGGGTGGTCCGAGTGGGCAGGGACCCTTAGAGGTCCGTTCTTGTGACCTCACCCAACGGTAAAGGAAGAGGTTACGTACTTTCACTTTTCACTTTCACTTCAGTGAGTCAGTACAGACTAAGAAGCGTTGGGGTACCTGACGTCGGGTGGTCCGAGGAGGCAGGTACCTTAAAAGGTCCGTTCTCATGACCTCACCCCACGGTAACGGAAGAGGTCTGAAATCGTAGATTAGTGACGGTTTAATTTTATGATCTACATACCACGTGGAAACGGACAAGTTTGAGGAATAAGGACTTGAACTCTGTCTCTGGTTCAGTAAGAACTAAGAATGTATAGAAAACCCACAACAAATAACAACAACTCAGGCATTCAACACGGACTGAAAAAACGCTGGAGTACCTGACACATCGGACAGTCCGAGGAGACGGGTACCCTAAAGGGTCCGTTCTTATGACCTCACCCAAAGGTAAAGGAAGAGCCTCCCTAGAAAGGTTGGGTCCCTAGTTTGAGCGTAGAGGACTTTACTGTCCGCCCAAGAAATGGTGACTCGGTGGTCCCTTCTTCCGTTACCGTTGGGTGAGGTCACAAGAACGGACCTCTTAGGGTCCCTACCACCTCGGACCACCCGACGGCAGATACCCCAACGTGTCTCAACCTGTACTAACTTCGCTGTATCGTCGTCGTCGTCTCGGTGGTCCTTCGGACATAGAAAATCCATCCAATCCGGATTTCCATTTAGGAAAACGAATCCACTCCACGTAGAACCTTGAATCGTTCTCGTAACAAGAGAGTCACCCAGACATTTACATTGACTTATCGTCTCGCGGGGGGGGGGGGTTTATCTGGGTATCGGACTTCCCACCATCTCACCACGAACACGGGTTCCTGCTCCCTCCCGTCATGACCGACAGGAAGTGTCGAGACCCCTCCCAAAGGTATCGTTGGAGTAATGAGAGAGGAGGATAGGGGTAAGACAGGGATAGAACGGGAACCGATACCTGAGGATCTAGTAGTGTCGTCTTAATAACTGGTGGTACGGAGATGAATTCTAACTATGGAGGGTAGAGTTTACCTCGACAGTACGGTTCGTCGAACGCCATACCCACGTGTAGACGATAAGAAAATCGTCAAATCGAGGAACTCCGATAAAGTTGGTAAAAAACATAGGAGGGTACACCACGTATCGTTTACAACTTTCGTACTTAGTCACTGATAATGTCCCTTATGAAAGGACTTCCTTCGTCGGATATTTTGTTCCCATAAAGATAGAAAACCTTCTACCGGGCACCTTTGTTTCAATCCCAGGTCTATATCAGTGTAACCACATCTTATCTGTGGAACAAGTCGTTCGTGAAAGAGTCAAAGACCGAACAAAGTATAAGTACGAGACCCTGTCGTAAAGGATTGCACACACGTAGAAACTTTATCACGTCACAGTCCACAACCATTCATGTCCCTTTAAAGTTGTGTACGTGCCTACTTTAAACGGTACTTCGATACTCCAACTTCGAGGTCCTAGGGAGTTTATCCCCCAGGGATGGTTCCCAGACGTGGATTAGAACATAGGAAAGAGGATTTCTCTCGAAAGATTGAACTCATTCGAAGTCCACCGGGGTGGGGACTTATGTTCATGTTTTGTGTCTCAACTTGATACTATTGACTCGAATTTTTTATTTTGTGTTTTTTCGGACGTCTTGAACAGTCTCGGAAATTACATACTTATAGACTCCCTTCCATATCACGACAAACGGTTTGTAAATAAATTAATTTTCTCATGAAACAAACGATTTCTTAGAGTATCATCGGGGTAGTTTCACTTTGTGTATAACGACGACGACGACGACGACGATTCAGCGAAGTCAACACAGGCTGAGACACGCTGGGGTCTCTGCCGTCGGGTAGTCCGAAGGGGCAGGGACCCTAAGAGGTCCGTTCTTGTGACCTCACCCAACGGTAAAGGAAGAGGTTACGTACTTTCACTTTTCACTTTCACTTCAGCGAGTCAGTACGGGCTGAGAAGCGCTGGGGTGCCTGACGTCGGGTGGTCCGAGGAGGCGGGTACTCTAAGAGGTCCGTTCTCATGACCTCACCCCACGGTAACGGAAGAGGCCTTTGTGTATAATTCATGACACTTAGTCTTTTAATCCCGTTCTTGACGGGTCGACAGAGTGTCGATGAGTACACTCGACTGACGTAGAGAAGAGTTCAACTATAAACCACTGCAATGTGACCACCGAAATGAACCGAAACCACTCTCATAAATGTGGCACCTCTAGACGTCTGGACGGGAGTCAACCTTGAACTGAAGAGTGAAATAAGATAAACGAGGGACCCCGTCAATAGTCCTCAACTACGCGTAAGTGTGATTCCCGTATTTACTGAAACACGTCAGAGAGTCAGGACAGACTGAGAAACACTGGGGTACCTGATATCGGGTGGTCCGAGGAGACAGACACCTTAAAAGGTCCGTTCTTATGGCGTCGTCCACTGGTAAAGGAGGAGGTCCTCTAGAAGGGT
The DNA here is from genome assembly GCA_006410555.1 of Capra ibex. Lineage (NCBI taxonomy): Eukaryota > Metazoa > Chordata > Mammalia > Artiodactyla > Bovidae > Capra > Capra ibex. The sequence continues at coordinate 44,424,399 of SJYO01034137.1, forward strand.
TGGGTCCCTGACTCGGGTGTAGAGGGCGTAACCGTCCACCTAAGAAATGGTGCCTCGGTGGTCCCTTCGGGTATACGTGCAAGTGTACTTTCCGACCGCTCCACCTGAGTAATAAAATTTCGTGAGGACAAGAAAACTTTTTACCCACAAGTATGAAGAATGAAGGGTCTCCCTTTAAATACAAAAATAGAGTAATCTTTACTCGGATTCATAAAGTCCACTATATGAGTCGGAACCTTTATTTTTGTAAAACGATCATATTATTTAATGGAATTTGAATGATCAAATTTCGTTGTGCTTTAATAGAAGTATCAAGACCTCCAGTCTTCAGGATCTTTGATACGTAGTTGTCCCGACACGAGGAAGACCTCCAAGACCCTCTCTAAGAGAAAGGAACTGAGAAGGTCGAAGATTTCCGTCGACCGTAAGGAACCGGACACCGGAGTAGAAGACTCGGTCGTCTTATCGTAGAAGGTTCCAACGAGAAACTGGAGACGAAGGTTACAGTGAAGACGAAAGAAGACTGGATCTGTGAAGAAAATTCCTGGAACACTAATGTGACCCGGGTCGACCTATTAAGTCCTACAACAGAGGTAGAGTTCCAAGAATTAGTGTAGACGTGTATGAGAAGACGGTACATTCCATCGCAAACGGGCCCAAGACCCCTAATCCTCTGATAGAAGACCCCCTTCCCGTAGTGAGTCGGACAGTGTCAAGTACACAATATACTCACACGGGAATCAACACAGGTTGAGAAACGTTGGGGTACCTGACATCGGACGGTCTGAGGAGACAGGTACCTTAAAAGTCCGTTCTTATAACCTCACCAACTGTGAAGGAAGAGATCCCCTGAAAAACTGGGCCCCTACCTTGGACCCAGAGAACACAGAAGACATAACCGTTCACCTAAGAACTGGCGATCGCGATGGACCGTTCGGGGGTTATACAATAGAAATAAGAAATTTTCTACTCTGAATATCTACTACAGATCATAAAGAAGACTGATATCACAAACAAAAAGTATGTACGGGAAGGACAACGGATTTGACAAAAGATTATATTTTGATGATAAACAAAATGGAGGTAGTCGTTAAAGACAACCTATCACTGGAAATGACTATTGTCCAGACGTAAGAAACAAATTTCACAATTTCGAACCCGTTTTCCTTTTATGTAACTCAATCCTTCCGCGAGAAATAATTTGGACAATCCCTCCTCAATAAAAGGACAACTTGTTAAAAATAAGGGTCGATGGAGTCTTCTATGGATTAGTTTTAGGAGAGTTCAAGGATTCAAGTCAAGTCAAGTCGACGAGTCAACACAGACTGAGAAACACTGGGGTACTTAGTGTCGTGCGGTCCGGAGGGACAGGTAGTGATTGAGGACCTCAGGTGGGTTTGGGTACAGGTGACTCAGACACTACGGTAGGTCGGTAGAGTAGGAGACAACAGGGGAAGAGGAGGACGGGAGTTAGAAAGGGTCGTAGTCCCAGAAAAGGTTACTCAGTCAAGAAGTGTAGTCCACCGGTTTCATAACCTCAAAGTCAAAGTTGTAGTCAGAAAGGTTACTTGTGGGTCCTGACTAGAGGAAATCCTACCTGACCAACCTAGAGGAACGTCAGGTTCCCTGAGAGTTCTGGATTTAGTTTGGGGAATACCGATATGTCACCTGCACTCTTTATCAAAATTCCCTGATCTAGACTATCTTACGGACTACTTGATACCTACCTCCAAACACTGTAACATGTCCTCTGTCCTTAGTTCTGGTAGGGGTTCTTTTTCTTTACTTTTTTTTCGTTCAAGGATTTGGACTTTACTTTTTTATTTCCTCGCAACCCTCCTCCTCTCTCATCCCACACTTACGTTTGGGACCAAAAAGGACAAACGGAACGACCAACCTCTCCGACCCCTAGTAAGACATCCCACGGACATCGTACCCTCAGACCAACGGTCGTCAAATAGGTAGTCACATTTGTCTTAAGTGGTAACTCATGACTATACTCGGACCCTCGTGGGAAGGGTCAAGTGCCACATCATCTCGTCCCACTTGGACGTTTCCCCTGATCCCACCGTACCGGTCTCTTCCTCCTCCTTTTGACTCCCCTACCCGTCACAACTCCTCGACTCACTCCCATCCTGAAGATCCACGACTACTCTCCTATCCTACTCCCCAAGACTCTTTACCTGAAACGGAAATAGTTGTACTTCAGCAACCAATGGAAACGCGACAGGTGTCTCCACTGTTTGGAGTACACCTGACTCGGAAGTCTACCAGAACCGAGACACCTACGACACGAAAAATAAAAAATAATATTACAATAAAATAAAAAACTGGCGGACATGGGGGACGTAACCTTCGTGTCTCAGACGGTAACCTGGTGGTCCCTTCAAAACTACAACCCCAAGAACAGATATTCCATTCCCTATTCAAGGTGTTTCGTTCATATCATTATCATCAGAAATAAAAATAAAATTTTAAAATAAATAAGTAAAAAACCCCCCGGGTACGACGTACCGAACATCCTAGAATCAAGGGACTGGTCCCTACCTTGGACCCGGGGTCGTCACTTTGTTCAGGATTGGTGACCTGACGGTCCCTTAAGGGATTAATCATCAGAAGTCTAAAAATATTCCGGTAACAGAACCTCGAAAACACTAAATGGTCGAAACACTCCTGATAAGGGTATCAGTCATTAAATAGGGGAATTTACGTTATTTCATCTAAAACTTGTGTAACTATAAAGATGAAAGATCTCTTGGTCGTAACGAATCAGGAGAAAAGAAACAGAAGTAAAGGTTGTGGTCGTATTCCCATAATCACTGATCAAGTCAGTTGTCGAGAATTGGGGCCACAGGACTGAGTGAGGACGCTCAGTGTTAGTTAACACTCGGTAAAACTCCACTAAACGATGACTAATGACCTCTTCCGTTACCGTGGGGTGAGGTCATGAGAACGGACCTTTTAGGGTACCTACCTCCTCGGACCATCCGACGTCAGGTACCCCAGCGTTTCTCAGCCTGTGCTGACTCGCTGAAGGGAAAGTGAAAAGTGAAAGTACGTAACCTCTTCCTTTACCGTTGGGTGAGGTAACAAGAACGGACCTCTTAGGGTCCCTGCCCCCTCGGACCACTCGACGGCAGATACCCCAGCGTGTCTCAGCCTGTGCTGACTTCGCTGAATCGTCGTCGTCGTCGTCGTCGTCGTCGTGACCAATTCTGTGGTAGGAAAACCTACTGGATGACCTTTCATCCTTCGTTTCACTATTCTAGTGAAACTTTATTCTAGCAAAAGGGACCACCCCAAAGATTACGCGTAATACCTCACCGAACCTTTCCCCTCTTCGTCTCGCGTTACGAACACGTCGTAACGGACTGTAGACGTCACAGACACGCACCTGACTCTTGTAGACCCGGGGACACTCCTTGATTTTTCAGAATTATGTTTTCTTCGTGTCATATACGAAATAAAACAAAAATTTACACCCTCTTTAACGTAAATAAAATAAAAACTGACGTGTCCGAGAGAGACCAATGCCCCACGTCCGAAACAACGAGACACCGTACACTCTAGAATCAAGGGGTCGGTTCCCAGCTTGGGTTCAGGCGGACGTAACCTTCCGCCTAAGAATTGGTGACCTGGTGGTCCCTCCAGGGTGTTACATACGAAATTGTCAGTGTCAATGACACAGAGTATCGGGACCTCAATGGTCCTCTTACGAGTCACAGTCGACATGTCCAGTTCGTGACTCCCTAAGATCTTGTCCTTTCTCTTACCGTCCGAACCCCTTCTCCCCCAGCCTCTCAGAAACAGCCTCCTTTAACTGGAAATCCTCATCTCGCTTTAGAACTTTACAGCCAACCCGCCAGGGAACGTTTATTCTGTCAACCGAGGTCCGGAGGTCTCGACATCAAGTGTAGACACAGACACCCGACCGCAGTGGACACCCGAAACACTTTTACGACTCTGGACGTGAAAACCTCCAGAACGAAGACATAATCGTCGACTGTGGGGAGGGGGCGAAAGTAGGGTTCACCAAGACTATATCTAGACGACCCAACTTAGGTACAGTAAAACTCTAATCACCTCCTTATTCTCCATAGTACCAAAATAGTGACCTGTGGAAATCCTTCTGCATCTAAGTGTGTACGTGTACATGTACACACAGGTTCTGTGTGTGTGAAAAAGAAAAAGAGTTACAAAACCGACATGGAACACCGTACACCCCTAGAATCAAGGAACTGGTCCCTAGTTTGGGTGTGAACGACGTCACTTTCCGTCTAAAAAAAAAAAAAAAAAAAAAAACTGCGGGTTTAGAAAATAATTCCCCCCTGTCAAACCCCTCCGGAGAGTGACGTGTCGGACAAGCAACCGTGACGAAGGACTCAGGACACCGAAGTAGTGCAGGCCGTCGAGTCCACCCGACCTCTTCCCGAGCTACGCGTCCCGGAGCTTACGGAGTAGACGGGACTTCCGATCGGGGTGTCACCGCCCCCGGACTCCGGCACGACAGACCGACCACTTCGGTGTGAGCGGGTCACAGAACGACAGCAGGTCTTCGACCAGCAGGAGCATGTCGGCGACGAGTAGGCCGCCGGCGAGCTCCTATGGGAGCTGCTACGCGAAGTCGAGCTTGTGCCACAAGCTGAGGAACTGCAGCCACTTCTACCACCAGAACACCGCGGCCTAGTACTCCTTGTGCAGGACCCCCGTCGCCCGGTCGCACTCGAGCCTCGGCCTCGCCGGGCCGCGGGGGCGGCGGGGGGACGGGGCCGGGCCGCGGGGAGGGGGACGGACTTCCGTCTAAGAATTGGTGATCTAGTGGTCCCGTCAGGGGACGTGGAGACCATAATGAACTTAGAAAAAAGTAAAAACAAGAAATGAACCATTCTAACACAGTACGAGGGATCCCATAAGTTTAGTGACTTTAAGTAAGAAAATCGATGACCTTTTGGTTGACCTTGGACTTTCCTATTCCGAAGGAATTTAATGTCTTCCTTCTGATTCCTCAACCTTCTGGAGCCAAGAAGAGTACCAAGAAACTAATTGAAAAATACTGTGACCTGTTGGGTAAATGTAGGGACCCGAAACCATATGTATGTATGTATATATACACATGCGCACATCGACACGAGTCAGCGCAGGTTGAGACGCTGGGGTACTTGACATCCGTCGGTCCGAGGAGACAGACACTCTAAAGGGTCTATTCTTATGACCTCACCCAACGGTAAAGGAGGAGGTCCCCTAGAAGGACTGAGTCCCTAACTCGGTCGCAGAGAACGTAGCCGTCCGTCTAAGAAATGGTAACTCGGTGGACCCTTCGGGGAAAATATACACACACACACACACCATCACACCACCACATCAGTGTCGGCTACGAACACTGGGGTACCCGACATCGGGAGATCCGAGGAGACAGGTACTACAAAGGGTCTATTCTTATGACTTCACCCGACGATAAAGGAGGAACTCCCATCGAAGGGTTGGATCCCTAGGTTGGACCCAGAGAACGCAACGTCCACCTCAGAAATGACTGACTCGGCGGTCCCTTCGTGTATGCATATATATTTGAACTACTAGACTCCAAAATTTTTAGTATATAAGATTCTGTGCACAAAATATGACAGACTCGCTTGTGAAATTTCTTAAACTCACATAGAGATATCGTCCATCTGAACCCCGACGACCTTTGAGTTTCCGTACATTCTACACTAGAATCGAATTTACTTATAAGATGAATTCTATTATGGGTTTACGCATGTCTTGATTTATTGTTTTCTAATTTATTGATAAGTCCAGTGAATTTATCGTATAATATTCAACACTGTATTACTCAACAACTCACTTACCCTATCGAGTCGTAAAGGGGTGTAGAAGACATCTACAAGTCAAGTCGTTCAGTCATTATCCAAAAGGAACTTTTGTCCAAGCATCCAGTCAACGTAAATCTTATCCAGTTTATTTTAACTTGTTAAATAATTTTTAGAGTCTTAGTATCAGAGGTATTACTTATGTGTAGACGTATTAGAAACCAAATAGTCTGAAATAACAGGTTCTTTGGGAAACAAAAGAAAATTCCAATACCTGATAAGTGATCACCTCACCCTACGTTAAACCCTTCAACATAAGCACTACATGTAATCCTCAAATTTCACCCCTCTCCACCGAAGTTCGTCCTACCGGTCCCTTTATGTACCTTTTTCGGACACTGACTCAACCGTTCTGTTCACTGACCTTCCTGTGTCCTGGGGCTTGGGAAAGAAGTTTCCGAGTCAGTAGGAACCTTCACAAGGAAACTATTTTAAATAGGGAGAGTTCAAGGTTTAGGGGACTCCCATAATCCCCTGGACTGAAGGACGGTGAGGAGTGAGGTCACAAAAAGACAAAAACATGGTCGATATAGCTAGGTGTCATTCAACCAAAGATCGAAGTATGAACCGATTACACGATAACACTCCCCGACGACCGTGAATAGGTCTTGACGATGACGAATAGATGTCATTCGGTCCCGACTTGACGATTCCGACATGACAGTGGACGCCGACGGGGAGGGGTCCCATGACTACCTCTCAGGAGGTCTCCCCGGATCCCTAGACATGAAAGTCGAGTAGGGGTTCCGGTACCTAAATCCTCAACTTGAACCTTCGGACAGAGACGAACCGGGGTGACTCGGATATATAAGTGGAATGTAATCTAAGGTAACCTCGGAAACCCAGGTATTAACGGGACCCCTCCGGACCCCTCTGTGGTCACGACATCTGCTGTCCGAGTGTCGTCACTTCTTGTTGTCTCAAGGGCCACCAATTCCGGGATTAAGGTATATCGAAGGGAGTTTGTTCATGTAGGGTTCAGATCTATATTAATCCATCGTCAATAACTTAACTCAGTCAGTAAACGTTTACATCAATATTCTTACGTACTAGTATAATCTCGGTAGGTCCCTCCCTTCTTACTCTGAACTTCACCCGTCCGACCTTCCTCGGAGAGGAGGAGTAAACCAACTAAGACAACACACAGACGAGAAGGGAGATCACGGGAGTGTCAGTGCACAAAGAACAGATTTTGGGTACTCCTTAAGAAACAATGTTTCTCCACTCTCCAACTGGCGAAGACTAATTTCCGATTTTGTGAACTTTAGGTGACCTTCTCTTCTGTAAATACAAAATTAGAATACCACGTCGATTGTCAAAATTAGTTTCTTAAAAAATTAAAGAAAATTCGTGTCGTCCGAGACATTAACTCTAGGTGTTTCAATCTTTATGCGAAACCAATAATCCGTAGTATTAAATCCTTCCTCAGAGATCTGAGTGGTTAGACAATGAGGTTTATATTTCATTCTTTCATGAAATTTTCGGGTTATGGTCCCTGAAGGGACCACCGAGAGACCATTTCTTAGACGGACGGTCACGTCCTCTGTACCCAAACTAGGGATTAGGGCCTTCTAGGGTGTACGGTGCTCCAGGGATTCGGGTACGTGGTGTTGATGGCTTCGGACGTGAGATCCCGCGTACGAGACGTTCTCTTCGGTGACATTACTCTTCGGGCAAGTGGCGTTCATCTCTGATCGATCGGGAACGAGGCCTCTTCCGTTACCGTGGGGTGAGGTCATGAGAACGGACCTTTTAGGGTACCTACCTCCTCGGACCATCCGACGTCAGGTACCCCAGCGATTCTCAGTCTGTGCTGGCTCGCTGAAGTGAAAGTGAAAAGTGAAAGTACGTAACCTCTTCCTTCACCGTTGGGTGAGGTCACAAGAACGGACCTCTTAGGGTCCCTGTCCCCTCGGACCACCCGACGGCAGATACCCCAACGTGTCTCAGCCTGTGTTGACTTCGCTAAATCGTCGTCATCGTCGTCGTCGGGAACGAACGGTGTTGATCTCTTTCGAACACACGTTGTTGTTTCTGGGTCGTATCCGTTTTTTATTTTTATTATTTATTTTCTTTCGGGTTATAGTCTCGGGTTCAAGACTGGATCAAATTTTACAATTTTACGTCGAATAGGATGATTGTCTACTGATTCTACCACGTAAGAGAAGCAAAGAAGAGGAAATAAACGCAACCCCCGAAGAAAGAAGTCCCACTCTCTCCCATAATAACCGCACTAAAAGGTCCCGTTGACCGACGACGAAAAATGTAGGGAACCACACCATAGAGTCGAAACGGTAAACATCCTCCCTTACCCGAAAACTACATATCGTTTTTCTTGACTAAAATTATATCTTATGACTTAAGACCCATAATAAGAAACTGTCATCCTTTTTATTGAACAGTGGTTCGTAATCAAAAGTTTCGGACTTCATTTCACCGAATTAAAGGGTTCTCTTCGGAATCTCTATCTGGTCGAGAATTTCCTCCTCCGGGTGTACCGACCACCCACTATTCACCACCACGGACCATAACATCAAAGAGTGCTTCCCCCAGACACTTTCAGAACACGTATTGTCCTTAGGAAACAAAGACTTCCTACGAGGTACGGTCTCAACCAGGACTACGACCGTAGAAGGGAAAGTGAGGAGAGAGACGATGACCTCGGAACCCCGACTCCACCTACGAACTTTCCGTCCACTCGACCGTGTTCCTTCCCCCGACTCTTTAGTGTCAACGACGACAGTCCTGGTGAGGTCACAAAACTCGGTGACCGGGACCTCACGGTTCAAGAGTTTTCGTTTCTCTTGAGACGGTGTCGATACGTATCATTTCTGTTCTCTTTCAACTTTTACACCGACCCGAAGGTCTGAATTATACGAATCAGTTTCCACCCACCAACCTACTAACAGCCAGACGTAAAAGACTAAATGAGAGGTGACAGGGCATGGGGTAGGGGGAAGGGGAAGGAAGAACGATAAAGAAGGGACAGGACCAACATCTTGTTAAACGTAAGGAACAGTTCAAGACCGTGTGTCAAGTAACACACAACACCGAGGTCACGACGAGGTCACCGGGACCAACGTATATATCGACCTGGGGGTTGAGTGAAAAGATTACAACAAAAGAAGGTAGAGGACGTTTTAGAGACGAGACCGGTCGGTCAAAGGGTCGACTAGAGAGGCGCACAGAAACCTCAGGAGTGGGAAGTCGAGACTTAGTCTTTTCTGGGACCAGACCTTGGGAGAAGAGGGGTGGCTAGTGAGAGAAGGGAAGTTATCGTCTAGGATAAAAGTCTACCACTCCCCTGGTGTTCGACCGTAGTCAGACCACGTGACCTTATAGTACTCGTATCGACTTACTCGTCCGTCTAAGTCTTCGACTACCACAGACTTTTAGTGGTACAAATATCTTCCTTCAGAATAAGGAATCAATTGAACCTTTATTCAAGTTATACATAACTAACTATGAATAACCGACATACATATAAGTCGTCGACATACAAGCCAACGAGTCAGTACAGACTGAGAGACGCTGGGGTACTTGACGTCGTACGGTCCGAAGGGACAGGAAGTGGTAGAGGGTCTCGAACGAGTTTGAGTACAGGTAACTCAACGACTACGGTAGGTTGGTAGAGTAGGAGACAACAGGGGAAGAGAAGGACGGAAGTTAACAAGGATCGTAGTCCCAGAAAAGATTACTCAGTCGAGAAGTATAGTCCACCGGTTTCATAACCTCAAAGTCGAAGTCGTAGCAAGGAAGGTTACTTATAGGTCCTAACTAAAGGAAATCCCAACTGACCAAACTGAGAATCGTCAGGTTCCCTGAGAGTTCTCAGAAGAGATCGTGGCGTCAAGTTTTCGTAGTCAAGAAACCGCGAGTCAGAAGAAATACGAGGTTGAGAGTGTAGGTATGTACAGATGACCCTTTTGGTATTGAAACTGATATGTCTGGAAACAGTCATTTCATTACAGAGACGAAAAATTATACGACAGACCCAACCAGTATTGAAAGGAAGATTCCTCATCCACAGAAAATTAAAGTGCCGACGTCAGTGGTAGACGTCACTAAAACCTCGGGGGGTTTTATTTCAGACAGTGAAGAAGGTAACAAAGGGGTAGATAAACGGTACTTCACTACCCTGACCTACGGTACTAGAAGTAAAAAACTTACGACTCGGAATTCGGTCGAAAAAGTAAGAGGAGAAAGTGGAAATAGTTCTCCAAGAAATCAAGGAGAAGCGAAAGACGGTATTCCCACCACAGTAGACGCATAGACTCCAATAACCATAAAAAGGGTCTTTAGAACTAAGGTCGAACACGAAGTAGGTCGGGTCGCAAAGAGTACTACATGAGACGTATATTTACTTTATTCGTCCCACTGTATATGTCGGAACTGTATGAGGAAAGGGTTAAACGTTGGTCAGACAACAAGGTACAGGTCAAGATTGACAACGAAGGACTGGACGTATGTCTAAAGAGTCCTCCGTCTATTTCACCAGACTATAAGGGTAGAGAAATTCTTAAAAAGTGTCATACGAAACTAGGTGTGTCAATCTCCGAAATCGTATCAGTTACTTTGTCTTCATCTACAAAAAGACCTTGAAACAATGAAAAAGACAGTAGACTGCCTACAACCGTCAAACTAGAGACCAAGGAGACGGAAAAGATTTGGGTCGAACTTGTAGACCTTCAAGTGCTAAGTGTATGACAACTTCGGAGTGAACCTCTTAAAACTCGTAATGAAACGATCACACACTCTACTCACATTAACACACCATCACATTAACACATCAATTTCTAAGAAACCGTAACGGAAAGAAACCCTAACCTTACTTTTGACTGGAAAAGGTCAGGACACCGGTGACGACTCAAAAGGTTTAAACGACCGTATAACTCACGTCGTGAAAGTGTCGTAGTAGAAAATCCTAAACTTTATCGAGTCGACCTTAAGGTAGAGGAGGTGATCAATTGAACCTTTGTTCAAGTCATACGTATATTTATAAGTTGAACCTGGGGATCCTATACTTCAACCGAGAAGTCGAAAAGGGGTGGTTTGTAATATAACAGTCGTAAGAATACATAGTAACTTAACGAGATTGTAAATAAAAAAATTTCGAATTTAGACCGGAGACAAAACACATACCAGACTCCTAGGGGAAGGAAACCTTAACGAACCCCATGAACGGTTTGGACCACCAGGGACCTGGGACGTGATCTACCATTCTCCTGAGACCCCTACCCCACCCCCACCGTACCCTTAGAGGTAACACTAAGACACCGAGTCTTTTCATTCTCTTGGGGACGATTTCTGGGTGGGGGAACAGGGAGACAGACGGGACGACTCAGACCACACCCCTTACTCCCCAGTAACACCGACAAAGCGACAGACCGGTCCAGTCCCAGTCTAACCCGTTCATTCTCGACTCTTCTTAGACTTCAGGATTTCCTGAATACCACTCACTGGGGGGGAGGGTTTGGGTGGGGAGGACGTTTTTTTTTTTTTTCTTATACCCAAGGACCCTTCCTCTCAGATGTGTCGGGACTCCTGGCTGGGTCCCTGACTGGTCCTGACTCACTCCCCCGGACGGACGACAGAGGTCTGTCACACACCTGGGAACGTGTCCAAACACCGGAAACTTTTATAAAAGATCGGGAACTGAGACGGACCCAAAACAAAAAAATTGACATATACAGTCTCGGTAAAGACTTCAGGGGTTTAGAACAAAACAGACCGGGAACGTTCCGTTCACTGGACATTGAAATGTGGTCTTGCACAGACCGGACCTCGGAAGCCTCAGCCCACCATCCTCCCTACACACACACTGTAGTGACACACTCGTTTACCCTTTCTTGGGAAAGAACCAGGGTCTCCTTAGGTTGAACCAAAAAGAGGGAAGTAACTGAAAGTCGATAACAAACCGAAAAAGTGAAAGGACTTCCGTTCAAGTCTCGGGATTCTGGACCAATGACAAAGTCTCTTCTCTTCACACGGTTGATGTCTCTACCGAATCCCGAGACGAAGGTGTCTGGGTCACCAGAGGGACTACGGCACCTCTACTGGAAAGAACTGAGAGAACTCAAGACAAGGACCCTCCAAAGATCTCGGATGACTTCCGACTCACCTCCTACTACTGCTCCGGACTTTTGCGTCCTCGTCCGTCCACGTCACCCCCCACTCCACGGAGACGTCCCCAACCCTCCGGGTCTACCTACCCCGGTCGACCCACATCCCTGAGTGGGGCGGCGGGAACGGTTAGAACTGAAAGTGGGGACAGAACGACTACACTAAAGGAGTATGTGACACTCTTAGAATCGTTGTTATGGATGAGGTACTTCAATCTCTATTTAATCCGAATTCCCTCCCTTTTCGATGATCGATTACACCTTTACTCTTCTTTTAACCGATTAAATTTTCTTTTTTCAACATTTTATATGTATTGTATTTTAAATCAAGAAATCGGTAAATTGACATGTCAAGTCCTCGTTATTCATGTGTATTCAGTGGGTTGGTGATGGTGGTAGGTAGAGGTCTTGAAAGAGTAGTTTGACTTTGAGACATGGGTAATTTGTCATTAAACAGTCATAGAAGGAAGGGGAGGCGGGGACCGTTGGTGGTAAGATGAAGGACAGAGATACTTAGAGACATGGAGTATATTCATCCTCATATTTTACGAACGAAACACAGACCGAACACACAAATTCAAGTGTAAAAAGGATATAACTATAAAAGTCATTCGGGACATTCATCACCTCTCACCAGAACTGGAGACACACCATCTCTGACAAGGACGGAGGGAGACGGACAGGAACAACGGGTCTCACCGTTCCGGTCACGGGGCGAAGTCGATTAGGAGACACACCTTACTCCGCTGTCGACCCCCTAGGGTTTCAAAGGAAGGTCGACAACAGTCCGAAAGAGATCTTACAGTTTGATCTCAACGGTCTATGTTATGTCCGACGGGACGACTTAAATTCAGAGACTCTTCGTCACTCATTAAAATAATCTTCGCACAGCACTTATAACGTGCCCTGTATGAACATAAATCCTTAATAAATACCAAAGAGACTTTAAGTGTAAATTGTTTTATAGAACATAAAAACAAACGGTTCAGACCCGTTGAGGTACCATTTGTGTTTCACCAAGAACCCATCTTCCAGTCTATTAACCCATTTCTTCTAGAGTCCTCTACCCGTCTAAACAACCATCCCCTCTCCACTGAACCGTAGTAGTTGAATGAGAACCACCTATAATTTGTTATAATTTTTGAACAAAGGATTTTAAACCTAAAAATGTCATTAGTGCATCCGAGAACAGATGACATAGATATCTATTTCACCGTCTTTCATGGGTGACCACTAGTTTTATGCTGGACACGTACTGTCCACAGTTTTCATCCTCCAGATTAGAGGTCAAAAAGTAATAAGGGCACGTCCACAATACCATGGACCGTCAAACGTCCCTAGGGCCTCTCCCATAAACTCCCTAAGAGGTCCCGGACAACGTCCGGACGGGGTCGACCCCAAAGAGAACAACTACCTACCTCGGTCGACGCCTCTCCACCAAAATATATCACACTTTTTACCTTTGAACTGAGGTCCAAAGGGAAAACAGGGAAGGACAAATTGTCAGTTGACAGGAGTCCAACGAAGAGAAACCACCGTGAACCTCAGGCGGAAGACAAATTCTTAAGTTACTTTTACGGTGGCTATGATAAACGAGATTCAGTTCGACCGTCACTTAAGAGGAAAGAAACACAAAAGGTGCACCGACAAACGTGAATAGGGAAGGGAGAGCCTAAATCGAAGGACCCCGACACAAAACCTCCTGTCTTTTATTATCAAAAGTCCGAAACGTTTGTCACACTCGGGAAGGACTCGACGACCACTCATCCACCTCTTTTAGCCACAAACCACGATAAGAGATACCCCGATCCGGGTGGGTGTTTACGCTAGCGTCCGGGGGTCGTCGGACACCCTCTCGACTCCCCCCGACGGACGACTCCTGCGGAGGACTCTGAAGGTCCTGTGTACATACGTGCTAGGAAACAAGTGGTATTTCCGTATGCGTGAAGTAAAACCACAAAGCTTCGGGATCGTTAACCACCGAGCAAAACCGAAAAAAGAAGGGGTCCTTTCAATTACGGTATTAATTACTGAGTTGACACTGACATCAGGCCTGCAAAGGAAAGGTGACTACAGTCAAACGTCTCGTCAGGAGTTCGTTCACAACCACCGTCTCCGTCCGTCTTTACCCTCTCTCTTCCCTCCGGAGACCCTGGGGTTCCCTCTCCAAGTTGACGACGGGGGTGTGTACTCCCTCCGGTCCGGAACTGTACGAGCACAAGGTAGGAACGTCGAAGGTCCGAGTGACCTCCTCACACCAACCGACTCCCACCACCGGCGACCTCCAGACAGAGGACGGGTCGACAACGAGGAGACAGGTCCTCGGAATCACCCTCAATGGTACACCCCAATGGAAGTACCTCACAGCCCAGTAAAAATCCAGACCAACAATCTGAACGACGTAGACCGGGTGACCGAGGAGGACCGAGTCAAGACAGTCTGGAGTAGAACTGGGACCCTCCCGTCTCGAACCCCGTCCTTTCCCCAAAACAAGGCTCGTACATCCAGGTCCAGAAGATAAAAAGACTGACACGCCGTTCCACACACCCTAGAATCAGGGGGTTGGTCCCTAACTTGGGTACGGGACACTACACCTTCACGTCTCCGGATTAGTAACCTGGTAGGCCCTTTAGGGTCGAGGTTCATAAATCGAGTCTGAGATCTTCAGACTGAAGGTAATAAAGTCGGGAAATCTCTTTTTTTACTGGATCCCATCGAATTATTCAGGACTTAAGGAACCCTATTTCCAAACTTCACTACGGAGGTCTCGTAAGAAGGGTTCCGGGACCGAAGGAGACTGGTACACCCTACCTCACCCCCAACCCCCCTCCGCCACGAACCCCTTCTCTTCTCTCTTTGAGCTCATAGAACAGAAGAGAGGGAGGTGGGGGTCGAGGTCAGGGAATCTAAGTGACGGTACAAGACAAGAAGGGTTCCCCGACTGTCTTAGTTTGTGTGACCCCTTTATAAACTGTATCCCTACCACACACCCGTCAATGCTGATAATGATTCACGTTTCTTAGACCCGTTTCCTCCCTCTTTTTGTTGACCAAAATTTCTTTGTCGGAATAGTTAACGACAAAAAGCTCCGAGAGAGTACCTGTTTCCTAATACCGTGGATGACTCTCTTTGTGCCTTTGTCACTCTGGAACCGCGACAGATGACCTCAAACACTACTCTCTCCTTTGTGTCAGAGACGGTAAACATCCAGTCCTCTCACCATGGGTTGTCCCTGTCCTTCACTACCCCTGGACCCTTTGAATCTTCCCAAGGACCTCCACGTCGGAGTTGACTCGAACCTCTAAGACATACTGTAACCTTTCGTCTGACAAGACCAACCCTCTCTTCTTGTTTCTACGTTTCCGCCCTTCCGTGTGACCCCTCTTTCCCACAATTTTCGAATCCCGACATTTAACTACCCCTCACTAATAAAAAGAAAAGTAGTGATCATATCACAGTTCAATCTATAGTCAACTGTTTGAAATCTTTTCTCAACATCGGATATGGAGAACGGGAACGAGGAGTTGAAGGTGTCGATAGTGACTCGTCTTGTGACAAGACCTTCTGGGAGGGGTGGGGGACAGGAAACCCCCGGTTGACAGTGTCGACCTAGGAACCGGAGGGAAGTGTGGGACGTCAAATAGTAGGAAAAGAGAATTTGAGAGAGAGGAAAAACGGAGACCTTGTGGTATGACCGACCTGGGTGAAAGAACAGCAGGCAGTCAGGACAAAGAATGTAGATACGCATAGACGTAGGGACCCGAAGACAGAAGGGTTTAGTAAGGGGTGGATGAGGGACACGGCTCCCGAAATAGAGAGTGGGTTAGGTCACAGGATCGACTGAAAGACGAGAAGTCGTTCAAGGGAATAGACACGGTCACCGTGGTCCGTTCTGGCGCCCCCAATCCTAAGTCGTCAAAACTTGGGGACTTTCGGGGGTCTAACTTCTAGTAAGGTGTCTGTAGCTAATTTGTGGGAGACCTACGTTCCACGTTCCCTCTGTCTTTAGCGAACCCCAGTAGGTCAGTTATGAACGAAGGGGCGGTCGGAGACAAACGTTCCCGGAATAGGGAAATTTCCCGAAGGGACCTCCGAGTCACCATTTCTTAGGAGGACGTCACGTCCTCTACCCCCAAGTTAGGGATCCAGCCCTTCTAGGGGACCTCATCCTTTGCCGTTGGGTGAGGTCATAGGAACGGACCTCTTAGAGTACCTGTCTCCTCGGACCGCTCGATGTCAGGTACCCCAAGGCTTCTCAGTCCGTGTTGACTCACTGACTCATGTGTGTACGTAGGGGAATTTTCGAGACTCTAAATTCATGGATCCCTTCGACTTTAGGATGAACAGAAATAGATATTGAAGTTTGGTGAATTCAGGGACGTAGAGTTTGAAGGATCGTTAAACTATTCTTCGCTTCTCGTAGAGTGACCTAAGGATCCCACCACAACGACCGTCGCCAAAGTCGGTACGCCCTCCACCGACCCGACCTCCTTAGGAGGGGTTTCAAATCTTCCGTCCCACCCCACCTTCCCTAAACACACAAGAGACGTAGACGCAGAACGTGTCCGCTGAAACTTAAACTGTGGAAACAGTGTGTCGGTCACGGACCTTTGGGACTTTGATAAGGACCATAAGTATTAAGTGCAGCCCATCCGGAGCCACCATAAATATCGTGAGGGACTCTGTTCAGTAACCGTCTCCTCCATCACTGTGAATAGTCCACGCCACACCCTCTTCACCCCGACTCACGAACGAAAAAGACCGATTAAAATCTAAGAATCACCAACCCAACCCATGCTCCCGAATAGTGTATCAGTCCCACGAAAGTCTCCGAGACTAGAGGGACCCTCTGACCTTCATGTCTGTACATACCGGTAAAGACAAGGACCCCGAACCGTAACGGGGTCCCATAACAGACCTTGCATAGAGTGGCGACTCCAAGAGGGAACGAGACAGGGGAGAACGACGGAAGACCGTCCTTTCTCCCACACGTCCCGAGAAACTTAGGGATCCTAATCCGACACCCATACCCCCAGACCCCTCCTCTCCCAAACTATCATCCTGTAGTACGAAAGCTTGATTCAGAATTTTGAACACTCACAAACTGTACGGAACATCGAACGGGTACACGACAGACGAGAAGTATTACCCTAGAGGAACCTAAAGGTCCCCTACAAACCCGAAGGGACTACCGAGTCTACCGTTTCTTAGTGGACGTCACCCCCAAGTTAAGGACCCAGCCCTTCTAGGGGACTTCTTCCCTTACCGTTGAGCGAGGTCATAAGAACAGACCTCTTAAGGTACCTGTCTCCTCGGACCACCCGATGTCAGGTACCCCAACGTTTCTTAGCCTGCGTTGACTCGTTGAGACTTACAAACTCGACACTTAATAAAGTCCGTCCCCACCTACTGACACGTCCCCTCGACCCGGTGTAGAATGAACCACCAGGTCGGAATGACCGTCTTCTCCAAAAGTTTTCTGGACGGAGGGACCCTCTCACCAGGACGGGTCCCTCCCTAGGGCGGCCCTGACTCCCGACACCCTAGACCTCTCCGTCCTTCGACCGACGAAACACAACCGCGGAAACGGCAGAAACCGACTGTTCCGGCACTGTTCGACTCGCTGACCTGTTTTCCTTCCACACACCCTTGAACCCTTCCGTGTACGAACGGACCGGAATCACTCCCGGTCAACGGTCCACGTCCCTGGGACCCACCCAATGTCCCTACCACCGGTTCAGTGTAAGCCAGGGGAAGAGACGAGCGGAAATCGGTCGGAGAGAGTAAACAGTGGAAGGCGAAACGTGCGGGTCCTGTCTCAGGGACAACAAGACAGGAAAGGACACCGGACGGGACAGAGCTCGAGGGACAGGACCACATTTCTCGTCAGCACCCCTCCGTCCAGCCGGTCTTTTGCCCATTTTCCAAAGGAGTCTACTACCACTGCTCTGTTCAGGCTGGACGACGAGGAGGGGCTGTCAACAGTCCGGAACCGAAGACACAGCACCCGAAACTTTTGGAGTGTCCGCCGTTGTTACCCTAGAAATAAGCGTCGTCGAGGGCCTGGTCGAGACAACACCGAGACGACCGTAGCGGCTACCCCGGCCGCTACCCCCTGTTTCGAACGAGAACACGGAGGAAGGTGAACGAGAGGTTCGGGTTCGACTCCGTCCCAAATGGGGGCGCGACGACACGTAAGGAACTCTACCCTTAATCTGGACCGTTCAAACGTCAGCGACAGTGGAACCCCGGGGCCCAGGAACACACTTAGAGTAAAGAGGAAGGCTCGACCCGGATTACTCTTTGCCGTGTACCTAAGTAACAGTCATTTCTCGGCACAGACTGACCAGGACCAACAGACATGGTAAGGACCTCGCCGAGGGTCTGGCTATCCACCCCCTCCCCAAGGTGTAATTCTTTACACTCAAAGCACGACCCAACTTCCCAGGACAGCAAACGGGTCTGCTCAAGTCAGTCCGTCAAAGAATGACAGGAGGAGAGGGTAAAGTGAAGAGGCACTGCTCACCTGGACTCACCCCCGGTACCATCACGCTGGGGGTAGGGTCCTCAGACGAGTAAGTGTCCGATGGAAACCTTTGGTCACCCAGACGAAAATTTTTTTTTCCTTAACGTCGTCTCTAGTTAACTAGACGAGAAAGATGGAAAGGTCCCGTCTTCGTATCTATCTATCCTACTGTTTTGTCCTCACATGAAGTAAGTCCTTCCCCTGTATAAAATATTTCGTCCCACACTTTCTCTTTTACAATCAACGATTCAACACAGAAGACGTTTCGTCTTCCACTTTAGAAACACTTGGGTCCCTGACATCGGACGGTCTGTGGAGACAGGTACCGTAAAGGGTCCATTCTTATGACCTCACCCATCGATAAGGGAAGAGGTCGTCTAGAGGTTGGGTCCCCAGCTTGGGAGCAGAAGACGTAACGTCCGTCTAAGAAATAACAGTCTCGATGGTCCCTTTGGGATCATTGACATATGGAAACGTGATAAGGAGTTCGGCCTTATAAACCACTCTAATTAAAAGTTGTCTCCCTTCAAATAAGTTCAACCTCCACTCTCACACACACGTTCACACACCTTACACACACTCATTTCACGTGTGCGTACGGCCCGTTCTAGCTCACACCTGGAGACAAAACGTCCAACCGTCATCCTAGTACTAGGCTGGCCATAAACACCAAACCCGGGAACTTGCGTGTCTGGACAGTGACTGACACAGAGTCATCTACAGGACCCGTCCGCGTCAAGAGAGAAGAGGAGGGAGACTAAGAGACGACCGGCACACAGGAGGTCTAGTATCAACCGGACCCCGGTAAATCGACAGAGACGAGGATTCGAAACAGTGAGTAACCAATAAAAAAAGGACGGATTCTCCTCAAAGGGAACTTGCTAGTCAAAAGTACTTGTTGAAATTCTTCTCCTTTAATGATTTTTCTATCGTCCATTGGGTACGAAGAACAAGAGAAACACACTGGGTCCCGAAGTCCAGTAACCAAAAATTTTTTAATTGATTAAAACCGACGCGACCCAGCAGTAACGACGAGTGTCCGAAAGAGATCGCCCCGCTCATCCCCGACAAGAGATCACCTCACGCGACCCAGAGGTGACGACGAGTATCCGAAAGAGATCGACCCACTCATCCCCGACAAGAGATCAACACCTCGTCTTCGAGATCCACGTACCCGAGTATCAACACCACACTCCCGAACCAACGGGCCACTGTACACCTTACGGGCACCGGTCCCTACCTTGGACACAGAGGACGTAACCGTCCGCCCAAGAATTGGTGACCTGGTGGTCCGTTCAGTCCAGTAACCCAAAACTCGTCTCAACACCGGAGTGTACAGACGGGTACACGACACTAACATCCCTTTACGTAGAGTCCGTTAAGCCCGACGAGATTGTCATGGTGTCTGTCCCGTTGCATATTTGTCTTCCTTAAAGATAGTGACAAGACCTCTGACCTTTCAGATGTCACTGGTACCACGACTGCCCAAACCATAGACTCTCGGGTGAAGGAACAAGTATTCGTCTACCGACAGAAGAGTGACTCAGGAACATACCATCTTCCTCGACCCCTCGAGAGATCCCAGAGAAAATATTCCCGCGATTGAGGTGAGTGTTCCCGAGGTAGAAGTACCGGATTGACAGAAGATTTATAGTAGTGTGACGCCCCATCCTAAAGTTGTACTTAAGACCCCCGTCCCTGTTCACTTGTGTTCATAAGTCACATACGTCCGTCACTAAGAACAGTGGACAAAGGTAGATTTCACTCATTACCATCCTGGGTCAGACCGTAAAGACCCTGACACTCCTTCTTCTTATAACATCGTCTATCGTAACAGGACCACCTAAACTCGGGACCTTCCGAATCTACGTCAGTGTGCCGTCGACCTGTTGTACGATCTACATACATCTCGCTCGATCACAACGTGTGGGCATTCTGTGGTAGGTTCGGACCCACATCCTACAACCCGAGACACTGTCTAATCACAGATATCAACCGAGAAAATTCTCTTTTTAGGGTCTCTGAAGGGACCACGGGACACGAGGGTTAAGTCCCCGGGAACCAAGCTAGGGACCAGTCCTTTAACTTAGGACGTACGGGGGTCGATTTCTAGAGTGTACGAGGCTGTTTCTAGCTTCTAGACAGCACGACGTTGACTCTGAGCCACGTCGGTTTATTTATTTATAAAAAATTTTTTCTCTTTTCTTTGGGTACAAATACAGTGCACAATAGAACTTCGTAACAACTTTGTCTTAACTTCATGTGTTTAGTATTTAAATGTTGAACTACTTAAGAGTTTGACTCGTGTGAACATATTGGGCGCGGGTCTAGTCCTTTCTCACATCGGTCTTAGGGTCCACGGGAGTTGTCGCTGAAACGGAGGAGGAACCTTAGTGATAGGACTAAACTGAAAATGGGGGAACTTGAAAGATACTACCTTAGACGGTCACACAGCAACAAAGGGCAACGAAACCAGGTCGCACTGCCAACACTCTACGAAGGTGCGGCGGGACACTTAGCACCCGGACAGTAAGGGCTACAACAGCTCACAAATAAGGAAAATAAGTATCCCAAAGAAGAAGACAAGTGCCTGTAAAACCATCAAAGGTCTAAACCCGAGGGTATTTGTTCGACTCCGCTTATAAGAACATGCACGTAAACCTGTGCCTACCTAAATAAGACTCCTCGCTCTTAAGTCTACACCAAAACTAAATGAAAAGGGCCCCGTAAGTAAGCACCTCATTTAGTACGGACCCTTAGGTGGTACCCGGTTCGAGGCGAGGTCAGGACCCGGTTGTCGACCCTCGTTCCCCTCGCTTCGGCTCACTCCCCCCTCGGCTCCTCGTCCCCCATCCACAAAACCTACTCGGAGAACTCTCTACTGCAAATTCGATTCTGAACTTCCTACTTTCAAACGGTAGGTCCACTCCGTGGACCCGGTCTTATGAGGTCCGTCTCCCTTCTTGTGTCCGTTCTCGAGACTCCCTCTAACGACGACCGAGTTCTTACCGGCCCAGTCGTGTCCTTTCAGGTTTACAACCGATCTGGGATAGGTTCGACTACTCCATTACCGGACCCTGTCAGAGACATCCTCAATCCTCCTCCTCCCGACCTAAAAACAACAACAACGACAAAGTGTCTTTGGGAGTCTTCTCTCACCCCACCGTACGTAGTCGACAGGTGTCGACCGGGAACCGGAGTCAGACTTTCCGGGGACCCGCCAGGTCAATTTCCTTCGTGGTACCTCAACCGGCCAACGAGGTACTCAGCAATCCCGGTAGACAAAACCTTTGGTCGTGATGGGCGACCCAAGAACCACAACTCGGTCACTGAGTAGAGGGACCTGGGAATACCAGGTCTAGGGGTCGGACCCTTAAACGGTCCGTGTCTACTATTCTCCACAGTGGGGAACCCCTACGACCCCTTCAGACGAATTGACCTCCCCTGTGAGCCAAACCCCCTCTTCCCACTCCATCACGTCATCCGACTTTATTGATCTCTCGGTCGCGTCCTTTACCGGGACTCGACGCCCACACCGAGAACGGTCGTCCGGGTCCGGCGGACAGGTCGAAGTCTTGGTCGTGTATACTTCGGTCGAACCACGGTCCGGGACCAGCCTTGCCCTCGGTGTACCTCCGAAGTCCGACCTGTGGTAGGGATCGACTCCCAAGAAAAGCGAGCGTAACGGAGTACAGAGTACAAATTAATTTTACGGGAACAATCCTTCAGTAGATCGGGACCACTTTTCGATATGACTGGCGTCTCGTCGGTGGGTGCACTCCTTCTACCTCTTCTTCTACCCTTTTGTCGAAGTCTAAGCGTTCTTAAGGGAAACACCGCAAGTCAAGTCGACCACCGATACTAGTGTTTTCGGAGCACAGAGTAACCTCGCAAATAAGGGGACGTCTTGTCTCACGAGAACCGGAAGAAAGATCGGGGTACCGAGACCATTGGGAAAAAATTTTGAACATAATTATAAAAAGATCATAAAGAAAGATGGGACGTGACAACAATCTCTCATTTTTTCTGTTTCGCGGAGGATGAAAATTGTTCAATGAATCCTGTTTCGGTAACTGACTGTAGGGGTAAAAGACTAGGACGAAGACTTCCCTCACTTCACTTTCACAATCAGCGAGGTGACACAGACTGAGAAACACTGTGGCACCTGACGACGGGAGGTCCGAGGAGACAGGTACCCTAAGAGGTCCGTTCTTATGACCCTCACCCAACGGTAAGGGAAGAGGTCCCCTAGAAGGGTTGGGTTCCTAGCTTGGATCCAGAGGACGTAACGTCCGTCTAAGAAATGGTAGACTCGGTGGCCCCTTCGGACTAGGGTGAAGACAACCACCTTCTTTACTCCGTGAGAGACCACAGAGAGGGGACCTAGAGAGAGAAAGTAGGAAGAAGGAAAATTTTTTTTTTAGTTTAAAATCAAAACACAAAACTTACATCTACGACTCTTAGTCCCAATAATTAAATATCCAGGACACATATATTCGTGAGGGGAAGGACCGAACCCACCCTCGCCCCCACAAAGAGAACCCAAAAGGACGGTGACTCAGGAAGACGGAACTAGGACGAAGTCGTGGGGTAGGAAGAGTTCCATCTACAAGTCATGAATCGACGAGTTCTTTTTTTACGGAAAACGAAAGGATTACCAAAAATCAAGAGTATGTTTAGAAATAGAGAAACTATGATGAAAGGAACATTTACACTTTAATATATCTTTTATTTCAAACTGAGTACCCCACAAATCAGTGGTCCTTCCATGAAAAATAGGAACAATGACAAACCATTACACTAAACTCATATAAAATTCTCAACAGACATAAACTGGCACAAACTGCAAAGTGGACTGACCCTTCTACATTAATCAATGTTCACAAGAACTCAGGTGGTCCCTTGGGTCTATGAACACAACGTTAATTTATTAATCTTTAAACTACAACACCTCCTGGTGAAAATAAGAAGAATCGTCGTATTATAGTTCGTAAGAATCTTCGTGACTACTTTACGAGTAAAATTTACGTTTAAGAAACGTGTCAATCTTTCTTTACTTTACAAGACCGAGGGTCGTGAGTGAGACGTAAAAACGGTAAGGAAAACTACCGTCTCCCCTCCCGAGTACTGATTTAGGAAGTCGTAGAAATAATACTAAAGTCTAAACGTGAACGGCTCTCCTTCGGAACGGAGTTCTGTAATTGAGAGATAACAGTAGACATCTCAAAAGCAAGAATTTACTAAAAACTTAAAGAAGAAGCGTAAACGAAATACCTATTACCTACATAACCTTTGAACACCCCTCATAACCAAACAAAGAAAAAACTCCGTTTACTTTACACACCTTTGGGAAGTAGAACGTCGTCCCCACACACGATAACGCAAAATCAAAATCTTTAATGCGAAGGGAGAAAAGAGAAGACCAACCGAAGACGAAAAGGGCACTCAGGTCCATACGTAGGGTCGAACCCTAGACCTCTTAGTGACCGAAACTCACGTCACCTCTGTTTTCCTAAGGATTCGTCGCACTGACCTGTTCACCAAACGAGAAAACGGAAGCAACTCTCTTTCTCTCGTTACACCTGAATACCTCCGTCAAATTGTACAACTAAAAGAGGGGGATCAGTCTGTCCAATATAAACAAAAGGATTTTTACTCTTAAGATGAACATTTTGTTAAAGACCCGAGACACCAAAATCTATGGTAACCTAATATATACCTCCCCGAGTCGGAGAATGGATTCGACCAGAGTACCTTCACCACAGATGTCGACTACGGTCAGCTCTTCCAGAACTCTTACCCTTCTACCAGAGTCCAACTGAGACAGGTGTTTTGACACTGAAGTAGGACTCAGACGAGGAATTCAACCCCACCATCCGACTAACTACCAACGGTTTATAATACTTTTACGTTTTTTTGGAAAATGTAGTAACTTATGGTACCATCGGTGCGACAAAAGAAAATAATATTGTGAAAAAAGAGAAAAAAAAAAAACGAATCTGTAAAAAAGTTTCGTCTGATATCTTACATTTTACATCGAATGTACAGACAGGAACCAAACAACTGACGCATCTTACCAAATTCTCAACCTTCTTCCAACATAGGTCCTTGAGAGACGAAAATAAAGACACTTGACTCTCTAGTGACTCCTACACACACCACGAAGCACTATGATTCTTTGTCCAGCGAAAGTCGTGACGAGGAGGAAGGTTCCCTTTACACTACCTGGACTCTCTCCTGACCACCCTTTACGGGGACCACTTCCCACAATCCCACTCTTTGTCATCGGTGTTTCCGAACCTCTCGACGGTACGACCTTCCGAACGTCTACATTACAAACTTAAGTCACGACTACAACGTTTTAGAGACTGTGTCCGACTGGAGAAACTCACCGTCACTTGGTCTCTGCGTCTTTAAGTTCACGAAGCGGGTCTGGTTCTCGGGTGACCCCTTCTTCGTCCTGAGCACTGAAGTGGGATCATAAGAAGGACACAAAATCCATGTACATGATTCGGAGTCACGGTGAGTGTAAACCCCGACCTGCCAAGAAAAACACCCCCTACAGGACACGTACTAGCCCACAAATCGGGGTTGGGACCGGAGATGGGTGATCTCATCATCGCAGAGGGAGAGGGTGAATTTGACACTGTCTGTTTTTACAGAGGTCTATAGGGGTCGACAGGGAACTCCCCAATTTTAACGAGGGATACCTCTTGGTGGCGAAATCTACATATACTACGGGGAACTTTAACTGTCTATGTTGAAAATATAACCGTACCGGGGAAAGGGGAAAACGAAAATTTACACTTCACTTTCGCAATCAGGGAGCCAGTACAGACTAAGACACTGGGGTATTTGACACTGGATGGTCCGAAGAGACAGACTCCTTAAGAGGTCCGTTCACATGACCTCACCCATCGGTAAGGAAAGAGGCCCCCTAGAAGGACTGGGTCTCTAGCTTGGACCCAGAGGGAGTAACGTCCGTCTAAGAAATGGTAGACTTGGTAGAGATTGTCATCTATTGTGACCGAGGTTCCGGTAAATTTCCTCTCACCAGTCGTACCAAGACTTGACTTAACGTAACATAAACCCTACTGTGAAAAGGGAACATCTAAACTAAACCAAGAGAAAAATCTAAAACTTACGACTGAACAGGAAGTGCTTCGTCGAACATGACAATTAAAATCCGTGACACATAGTTACCCCTGTGGCACGTGACACTCACCCACTCTTCAGTTTTATAAAGGTTTCCGGTTCCCCTAAAATCGTTAGACTTTGGGTACTTTTAAGTTCAAGGATAAAACACTTGGAACTCCATTCGAGTTTTCTTTTGTGACTAAGTGAATTTGGACGGACTTATATCTCGTCTCCATCCCTGTCTAAAATTTCACCTGGTCCTGGAATACTCAATTCCCAACTGAGACCCACCGATACTTGACAACCTACGTTTACCCACTTTTCGGGGACTGAGTCTCCGGCCTCTGGACCCAAGACATGAATCCCGACGGAGGTTGAGAGAAGTATTTCAGTAATGTGTAACTCCAAGGAGCAGACGTCCTTCTTGCCTCGGCTCTAAGGACGAAGGACCTGGTGCTGCTTCACGCCCCACCACTTGGATCGGACCCACATACTTTGGTGTCTTACGAGGATTCCAATGATGACCTCGGAATTAAAGTGGGTCCCTTAAACCTTCTACTTCATGAAATCGTACATGTATTTATATGTATAAAAATTTGTTCAAACAATTCCTTCTCTGTCTTTCTTGTAGAGTTCCCTCTCCACCTTGTTCGGTACTCTCCGTGACCGGTGTACATGTATAACTCATTCACCTTTTAGACGGACTATTCTTAACTTCGATCCTATATCTTGAACTTACTTTACTTGTCGTAGAGTACGAACGATACTTACCGAAGGGCTAGGACCACCGGGTGGGAGAAGACAGATCACTTTAAGACCGTCCTCTTAAACTATTCGGTGCCCGGGTCCTTAAGGGTTCAAAGGATGACGTAGATTTTAAAAACCAACCTTACTTTTTCCATCTGGAACTCATATCTTAGAATACATTCAAGAATGGTTGGTGGTAGGTCCTGGAACCCTTCTGATCTGTGACTATTATTTCCAACAGAGTCAAGTCAAGTCAAGTCAGCGAGTCAGCATAGGCTGAGAAACGTTGGGGTACTTAACGTCGTGCGGTCCGGAGGGACAGGTAGTGGTTGATCAGAAATCTTAAGTCCACGAAGTACAAAAGGAAGGAACGATAAACCAAATTTACCCTCTCGAAACCGCAGGTAAGACCTCACACTCGGACATCCTGGGAGTCTCAAATTGTGAATCCTCAAATGAATTAACTCCTGACACGGTCTCCTCTATCGAACCACTAAAGTTAAAGAAACTTTACGAACATGGACTTACGACTGTTCCCTCAACCGGACACCCGAGACAACACGAGTGAGTCACCACAAGCTGGGAAACGTTGGGGTATCTGACATCGGGTGGTCCGAGGAGACAGGCACCTGGAGAGGTCCGTTCTTATGTGTCGTCCAACGGTAAAGGAGGAGGTCCCCTAGAAAGGCCGGGTCCCTAACTCGACGTAGTGGGTACAGAGGACGTAATCGACCACGTAAGAAATGGTGACACGGCGGACCCTTTGGGTTGGACACCCGAGATCCACCTTCAATTTTGATGACTGGAGGGTCGACATTCGACCCTAGCTGAATCGACTCCTTTCTATGACAATTCTGTGAGACAAGTAAGTTCAAAACAACGACTTTATTTGTAATAAATTACAATGTGTCTTCAACAAAATAAGACAACTACAAGTACTGTCAGGAAATCTTTGTTTGTAGTTTCCGTAGTCGTACAGGGGCCCGACAAAAGACCTCTCCTTTCCGGTGACGGACCGTCTGTTCGTCCCCCTGTGGATACTTGGTCCGTCCTTTTGCCGACGACGTTGGTAAACAGTCACAACGGAATACACTCCGGTGAAATGATATACTACATTATTTCTATTAAATATTACAAAAGTACTTTCGTCCTCACCCACCATCACCGAAAAAGAAACAGAAAAGAACCGTACATTAACTTTACCTCGAACCTGGTTTACTCTTTGTAAACACAACTCCCCTTTTATCTAGGGTCTCCGAAGAACTGACCCCAATCTATAACGGAGGAATGAAATAAACCTCGTACATTCGGCCGAAGAGTAACCTCTGGTCGTATTACTACAACGGTAAAGACAGGGAAGTGTTCGTTTACCTAAAAGACTGAATCCCTTCACAGACCTAAGATCTGGGCGTATTGCGTAAGTTACTTAGTCTTCTTTTTCACACACCAACTAGACAGAGTTTTTCTTTAGACACGGTACTCTCACTCAAATATTTAAGTCGAAGAAATTATTACAACGAATAACTCTACGACACAGAAAAGATTTCTCCTCACACGGAGACGTAAAACTTCAACGTCGTAAAAAAGCAGGGCTTCCTTGTGACTTCTTCAGACAAAGGACCCTTCTATCTTGGACTTGAATACCTGATTACACCAACTCAATGATCTGACATGGGTTTGTTTGTTTGTTTTTGGGGTTTGGGTATTTGGGAACAAATCCGATAAACACACGAACTAAACTAAGATCTTAACAGAGGGACTTTGGGTATTCTTAGAAATTGTGGTTCCGTATCCGTAAAGTATCCATAGGCTCAGACCTGACAAAACAGTTCTCCGAAGTGACAAACTCGGTGGAAATAGAAACAAGGGATGTATCGTAAGAACGGGAGGTCCTTGAGTCAGATCCCTCCTCACACTTTCCCGTGTGTCTTTGATTGGGAGACCTATAACCTACAGAGTGTCCCCCTGTTTTCGGAGACCGTACCGTATATACCTCTTCCTCTCTGATTAAAACTAACCCTCCGAGTCTCCCCAGTAAAACCTCCGAACTCCCGTAAACTAGACCCAAAACTCCCCTCCATCGAACTATAGTCTACTCCCATAACCCGAAAGGACCTTCCTTACCGAACCCCTGCGTGGAGTTTCCCCCGCTCCTCTTCCGCCCTACACCACCCCACCCCTCTTAGGGTCTGTGGTCTGTGTGAGGATCGCGATCCAACACCGACGCCCCCACCCTCCCCTCCCCGTAGAGACCCATCACCGACTCGGTCCCCTCGAGTTATGCCCCAGTCCCATACGTCCCGGAAAAGGGGCCCATTCTCTAAACTTGACGGGGACCTTAGTCACTTACAGTCCACGTCCTCTCTTCCCTCTTTCCTCCACCTTTTACGTCGAGACTTCCGTCCTCCGTCTCCTGTGGGTCGCGGAAGGTCGGATGAAGACAGAGACGACGACAGTCCGACTACCTACCCCTTCGACCGACGAGTCACACCCGACCCGGAGACCCTTCTGACAAAGGAACATAGAAATAATGTCAGGACCCAAAAGTTCGAACTAACTCGTAACCGACTCGATACGACCAGACCCCCGTCCCTTTCCATGTGAATATGGGTAGGAGGAGGGGTTTAAAATAATAGCAAGTAGAATCAATGGACGTCGCCGGAGACATTCTATAGTGGAGAGAGGGAGAAGGGTGGACAAGGAATGACAACTAGAGGACCCACGGGATACGTCCCATGATTCCCACGGGAGTCCCTAGAGGTCCACTCTTTCTGGTCTCTTCTCTAATAAACCTCGCGATAGTTTTCCCTGGGGACCACCCCAGGGACGTTTCCTTTAACGTCTCTCGACACGTACCCTGCCACCAACCCCTAACACGCGACCTTTTCTGGTGGGTCGACGCCCTCCGTTACGTCCAAACCGACTAAAGTTTTTATTAAGTATGGAAGTGTGCACTGAATAAATCTCAAAGAAGGTTTGTCTTATCGGAGATTCATACCGGTTACAAAACCCCACAAAACCTCCAATAAAAAATGAGGGGGTTAGGGATGGGATCGTGGTGAAACTCCACCTTGTGTCCGATAAAATAAGACAACATCTTCAGTAAGTTCCCTAGGAATTAGGTATACGCAATTCATAAACGAATGTCTTATTTAATTATTACGGAATCTTAATAAAAAACGACGAAATTTTTACGTACATCCCCGAAACCCCTACTTAATTTTTAACTAAATTCTCGTAAATGCAGAACTACCAAGGAGAGAGGTTCCCTTGGTCTTTACGTTGATAAGGCCACACAAACACCTCACCTCCCCGCCCCCACCCCAGACGTACCACATCCTCTAGACCTCGTACGAGTGACGAAACTGGACAGGGAAATCAGACGCACGGTGAGACATACTATTCCCCCCCTTCCGTGGCCCCCGGGACATTCATACCAGAAAAGGACAGGCACAAGCGACTCTACATTCTCTTAGAACTCCTAACTTTCTCACTCGTGTCCCTGAAAGGACCACCAGGTCACCAATCATTAGACGGACGGTTAAGCCTCCTGTACCCAAGCTAGGGACCAAGACCTTCTAGGGTGTACGGAGCCCCACCGATCCGGATACACGACGTTGATGACTTCGGGCACACGGATCTCCCGTACGAGACTGTGATCTCTTCGGTAGAGTCACTTTTCAGACTCGTGGTGTTGATCTCTCATCGGGTACACGTCGGTGTTCTGGGTGACGTCGGTTTTTATTTTTTCCTTCCTTCCTTCAAATTCATGCAAGATCCCGGGGTCTCTAAGTCCGGGTAATAACCTCCCAGGTGGAAGTAAGGACCCGGTCCGGGAACTACATTTCCTTGACCGATAACCTGTACCACTGATTACGGGACTCCTACTCCAGAGGACGGAGTGACTCGCAAGGTCGGGGAGGAACCGACTCCTCGGGGGCAGACTCCCAAAAGACCCAATTTGTAGTTTTTCGATGGAGACCTTAGACGAAGGACCGAACCGGCAGGAGGGGTACCCAAACGGATCCCACCTTTGTCACTGACTGAGACTCACTCGTGAAGTTCAAACTCTTCCTAGGGTGAATCCGCGTCCGCGTCACCCTTTCCCCGTACTCTAGTAAAACAAGAGCACAATCAACGATTTTGGGAAACAAAAAGACCTTAACCGACCGGAAATGAAAAGGACTCGAGACTCGTTCTCAAAGGGACATTCGATAACAAAACTCAGGTAGTTCTTACAACCCGAACGTACGTATACACAGAAGCTCACGAATGTGTCTGTGTGTGTGTGTGTCCGCGTGTCGTTCGATACGGTCAGAACTTGAGTCCTCTTTCCCGTCTTAGGTCTCCCTACAAGATGAAAACTTCCACTGTATAATCTCTCACCCAAAACATAAAACCGATAACGTAACGAATAAATAAATAGAAATTTTAAAAAAGTAAAAAATTTTTTGAAAAAAAACCGACGTGTCTAAACATTTTCAGAATCGACACCGTACACCCTAGATCAAGGGACTGGTCCCTAGTTTGGACCCGAGGGACGTGACTCAGAAGCGGTGACTTGGTAGTCCCTTCAGGGAACGAAACGAAAAACTTGACGTCCGAACTCGATCCTCTTCTCATCTTCTCGGCGTCACTCTCTACTTCTGCACGTGATAAAGGAAAGACCTCGTGCCAGATGACACACAGACAGAAGGTGTCCCCTACAAGAACAAATCGGTGATTCAGCACAGGCTGAGAAACGTTGGGGTACCTGACGTCGTACGGTCCCAAGAGACAAGAAGCGACAGAGGACCTCAAATGACTTCGAATGCAAGTAACTCAACCACTACGGTAGGTAGATAGAGTAGGAGACAGTAGGAGAAGAGGAAGACAGGAGTTAGAAAGGGTCGTAGTCCCAGAAAAGGTCACTCAGTCGAGAAGTGTAGTCCACCGGTTTTATAACCTCGAAGTCGAAGTTAGGAAGGTTACTTATAAGTCCCAACTAAAGGAAATCCTACCTGACCAAACTGGAGAACCGACAGGTTCCCTGAGAGTTCTCAGAAGAGGTTGTGGTGTCAAGTTTTCGTAGTTAAGAAATCCTGAATCAAAAGAAATACCAGGTTGAAAATGTAGACATGTACTGATGACCTTTTTGGCATCGAAAACTGATATACCTGGAAACACTTGTTTCATTACGGAGACGAAAAATTATGATGTGACAGATCCAAACAGTATCGAAAAGAAGATTCCTCGTCCGTAGAAAATTAAAGTACCGACGTAAATGGTAAAGTCGTAAGAACGGAACTCTTGGGGTACTTGTCATACTTTTTCGGTGCCCCATACCCACATCCAATAAGGTTTGGCCCAATTTTACAGTACACTACAGTACCACAGTTATAAACCGACAACATTGATTTTTTAGTCTCGAAACAGACGATCATGCATACACGTACGATTCAACGAAGTCAACACAGACTGAGAAACGACGACGACGATTCAGCGAAATCAGTACAGACTGAGACACGCTAGGGCATCTACTGTCGGGTGGTCCGAGGGGGTAGGGACCCTAAGAGGTCCGTTCTTGTGACCTCACCCAACGGTAAAGGAAGAGGTCACGTACTTTCACCTTTCCCTTTCACTTCAGCGAGTCAACACAGACTGAGAATTGCTGGGGTACCAGAGATGGTCCGAGGAGGCGGGTACCCTAAAAGGTCCGTTCTCATGACCTCACCCAACGGTACGGGAAGAGGTCCCCTAGAAGGACCGGTCCCTAACTTGGACGCAGAAAATACAGAGGACGTAATCGCGCACCCAAGAACTGGTGATCACGGGGAGTAGACGATCATTCTAATGGGATTCTTCCCAGAAAACCCTTACCGTACGAGAACGAGCCTAATAATCCGTTCCTCGTATGAAAGGAATAAACTAGTTCTATCATAACCATTCACACGTTTTCCCTATTCATTCACATTCACAATCAACGACAGCACAGACTGAGACGCTAAGGACACCTGACATCAGACGGTCCGAGGAGACAGGTCCTTTAAAGAGGTCGATTCTTATAACCCCATCCAACGGTAAAGGAAGAGGCTGTTTTCCCTATCCTTAGATTTGTATAACCAGTGCTGAGGAATGTGACAGATGGAGAAAAAGACCGACCATCTACAGAACTCGCGAGTGACTTACTCGTCGTAAGAATGGTCCTCCCACCTCATTACTCCGTCGACTTCCTCTTGCATATTCCGGGGAGGACGGACACATAGGTCGACTCCTTCCTCTACCGACTTGTCAGGACGTTCGAGGTGTGTA
Source organism: Capra ibex (assembly GCA_006410555.1). Classification (NCBI taxonomy): domain Eukaryota; kingdom Metazoa; phylum Chordata; class Mammalia; order Artiodactyla; family Bovidae; genus Capra; species Capra ibex. The sequence goes on from SJYO01034137.1 coordinate 44,457,089, forward strand.
CTCAGACCCGAAACAAGGAAAGAGTCTCCGAGTCCTTCTGAACGACTCTAACAAGTGTCATTGTCTTACACGGGGTCCAATATCCGGACGGTTCGTACCTTCTCCTTCTGGTCACTCAAGTGTCTTTGAGTTGTGGTCGTAAAGGGTCTCACTACCCGTCGTAGTCTCCAGTCGCACCGGAGTCGGGTCTTGTGGTCTGACAGGGTCCCGCACCTGAACAAAAAATTTTTTTTTTTTTCTGAATAAATATCTACCACAGGGTCCCCGGTCTCGACCAGTGACAAGGGACCACCCGGGGTGGGAGTCTGGTAACGACCCGAGTCGCGTTAAAATGACGACACAGAACTCGACCCCGATTCTACTGTTCAGGACCTCTCGGAACAGGGACCGGACTTCGAGAGACATTCCTTCTAACGAAATGAGACACTGTATGCACCTCTTATTATATACGTTGCGTCTCCTTATTAGACTTGTAGACCCTTCGGTTGTCGGTTGTAATGCTTATAGAGTTTTTCTTAGCGGGGGATAGTGGAGTCTCAATACTATTCGTAGAACCAAAAAGTAAAATTGACTAGGAACCATGGAAACATGCGTAAGGATTCATTACGTCTACAAACAAATAAAAAACAACAACAACAACGTTGGTAAAATAAATAAAAATCACCTTTCTATTAACGAAATGTTATAACACAACCAAAGACGGTATGTAGCTTTACTTAGTCGGTAGCTATACGTATACAGGGGAGGGAGAACTTGGACGGAGGATGGAGGATGGGGGAGGGTGGGAAGATCTAACAGTGTCTCGGGGCCAAACTGAAGAGACTCGGTATGTCGTTTAAGGTGACCGACAACATGTATACCATAATGTATACAAAGGCACAATGAGAAACAACAACAAAACTTCTTGACTCATGGTTCACGTTTGGGTCTAAACCCTTCCAGGGACAACTTTGACAAACCGTTTCCGAGGGTCCGTGGCGGTCCCGGAGTTCTTGTCAACAATCGTAACGACCGACGTCTCAGTATGAGAGGTAAGATTCTCGACGTGCTTCGACCAAAAGAGTGACCAGGGATGGGAACACACAGTGAAACATTTACCCCAACAGTGAGTACTGGGAGAAATGGTTCCCGAACATGTTTAAAGTCTCTCTTTCTACTTTTCCCTAAGGAACACAATTAATTCGGTCCCAGGAATTGGTCTCCACGTCTCTTTAAAGACCCCTTTAAACTTTGACTTAGAGAGTACAGGAAGAAGACCCCCTCTCCCAAGTAGTATAAAGGTCTCCTCAAATACCTGGGAGGACGGGACATTCCTAGTCCTTGGTACACCAGTCACACCATCCAAGACAAAAAAACAAATAAAAAAATTTACTTAGGACCCTGACAACCTGTAAGAAACTCTATACATACTCAGACAAACACACGTTCAGACGTGACTGAAAAATGGGCACTCGAACGGATTGAACCCTACCCCTCGGGGGAATCAACACGGGACCTGACAGGTCTCGTCTTAGAAACTGGTAAGACACCCACCGGATGATCCGAAACGTAAAAGATACTTTAGAAGTAGAAAATGAGAACTGGGTCTCATTAACTTTACGATTTAACCCCCTTTTTTTTGACCTTACCAACGACATCAAAGTTTTGTTTACTGGAGTGACGGATTTAAGGTGAAGTACGCTTTCTTTGGGATCGAAAGTAGGAATATTTATTATTGCCTGGAAACCCCTTTATCTGGGGCTATGGGGTAAATCACGTCCACCCCCGTATAAACAGTGACAGCTTCATTTGAGGGACCTTTGTCTTGTACTGACAATGTGGTTGAAACATCAATAAAGGATTCTCTACCGTTAAATTTAAATATTACTGACTGTAAGTAAAAAAGTTTCATCCGCTCATTGATACGAAACATATTGACTGAATTACCCTCCATGAAAGTCGAACAAAGTCGTTACGTCCCCTAAAAGTCTTAAGAGGTCGACTTCTCGATTCAGAATAGGGTAGTGACGAAAAAGTACCTACTCAACTACCCTCTGCACGTACCAATCCACACTATACGGGTTCCAATGTAACTAAACAGTTCCAGTCAACCTTGATCTTGGGGTCCTCTTCTCCATTGACAAATGTATTAATACAGAATTTATATATTAATCTGCTGTTAAGTAATTTTTTTTTTTGTATTAGTCTTCGCAGTAAAAAATTTCTGAACCGTAAAACTAGTAGGTAAAATAAACTTGTTCTGTCGGGGGAGCAGAAACTTCACATGATGAAGAATACCAGAGGTCCGTACAGGGACCTTACAAGATCAGAGAACCCAGATATTTGGACTACATACCTTCTCTTCGAAAACAAAAACAAGACACGTCAAATATAGAGTATTTAAGCCTTAAAAATCCAGAAGTTCAAAGAGAGGTTTCAAAATCCAAAAAGTAGAACATGAGTTTATACTTGTCAGGGTCCCAAAAAGAAAAAGAGGGAACAAAAGAAAACCAAACCCTCTTTTGGTCCTCAAAATCAAACCGAGAAGTTTCAGAAACCCCTATTTTCTCTCTTGAGCCCTTTGGTAATTCTAGACCTTAACGTCCGACGAAACAGACAGACAATTCTCGGTCTTGTCTATTCTTATTGTAAATAAATCTTGGGTCCAAAGAACTTCCTTCCATTAAATGTCCATTTGAATTCGAAAAAATATCTGAACGAAGGAGCTAAGGGAAGGACCGAATCGGAAATATGAGACGACTAAAATCTGTTCCGGACAACAGAAAAGATTCAGAACCGAAAAGAACAGACATTTCTCTCCCCAACCCGGACTAAGAGAGGTTCCCGGGAAACGTCGAGGTACAGATCTGAGGTATAGTCCCCTAAACGTCTCTCTGACGAGACCTCGACGACGACGACGACCCGGCCACGAAGAGGGCTACGACTCCCGTCTCCTCAAACGGTAAACATAGTGACGTGTCGTGAGACTCTGGTGACCGAGGCTCCCCTACGAAAGGAAAAGACGAGAAATAGTAGACTTGGGGCAGTCACAGCAAGGTACGACTCTGTCACAACGAATGAGTGATTGCACCGGCGGACGTGACTGAGTACAGTAAACAGAGAAAAACCGGTCGCACGACAACGTCCCATTGTAGACCTGACCCGAGGACCTGGGAACCTACGAGCCGACGTTCAAGGACCTAACTGAACCTCTTTTGTCACTCATTAGAGGTACAGAGACGAACCCTTAGACTCCCGACCTCCCCAACACCGGTCCTTTGTCTCAGATCGACTATCTGACGAAGGGAGAAGTCGGGAGGAGACCGTGTCGGTGGAGGTCCTCGGTACCTCTACCGTTGACACTGAGGTCTGTGTCCGAAGGACTGGGGTCGACAGAATGTCAGTCCCTGGACGACTTACACGGAGGACTCTCGACGAGAAAAGATGGTAGTCTCGGGTTGAATACCCAGAAAAATTTTATTAAAAAAAGAAAAGGGAAATCAAAGAATCAAGGTCCCAAGAAAATTTTTAATTCTTTTTTTAATAAATAGATACAGCCCAGAATCAACACCGTGTGTCCTAGAAGTAGCTCAGTACGCCCTAGAAAGTGACGGAGTGCCTGAAAGATCGACACCGAGTTCCTGAGACCTCGTGTACCTAAATCCACGTCACACGTCCGAATCAACAAGGTGCCGTACACCCTAGATCCAAGGGGTTGGTCCCTAGCTTACGTACAGGGGACGTAACGTTCCACCCAAGAATTGGTAACCTGGTTCTTTGAATACTCAGAATAGATAGGAATGACCGGATGTCGGCCTCTGGGAAATACCACCGTTCACATCCACGCCCATCCCGACTGTAGGAGAAGGGTCGCACACGGACGAGTAGGTAGTGTGGCATCGAAGTACGGCGAGGACTACACTTGAGGACAATCTCTCCGGAGGTGACTGTTGGAGTAAATTTCTGGGGAAGAGGGACGGGGGTTCACAAGAGAGAGAGTCCGGGTACGAATGTAGAAAGAAACGTGAATTATGTCCCATTCAAAGAACTCAGTGAACCATCTGATGGGTAAGTAGACAAGTAGGTAAGTTACTTATAACTAATAGATGATACACGATCACCGATTATAACGGCAAGAAGGTGTTTCTTTCCTTTTCTGACTCACTTTTGGAGTCAGTTATTAGTGTCAGGTAAGACCGATATGAAACAAGATTTATGAGAGTTCGTGACAGTGGGCCCGTAGATCAATTTTCCCCCTGAGGCTATTCAATCCAGACCCACCCCGAACACTCGGACACAAAGAGTATTCTAGGTCCACTACGACTTCGACGACTCAACATAGAGTGTGAACCTCTTCTTTCCAGATTCCCCTAGGACTACGGGTGCTCTGAACAGGAACTCACACTGAGCACCACTCGACGGATCCCACACACAGATGTTTTGGAGGTCTCTGGACCACCCTTAAAAAGACCGCCCAAGTAGAGAACTTGCCACACTCCGACTCACCAAACTCTATACTCGGGTTGGCCCCTCATACCCTCGGACAATTCGATGGGAGTGGTCACAGACTCGAGTATGGAGCAATATGACACGATACTACAACAGTCCCTTTAGAAGGGAACTTCAAGACTCGAAAACTCTAAGAACTCCACCTTAGGATACTCCAGAGACGGAGTATCCTACTCACACGGACAAAACTTCAGTCGTAAAGACTTTTGTGACTCCGACAAAGAACAAAAATTCTCGTCCGACGGAATCGATCCGATTGCGTGACTTCACCCAACTCTTCTCTCTGATATAACCTTCGTCTCTTGACTGGTGTCTTTTTCGTCCGTCTCTCTCCCAAGTTCCCCGATAACCCCTCCGAGTCCTGCGACGACGGTTTCTCCCGTAGAACTTAGGTCGACCACTTGACCGGGACCCCGACAAGAGGGCTCTACGCCCACACGATAACGTCCGAGTCGTGACGACCTGTCGACGTCAGTCGGGAGAGTCTTCAGCACAGCAAAAATGTTCCTCGGTCTGACTAAACGGAGAACCCATCAATTATCAAGGTCACCGGCAAATACCTTATGAATGTTGTATGCTCCAAATTCCGTTTCGTAAACCGTGTACTGGAACACGGAATCGGGAGGACTGCTGAGTGCTCCGTCCATCACTGATAAAGTATCTCCTGTTCTAACTCCAGCCCCCACTTCCGTGACGGACCCTAGTGTATCCTTCATTCTACTCCCAGGTCGGACCAGACGACCTGGAACCCGTCCCAAAATAGAGGAGAAAGAAAGTAGTGGACGTAGTGTTGATCTTTCTCTTGAAATGATGACCACCGTTCTGACTTAACGACTAATAAACACGATAAAAGGAAGGTAGAGTGGGAGTAAAATGGGTATCTCCCATACTGGGAAGGGACACACAGTCGAAATTTTATAACGAAGACATCGTGAAACCGGAGAACTCAATATCTTCCTTGAACCAGTAAGTAACGAAGTGTCTTTACTTGACTCTTCTCTTTTCATGTGAACCCTCCGACTGAAAAGTGGGGTGGGGACGATCGAGGACGGTCGGGGCGGTCACCGTCCAGAGATCCCCCGAACGCACTGACGGAAACCGGGATTCTAAGTCCCAATGTCGAATTAGGAACTACCGAGGACGACCTCCGTCTTCCACTCTTCAGTCCAACTTCCGTAAAAAAATTTTGTAAAATTAATTAAATAAAAACCGACCCACCTGAGAATCAAGGAGACTTCGGACACCCTAGAATCAAGGGACTGGTCACGAACTTGGACGTAGGTGAAGTAACATTCCGGTTAACAATTGGTGATCTCGGGGTCCCTTCAGGACTAACGTAACAAAGACTTCTGGTAAAAGACTAGTGACACACCTTAAGGACATAGACTGGTAAAGGTTTATTGGAGGAAGACGAGTCCCAATAAAACAAACAAGACATAGTCCATGTGTTAAGATCTCAAATACCCAAAATTCAAAACTTACTCAAAGGAACTAAAACCGAAGTATATATACGACTCAAACACATATTTGACTTTTCACTTTGACTTCCACTTCAGTGAGTCAACACAAGTTGAGAAACGTTGGGACACCTGACATCGGATGGTGCGAGGAGGCAGGTATCCTAAAAGGTCCGTTCTCAAGACCTCACCCAACGGTAAGGTCCCAAGTTTGGGTCCAGAGGACGTAATATCCGTCTACGAAATGCAAGACTCGGTGACTTGGTGAGTCGTTTACGTCTTAATTCAACTTAGGGATATTGATCCAAAAGCTCCGTTCCACACGTGAGGACAAGAGGACAGAATCCGTTACCTCCTTGACATGATAATCCGAACCCAACGTTTAAGACACAATGGTTCAAGTACGGACATGGAGGGGTGACCTCACCGTTCCACCCGGGCGGGTGGGTACTTCTGTCTTTTAACCTAGAACCTTCGTCGAGGAAGAGTGAAGAAATCCGAAAACGTAGGTCTCAATTCCTAAGCCTCGATCACCCTCGACCTAAATGGAGGAACGAGGCATCACCCATTGGAACCCGGGCTCTTACAAATGGACGTGACATGAAAGAGTATAACCGTGGTTACAGATCACCGAAGATAAAAGACCTGAACAAAGGAGTTGTCACTTTCCTTCCTCCACTCTGCTCTCTTACCAAAATCGATACCACGAGAACCTCGTGACACATAAGTAGGACCGGTAAGACAGAAGCCTCTGATCGACTTCACGGGGAAAGGGGGCGACAGACCGACATAAGGGAGACCAGCTCGAGAAACGAGTACAGACTTCGGTTAAAGAACCAGACATCTTTGCTCGGGGACTCCTGTCCCCCTAATACGAAATAGATAGGACATAGGGTCCCGGGTCGTGAGTCGGAATCCGAGTTATTTGTAAACAATTTACTTGGGTTGTTACATAAAAGAGAGAATAACCGAACAGATTTCGGTCAGATAGTCTTCTCGTCACCGAATTATTCGTGACGACGACTTGGGGACTCGTTTGTCCGACGACCATTGTCATCAGTCTCCTTAGAGACCTTTAACGTTCGGAACTGTCCATTTGTGTCGTCATTCACAAAGGAACGGAAAACACCTGAATTCAGAAGGAGAGACCCAAGAAGTCAATAAAAGTCATTACCCCTCTCCGACCTACTCCCAGAACCCTTTTTGTTTCCCTCTCATTCATATGAGAAAAGACATTGTCCAAAACGAATATAAAGAAATTTTACATTAAAATGAAATGTTTCAATGTTTCCATTAAATGTTGTACATTAATTTCTTCTCCTCATTTTTGAAACATCTTTTTTTCTCTTACAGAGGGGGAGATTACTGTAAGAAGGGTAGGCCATTAGGGTCAGTTCGACAGGTCGGAGAACCTGGAGACAAAGTACGATAGTCAAGTCAAGTCAAGTCAGCGAGTCAGCACAGAAACGCTGGGGTACTTAGAGTCGTGCGGTCCGGAGGGACAGGTAGTGGTTGAGGACCTCAAGTGAGTCTGAGTACAGGTAGCTCAACCACTACGGTAGGTCCGTAGAGTAGGAGACAGCAGGGGAAGAGGAGGACGGGGGTTAGGGAGGGTCGTAGTCTCAGAAAAGGTTAGTCAGTTGAGAAGCGTACTCCACCGGTTTCATGACCTCGAAGTCGAAATCGTAGTAAGGAAGGTTTCTTTAGGGTCCCGACTAGAGGAAGTCTTGCCTGACCAACCTAGAGGAACGTCAGGTTCCCTGAGAGTTCTCAGAATAGGTTGTGGTGTCAAGTACGATATCCCAACGGTTTAAACCCTGATAGAGGGGAAAAACATGGTCTATTTGAATTTTTTTAGTGTTACATTATTTAAAATCCTACGGCTTCCTATCTGTGTCTGGAAGTTTACTTCGTTATTTGTTGTAAGTCTATGAAACACTAAACGTCAAGAAGGACGGAGACGGAGTTACGTCCTAAGAGAGTTAGAGGGAGTAAAGTTTTGTACGGTTAGGATCTCGGTCGTAACGAGTGTCCCGTGTACCCCAAACCCCGTGCCTTCCTAAAGCGGGCGTCGGACACCGACTGATGGGTCTCCGTGGGGATAGGTCGTTTGCCCTTGCAAGACTAGACAACATACTGGAACAGACGTCAACACCCAGATACCACTGAAGATTAGGGTTACGAAAGAGGGTAAACCCTGGGAATCCCCGTACAAAGAGAAAAAATTTTTTTCTTTTCGGATTTGTTCGTTATACAGATTAATTTCCTTACTGACTGACCCCTAAACCGTCATAAAAAAAAAAAATGTTGACAAGGGAGGAACGTCTGTCTCGGAAATGGACGAAATTCTTGTTATTTCCTATGACAACTGTGGGAAGCGAAAAACACTCTTCCCTTCCATAAAAGTTTCATCATCATCCTGAGAGATATGAGGACTGTAATAAATTTTTTGTACACTTTTGAACAAAAAAGGAAAATTCAATGATACCATATTATTACACACATTACATAAAATTTTTTGATAATGCCCGTGTGAAAGGTACGATTTTTTTTAGCTGGGATATAACTTTCTGGTGTATAATAATAATAAAACAACAACAATTAACAACACAGAATAAAAAATGTACTTTTATATTCAACATACTAGAAAGTAAGAGAGTAACGACCGACCCGAAGGATGGGAGGGAGAGGGATGTAAAACCATTATGACGTCACTCGTAAAAATTTTATAAATAAACATCTGGTACACCGTAAAGACATCTGAGATCTCCAGTCTTCAATACGTGGAAATTTTTAAGTGGAGATTTTTCTACTCTACGAGAATCCACGGGTCACTGGATTCTCGACAGTGATCGTGTCTTACAACAATCAGGACTTTTAAACAGTAAAACTTTCGAATTATATAGATCCCGAAGTTTGTTTCAGTGACTCCTCGTTCCCGACGGTCCTCCAGAAAAGACCAAGACACAAAGTCGGAAACTCCGGAGTCGAGACCCGAACGGGCAAGGAGAGGAGTCCGAGGAAAAGAGACGTAGGAAGAGCAAGACAAATATGCGTCACCACGGCAACTACCTACGAGACCTCGCACACAACGTCGTGCACCCTCTCCCTTCTACACCCAGTCCAACCTCCGCCGAGGGAAGACGGGTCCGTAAACACCCGAGTGGAGGAAGAGGTCAAGGGGTGGAGACGAGGACGAGTCTCCCTCTGAGAACCCGTCTAATAACACCAGCACGACCCGACAGACACCGACCCCAGAGGGTCCGTGGGTCTTACTGATACACTGCAAAGTCCTCGTGAAAGGAGGTTCCGTCTCGGTACCAGGACGTAACAGTAAACCGTCCGTAGACACCGTCTAGAACCAAATTGATATCACCCACTACTGTCCTACTATTTTTCCACTAGCTTAAGGGGCACCGACTCGAAACAACCGGACGGGTGGGATTTTGTCCGAAGGAGGAAAACATTTCGTCGGCCGTGGGACACACCGGTTAAGGACGTGGTGCCACGAATCTTGTCTAAGGGAAAACCCGGTCTCGGTAAAGGTCATGATCAGGGACCATAGCTCCACGAGAGACGAAATCTCCACTACGAGAGACATGAACTTCTCTAGGGGACCCTTTGGGTGGACCACCCGGGGTCAAAACTCATCTACGTCGTTTCTAACAGTTTTCCTTACTGTCGAGGAAAAAGGACCCAGACAAAACTACCTGAAACTGGAGAACAGGAGTCTTGACGTGAACGTCCCCTGTGTGTGTGAGAGGTCGAGAACCCTCTTATTTCTTCACCTTCGATGTTTATCCGAGACGAGTTTTTTTGATGGTAGGAGTGATGTCGGTGTTCCGAACAGTGTCCGGAAAGATCACTCTGACGTAGTCTCAATCCTGTCATCGACAGAAGGGGTCTACAAAGTAAGTAACCTTTATAAAGGCACTATTCTTTATGGGAGTTTGTGGGAGGACTCTTGTCTCCGGTAGTCAAATTCATCGAGGGCACTACATCGACCTCGCGTAGTGATGTGGGCACCTAATGTGAACCGTCGCACAGGGAGCCGGTCGACGTACCGAGGGTCCTCTGACGTCCCGTCAACGTGTCCCCTCTACAATCTCTTCCCGCCACCCCCAACCCCCCGGAACACGTCGTCGACTTAAAGGTCCCGACCCAAACCCGAAACCAAGGAACTCCAGTTTTAGGTCGACGACGACGAACCTGGACGTTACCACTTCTACTGAGTCTTTAGACCTTCCGCCGGTACCACTAAAGTGATGACCTAGACTCCCTCACGATTTCGGGAGACCACACCCGCACCAACAACCCCTTACAACTGACTAGTTCGCCTATGTTACGCCTACGACCACAAGACCCGGGGACCCCAAACGGTTAATGAATCATTGAACCCTCTACAAAATAAAAATAATGATTTTTTTCTTACTCAAGATCACCGTTTTATGTTTTGTTCCCGTACGTACGAGTACGAGTGAACACAGACAGAGAAACGGTGGGATACCTGATATATATCGGACGGTCCCCGAGGAGACAAGTACCCTAAAGGGTCCACTCTTATGACCTCACCCAACGGTAAAGGAGGAGGTCCCTTAGAAGGTCTGGGTCCCTAGTTTCAGTACGGAAGACTCAGAGGACGCAACGGTGCGTCTAAGAAATGGTGACTCGGTGAACCCTTTGGGTGTTTTGTTCCCACCTACTATGATTTATTTAAGGTAGACTGTACCTCCAACAACCGAAACACTTAATGAATGGAAGTCTCTTGAATACCAGTTCCCGGTTCCAAAGAGGTCCCCACGGGGTCCTCAAGAGGACTGGGGTGAAGAGTCTTTCCTACTTTTGGGAGAGTAAAGGTCTCCTCCCTTATTTCAGGCATAATCAAAAGATCACGACGAGAGTGTTTACCGGTGTTTGAATCACTGAATTTTGTGGTATTTAGATAAACTAGGATGTTAAAACGTCGACTCTTCGGACTATGCTCAGAGTCCTCCGATCTTAGTTCGCGAGACAAGGAGGTCCCCGAGATCTAGTCGGCAGGGGTGGGAAAAACTGGGGTCCCTGACCAAAACACTTTCTCAAAAAGGTGCCTGGTCCGTCCTCCACCCCTATCAAACCCCTACTAAGTTCGTGTAATGTAAACAACACACGAAATAAGGATAAAATAATGGTGTAGTCGAGGTGGAGTCTAGTAGTCCGTAATCTAGGACCTCAAACCTCTGGGGACGAGATCTCCTCTTAAGGTAGAGTAACGGAAAAAAGTCCAAGATCTCCGGTGGACAAAAGGAACCGAACAAAGGAAGGTAGAAGTTTAGGACGATGCAAAACTAGAAGGTGACTGGTATTGACCCTTTCCAAGAGACGAGAATACCTAGAAAAACTGAGGTAACCTGGGTGAACCTATTAGGTCCTTTTAGAGGGATGAAGTTCTAGGAATTTAATTAGGGTAGTCGTTTCAGGTAAAACGGTACATTACATCGTACATGTGACCAATATCTCTACTCCTGTATCTGTTGAAACCCATGGTAATAAGACAGATGGACGTCCAGTCTACTCTCACCATTAAATGGTCCAAAAGTAACTCCAATCATCATGTTCCTAGGTCCAAAGGACGCACCAGCTCCGGGTTCAGAAAAGGAAGACCGACAAACGGTGTCACACAGCACGGACCATCTCCAACTCACCAGAGGCAATGTCCGACGTGGGAAACGACGCCGATGAAACAGGGACCTATTCTCCGACACCCATACTCTTCTCTTCCTCGGTAGGGAAGAACCCACCTTTGTCCCGCCGTCGCACCCTCGTCCCCTCCCCACCCACCGATGTGAGGGGTCAGATGGAAACACCCGTCCTCAAGTACCCCTAGAAGTGGAACAACATAACTATCAGACAACGGTTCCTTGTCTGTCTCAACTCCACCGATTTTACTTCACCCCCACCCCACCTCACCACCTCAACAAGTCACGTTAACGACTAACGTCGGGCGGACATAACTTGCCGACGACACATGACCTCTGTATGGGTGGTTACACGAGAAAGTACGAGACTCTGTAAAGAGATCACTAACGACTAACGTCGGTCGGACATAACTCCCTAACGACACATGACTCTGCATTGGTGGTTACACGAGTAAGCACGAGACTCTGTCAGGACAGGTCATGAACGACCAACGTCGGTCGGACACAACTCCCTAACGACACATGGACTCTGCATTGGTGGTTGCACGAGTAAGCACGAGACTCTGTCAGGACAGGTCACAGTGGTGCAGGAGGAACAGTTTTGGTCTGGGCGAGGAGACGGGTGAGATACGCCTCTGGACTTCAACGGGAGAGAAGACGAGTCACAAGAGTGGAGAAGGACCGAGTCAAAGTTTAAGGACCCTCTAATTAGAGTTACCGACTCGAACCGGTCTATAACTGAAACTCCACCTTCTCCCTGTGTCAGTGGACCCAGACCCCCACCCACCTTCTCCCTGTGTCAGTGGACCCAGACCCCCACCCACCTTCTCCCTGTGTCAGTGGACCCAGACCCCCACCCACCTACCACTGTCCACGAAAAGGATACCCTACCCCCGGAACGGAGTAAGTTGGTCACAATGACATCTTTATGAAACGTTCAACTTAAACTTAAATACAACAAAATTTTTCGAAATAAAATTTTATTTGAATGTCTTTTCAACGGTCTTATGTTTCTTGAGGATATATCAGATTTGAATTAAGTAGTTAATACTGATAAAACGGAGTAAACGAAATAGCAAGGTATAACTACGGATAAAAAAAAAACTTGGTAAACTTCAATGTGTGCAGTACGGTGAACTGGGGATTTATCGAATACGTACAGAAAGGATTCTTGTTTCTGTAAGGAGAAACATTGATATCAAATCAATCATTTTGGCCTGTATATATTGTAAAAGGGGTTAGACGTATAGAAAAAGAAATTTTTTTCTTAACAAAAGTTTAATTAAAAGTAACTTTATATCAACGAAATGTTGAAGACGTCGAGTTAAGGTCTTTTTATTTACTGGGTTAGTTTTTTACCCGGTTTCTTGATTTATCTGTAAAGAGGTTTCTTCTGTATGCCTACCGATTGTTTGTGTACTTTTCTACGAGTTGTAGTGAGTAATAATCTCTTTACGTTTAGTTTTGGTGTTACTCCATGGTGAAGTGTGGTCAGTCTTACCGACGCTAGGTTTTTAGACGTTCGTTATTTACGACCTCTCCCACACCTCTTTTCCCTTGGGAGGATGTGACAACCACCCTTACGTTTGATCATGTCGGTGATACCTCTTGTCACACCTCTAAGGAATTTTTTAACGTTTATCTTGATGGAATACTGGGTCGTTAGGGTGACGACCCGTATGTGTGGCTCCTTTGGTCTTAACTTTCTCTGTGTACATGGGGTTACAAGTAGCGTCGTGACAAATATTATCGGTCCTGTACCTTTGTTGGATCTACAGGTAGTCGTCTACTTACCTATTCTTTCGACACCATGTATATGTGTTACCTCATAATGAGTCGGCAATTTTTCTTAAGTAAACTTAGTCAAGACTACTCTACCCACTTTGACCTCGGTTAATATGTCTCACTTCATTCGGTCTTTCTTTTTGTGGTTATGTCATATGATTGTGTATATATACCTTAAATCCTTCTACCGTTACTGCTGGGACATACGTTCTGTCCTTTTTTCTGTGTCTACACATATGGTCTGAAAACCTGAGTCTCCCTCTCCCTCTCCCACCCTACTAAACCCTCTTACCCTTAAGATTGTACATATGACAGTACATTCTTAACTTAGCGGTCAGGTACAGACTGCATCCCACGTCGAACGAACCCCGACCACGTACCCCTACTGGGTCTCTCTACAACACCCCTCCCTCCACCCTCCCCCCAAGTACAAACCCTTGCGTACATTCTTAATTTCTAAAATTTTAAATTTTTATTTTTTAATTTTTTTTTTTCTTTATATCAACGAAATATTACTCCTGCATATTGTAACTACATGACAACAACTTATACGTCAAGTACGGGGTTAAAACGATGAATACTGTTATTGAGAGGGGGACTCGATCCTAAGTAGGTCCTAGTACGACTAAAATAAGTCAACAGTGTATAGACAGTAGGAAAATCAATCCTTGTCAGGGAGACGGAAACACACACGGAGACACACACACACACACACACACACACACAAACTACTGTAACTGAATGTGAGTCTTTTACGGTCAATGAAGATCGTTAAACCTAAACATACTACTAAGGAGTGCTAACCTACACAAAGGCAGTCCTTACGGTGCATTTACTACGAAAGTTAGAAAGAGTCATATAGTGCAGTCTTTCGTGTTCTACAGAAAGACAGGATGTGATTAGAATCGGCGCTGGGAAACCAATTATAACTCGAACCCAGTAAATTAGATACAAAGGGTCTCCTCCACTCGTACATTTCTTCTGGTGTGGAAGGAAATTTCCTTTCAGACCAAACGTTCACGAGAAACATGAACCCTGAACGGACTTCACCCGTGAGAACAAGAGACGTCCCAGACGAGGACTTACGTCCACTTTTCCGACTACAGGAGTCTTGGGTGTATATCCTTTTTGAACGGACTCCGTCCTTGTCTCGTAGGAGAGACGGGACACCGTTCTCATTTAGGACCTCTGTCTCCATGTTTTCGGAACACTTGGGACTCAAGGGAAACTGAGGTAGACTGACAGGACGGACAGAGGTTTAATACATCCTCACCCTTCCTAGCTACTCCTACATCTCTTTAGAGAACAAATGTACACAAACGGTTTACGTCTTCTCCTACTAGGTCCGACGACGGCGACGTAAGAAGAAAACTACTAGAGAAGTCTGCACCTAAGACTGTAACTCGACGAACCCAGACCAATCGAACGTACCACAACTTACAGTCCACACATTCGAGGACCTGACTAGTACCCTGAGGATTCTGGATCCTACCAACGAGGGTCGGGTAATTCGTTAGTACCGTAAGGAACATCTACACTGAGTTCTGAGTCCTCTGACGGTGCACCCTTTCTACACGACAAATCTCGAGACCCGTAAAGTCAAACACCGGTCGTAATGGAAAAAATTTTTTTGTTTTTTTTTTTTGTTTTTTTTGGTTGTAAATAAACCAACGTAACCCAGAATCAACATCGTGTACCCTAGGATCAACGGGCTGGTCCCAAGTTTGGACACAGGGGACGCAACCTTCTTCCTAAGAATTGGTGACCTGGTAGCCCCTTCAGGAACCGTTATAATGGAACTAATTGTGAAGAAGACGAAGTTTGAAGAAGGTGAAATACACGACAAAGGACTGTGGCGTATAAACTAGAACGACTGGGGATCTCGAGAACTAGGGTGAAAAATAATTCTTCGTTTGTTGTATTGTTGTACGTCAGATCCCAGTTATTTTATTCTATGTTTTATTCTATTTTTGTCCCCCTTTTCATGAAAATTTTCACTTTATATCAGTCAGCAAGTCAGCGAGTCAGCACAGACTGAGAAAGCTGGGGTACTTGGTGTCATGTGGTCCGGAGGGACAGGTAGTGGTTGAGGGTCTCAAATGGATTTGAGTACAGGTAACTCAGTCACTACGGTAGGTTGGTAGAGTAAGAGACAGCAGGGGAAGAGGAGGGCGGAAGTTAGAAAGGATTGTAGTCCCAGAAAAGTTTACTCAGTTGAGAAGTGTAGTCCACCGGTTTTATAACCTCGAAGTCGAAGTTGTAGTCAGGAAGGTTACTTGTGGGTCCTGACTAAAGGAAATCTTACCTGACCAACCTAGAGGAACCTCAGGTTCCCTGAGAGTTCTCAGAAGAGGTGGTGGTGTCAAGTTTTTGTAGTTAAGAAGCTACGAGTCGAAAGAAATATTAGGTTAAAAGTGTGGGTATGTACTGGTGTCCTTTTTCGTATCGGAACTGATCTGTCTGGAATCAGTCGTTTCATTACAGAGACGAAAAATTGTACGGTAGATATAACCAGTATTGAAAGGAAAGTTCCTCATTCGCAGAAAATTAAAGTACCGACGTCAGTTGTAGACGACACTAAAACCTCGGGGTTTTTTATTTCAGACTGGGACAAGGGTGACAAAGGGGTAGATAAAGGGTACTTCACTACCCTGGTCTACGGTACTAGAATCAAAAGACTTACGACTCGAAATTCGGTTGAAAAAGTGAGAGGAGAAAGTGAAAGTAGTTCTCCGAAAAATCAAGGAGAAGTGAAAGACGGTATTCCCACCACAGTAGATGTATAGACTCCAATAACTATAAAGAGGGCCGTTAGAACTAAGGTCGAACACGAAGAAGGTCGGGTCGTAAAGAGTACTACATGACACGTATCTTCAATTTATTCGTTTCACTGTTATATGTCGGAACTACATGAGGAAAAGAATAAACCTTGGTCAGACAACAAGGGACAAGTCAAGATTGACAACGAAGGACTGGACGTATCTCCAAAGTTTTTATGAGTGCTCATTGTCATGTAGAACTGATAAGATGTGTCATAGGATGATTTATAACCTCCCCCCTTGTATATTTCCTCATACTGTGTTGGGGACTGGAGTTCCTACAACGGGAAAAGTTTTTCCCTGACAATATTTCTAATTTGACTAAATACTTAAGTAAAAAAAGAATTTATCACAAAACTAAACAAGGTCCGTCAACATCACGGAATTGAATAAACACCCCAATAGTGACGTACTGAATCTCGTGTAGACAGGTACAGTAGTCTTCTTAACACTACCGCCTGGAAGTGATGTAGGGTCTCTGTCTACGAACCTTTTTATTTATACGGACCGGTATATAAGGGTCCGATATATAAGTCCGACACGAATCCGGACTTAAACTCATTTTTAATACCTGTCGGAATCCCGTTGATCTAAACCTCTGTCAGGTAGAAAGGACGACGACGACGATTCAGTGAAGTCAGCACAGGCTGAGACACGCTGGGGTGTCTGCCGTCGGGTGGTCCGAGGGGACAGGGACCCCAAGAGGTCCGTTCTTATGACCTCACCCAACGGTAAAGGAGGAGGTCACGTACGTACGTACGATTTAGTGAAGTCAGAACAGGCTGAGACACGCTGGGATACCTGTCGTTGGGTGGTCCAAAGGGACAGGTGTCCTAAAAGATCCGTTCTTATGACCTCACCCGACGACAAACAGGTAGAAAGGATCTTCTTACAATTATTAAATTAAGGAACAGAACACAGAACCATAGTCGTTTTCGAAGAGACTCAACAATTATACAAGAATTCAAAATTTCTGTGACTATCTCGTAGTAATCTAAAAGACGGATACCATAAAAACATACTCCTTCCCCGAAACCGGTTCATTCGTAGTGAAAGAAAAATATCCTAGGAGAAATAGATTATATCTTTACGACCTATTTACACTAGACCACCACCAACACGACCCCTCATCCACAACCCCTTCCACACCCATCCCTTCCACTCCAACTACCTACGTTTGTTTCTACAGGTCTTTTACACTTCTTATTCCAAAACTCTTCTCGATCCTATCTACTTTTCATTACGTGACTTCCCTGAAGGGACCCCCAGGTCACCAATTCTGAAGTAGAAGGTCCAGTCCCCTACACTCAAACTAGAGACCAACCCTTCGATTCTAGGGTGTACGGAGTGTCGGCTTTGTGGGTTTGTATTTTGTCTTCGTTGTAACTTTGTTTAAATTATGAAAATTTTACCGGGTGTAGTCTTTCTAGAATTTTTTTTTTTGGTTTTTTTGTTTTGTGGCCGACTCTTATATCGCCACCAAGTAAATAAAACCCTAGAAGGTCCTTCCTCCTTAAGTCCTAATCGTTCAAAATCGATTCACTAACTCGAAAGGAAGTTAATGTCCACTCTGATGACACAAAAAATCGTTTACAGACTTCATAGAACACACGAAAGGGTGAATTTTTCCTCATCGACTCATAGTGTCAAAATGGAAAGGGGGGAGACACTGAGTCCTACGACACGACTGAAGTTTTGGGGGGTCTGACTACTCTCGGGAGCCCAACAAGGGGAGAGACTACACAACATAGAGTAAACCGGTAGACGGAGTCCTTGGGGTACACCCTACAATCAAGGACCTGGTCCCTTGTACGTAGGGGCTGTAACCGTCCGTCTAAGCATTGGGGACCTGATGGTCCCATTCACGGGATACCACCTTAAGTACATTAGTGTCCCTTGTACCGGTGAAAACTCAGAGAACCCTCCACTAAACTCCACCACGAAACCTTTCTCACGCGATCGGCTCCTACTGCGAAACCGGCGGAAGAGTGACACACTGTGACCTCGTGAGCCTCACAAACACACGGAAGGACAACCCCACCTTCTTCCTAACCTTCAGACGCAAACGGAACATAAGGAAAGACGGAGGAAACCCTGCGACCCAATCCTACACACATCAAACATCGACCTCCCAGGTCAAGTGCGCACATTTGGTACTACACCCTTCAGACCAGAGACTTGACGACAACCGGTCGATGTCGTGACCATTGAGTTGTCTTTTGAAAGTAGACTCTTAGAAGTTAACACAGTCTTCCGTCTCGGTATGACGGGCTGTGCCCCGTGGGTCTAGATCCAAGTTTACAACGGAGTGGTAGATTACCGACATACTTACGTCCGGTCAATCTCTCGAGGACTTAACGTCAAAGGAGTGGACACTTTACGACCATTGGGTAGGTGGACCATCCTAACGACACTCTTCCCCTCATTCGTTCTACTACGTCCACTTCGGAGGTAGGGGTACAGACCGAGTATTATGAACACGTCGTTCATTGACAGAAGGGTAGATGGGAACCGACAAAAAAAAAAAAAAAAAAAATGTTCATATCCTACTTAAAATCGTACAATAACAGGTCTCACTTAGACAAGATTCGAAAGGAATGGTTTTCAAGAGGGTTTAGATGGGTCGTAGTGGGGGAAATGAGAGGGTGTAACATTCCGGGTAGTGTCCCACCGATTTAGTTTGTAGATTCATTTGTCGTACCTTCGACGAACAGACGTTCTTCCCTCCTAGGACCACTCCTTCCACCAAAAGCCTAGACGGACTTAATCCACACGTCGACGGGAGACAATCCCACTATTGACCCTAAGGAAATAAAGGTCCTTCTGTTTACCATCCTCCGGTTCCCTGTCGTCTCGCCGGTTATCCACAGTGTACGTAAAACTAGGAGTCACAAACATCGATCGTAGAAGTTAATAGAGTTTCCGGGACTCTGGGGGACCCAGACACACAAGGGAGTATCAACCCCACCCGTACCGGTCCCCCCACGGAATCGGGACCTCGGAAGTGATTCCCGACTAAGAGGGAGCTCGACTCCAGGACTCGAGAACCGTTTTAATTTAATGCCAGAGACGAATACCGACCTGGAGTCGACCGTCCCAGAAGCCCCAAAATTTGTTTTCGTACGCGGAGAGGTCTTCGTCTAATCCCTCTACAGGTAAGTTCGTCCCCTAAACCTACACAATTAAGAGTCTCGTCCATAGACTAACGCTTTTCCTGACACGCTGGAATAAATCTTTTTTCCAACGTGAAACAATTGGAAATAAGGGAATTCTTCCTTTTTAGTAATGTACCGTCTCCAAGTCCGGGGTATCCTCTAAAAGACCCACTAAGAGGTAAAATTCTCAGTACGAAGGTGTCTACCCTATTTAACAGTCCTTGGAGACTGACAGGGGTGCCACATAAAAAAACCAACTTCCCCTTTTTTAGAAATAAAGAAGGGATAGGATCCGAAAACAGGGAAGGAAGGATCAGGATCGTCTATTCCTATTTTTTTTTTTTAAAAAAAATTTCTTCTCCTTTTTTCTGTATGTAAATTTTTCTGTAACGGGACGGAGGAGGGGATAGAGTGGAGATGAGGGGTAGGGGGGAGGTACGAATAACTTATGGTCATTCACCATCAGCTAAGGGTCGTCTAAGCCGCGTTCTGTCGACACGTTCACTACCTGGGGACTGTCGGTCCGTCAAACCAAGGAGGGGACTCGGACGCAGTGTACGGTGGGGTAGGACGACGGAAAGGGTCGGTGAGGTGGGGGTCGACTCGGGAGGAGGAAGAGACAAGGACATTCCGACAACTGTAGACAAACGTTCTTGCGTTGTACCCGATTTCGTCTCGTTCACTGTACCTTAGCCTTCTGGACTCAGGACTGCGTCCGGAGGGGTGGAGGATCGACGGTGAGACTCGGCCTTGGAGGAAGTGACGTGAACGTCAATCTGACACGACAGACCAGAAGGTCGATCTTTTACCTCCAGGACCTCCTGTCCTACAACAAGTAGGACAATAAAGGTCAATAAATAGGTCAATAATTAAAGAAATATGTCAATGGAAGAATCCTGAACTCTATCTTTCTACTTGTAAGACACACACCGCGCACCATCCTTAACGTTCGACGACGAAGGGGTGGGGGTGGGGGAAAAAAGTGAACTCACTACACTAGGTACATATCAACTCCCTCGAAACCTAGAAAGAGGGGTCTCGTAATTTATCTCTCCTCCTCCTGTACCGGAACGAATAACTGGGACTGATGTTATGGATCATTTTCACTTCAACGAGTCAGTACAGGTTGACAAAAACTGGGGTACTCGACATCGGATGATCCGAGGAAACAGGTACCCTAAAAGATCCGTTCTCATGACCTCACCCAACGATAAAGGAAGAGGTCCCCTAGAAGGGTTGGGTCCCTAGCTTGGACCCAGAGGGCCCGACGTCTGTCTACGAAATGGCAGACTCAGTGGTCCCTTGGGGTGGATCTGTCGTATAATTTTTCGTCTCTGTAAAGAAACGGTTGTTTCCAGGTAGATTAGTTTCGACACCAAAAGGGTCATCAGTACATACCTACACTCTCAACCTGATATTTCTTTCGACTCGTGACTTCTTAACTACGAAAGTTTGACACCACAACCTCTTCTGAGAACTCTCAGGCAACCTGACGTTCTTCTAGGTTGGTCAGGTAGGATTTCCTTTAGTCAGGACCCACAAGTAACCTTCCTGACTATAACTTCGACTTTGAGGTTATGAAACCGGTGGATTACGCTTCTTGACTGAGTAAACTTTTCTGGTACTACGACCCTTTCTGACTTCCGTCCTCCTCTTCCCCTGCTCTCTCCTACTCTACCAACCTACCGTAGTGGCTGAGTTACCTGTACTCAAACTCATTTGAGGTCCTAAACCACTACCTGTCCCTCCGGACCACACGACGTCAGGTCCCACAGTGTTTCTCAGTCTGTACTGACTCTCTGACTTGACTGTTGTGAATTTTTTTTTTTAACCTACTTCTCAAGAAATTTAAGATATCACGAAATGTCAAAAGTTTTCAAAGTGCATGTACTGAAGTATATTAGGGTGTTATTAGGAAAAAGGAGGAATGGAGATATAACATGGGGGGTGTGGGGGATGACCATTGATGATCAAACAGAGATACAGACACTTAGACGATCCAAAAAAAAAATAAGAGATCACACAATACCAAAAATCTAAGGTGTATATTCACTATAATATTTATGAAAAAGACGGACTGAATTAAAGTAATCGTATTATGGGATGTTCACGTACGTACAACGACGTATGCCTCTTTAAAGACAAATACTGACTCATCATAAGGTAACACCTATATGTCGTACGGAAATTTCTTATGTATATATCTAATAAAAAGTCTGAGAAAAGGTAATACTAAATAGTGTCTATCAGTCGCATCAAGAGACACGATATGTCATGTCGGAACAACAAGTAAGTAGGGTATCTTTCATAAACGTAGACGGTTAGGCTTCGAGGGTTGGGTGAGGACGGGGTGACTCGTTGGTCCTAAGACAAGAGACGCAAACACTTAGAGCAAGACAAAACATGTACCCAAGAAACCACAGTATAAAATCTAAGGTGCATCCTCACTAGAGTATACCATAAGTAGAAAGAGACAATACTGAATAAAGTGAACCGTATTATTAGACACCAACGACGTATTATCAGGTACAACGACGTCTACCGTAATAAAGTCTACCGTAAGAAAAAGTGCCGACTCCATATAAGGTACCAAGTATACATGGTATAGAAGAAATAGGTCAACATACCACTACCTGAAAATCCAACGAACGTGTAGAGTCGATAACACTGATCATGACGATACTTGTAGAAGTAGGATCAACTTCTAAAAGGTTAAAAGGACGGGAGACGGTCCCATTCGTCCCCACTCTTCCCCTAATATCGAATGTTGAAAATTACTCTACCTATCTTTAACCCTCGTTCTCCGACTTATGTACCTTGTCTTTACAGAGGAATCTACCTTTCACCTGTATGTCTCTTTACTTTATGAGCACAAAGTTTACCTGGGCCCAGATAGTGGACAAGATGACCTCTTGATAATGGAAATGATGACCATTTGATAATGGAAAGGAAAAAAGGTCTTCACTAAAACACGTACTTTCGGAACTTTCTGATGTAAGGTGAGTCAGGGAAAATAATTGTCTTAACATGAAACATCACTCCCATACACACCGACTTCTCGGGAAAGTTCTGACCTCGGACCTCCGTAACCCGACCAATTAACGTACAAACAGAAAACCGAAGAAAGGTCAGAAAGTAGTACCTACTGGGGAATAGATATTAAAAATCCGTTTTTTTTTTTTTTCTTCAGGAAAAGGAGAAACCACACAAAATACTTCGATTTCTCTACTATTACTAGATTCGTGATCGAAACCTTTCGTCAATGGCACCTACATTTCCCAGTTCTATCTAAGATGGTGTCCATAGTCCGATACCTCCAACACTAAGATCCGTAGTGGTACCAACTCAACTAGTCGGACCAGTCCAATCGACCCGAAGGAGAAAGACTGAGCAATAGAGGTACCTACAGAAGATGTCGACGACCGTAAAAGACACATGTCTTTTCTGGACTGGACAAAGGACCCCACTCCATATGTTTTTCAGATACACTGACACTAAAGCGTTCAGACCGACGTGAACTCTTGGTGGAATTTCGAATCTCTCTTTAATGTCCCTTGGAGTAGAGGATTCTAAGACCGAGTAATCCAAAGTCTACTCCTGACCTTGAACAGAGCAAATACTCGGGGGAGACATCTACAGACCCTACGAGTCAGTCTTGACTGGAAAGAGTAGGAGTAGTGAGCCTCACCCGGTACCCGGGTCGGGACAGACGTAGTGGGCCCTAGAGTAATCTTTACGTCTGACAGTCCGAGGTGGCGTCGAAGGTCGAACACACACACGTGCAATTCGAAACTCTTCGAGACGAGGGTACACCAACACAACACACTAGTGACGAACTAACAAGGGACCGTCACCTTATAACTAAGACATGCAAATACATAAATCAGCTGATTACGGAAAGGAGGATTCCTAACCCGACACTAAACGTATCCAGATTAAGAAAATTTAATACACTTAGCGGAGATACCTAACACTGATTACAGATCAACAAAACGGACAATAACAACTCATGTGTGTATGAGTAATTACAAAGTAAATTTATATGAACATTTTACGTGTTACAAGACATCGGTTTATTCTTCCTAAGAGACACGAGAGACAAGTAATAAGGACGGACACGAGGGACACTACACTTCGTCGGAAACTGAGACAGAGGAGAGTGTGCCTCCACTAAACGAGAAGGAAACCCCACACTAAAAAAAGAGATCACAGACTGACAATGGCGTGAAGGAGTCACACAACCTTAAAACCAAAAGTTTTTACTCCGTGATCAAAAGTACCGACGTAGGGGGCACAGATCCCGTATGGACCCTAAGTAACTTTCAAGACACCCCCTCATGTACTTACTCACAAATAACTCGTGCCTCCTGAAGACCATAAAGAAGACAGACACCTACGATAGAGACGTGAACACAAAAAAAGAGAAAGAAGAAGGGGTTGTATAGACCCGTAGTTCTCACTCCCAATGAAACAAAAGATAACCTCTAGTATCATGAACTAAGATTCTTCTAATTTGGATACCTCCACTTTGTTTTAATCCGATTTACCGACCTAGAAATTAACCCAACAATCCTACCGACAAATCTTACTCAGTGAGTGTCGGATAATCATAAAAAGAGTCGAGGAAGACCTTCACGGGAGGATACTTAGTTACCGAGAACGTAGGAATCTACCCTTCTTCGAACAAAGATCCAGATCGGAATACAAACCCAACTACTGAAATTTTACTAAAGTGTTTCAAGACAGGAATTCAACGTCGGTGGGTCACTGGAATTCATCGGTATCCAGTGAGTTTTTGGAATAGTGTTCCACTAAAAAAAAAAGAAGGACTCTTACCAAAATACAGTCTCTGGGGTATCAGTCGAATTATATTGGTATTCGACGATTCAACTCTTCCGTATAATTACAACTTTTATTTTTCTTTTTTCTTTACGCAAGGTCATAGGCATACTAAAGAAGAAAACCATTACCCGGTACACTCTTCTGAGACTCTCAGACTCTTCTGAGACATAAGATGTAGTGGACCAGGGAGAAACGACTACGGGTCCAGGACTACCGAAAAGTTGACGACACAACTTTGATTCTTGTAGGGGTCGAAACACAGAATTAACTCTTTAATTCAGATCTTAACATATGAAGAATATTTACATTCAGTCTTAATCTAAAATTTCATTTACGAAACCGAGAAGATAGATTGGACTCGAACGAAAAGAATTATAGAGAGTACATCCAAATACCAAAACAAACGTAAAAAAGCCGTGTCACCTCGTTGGGGATCGTAGTAAGTGACTGGACACTCTAATACAATTTTTCTGAGACAGAAACTCCAGTAATTTTCCGACTATCCGATAAATAAAAAATATGGTAGTCATTGATGAACTTTAAAGAATGTTCGAACACGTGTTTGGGATGTACCAACTCCACTGTCCTTCCGGAAACCGAAAGGTTCCTCGACCCTACTATGCCTCGTCAGTATGTCACATCATTTCCATGACACTTCCCAATTGATAACTTACACTCTTGTTTTGTGACAGAGATGGGAAGAAAATAGGTCGAAGTAACACCCTACTCCACATAAAGTGTGACACACTTGAAAAGTAAGTCTCTTATCCAAGAATGGGAACTTTCGAAAACTTGAATTAAGTAAATTTTGGGAAACCTTTAGACAGATTTGTCAAGAAAACGAAGAAACAAAGTTCGTACACGACGTTGTTGTACAAAGGACTCTTAAGTCTTAACAACAGTAAAATACTGAGGACACCACGTGCTCACTCACTAAACTCACCTTGACATCTTAGGATGTTTCATCCAGGAGTTTGGAAGACACGTCAAAATCACGACTCAGAAACTCAGAAAGTTCGAGGGAGGACCAATCGCCAGTCAAGGGGGTGACAGTGACACGGACAGGAAAGAACTGAAGAATCACCGATGAATGAGAGACCGTCTTCCCGGTGAACCGTTCGAACAACCTTAATTTGTATGTGTCACCAGTTGTTAAAAGTCAAGTCCAATCTCTCTGAACGAAAGTAAACTTTCACACAACCCTCCTGAAACGACCACCAGGTCACCGATTCTGAGACATGAAGATTACGTTATTACGTCTCCTAGACCCAAACTAGGGATTAACCCCTTGATCTAGGGTGTACGACATCGATTCTCAAGAGTCCGGGATTGATTTCTAGAGTGTACGGTGTTACTTCTAGCTTCTAGGGCACATGATGTTGATTCTAGGTCACGTCGGTTCATTTATAAAAAATTTTTCTTTGTTTCACGCGATTCGATAACCTGTTACGGAAGTAGACGGACTTCTCTAAAAAAAAAAAAAAAAATTTATACGAAGACCCGACCACCGACATAGGACCTCTCGGCTCTACCGGTGTTCAGACTGGATACAGACTCATATGAAGTGTCCTTATGTTCCACGTAGGACTACAGTTTACTGGGAGTTGTGGACCACTTTAGAAAAGGTGTCTTGAATATGAAAGATCCTCTAAAAAAAGAGGATTTCAAGTCAAGAAAATAACCTATTTATAAGTAATGACTAGGTAATGGAAAATCCTTCTCATCCCTTTTCAACCACCTTCTCTACTTTTTAACAATTCTCTTTAAACCGTTTTGGTAAGTTCCTCAATTATCCGAGACTCCTCTCGACAAATTTCCAATGACAATTTGTCTTTTCTTTACGTAACTACCTTATATCACCTCAGAATTCAGTAACTACTACTATACTGGTCACTTTCTCTTCTACCCTAGAAACGAGATCATGGATAATTCTGTCTTAATGTCTGTACGGTACGATTGAAGTACGATTAGAAGTACCTTCTAAGATCCTTATTGAACTACTGTCGAAAAGGGGGGACCCGGACGTAAACATAAATGTCAGACTAGAAAGAGGAGAGTCTGTAATAAAAATGAATTTTTGAACTTATCTCTTTACCGGACCTATACTGAACTTTGGTCCGAAGGAAATTCGTTCGTATAAAACTTTAACTCTCTTTCCACCAACTTTTCAAATTTATCAAACGATTTGAAACAGTAAGGAATTTGTAAGAAAGGAGTGTAACAAAGTTTTAACGTTAAAACCACTTTCAATCTTTTTACTTACAGGTTTACCCACCATTGGTAAGCACAAAAAAAAAAAAAAAAAAGTACAAATTTCACACACATCATCCTGAAGGACCGGTTCTACCACAGTGTCTGGTGTGACCCTTTGGTTTATAAGTAACAGACAGAAAACGAGTAATATATCCCTCCACGTAACACCGACCGGAGACATAGTATTTTGTTCTCCCGTGGAAACAACACCTAATTTACCCCTAAGTCAACCCGTTCCTGTCAGACTGAACGGAAAAACAACAACGACAAAATTTAAATAAACTGGTGTAATCTAGAAACAACGTTTTACGTCCCAGACATCATGGACGCTAGATCAAGGGACTGGTCCCTAGCTTGGATCTGGGGGACGTAACCCTCACGTCTCAGAATTGGTGACCTGGTGTCCCCTTCAGGGACTGAACGGAAACATAAGTACCACGGTTTTGTGTCGGTCTGAGTGTCTTCCGTTTGGATTTTGTTCCGTTCCCCTCTTTCTAATACAAATTGTTTTGTAGGAATCTTTACCGACTCTTTCTGGACCTTAAAGACGACACCGGTAGTCTTCGAGATGATCAAGAATGAACCTCAACTTGTATGACATTGTAAGGAAGAACTCCCTCGTGAGAACCCTTTCCTTAAAAACGAAGTTAACTCATTGAAACAGAACGATAAATTGTACGTATCAGAAGAGCTCGTCAATTTCTACATCTTCTTTCTATAGTAACAAAGTTCTGTCAAGAGTGTCTGCCAAGAAACGGTAGAAAAGACTTGGACTAGAAGTCTTAAACCCTTGGACTCCCCCGAACGTAAGAACCGTTTCGTGAACACAAGGAGTGATTATCACCGTGACTCTTTCAGTAAAACACATGCAAACCTTCACATCTATATAAGACAAATTTATTTCCAAGTCCCACGGTACCCGTACGATCTCTGGTAGGGTCACTCGTCTGTCACTGGAAAAAGTTTTCCGACTCTCTCTGACTCGGTCCATTCGAAGGGAGGTACGTAACAGATTCTTTTCCTCTAAACAGACATGAGGACCGAGGTAAACGACTTCCTGCACCCGACCCGGTAGCCCACCGTATGACTTCTGATATGTTTCAGGGGAAACAAGGGGAAGGAGGACTCGGTCAGTGTACACAGAGAACCGGACGTAAATAGTTTGTTCGGAAACCGCCTCCGGTACCCCTTCCGATCCCACCTGTAAGTACTGACCGGTAACTCTTGAAGGCAGTCAAGGCAGGAACGATCCGAACATGACTTCGCCAGTGGGAAGGCACCCCAACGAACCTATGGTTGGACTTCACCCAAAAAAAAAGGAAAAAAAAAAAAAGGGAACTCCATATTAACTATATGTTGTACAATCAAAGTACATACGTTGTATTACTAAGTCATAAACATATGTGACGCTTTACTAGTAGTGTCATTCAAATCAAGAGGTCATGAGAACGGACCTTTTAGGGTACCCTCCTCGGACCATCCGACGTCAGGTACCCCAGCGACTCCCAGCCCGTGCTGACTCGCTGAAGTGAAAGTGAAAAGTGAAAGTACGTAACCTCTTGGGTGAGGTCACAAGAACGGACCTCTTAGGGTCCCTGCCCCCTCGGACCACCTGACGGCAGATACCCCAGCGTGTCTCAGCCTGTGCTGACTGCGCTGAATCGTCGTCGTCGTAGTGAAATATATCAAAAAAAAAAAAAAGAAAGAACACTACTCTTGAAAATTCTAGATGGAAAATCCTTGAAAGTTTATACGTTATATCATAATAATTGATATCAGTGTTACGACATGTAATATGGGGATTTTGAATAAAAAATTGACTTTCAAACATAAAAACCACCAGAAGTGGGTAAAGAGGATGAGACATGTAAACGGAAAAAAGTANAGCCCACCGTATGACTTCTGATATGTTTCAGGGGAAACAAGGGGAAGGAGGACTCGGTCAGTGTACACAGAGAACCGGACGTAAATAGTTTGTTCGGAAACCGCCTCCGGTACCCCTTCCGATCCCACCTGTAAGTACTGACCGGTAACTCTTGAAGGCAGTCAAGGCAGGAACGATCCGAACATGACTTCGCCAGTGGGAAGGCACCCCAACGAACCTATGGTTGGACTTCACCCAAAAAAAAAGGAAAAAAAAAAAAAGGGAACTCCATATTAACTATATGTTGTACAATCAAAGTACATACGTTGTATTACTAAGTCATAAACATATGTAACGCTTTATTAGTAGTGTCATTGAAATCAAGAGGTCATGAGAACGGACCTTTTAGGGTACCCTCCTCGGACCACCCGACGTCAGGTACCCCAGCGACTCCCAGCCCGTGCTGACTCGCTGAAGTGAAAGTGAAAAGTGAAAGTACGTAACCTCTTCCTATACCGTTGGGTGAGGTCACAAGAACGGACCTCTTAGGGTCCCTGCCCCCTCGGACCACCTGACGGCAGATACCCCAGCGTGTCTCAGCCTGTACTGACTGCGCTGAATCGTCGTCGTCGTAGTGAAATATATCAAAAAAAAAAAAGAAAGAACACTACTCTTGAAAATTCTAGATGGAAAATCCTTGAAAGTTTATACGTTATATCGTAATAATTGATATCAGTGTTACGACATGTAATATGGGGATTTTGAATAAAAAATTGACTTTCAAACATGAAAAACCACCAGAAGTGGGTAAAGAGGATGAGACATGTAAACGGAAAAAATTAATTTTAAAAAAAATTTAACATCTTATTAACGAAATGTTACAGCATAACCAAAGATGGTATGTTGTGGGACTCCAAAACTATCCTAAGAAGAGTTTTACTTCGAACATGAACATGACGGGACCCTTTTGGAATTAAGAAAAAAAATTTTTAAAAATTTAATTAGAAATAACCTCATATCAATGAACATTACAATAATCAAAGATGACACGTCGTCTCACTTAAGAGGTAAATCTAGAGGTGTCTCGTAACTCATCTCAGGGGACGCGACATTCTATCCAAGAGGAATCAATAGACAAAATATGTATCATAGCTACCACATACATACAGTCAGAGTCAGAGGGTTAAGTAGGGTTGGAGGGAAAATGAGAACCATAGATATACAAACAAGAGACGTAGACACAGAGATAAAGACGAAACATTTATTCTATCAGATAACGGCTAAAAAAAGGTATATACACACAGGTATACGAACGCACTCACGAACGAGTCAACACAGATTGAGAAACGTTGAGGTACCTGACATCGAGCGGTCCGAGGAGACAGGTACCTTAAAAGGTTCGTTCTTATGTCCTCACCCAACGGTAAAAGACGAGGCCCCTAGAAGGGTTGAGTCCCTAGCTTGAGTTCAGAGAATTTTGGAGGAAGTAACCGTCCGTCCAAGAAATCGTGACATGGTGGACCCTTCGGTGTAACAAGTATATGTTATAAAATACCGACTCATTATCAGGTGACATACATATACACATGTGGCATAGATGAAATAGTTTGGAATTAACAACTAATCTCGGAAAGTACTAAGTCGGTGAGAGACGTAACATTTCGGTAGACGACACCACGTCTTATAGATTCACTGTCTTCACTGACATGTAATAGGAACCCTTCCTTTTCCGTGTCACTCGCCCTAAGTAGGTGTGACTACACCCAACTGGATACCTTCACCAACAGAAAAGAAACTAACGTGGATCAAAATGATCGTCCTATAATCCCATCATTTATTAAAATACGACATAGATTACTTCTGAGACTACCGAGGCATCAATCAAAAATTTCTACATTAACTTTCTTAGAGTACTGAGACTGTCGACTAAAACCTCCCCAACTAAAGGTTCCATCTATTGATTATTTACCCGTAGTACAGGTATCTCCCAGTCCATGATTCTGTGACCGACTTTTCGTGACTTGGTACCAATCCTGTCTCATCCCAGACACCCTACGTCTGTCGAACCGTATACCGTACCGAAACACCAGACACAACGGGAGAATCAGGACCCGGAGACTACCCGGGTCACTCTCTACCGAGGTGGAAGTTCTTACCCTGTCAGAAGAAGGGGACCACCAGGTCACCAATTCTTAGACGGAACGTTACGTCCCCTGTACCCAAACTAGGGGTTAGACCCTTGATTCTAGGGTGTACGATGATACGACGTTGATTCTGGGCTGTGTCGATTTATTTATTTACTCATTTATTTATAATTTATTTTCTTACCCTGGCAGATGACGTAACTTACCCTCTATTAGTAGTGTCGAAAGGAATCGACGTACTTCGAAATGTCTTAAACCCTAGATAAAAGGGAACTGTTCCGACAAATGAAGGAAGAAGAAGAAGAAAAAAAAATTTGTTCGGGACAAAAAGAACCTTTTCTGGAACATCGAACTTAAAAGATTGAAACTGTCGAAAAGAATTCACGGCAATATCTTGTGTCTCAACGGTCGAACCTAACGGTCGAAGGGGAAGTCCCCTATATTTGACTCTAAAATCCGAAACTACAAAGACTCCTTCCAACAGAAACACTGTACTGCCCTTTTCGTCAGCCATTCCCCCAGTCGGTCCCACCGTTCGGGCACGACGGACGACCACGGACTGGAACCTTCTCTGTAAGGTCCGAGTCCCACAGTCCAAACAACGGTTCTTCCTCGTGACCCGACCACTACCGACCCGAGAGGACTTTACTACCTAAAGCCTTTCCTTTTACGTGAGACCTGAGTTTTCAAACAATAGTGTTGAGACGTACGTACGTACGATGCAACAAAGTCAACACAGGATGAGAAACACCGGGATACCTGACATCGGGCGGTCCGAGGAGACAGGAACCCTAAGAGGTCCGTTCTTATGACCTCAGCCGTCGGTACGGGAGGAGGGCCCCTAGAAGGACTGAGTCCCTAGTTTGGGCGCAGAGAAAATAGAGGACGCAACCGTCCATCCAAGAAATGGTGATCGTGGTGGACCCTTCGGGGTAGTGTTGAGACAACTAGGTGTTTTTGATAACAACGCAGAAGACAACGAACCGAAGACCGAGTCGACCTCCTACTCTGTCTCCCCACACTAGTTACCGAGACGTAGACGAAAACCTCTACCTTGAACCTTTGTACTTGTGTGTCCGTCCCACACTCTTAACGGTGAACACTTTAACGTTCCGTCACACTTTATATTTTCGACCCACTATTTACCAGAATCTGAAATGAAAGTACAGTGGAGACAGAGGGAAAGAATAAGAACGTAAGGACCATTGTTGAAAGTCCGATTAGGAAAGTAAAATCTATAGTATTTTGGATCTCTACCCAACCTCCTTTCATTGTGCCATTTCGGACTTTCCGAAAATGAAATGTCGACAAAAACGACACAACAGTTTATGGTGCGATAATCGACGGCTAAGAAGGGTCCGGTTCACGAAGTATGGAGCACTGGACCGGTACGAGTAGGTACAACGGACCTAAATACACCGACCAAAACCTCGACGTCGTCTCATTTATGTGAGGGAGGTATCGGTAAATTCTGTAGAATGAATAAAAAATTAAAGTCTTCATTACACAAATGACATCTATTAGAGACTATTACATTTTGTAAATCTCTTATTTTTCGTGGGTGAATCATTTTGTTTACTGGACTGAGACGTGTCTTAACTGGGATTTAAGACACAGACACTAAGACTCCAGACTTGAGTGGTAGGAGCCCGTGACCCCTGGTCATTCCTGAATTGTTCGAGAGAAAAATTTTTTTTAATAAATAAGTAAACCGACACGACCTAGCAGTAACGACGACCCGAAACAAGAGATCAATGCCACTCGGTCCCGATGAAAGATTAACACCACACGTCCGAAGAGTAACGTCACCGAAGTGTGCAACACCTTGGGTCCGAGATCCCGTGTTCCGAAGTCATCGACGGCGTGCACCCGAGATCTCGTGTCCGAGTTATCAACACCGTGTGTTCGAATCGACGAGACGACGTACACCCTATAAGGGTCTAGTCCCTAGCTTGAACACAGAGGACGTAACTGTCCACCTAAGAATTGGTGACTGGTGGTTCCTTCGGGAATTGACGTATAGAACTACACTAAACACAAATAGGATGTGACTCGAACTTAGGAGGTGAAGTGGAAAATCGTACCTGAACAGATGAATTGGGTTTACACGAAAATATGCAACTCTCTTAAGAATTCACGAATCATCTAAATGAGTGACAGTGGTGGAAGATTTCGAGGAATCCGTTGACTAAAAAAAAAAGAAAAGGACATCTCACTTTTCCTTTAGTATCACGGGTGGGAGGAGGAGTCGAAAAGGGAAGAATCTTTAAGGGTCCGTAGGACCAGTGGTACGTACACGGGAACCGACGCGAGACGGGATCATACGGGACGGGCAAAGGAGAGGACCGAGAAAAGGTCGACCTCGGAAAGATCTTCCCAAAAAAGACCGAGACTTAAAGAAAAGTGTAACACCACCCAAGGAGGAGGAGGAGACAGGACACTCGAACCGACTCCTGTTCCTTCTCCTTCCTTCGGGGTGGCTCGAAGAAGATCCTCGTCCACCGACAGGACATCACCCCGAATGTGATGAAGGAGCCAAAAGGAGAGAGGACTGTTTTGAGGGAAACTGAGATTCAAGAGTCGTTCGACACGTCATAGATTCTGACTTCTTGGACTTAACTCCCTCTTTCTCATGGACTAAAAACCAAGACGTAGACCGACAATAAAAAAAAAAAAACTATTAACGTAAGAACTCGCAAATAAATAGGTAGTTATATTGAGTAGTGTACCTCTCGAGCACATCTTTGACATTTCAACATTTAAACGTCTCTAACAAAAGGTTGACAAGAAAGAAAGGACTGTGTGTTACATCTACGGGATCTAAAATACAAACACGAATTAAGACTATCTGGGAGTTCTTTTACCTCTACCTATGGTACGAATTCCAAGTCTTCTGAATTGTAATTCTCTAAGGGGAGGGGTTCAATGGGATTTCCAAGTTTTAGGGTCTTTCCATAAAAATTTTTAGAATTCTTGTAGTTGTTTGACATTTTAAATGTACCTTTACGTTTCCTGAATCTAATCGGTTTTATTAACTCCCCCTTGTATCAACCTCCCGAATGTGATATATTAAATTTCTGAATGATACTTTACCGTATCTATTTTCTGTCGCGTCGTAGGACATTTGTCTGTCTGAACTAGGAACCCCGTCCGATCTCTCAGATCTTTGACAACGATCAGTGAGTTAGTACAGACTGAGAAACGCTTGGGTACCTGACATCGGACGGTCTGAGGAGACAGGTCCCTTAAGAGGTCCGTTCTTATGATCTCACCCAACGGTAAGGGAAGAGGTCCATGAGAAGAGTTGGGTCCCTAACTTGGGACGTAACGTTCGTCTAAGAAATGGTAAACTAGGTGGTCCCTTCGGGTCTCTCAGATCTTTATCTGGTGTCTAGTTACCAGGTGTCTGAAGTGGTCTCTTTATTTGATTAAGTTACCTCTTATCCGACCGAAAAGTTGTTCAGTACGATCTTGTTAACACATAGATCTACCTTTTTTCCCTTGAAACTAAGAATCCGATATGACATTAAATTTTTTTTTTTGCTTGAACTCTATCTAGTATTTGTCTATAAAGACTATCGAGTAAATCCATCTGGGATTATCAACTAAGAAAACATTAGTTTCCTGATTGATGTAAAATAACATTAGTACATTAGTACTCCCTCCTTGTCACACGATTTACGACTCTCCCATTGTCTCCTTCTTTAACAAAAGAGAGAAAAGTAAGACCTCGTAAGAATTGTGACGGGAGAAGAATAACCCACTATTGTATTCGTTTTTTGTTTTGGGGTTTCGGCACAAGAACCACCATGGAAGTCTCTCATCTGACCAAGAGAATGACAGGAGAAGGAGAATAAAATGTTCACTTAGAGTGAAATCGAATACGTCTCGAGTCCTTTTCACCAGAGTTTGGACCAAATACAAGTAAATTTGTTCGGATAAAATTTTACATGATCCTTTAGGACTTGAATTTATCAGGACACCGTAGTACAATCCTTCGTTCCTGAGGAGGACAAATCGATCGGAAGACCGTCAAGACAGGACTCCAAAACGGGTGACCCCGGGTGGACGGGAGATGAACCCCAGACCCCCACCCCTCGCGTCGACCGTCCACTCAGGAGTGAGTCGCGACACTAAAGAGACCACCCGGGCGGGCCTGAAGAGGGTTGGTGTCACAAGCGAGACAGAAGAACATCCGTGTTCATAATCTACAATTTACTTTAAAGTTGAGCCAGGGAAAACGTACGACCCAAGTCCTGACGAAACACTGTAGTCATCTTTAATTTCTTAAGTACTGACTACACTCCTTCCCACTTTCTTCAAGAGGCACGCGGGGTAAACGGTTAGAGACTACATGTCACACCTCAGAACAGACGGAGAGGGGACATCACACCTCCCCTCTTTGAACGGGGAAATCCGTAGGACTTGAACAAAGAATCCAATTAGGTTCCAGCAACTTACGAAACTTCACTTACTGTACTATCGATTCAGTCACTATCTGGATCCTGGCAAGAAAGGAGATAAAAAGAATTTATAAATCTCTCGAAATGAAAGACCGTAACAAGATTCTACACCCTTTGTGGCAAAACTCGTTCTGGAGATTCTAGGTCGGGATCACCTCGCCTGTAAGGTCAAGGACCAATTTCCGAAGGACTGTATGCAAAAGGGAACAGTTAAAGACCTTCGCAAGTCGAGTTTAGGTCGGTTGGTAGTAGAGGGATTCTCCTTCGCTTGGGAGACAGGAGACTTTAGTAAACACACGGAACGACCCAGATTCTCACACCGTAAACATGTCGTGTAGCATAGCACCGTGAAACACCTTCTCGGGTCCGATGGAAGGCCTTTTCACCTGGAAAAAACCCACACCACCCTCCTCTTCTTACTCCTCTCAGAGACCCCACGGAAGATTCGTCCCTTACAAGTCGTTTATAAATAACTCGTTCAAGTATAGACGTACTCTTAGTGAGTCTAGTAGGATGTTTGTCGGTTGACCTTAGGTCGAGAAGTCCGCTCGAAAAACTTAAGAATCCTTTAGACGACTTACATCCATTCTACTCTCGGGAGGACGGTCCTTTGGGAGATCAAACAAAGACCTCGAAAGAATTATCCTTTCACGTGGGTTTCCAACTCCCTCAGAATTTAACCGTCACGCAAACTTTGTTCATTGTTACACAACACTGGAAAGGTACCCCAGAACGTATGAAACTACACCGTCTTCGTTCGTAAAGAGACATCAATATTTATCGACACGTTGACCTCTCAATGTGAGATCCCGGGGCTCAATTTTGTCGACTTAAACGCACACAACATCTCGGTCTTTTTGTAGTAAAACCTCAGTGCATACTCATCTTACCGTAAGTCTGTCCTATAATTAGAAGGATCCTTAATATGGTCCTTTCGTCTTTCGAAGTAAAATTATGATGCCACGAGGGACAACAAAACCCGAACATATAGACAAACAACTACTCGTATATTGGGCGTCTAATAAAAAAAATTAAAAAATAACCTCCTATTAACGAAATACTATAGCATGACCAAAGACGGTATGCAGTCATACTTAGTCGGTGTCCATATGTATATAGAGGTGGGAGAACTTGGAGGAAGGGTAGAGGGTGGGGAGATCCAACAGTGTATACCTCTAAGGAATTTTTTGACCCTTATCTTGATGGTATACCGGGTCGTTAGGACAAAAAATTTTAAATAACAACTGTTTATTAGTTTGTAGAAGTAAAGAGAAATTGAATTTTTGTGAACGACCCGACACGAATTCATTGAATTCCCAGTCGTCCTTGGCATTTTGGTAAAGTCGACCACATAGGGTTTCTTAACTAGGCACTTAGTAAGATTTTCAGTTGTCCTCTTTTTTTTATTTCTATGCAAGATAATTCTATTTACATAAGTTTCGTGGTAGAAAATAACTTCTATAGTAGGATGAAAAATCCAAAATTTTACCGACCAAAATTACTTTACTACCGAAGTCCAACAAAAGAGTTCCCTCCTGTAACTTCCCTCTCAATAGTTAGTCGTATCGAATCCCTCCTCACCCCTAAAAGACGACTCCCTATGGTGAGGAGATCAAACCAGTGGTGAGTAAATCAACTTTGGGGTAACCTACGAGCTCAAAAGGAGGAGGACAATGGTTCAGGGGTAGGGTATCCCTATAAACGTGACCCTTGGGTTCTGTCCAAGAGGGCGAGCCGTCGATACCGATCCCGACCTCTTCTTAACTACAAGACATCTGAAAACGTCAGCATCGGGTCTCTTTACGGACCCTCTGTCTCGTGTCCACCCGCCCTTCACGTCCCACCCGAAACCCACCAACCAAACTAACGACACTGATTTCGTCTTTACGGGTACTCGAACTCAATGACGATACTTAATTAACCCACCATTAATTTACGATTGTACCACCTAGTCTCCTTGACACCTTAACTCCGTATTATTTTACACCGTACGGACCATTCGTTAACTCAACAGAAGGGTTCCTACATCCGTCGTGGTCCGTCATCTTCGTGTCTACAGAAATTGTTCGACAAAAAAAACCTGACAAAACGGGAAAACAGAACATTCCTTCTATCTACTCCGCAAAGAAACTTTATTTCTCGACTTAGGGTATAGTAAACATGGACTTTTGGTCTAAGTATTAAAATATACTTTATTAGAAATATCTTGAACTAAAAACTGTACGTCTTACAAATGAACGATAGGAATCACTTTAAAGTTCGGAACGAAAGAGAGAAAGAAAACCAACATTTAAAACCTAAAGAAAAAAAAAAAGTAAAGAAAGAGAAAAAAACGTGAAGAGTAATCTCTTATTCTAAGGTACATTTAAGAAGTGTCACCGAGAGACTCATTCGGAATTAACCATGCATATATAAACTATATAAACTATCTCTTCTTATTTTCATGGTAAATTAATACCACCATTTAAAATTTTATACCATAAAAGAAGATCTACTTAAAAATTCGTGACATCATTTAAAAATTCGTAACTTCTTTTTTTTAAAAAATTTCTACACCCGTTAAACTTTATTTTCACCGGTTTAACCATAACGTAACTTTTCTTTAAATCTCTTCATCCAGAAGGGACCACCGAGTCTGCCATTTCTTAGACGGACGTTACATCCTCTGGGTCTAAACTAGGGACTCAACCCTTCTAGGGGAACTCTTCCCTTACCGTTGAGTGAGGTTATAAGAATGAACCTCTTAAGGGACCTATCTCCTCCGATGTCAGGTACCCCAGCGTCTCTCAGACTGTGCTGACTCGATCAACTCGATCGACGAATTGTGAATTGAATATTTCATCCCTTTATTCAATAAAAAATTTTTATGTAAATTTGAAACTTGTTCACTATTTTTCATTTTTAAAATATTGAATCAAGTGAAAGAATTTAAAGGGAACTTTTATTCCCAAGTCCGAAACTCGTATTTAAAAAATCAAATTTTAACAGATCCGAATACAAAAGGGAAAATATCATCTAATAAAAGACACTATCAAAATCGGATAATTTCTAGACATAGATCGGTAATAAAAGGGAAGGAAGATACTCATCTTATAAGAAAATTTTTAACAAATAAAAACCGACACGACCCACGACTTAGAAGTAACGAAACAAACCCGAAAAGGATCCATACCCCTCACCGTTCCTGAAGATTAACGTCACCGAAGAGATCAACGTCTCGTGTCCGAAGTCCGAGAGTCCGAAGTCATCAACGTCGTCCGCCCGAGTCATCAAAACCCCGTGCTCGGATCGACAAGACTCCTACACCTTAGAAGGGTCTGGTCCCTAGCTTCGAAACAGGGGGCGTAGCCGTCCGTCTACGAATGGGAGACACGGTGGACTCTTCAGGACTAGACAACGAGGACTAGTGACAAATGAAATCACGACGAAGTGCACGTACACTACCAGTCTCACCGTGAAAAAGGGAAATGACTTCATATCAACTAAGTGTGACAACACAATGACAACATAAAGTCCACGTTTCACTAACCCAATATGTGTGTATATATATGATAAGAAAAGGTCCAATAAAAGGTAATGCCTAATAATGTCGCATAACTTATATCAAGGGACACGATATGTCACCCACGAACAACAAATAAAATATATAATATTACATATAGACAATTAGGGTTTGACGATCAAATAGGAGAGGGGAGAAATGGGGAAACCATTGGTATTCAAACAAAAGACACAGAGACTCAGACAAAGTACTTAAGTGACCGTAGTAATTATATTATAAACAGAAAGAGACATACATACCATCAAAGGTGTAGGTAGGTACAACGACATTACCGTGACAAAGTGAGAAAAATACCGACTTACTATAAGGTGACACATATGTATGGTGTAGAAGACATCGGTAAGTAGACAACTACGCGTAAACCAACGAAGATACAAGCCAATAACATTTATTACGACGACACTTATAACTCTACTTACATAGAAAAAAACTTATTCTCTTAATCTCAAAACCAGAAGGTGTATATACGGGTCCTCACTCTAATGACTTAGTATGCTATAAAGATTAAAATCAAAAAATTCCTTTGAGGTATGACAAGAGGTATCACCGACATGGTTAAATGTAAGGACGGTTGTAACATCCCCCGATATGTCTACCACGCTCACCATTTCTGAGGTGAACGGTTACGTCCTCTGTATTCTGTTCCCAAGTTAGGGACCCAACCCTTCCAAGGGACCTCCTCCAGTACCGTTGGGTGAGGTCATAAGAACGGATCTCTTAAGGTACCTGTCTGTTCGAACCTCCCGATGTCAGGTATCCCAGCGTCACAACCTGTGCTGACTTCACTGAATCGTGTGTATGTTGTCACATCTTCTCAAGACAAAAGAGGTGTGATAGATGTCGTAAATAACAAACATCTGAAAAACTACCGGTCAGACCGGTCATACTGAAACTATGGAGTAACATTAAAACTAAACGTAAAGAGATTATTACTACTTTCACTTTCTCCTCTCACTTTTTCAACCGAATTTCGAGTTGTAAGTCTTTTGATTCTAGTACCGTAGGCCAGGGTAGTGAAGTACCGTTTATCTACCCCTTTGTCACCTTTGTCACAGTCTGAAATAAAAAACCCCCGAGGTTTTAGTGACGTCTACCACTGACGTCGGTACTTTAATTTTCTGTGAGTGACCTTCCTTTCAATATTGGTTGGATCTATCGTATAAGTTTTCGTCTCTGTAATGAAACGGTTGTTTCCAGACAGATCAGTTCCGATACCAAAAAGGTCATACCTACATACCTACCTACACTCTCAACCTGACACTTCTTTCGACTCGTGACTTCTTAACTACGAAAACTTGACACCACAACCTCTTCTGAGAACTCTCAGGGAACCTGATGTTCCTCTAGGTTGGTCAGGTAAGATTTCCTCTAGGTTGGTCAGGTAAGATTTCCTCTAGTCAAGACCCACAAGTAACCTTCCTGACTACGATTTCGACTTTGAGGTTATGAAACCGGTGGAGTACACTTCTCAACTCAGTGACCTTTTCTGGGACTACGACCCTCCCTAACCCCCGTCCTCCTTATCCCCTGCTGTCTCCTACTCTACCGACCTACCGTAGTGGCTGAGCTACCTGTACTCAAACCCATTTGAGGTCCTCAACCACTACCTGTCTCTCCGGACCGCACGACGCTAAGTACCCCAGCGTTTCTCAGCCTGTACTGACTCGCTGACTTGACTTATTGATTGATACTGCTCATTTGTGAACACCTACCTAAATGGTATTTGGTCCGAGATTATGGTCATGAAATAATAAATTAAAATAAATCGGAAAAATTGTTGGGATCCCACTCTCAGGACAAGAATAGAAGTAAAATGTCTATTTCTTTGATTCGATGTCTAATCAATTCATTGAACGAATCCTAGGGTAGTACGAATCACCTTTAGTCAGGACTTATAAGAAACCTTCCTCACTACGACTTGGACTTCGAGGACTTCACTTCATAACTGAGTGACCTTTTCTGGGACTACGACTCTTTCTAACTTCCGTCCTTCTCTTCCCCTTCTGTCTCCTACTCTACCAACCTAACGTAGTGGCTGATCTACCTGTACTCAGACTCGTTCGAGGTCCTCAACCATACCTGTCCCTTCGGAACGCACGACGTCAGGTACCCCAGCGTTTCTCAACCTGCACTGACTCACTGACTTGACTTGACTATGAGTCACTGTCTCGGTCCTAAACTTGCTTCCCCAGACTAAGATCTCAGACATTAAAATCGGTAGTAGGACACGTAGTACAGACGTATATGACCAGTACGACTGTCCCCACCAAAACTCACCCAGTCCTAGAAACTCATCGATAAATTATATTTATCTGAAAAAAAAAAAAAAAAAGTCATTCTCAAATGGAAAAACCTTCTTACTGAGAAGATACAATTTCGGAGTCAAGTTATCATTTCTGACAAACAAAATTGGTCAATACCTATTATCGTAAACAATGTACAATAAGGTGACTACTGGAACATAAAGACAATAGAATACTTAAAGATCGAACACTATTAATATTATTTTATGTCTGTATGGTCAACTGTGAAGTTTGGACAGACTTGTTTTAAGGTACCCTAGAAGACTATCCTAGATCTAAAGTTTTTACAAAATCGTAACCCTAAGGTGAAGACTGAGTCGTCGGCCCACACCTCACAGGTAGGTGTGAACCTAGGAACCGTACAAAACGGACCTTGCATGTTTGAGATCCTGACCGAGGTAGACCGAGAGACTCGGGGTGGGACGATCGTAGAGTGAGTAGGGTGTTTCGGTCCCTCCTTTCCCCAAACCCCACCCCCCCCCGAACAGTTAAGAACCGGAAAGTGTACGGAGGGAAGGGTCGTCCTGGTGGTTGGTCGGACGGAACCGGGGACGGTGGAAGGTGGAGGGACGGACTTGAGGGAGACGAGCCGGAGAAAGAATGATGAACCCGAGGGAACTCTCGTTCTCTCTTAGGTTACCGAAACTAAGTCACAGGTGTAGGACAACAAAGGGTTATTCTTCTCCTTTGAAATTCCGACCCCAAACCTATCTCTACAATCAAAGTTTAATT
This sequence comes from Capra ibex, assembly GCA_006410555.1. NCBI lineage: Eukaryota > Metazoa > Chordata > Mammalia > Artiodactyla > Bovidae > Capra > Capra ibex. The sequence continues at coordinate 44,498,634 of SJYO01034137.1, forward strand.
AAGACATAAATTTTGGGAATAAAAACATTCGGCGTACTTCGTCTTACAAGAATTGTGTATCCTCTTCAAAAGTCCAACCTTAGGATGGTTGTCTGACATAAAAGGGTAAGAAAAACTACAACAGGGACCACCAAAACAATTCGTGAAAGGTTTCACTCGACCCTTCAACACCAAGGTCCCGGGGTTTACCGGGTGTAAGTCACAGGGTCTAGTACTGTACAGAACAGTCGGGTAGTCAGTCGTGGCCCCTAGGTGGTCTTGTGCGACAGAAGAGTTCCTGAGTCCCGACACCCACGTCTTCTCAACCGGGACACTCCATCACTGGGTCTCCCATCCCCGTGACCGAAGTCCCCGTCAGTCTGTACCTATAACGAATCCCGAAACCCGTTTGCAAAGTAGAGTGACTTCAAGACAAAGAATTCGACATTTTACCCCGGACATAACCGAGAATAGAATCCGATCTCAACTCTAACCCGAAGGGACCACCAAGTCTACCATTTCTTAGACGGACGTTACGTCTTCTGGACCCAAGTTCGGGACCCAACCCTTCTAGGGGACCTCTTCCCTTACCGATGGGTGAGGTCATAAGAACGGACCTCTTAAGGTACCTGTCTCCTCAACCCTATTAAATCCATTACTCTATAATATCTGTATCCATACACCACTACTATGTACGTTTTATATACCTAGAATAGACTGTGTGTTATTCTGATGAAGAAACTCGACCCGGTCCCTTAATCGTGCAGTGAATTAAACATTCAATACCAACAACATCGGGGTCTGGGGTAAACCTCTGGGACAAAGAAAAGTGGACAACTAGACGGGCACCACTACAAAACGGTTGGAGTCCCATTACCACACCAACCACTAAACGTCGACGTCCCATCTGACACTACCCGGGCTCGTGGTTCGTAGTGAGACGGGGAAGGGTGACCTACGGAGGTCCGGGAATTTTGTTGAGAACTCTTAATTACTATTTCACACAACAATACCTACACTTTCCTGTCGAAGATCTCTTAGGTTTACATACCATATTTCATTATGGTGTACGGGAAGGGTTCAAGTCTTTTCCATTCAGTGTAAACCTTACTTCACATTTTCAATTTTATATGACCAACAGGGAACCGGAACCGGGATCCAGATACACGGATTAACGAAGTCAACACAAATTGAGAAACACTGGGTTACCTGACATCGGAAGGGTTAAGGAGACAGGAACCCTAAGAGGTCTATTCTTATGACCTCACCCAACGGTACGGGAGGAGGTCCCACAGAAGGGCTGGGTCCCTAACTTGGACGTAACCTTCCATCCAAGAAATGGGGATCACGGTGGACAAGGTTCGTGAAACTATTGTTCAAGGACGTCACGGTCACCCGACCGACGACTAACATACAGCGGGTAGAGGGTGACTCACGACCCGAGACTTCGTTCAGGAAGAAAACAGGAGTGAATCCTCACTGGTGTTCGGCACCTAGGAGGAAGACCAACACGACGAAGGTCGACAAAGACTCCCCACTAAGTGATTCCTACTAATCCGTCGTCGATCCTCTTGAACCATGGACACTGTATAGTTTTATCATTTTGGATGTCCGTAGACTCCCCAGTCAGTCGGACAAAAAGTAGTAGTCCGTAGAAAGGTTCAATTTCTTTCCGACTACTCTAATATCCTTCATGAGAGACGAAGATGTACTTTTTAAGTCGTGGGTGGGGGGGGGGTTTCCAACCCGGGTCGAAGTTTGACGGGTGATCTCCGAACACTTTTAAAGAAATTTACCAGGAAAAAAATAATAATACTTATGAAGTTAAAACATAAGATAGAGTATCATGCAGATTAGAGAAAATTGTATCTTTACCATAAAAAGAAGGGTTTAGGATCTCCTCCTAACTGACCGGACATTCTCTCCCGTGTAAACAGGATATCGACGGGACGGACGTCACGTGGGGACCCCCCTGTGCACTCTTCGTCTCCGGAAAAACGGGGGTTTTCTTCCTACGGAACACCCTCCTACATCGGTACGAAGAACTCAAAGATCTCTAATCATGAGTTTTTAAAGTGAGGATTAAGAAGGTAAATGAACAAATAACTACCGCGACGTTCCCAAAAGAGACGAACGTCGTTCACCCCCGTTGGGTGATCTTCGAGTGATCAACAGCACGCACCCGTAGAGTAACACTACCGAGGAGAACCCCTCGTGCCCAAGGTCACGCGCACCCGAGTCATCAATACCACACACCCGAATCAACGAGGTGTCGGACACCCTAGAAGGACCCGGTCCATAGTTTGAGTACAGGGGACGTAACCGTCCGTCTAAGAAGTGGTGACCTGGTGGTCCCTTCAGGAGTGAGGATTAAGAATTATAAGTTGAGTTCAAAGTAACTAACTGGTAGCACCTTAAAGATCTCTAATTATGAAGATTGAGTCCTACATAAGGTCGACAAGAGAACTCGGTCCCAACTTATTACTCGTCGAGGCAAAAAGATCTAAAGAAAAGAAATGAAGTTTATTTTTATCTAGAAATTGAACGGAAGTGTACCAGAAAAAACCTACAGAATGGTTCCTCGGTCTTCGTTGGGCCAACCAAAATGGGGAGAGACACTTTCCGACACTCAATTTCCGGAGGAGGACCACGGGACCAAAGTCACAGATCAGGACCAGTCACGGGTGTCCTTATGGGAAGAAACTACCGGTCCAAGACGAGGACTCAGTCTTGATCTCCGACCCCTTAGACTGTAATTATGTCTACCTACTTAAAAAGTGTCAAACGGTACAGTGTATCAGAAGGTCGGGGACTACAGAGACGTACCAAACCCAGACAGTATCGTTTCCTTTTCAAAGTAGAAAATTACCACTGTACGGAGGTAAAGTACCTTTCTTGTAGTAAAGATCCCGGGAGACCGACTCAAAAGAGACAGAGAAGAGAAACTCACCGAGTAAAGACCCGGATAATTAAGTCTTTACAGAGACCCAGTCTTTTGCAAAAAAACAAAAGATGTAGATTCGAAAAGAAATAAGGACTATTGTAACTATTTGGACTTATAGTGCCATTGAGAAAGATTTTTCTGGGTCTTCACAGTGTCTTTGTATCTAACGATATATGTAAAAAGTATTGATTTGGTTGTGAGAGAGAAGGGATAGTTCTACAAATAAGTACACGAAGTCTTTATATCTACTATTAACAACTTTCCGTATTAAAAGGGAAAGTCTAAAATATAAAAGAGAATTATCTATTGAAAAATTTAAGTCACTAATACAATTGACTTATCTGTAACTTGGTTGAGAACTATTAAGAACCCAAGAGGAATGTAATTCCACTTATTTTTTAACCCTCGATAAACAAATACATAATAAATAGGTGTCATAGAAACAAAGAACCTTCCTCTTTGGTAGGAAGTTTTTAGAAGACATGACATGACGACCAAACCCATTCCTACAAACCCTTTCCCATGAAACCTGTAAATGTTTGGATCCTATGACAAAAGAGAACGAACTCAAACATTGTCATAGAAAAGGGGCAACCAAATCGGTCGTTTTCACTTATGAGTTCAGAAAGGGTTTAGTAAGAGAAGGTCGGAAGTAAAGTTCTAGGAGACAATACCTAACTTACAAACACAAGAGGGTTCTGACTATACCACTTTAGGATTGGGGATTACACTATCACAATCCTCCACCCTGAAACCCTCCACTAATCCAGTACTCCCATCTTAGGAGTACTTACTCTAACATCCACGACGTAAGAATTGAGCACAGACTGAAAAACGTTAGGACACCTGACATCGGGTTGTCCGAGGAGACAGGTACCTTAAAAGGTCCGTTCCTATGACCATACCCAACGGTAGGGGAAGAGATCTCCTAGAAGGACTGTGCCCCTGACTTGGGTGTTGAGGATACAGAGGACGTGACCGTCAACCTGAGAAGTGGAGACGACGACGACGGCGACTCAACGAAGTCAGTACGGGCTGAGACACGCTGGGGTATCTACCGTCGGGTGGTCCGAGGGGGCAGGAACCCTAAGAGGTCCGTTCTTGTGAACCCCCAACGGTAAAGGAAGAGGTTACGTACTTTCACTTTTCACTTTCACTTCAGTGAGCCAGCACAGGCTGAGAATCGCTGGGGTACCTGACGTCGGGTGGTCCGAGGAGGCAGGTACCCTAAAAGGTCCGTTCTCATGACCTCACCCCACGGTAACGGAAGAGGTGAAGATTGTGGTGGATTTTCTCTAGGGAGAACCGGGGGAACGGGAGGGTGACAAACTCCTGTGTTCGTTCTTCTACCGGTAGAGACTTGGAGTAATCTACGACTTAGACGAGTGTGGAACTAGGAGGTCAGAGGTTTTACACTTTTTGTTTATGGAATAAATACACTGAGGCAGACAGCACGAAAAAATCTTTGAAAAGTAAAATATAACCTTATATCGGTCAATGGTTATAACACTATCAAAGTCCCCTTGTTGTTTCCCTGAGGGGGTATGTATATGCATACAGGAACTATATCGTGGAGTTTACCCGATCGTACGAGAGACTGAGGTGTAAGAGGTCACCTACTGTACATTTGGGTCAACCAGTAGACTCGGGATGAGTGTTCCTACCGGAGACAGAAGGAGGACAGGCACGGAATAGAGGGGTGTGGTGGAGGACACATTTCATGGACGAGACGTCCGGCCACATGAACTCGGTACAAAAAGAAAACGAACGACATGAACAGGTGAACAGTGATCCGTGCCACAGGCGGAGTAAGGGATTTCGGGTCGTCGTCGCTAAGGAGGAGACGTGGAAAAAACCGGGTGAATGACGGACGGACACTCCACCACAGAAGGAGGGGTCCGGGGACACTGCACAGTAGAGTGGAGTCACAAGCACAGGAAAATGACACAGAAGTCGAGGAACGAGACAACATCTACGACCCAAAGGAAGCAGAAACGTCCCCTCCCCCCGCCGACAGGACCCCAGGCACACCCGTCACCTCCCTCATGTACACTGTCGGTACATCTGGACCCAAGTGGAGGACGAAGACAGGGACTCGACACACGGGAACCCGGTCAGTAAATTGGAGGTCGGCGGGGACCTTTACCGGGTAGTGAGAAGAGACATCCTACCGACACTCTTACCTACGACTCTACCCTGTCGGTCCATTCCCCGGAACTTCTCACAGGACATGTACTCTTCGTACGCCAGTCACGTCTAAGAAACGGGTCAGGAGTCAGGTTTGTCCCAGAACTTCGTCACCACGTACTTTAACCACGAACCATTTATGACTGACTTAAAGTCCGGGGGAGTCCCGGACATCCCATAAAACGTCGATGTCTAGTTTAACCGTATTTTTAGACATCGGACTACACACCCTCGACACTCAGTCCGAGATAGTGTGGTTAAAGACAGAAAAATTTTTATAAAAAAACATATAAATAAAAACCGGTACAACCCAGAAGCAACGACACGAACCCGAAAGCGATCAACGCTACGTACCCCCGAAGAGTACACCTCGTGTGTAAGATCTCTCACACCCGAAGTCATTAACGACGCGCACCCAAGTCATCAACGTTGAGATCTCGTGTCCGAGTCATCAACACCGTGTGTCCGAATCAACGGGACGTTGTATACCTCAGAAGAACCTGGTCCCTAACTTGGCACAAAGAACGCAACGTAACGTTCCACTTAAGAATTGGTGACCTAGTGCTCCCTTCGGGGTTTAAGACAGAAATGATCTCTGTCTCTTACAAGGTCTAGAGAAGGTACAATTAGAGAAGAGAGGGTCGGGAGGAATAACTTCGTTTTCTCTTACTGTCAAGGACAATCCCTCGTCCGTCTTTGGAGTTACAATAGAAACGAGATTAAACCTCCCGGATAGAAAGGTGAAAGAACGAATTTAATGTACGTGTCGTGTGTGACACTGAACGGGGAAGGGAAGGACAGTGTTTAGGGAACTTCCGATGGTCGAATTATACTTGTGTAGAAGTTAAGAAAGAGTTAAGAAAAACCATTAATTAAAGGGTCTCCAGGAGAAAAATAATGAACTCTCGTTTTCAAAACTTGTCTGATACTTACTCCAAACAAACGAAAGTAATACAACCATCATACAACCGTTTTTTTTGTTGGGATTTTGAAGGAGGTTGTTCAGTCACTTTATATTAAGACAATTTTTCCAGTTAACACTAGGGAAGTTCTCTTGTGGGGTCACCAGAAGGAAATCTTGATACATACTATAAAAACCTTGTCTCAAAATTGCACCGAAAAAAAGAAAGTTTCCAGAAAGGATCGAACATAATCCGTCTACTCCAACAAATTATTCTCAACATTCATTAAGTCTTATCAGTAATCGTACATTTGTATTCGACTAGAAGTTCATGGAAACTTCTTTTAAAGTGTCAAGTGCTCGCGTCTGTAAACTGTCTCCCTTCTTCTGTCTTTAACATACAGTCAAACCACATAATAAACTTTTGTACCTTCAATTAAAACACCGTCCAATACTACTATTAACTTCCCAATTTCTGAACGTCTCAACATTCGAGTCAAATTAGAAAGTCGACGGGAATTCACTCAGAAGTTGTCCATAACAGTGATTTATTACCCGTATCGATTACTCTCCTCAAATTAGTAGAACCCCACACCCTAATTGCTGAACCCCTTCACTTTTGAAAATGATTTTCTTCTACACAGAACAATACATGGAGTATAGGTGGATCCTCTCGTCTTGACATGGAACGTTTGGAAAATCCCTCACCTCGTCCAGACTACGTTTCATATCTGGACCTTACATTCCTGAACACACGGAAACTTGAGGTGGAGACAAAGGAGTTTACTACCCCGACTCAATCTCTTCTACCTTCTGTCACCGTGGGGTGAGGTCACGAGAACGGACCTTTTAGGTCCCTGTCTCATCGGACCATCCGACGTCAGGTACCCCAGCGATTCTCAGCCTGTGTTGACTTCGTTGAATCGTCGTCGTCGTCTTCCGGGTAAACTTACGACATAAATAAAGAGTCTAAAAACACCAGAGGATAAATTTAGATACACCATCTACCGACCAGTGTCAGTGAGAGAGGATTATACTAAGACTGGGGACTCTTTTCCTTTAAATAACACAGTCAATCGACAACGATGACGAAGGAGTGGTAACACACACACTACCAAACAAGCAAAAATAAGGACACACAATTTAGGAACACACATATATGATATTACATAGGTAAAATGACAACTACCTAACAAACGTCTGAAGCGGACACGGGCTCTCGGCCACTGGTATCAGAACACAGACCACGTGGATATGTGCCTTAACTTCGGAAGAAAGGGGAAAAGAAACTCTATATTGAGCACGTCCCAGGATAATAAACACCTCAAATCATTTGAAAGACTACTCGCAAGAGGGATTCTTTTCCTACGAAGTTTCCAAACGTCCTAACAATGAATGCATCTTCAATAGAGATTGGACTAAACACACCTGTACGAATGGTCACCGAGTCACTACCGACAACTCTCTTGCGGGACGCCCAAGACCAAATAAAACAGAAGTGAAATGAACGGGACATATGTACTAACAAACACAAAAGCATAGACTGAGGACTCTTAAGAAAACCGTCACCACTCTGGGATTTCATATTTATTGAGGTCGTCTTGTATGAACCGTGGGGACACCATCCGTGAGAAACGGAAGGGAAACACACACTAATAGTGCGGGTATGGTCGGCACGATCACTGTCTAGTGAAAGCATGTCACGGACTGACTCAGGGTACGGCCATCAGGAGTAGGTTGTTCTAGGATTCACCTTTACCCGTGGAGCTAATCCTGTACCGACACTGTTTCGACTTTAGTGTTGTTTAGGGGTTTGAGTTCTACGGCCTCCGGTGTGGGCGTGGACTTCCCACTCGGTTAGGTTGGTCGAGGAAAGTATCTATCTCTACACCCAAATCTCTTTCACTGTACAGGTTTATCTTGAGTACAGAAAAAGACGTCAAGCCCAACGTCGAAGAGAATTTGATCATTATAAATAACCGACACCGATTCCGTCATAACTTTCTCCTGAACTACATGAGTCTTAAATAATAACCAAAAGCCGTTACTTTCGAAAAAAAAATTTTTTTTTTCCCGGTCTTATTATACACTAAAAGACAAGAGAGAAGAACCGTTCACTGTGTGTCGTAACATGGGCGGAGCGAAATTTACGAGTCACAAAAATACGCTCAGCATCCAAATAAAACCAGGATTAATGTAATACGACTGTAGATCAATCAACACGAGGAGGCGAACTTCTTAAAATTTAAAGTGAACTCTAAAGAAAACTGATGTTCATTCTGTTTTAAAGAGACAGTCTACTCCCTTATGCGAGTGACATACCTCAACAGTCACTGGACATTAATAGAGTTCAGGAAACTAAAGTTGAACCCTTCGTACGAACGAAAATCTGTCGACGAGGTCGGATCTCTTAAGGGGGAGACGGGAGACAAAGTGAAAGGGTACTGACTTCCGGACCACAGGAAGACGGAAACCATGACAGTCAGAGACGGACGGACCGTAATTCGACCAACCTTAGAAACCATCCGTCCACTAGTCAGAATAGGGATGAATAAACGAAATACGATACTTTAGAAAGAATCATAGACACGGAGTGTAGTAACCCTATCACCTTTCCATACAAACTTGTCAAACGACCGTTAAAGTCCATTCTCCACTTCACTCGTTAACATATTATTTCTCCGTCTTATAATCAAATCGTTTGAACCCGGACTCGGAAGAACGGTTCCGTATCTAACTTGTCTCTCCCCCGTTTACACCCAAAGGAAACCTGGTCCCCAGGGGTTGGAGGTCCTAGATTACGGACTACCAAACTTCACCTTGACTATATTATTATCTACATTACCTGAACTTAGTGGGGGTTTGATGGGAGGGCGGTGGGAGATCAGGTACCTTTTTAACAGAAGACCGGACACCACGGTTTTTCAAGTCCCTGACGACGAAACCTGGTAGTCCACTACCATAGCGAGACCGACACTACGATCTCTACCCTTCTACCACCTTAGGTGAGGAACAGAAAGGGGTACACTCGTCAAGGGAGGGCCCGTGACAAAATAACTTACAACTTCTAGTCACTTATACCCACTCACACGATTACTCCAAAGCCACCCCCGACCCCCCACAGAGGAAGGGGCTCCTGTCACCCTCCACCACGACGATTGGACCTCAGAAGGCTGGGGAGGAGGAGGAGACATCGTGGAGGTCTCAGCGGAAAGGAGCGGAGCAGACACGGGGCGAAAGGACGAGCCACCCGAGTGAGGAGAAACAGGAGAAGGAAAAGAAGTATGGGGTTTGACGACAATTGTCTGTTAGTGTCCTTTCAAACTCCGTAAACAAAGGGAACCCTATTTTACACTCCAAAGTACAAAAGAAACCCTTTTACTGACTCAATGTAACAATATCTTCGTTTCTATGGGGTTCGTGCCAACACGGACAAAAAAAAAAAAAAAAAANGGTTCGTGCCAACACGGAAAAAAAAAAAAAAAAAAAAAGTTAAACAATCCCCAAAGCCAATACGTCGGGTGGGAGAGGATTCCCGGGACCTCTTTTTCCTCCACTACTAGTGACAACACATTACTTAGACTAATCAATGAGCAACGAGGTCATAAACAACAACAATAACAAACAAACAAACAAACAAAAAATCGTTTTTATTGAGACGGTATCTCCGACAAACTCTTGAGACGAATGTAAGATTAATTATTTTTTTATCAGTGTATACGACAAGTACAACAAGCTTCTCTTAATCCTCGATACACAGAATGGTGTAACGGGTAGAACTTTTGTTTACACGATTGAGAAGGAGTTTTGTATGACTAAACTACCATGTCTCCAAATAACTCAGACAACCTTATAAAGGAGGAAAAGAGAAAGAAAAACAATTATTTTATTAATACCCTCTGAGATATCGGGTACAAGATCGAAAGGATCATTAAAAAAATGGGGACGTGTATCATGAAGTCGACAAATTTGGAGTTAAAAGAGTAGACTTTTTGCCCTCACCACCAAAATGGGTAGGCATTCCAATGACACACCTCACCCTCACACATATTTCGTGGCTGAGACCCGGGTCGTGAACCACTCCTGAGTCATCTGCAACTGAGCATTGTGAGGAAACACCAATGAAGACGGACTCCGTCTTCCCTCGGGTCCCGAACCCCTCCATCCGTCTCACATCGAAGACTTCTGTTTGAGTTCAAGTCTAAAGTCCAGTGATTACATCCTACAATCCATTCTCAAATTCGTATAGACTTAGAGTCTACGAAGTTGTCTTTTGACTCAATGATAGACGGAGTCGACGATAATCAAAACTCCTGTTATATTTAACTACACTTCACTGTCAGCGAGTCAGTACAGGCTGAGAAACGCTGGGGTACCTGACATCGGGTGGTCCGAAGAGACAGGTACCCTAAGAGGTCCGTTCTTGTGACCTCACCCAACGGTAAAGGAAGAGGTTTTAACTACTACTACCAAAAAATTATTCGAATTGGAATCTCACCCTATTACGTACCTTTTCATACCATGAGTCATGTCTCGATGACAATCACACCGTAAAACTCATATCCTACCTTCATATTACAACTTTCTTATCTATTATTATAATTTCTAAATAACTCGTGAATGTACAGGGTGTGTCTCTAGATTCACACCAATCTTCATAATTGAATAGGTAGTTGTTTCCTTACCTATTCGACACCATGTATATATTACCTTATAATGAGTCGGTATTTTTCCTTACCTAAACTCAGTCAAGATCATACCGAGTAGACCATTTCTTAGGCGGACGTTACACCCTCTGGACCCAAACTAGGGACTCAACCCTTCTGGGGAGTCTCTTCCCTTCCCGATAAGTGAGGTCATAACACCGAATCTCTTAAGGTACCTGACATATCAGGTACCCCAGTGTTTCTTCAGTCTGTGTTGACTCGCTGAAAACGAAAGTCACTTCACCTACTTAGATCTCGGACAATATGTCTCACTTCATTCAGTCTTTCTCTTTTTGTTCATAGTATTTACTTGTGTATATATACCTCAAATCTTTTTACCATGACTACTTGGATAAACGTTCCGTCGTTATCTCTGCATTTGTGTGTCTTGTCTGTCTGTCTGATCACTTGTGTTGTCCCCTTCTTCTCCCACCCCACTTGGCTCTCTCGTCGTGACATCGTATATATAATGGTATACATTTTATCGGTTAATGGTATACATTTTGTCTGTCGGTTAATGGTATACATTTTATCCGCCGGTCAATGGTATACATTTTATCCGTCGGTCACCCTTACACGACATACTGTGTCCTTCGAGTTGACCCGTGAGACACTGTTGGATGTCCCCACCCGTCACCCTCCCTCCAAGTTCTCTCTCCCCTGTATACATATGAACACCGACTAAGTATAACTACTTACCGTCTTTGGTTGTGTTGTAACCTTTCGTTAATGGGACGTTACTTTTTATTTATTTGTAAATTTTTTCTTCATAATAAAGTTGTTAAGACTCCATCAATGATAACAAGGGTATAATGTGTTTTACCAATGCACAGAACCGGTTCCAGTATCTCGATATTCACCATCTCGACCCACTTGAACCAGACTTCGGAGGTCTCGGGTGTCATAACTGGTGTCTCGACCCCTAAAATTCGGTCTATTTTGCGAAGAGAGGACTTACACGAAAAAACATACTTTCGATTTGTAGTGGGTTTGTCAACCCCTACACGATTGGGTCGTAGGGACTCACTCCCATTTCATAAAGAGTGAATCAACCATTTATAGAGGATTCATAATTGTCCTTGGTTCAGTTCCTTAAGAACGACACCCGTTCCAACTAAAAAAAAAAAAAAAAGGACAATGTAGGAATGAATTTCGACGTAGGGATCACCGAGTATTTACTCTGTGACTCCCATAAACGAAGGACATGGAAAAGTCATCCTTAGTAATCGTCCTCTACTATTAACGTATAATTTATACGAATTGGAACCTTCAAGACAGGCAAACGTTTTACCTCTTAACCCTTAACTACTGAGGTCATAAGAGGATAAAGGTTTTCGACTACGTCCTACACGGTCGGGGATCTTAGTCCGGTCCTCCGTTTTCCCTACTTTGTTTCCCTTCACACAGAGCAGTCACCACATCTTCCTCATATTAAACACCGGCAGTTCAAGGCAAACCAACTTCTGATATTTTGACCGACGTGTTAAGAGTCGTTTCGTATCAGAGATCTTCCCTCATACAATACACGAACACTTTAACTTTAACATAAAGATCCTTTTATAGGGACATCAAAGAGAAATTTTCTCAGAAATCACAGATATTTTTTTCCACCCACCCCTTACTCGGTCCTTGACTCTTTATCTTACGGTAGAAAGAAACCCCTAGACTTTAGAAACAGTGACATCTCCAAACACACGGTTGGCTTACACATAAATAATTAACAGGGAAGACCTCTCTTTACCGTGCACGGACAGATGTACGACTTTAAACTGAAACTACACCTTCTATGTTCTTGGTTCGTCACAAATGTGCACGTTTTTACATAAGCGTATGTGTCCGAGTGTTCGAAGGACTTCACCGATTTATCTATTGGAAGTGTCAAAGGTAGAACTTACGTGCCTTTTATGCCTTAACACTCATCATCGAAAATAAAGAATGGACGGGGGGGAAAGGACCAGGGAAACCGTCATCTTGTTATTTAGTCTCAGAAGAAAGAAATTTTGTCTTCAACCTCGATGTCACACCCCTGGCTCCTCCATGTACTTTTCTATTGGTACATATAACAATCCACCCTTTTCCTCGTTGTTTAACGCATGAATTCTCCAAGTCGTACGTCCACTTTTCTCACATACATACATCGCTGTAATCTTCAACTGGAAAAATCGTCCTAACCCCCTACACTAGGACCCGTTTATTGGACGGTAAGACTCAGCCCAAGGAACAGGTATTTCACCCAATCTTTATCTCTTCAATACTTCTACTTTCGGTTTGCCATGTGCCACCTCTCAAACTGAACATTGACCTTGCGTCGTTCACAAGTCAATTACCATCGGTAACAATACCTTCTGTGTACCTCATTTCACACAGTTTGACACGTGAGTGTAATAAAACTACCTCCCACCCCTTGTCCCTACCTTATTCCAAACTTAAACAAAATGGTCGTAAATACGGAAACAATCGACCTTTTATTTTAGTCGTTCTAAAAAATTTTTAGACTCTCTCTGTCTTGTTTCACATTTCAGTAGAGACATTACCGACAGAATAGTGAACACGATCCAACAAAACGATCTCTGGAAAATCAAAACGATATATCAAAAGTTTAAAAAAATTTTGTTCTGAAAATCAAATAATACTAAATAAAAAAACCGACATGACGGTCCGTGTACCCTAGAATCAAGGAGTGGGTCCCTAGTTTGGGAGTGGGGAACGTAACCTTCACGTCTCAGAATTGGTGACCCGGTAGTCCCTTCAGGGACCCGACGACGACGATTCAGCGAAGTCAGCACAGGTTGAGACACGCTGGGGTATCTACCGTCGGGTGGTCCGAGGGGGTAGGGACCCTAAGAGGCCCGTTCTTGTGACCTCACCCAACGGTAAAGGAAGAAGTTACACACTTTCACTTTTCACTTTCACTTTTCACTTTCACTTCAGCGAGTCAGTACAGGCTGGGCGTCGCTGGGGCACCTGACGTCGGATGGTCCGAGGAGGCAGGTACCCTAAAAAATCCGTTCTCATGATCTCGCCCCACGGTAACGGAAGAGGCGGGATGAATCAGGAACGGTTCCGTTTCCCAACTCAATCTTCGAGAACGGACCACCAAGAGCACCTTCCTCCCTCTCCTATGGGTTCACTTTTGGAGTGAGGGCAGAAAAGGGAATTTGACAACAGAGAGTACACAATTCTCTGACTGCCCTTTCGCACAGACCAGGAACCTTACGACCCAGTCTCTAGGATTTCTCGTGCGGATTTCGAACTTCCCTTTCCACTAGTATACATCAAAAGACAACGTGTCTTCTAGTACAGGGGGAGAATAGAGGGAAGGGGGACCGACTCAAAGAGTGCAGACACATCACCAAACCTCCGTTCGTTTCCTACCGACTACACCTTCCACCCGTGGGACCCCAGTCTAGTCGTCCTGGCGAACACCCGCACACTTAACTCACCAACTGCGACCACTGTGGGCAAACTGTTTATCACCACGCTGAGAGTTTCTTTTCTTTCGTCCTGCAGATTCACCGACGTAATAGAGGGAGAGAAAATTTCCCTTGTACAGTTCTTTATTACCTCTGAGACAATCATTTAGGACAATGCAAAAACAACAAGGACCCAAACTGTGAGACACGTGAACCAACCAAAGATGGAAAACTCCTTAACCAAAGACTCATTCCGACAAAATCCGACGCAACAGGCGAATAGTTCAAGAAGAGTCACGTCAAACCAGTCTAACAGTTCCACGACGGGTCGAACACACACGGCCGGGGGTCGTCGTCCGGACTTACGGAGGGACGTGTGGGACACCCGAGAGACATCAAGGGCAAAAATTACCTGGACCTCCATTTTTGGAAAATATTCCTCAACAAAAGGTCGTGACCACCACTAAAACGAAACAATATTAAAAAAAAAAAAATAAAATTTCGTTTAGACACTGAACGATTTTGGGGACTCCGAAAGATTCTACCAAGAAGGTAAACCGTCGAAATGACCGACCAAATAGAACAGAAAAAAAAAAAAAAAAAAAAAATCATAAAAGGATGTCGACTGTTAAAGTCCTGTCTTGTTCAGGGTTCACAGTTAAAGTCTCAAGTTTTCGGTCTCTTTTTTCGACATAGAAGAGGGGGCCTACACGTCAATTGAAACTGAGACCGTCTCCAAACGAGTGGGACGACCTCACCCTCTTATAACAACTCCCAAACCTTCGACGATTACTTTACTTACCAGACGGGACTTTAACAAAAGAGTGTATGACCGTGGGATGTTGGAGGTGGGTGATGCGGTCCATATGTACATGTACGTTAAGGTTCCTAGGGTCCCGACCCTATTTGTGAGTCTTCGTTAGTTTTCGAATCTATGATTAAGAACGGACGAAACTTAAATGGTTCACAAAAAGTCTCGACCTTAAAATATTTCATATGCTAACATCTCGACAAAGTTGTCTTGGGAGTTCGATCGTTGTTCCCCTTTATTTAGGGTTGCTCTTGATCGATTTGGTCCGTGAACGTCAAGTCTGCCCCGTCCACCGTACAAGTCGACGGTACACTGAACTGTAAGAGTCACTCTATACTTGACCCATCACAAGAGGACATGAAGGGGTTGGGACTCCGGGACCTTATTTGTGAATTATGTAGACGGAAGAGAGTATGGGATAGGACGAAAGACTACTTATTCTCCAGTCTCCCAAGGTAAAGATATGCTACCGTTCGACGTACTATAGTCCGTTCATCAGCATCTGGCAAAACAATCATCGATCGTAGGAGTCTGCCTCTTCCATTACCGTTGGATGAGGTCATGAGAACGGACCTTTTAGGGTACCCGCCTCCTCGGACCATCCGACGTCAGGTACCCCAGCGATTCTCAGCCTGTGTTGACTCGCTGAAGTGAAAGTGAAAAGTGAAAGTACGTAACCTCTTCCTGTACCGTTGTGGGAGGTCACAAGAACGGATCTCTTAGGGTACCCGCCTCCTCGGACCAGCCTACGTCAGGTACCCCAGTGTGTCTCAGCCTGTGATGACTTCACTGAATCGTCGTCGTCGTCGTCGTCGTAGGAGTCTTACCCCGTGGATACGATTCACATAACCCAACCGGTCTTCAAAGGAATTGTAGAATACCTTTTTGGGTTCGTTTGAAAAACCGGTTGAGTTATATATGAGAAAGAATTAGGAGAGTTCGTGGAATACTCCAAACTCCACCACAAAAGAAAAGTACCTACTCTTTTACCTCCGAATCTCGTCCAATACCTCAACCCTCAGTATGGGTTAAGACAAGTCTACGACTCCGCCCGAAGTTTGATGATTATATTTAGACGTTGTGACATTTAGACCTTATATATTATTAAGATTTGAACAAACGGGAATAAATACCGAAAAGTACAAATACACATGTATATATTTCTCTCATTTTAACCGGTCTATAGTTTCCCTTTTCAACTGTTCAGGTAACCGTATACCCCTCTTAAATTATGGTGAAAGGATCATAAAGTATATAACTTACGTCCGTTTGTTATTTTGTCACTTCTTATATCTTTGAAATCCGTCACCTGAACATATTTTGTGTTGAGGGTATAGACCTCGTATGAATGAAAGTTCGTGTGTACCTTGTAAATACTTTTCACTATTCCACATGAGAAATTATTTAAAATTTCAGTCATAGTGTATCCGATCCGATACACACGAACGATTCAACGAAGTCAGCACAGGCTGAGAAATGCTGGGGCACCCCACATCGGACGGTCCGAGGCGACAGGGACCCTAACAGGTCCGCTCTTATGACCTCACCCAACGGTACGGGAGGAGGTCCCCTAGAAGGGTTGGGTCTCTGACTTGGGCCCAGAGAATGACAGAGGACGTAACCGTCCACCCAAGAAATGGTGACCACGGTGGACCCTTCGGGTAATAAATCCGATGAGTCTCAGTTTTAGTTCACTTTTGCATCTCGGTGTTTCCGTTCACGAGACACCCATACTCTACAGGAACTAAAGGGAAGGGTACAACTCGTAGGTCTGGATCCACCCTTCTCGGGTCCAAACCCCCCATTGGACCGTCGTCCCGTCACCTCTACGGTCGGATAACACCTCGTCGGGTCAAAATGTCTCTAGTCTACGACCAGGAGAAAGGAAAACTTGTCGGGTCCTACCTCCCAAAAAAAAAAAAAAACCTGTGTCCGTGAGGAGACGCGAAGGGTTACTCCGTAAAACATTTATATTTAGGGATGGGAAGATAAGAAAATTCCCTCTCGGGAATTTTGGTGGACCCTGAGGAACAAATACCCTTAAGGTCCGACAAGGTCGTAAGGACACGGGACTATTGTACCGGAAAAGTTCCGACCCTTTAATTTTACAGAACAACGATGCATTTAATTTTAGTGACCGAAAGTTTTTCGACACTTATCCTCGAAACATTTACCTCCTAAAATATGACGTTTAAAAAGAGAATTACATCTTTATGAGTAAGGGTCTCCTTACACACACACACACACACACACACACACACACACACACACATCCTTCGACAAAACCAAGGACAACCTCGACTCACCATGAACATCGTTATACCGAATCTCTCTTCCAGAACTCGAAACTCTCGGGCCCTCTCGTCACAGTGACCCTTATTTTCACTTAACTTCCCTTTCTTAGACTTTTTGTTATATTATATTATATATATATATATGTATGTGTGGGGACTTAATGACACGACATGTGAACTTTGATTGTGTCGTAACACTTAGTTGATGTGAAGTTAATTTTTTTCGGATATCGAAGGGGAGAGACTCGTCCAAAGAATTCATCCCGAATTCTTTGGATAGACTTTAATCTGAGTGTTTCTTATCTCCTTTAACACATAAAATCTGTCGACACACGAACCGTATATCAGTCAAGTCAGCGAGTCATTGCACACTGAGAAACGCTGGGGTACTTGGTGTCGTGCGGTCCGGAGGGACAGGTAGTGGTTGAGGGCCTCAGGTGGGTTCGGGTACAGGTAGCTCATCATTCACTCATTTACTATGGACGACCCTAATATCAATGGACGTCGAAGTAACTGACTCTGAAGATCGAAACCTTAAACGTCAGTGATCCCAACATAAGTATTAGGTACCGTACAACGGAGGAGAAGTGAGTAAGAATGTCTATTAACTCTTTGACCATCCTAGATCTTCAAGTTCAACAAAGACGAGAGGTACTACACAGAGGATTCGTCTACTCGTCTGTCCTCGAATCTTAGTTTCCTAAAATTCAACCTTTCTTAGAAGGAGGGAAGTTAAAAATGACCTTCCCCTCTTTTCTCCTGGTGTCTCAATTTTACTAACTGGAGTTCGGCAGTTCAACCGATCTATCCTGTCCTTACTAGAACATCGTAACGGCACCAATGGTCGTACCACAGACACACAATTAAGTACAACACTGTAGAAATACTCCGACAACGACGCCAACGTCAGAAGGTACATTCCTTAGACTCCGAATCCCTTACACGTCGTGAACCAATTCCAATGCGTCGAGGACACGACAAGGAGGACCGACGTCCAGAGTAGGACCATAGGTCTTGAGACGTGACGAAGAAACCACACAAATTAGATCAATGTATCAACGATTTCCGTCGGTGCACAGGAAGTCACTCCGTAGAAGGACGTGTTTCGCTCCTAGTACACATGTCGTAAGAGTCTAGAGGGACTTTACACATGGTCAGAGAATCTCTACTAAATTTCGGTCGGACCCCAATTAAACACGTAGGTTAAGTACACTGAACCACGATGATCTTAAATAACTGATGTAGGGACGCAAACGAAGACTTTACCCCGGTAAGTGACCCAGGGGACCGTGGAGGGATGGGCGAGAGGGGGTCCGAGCAGAAGAGTCCAGTAACCGTCCTAACATGAGTTCCAATCAGGTCAAAGAAAAGACACTATTACATGTCCAATAAACTTGAACAGGAGCCCATAGTCTTCACCCACTTTTAAATTACGGTAGTGGGTAAAGAACGGGTAAAACTGCTAAGACGAAACAACGAAGGATAATGTACAAGTCCCTGTCTCACGGTTTAGGAACGTCCTTTACCCTGTGACTGAATCTGAACTCCGACAAAACAGATCTTCCTGCGAATCTCATCCACTTCCCGACTCCTCTGGTCCAAGGTCTCTTCAACCAGTAGTCGTCCCGACTCGGACCACTACGCCATGAGTGACGGGACGAGGAGTGGTGTGGGGACGGAGATCGACTCCGGAAGGTAGCCGAGGGGGTCCGACCAGGCGTGGTCGGACGACTCGTCAAGAAAAAGGGCAAATAACCGACCCGACCTAGAAACAACGAGACGTACCCGGAAAGATCAACACCGCCCCCATCCCCCCGGCCCCCTCCGCCGACGAGAAATCGACTCGGCACGCCCGAAGAGTAACGACACCGAAGAGGACAACGCCTTGTGCTCGAGACCTCACGTGCTCAAAGTCCTCGACACCGTGCATCCGAGCCGTCAACACCGCGTACCCGAATCAACGAGGCGTCGTACACCTTAAAAGGGTCTGGTCCCTAGTTTGGACACAGGGGACGGAACCGTCCACCTAAGAATTAGTGATCTGGTGGTCCCTCCGGGACGACTCGTTAAGACTAGTAGACAAACAATCTTGAGAAACGTTACACCACAACTTAGGTGTTGATTTCCGAAATCAGAACGTGACTACCACCAGGATCCCGTGCTCCCCACACACCCTCAACCGTCACCACACCAACCAGTACACCTAACGACCACGTAAATAATAGAAAAGAATATAATACTATTTGAATTTGGACTATCTTATCAATTCCTTATGAGAGAAGACTACTGTCACCTCTGTACCCACGGAAAGGGAGTCTGTACGTATATATCTCGACGGTAAGAGCACGCTAGACTGCGGTCAAACGTGTGCACGTAGGGACCCTAAAACGATAATTTCGAACAGTCTCAGGGGAGATTCTGGGTCACTGTTGGTGAGGTCCGAGGTCACGTCCGGAGCAGAGACCCCACCAGATCGGTCAGACTCACCAGGGTTCCCGGGAAGGGAGTCCCCAATTCTCCGTAATAGGGGACGACCCGTCTTAGACAACCGCTAGAATTTTCACAAGACGGAGGTCTATCTTCGTTTTGACATTTTGGAGTACAACAAAGATAGTCGAATCCTGTGACCGGGTTCATCTAGAGAGGGTCTAGGACAGGGTTCACCAGACATAAAGACAACCATTGAAACCTTTACAAGAGACAAAGACACACTTTCGTATATATTCCCAATGTCTCAGACCCAGGACAAGAGTCACTCGAATACACACGTATCTATTCTCACACACCCATGTCTATTCAATACTTAGTGACTTTTCAATCCGATATTTCGTCTACACTCTGAAGCCACATACCCACCCGTAACACCACCCACACAGGGATACATCAGATAGACACCTCAGACAATCTCAGACATACACAGATACACATAGACGTAATATGCTCCCCGAAGGGTCCACCGTGTCATTATTTCTTCGGCGGACGGTCACGTCATCTGAGCCTAAGGTAGGCACCCAACCCTAGGAGGAGGGACATCCTCCTTTACCGGTGGGTGAGGTCACAAGAACAAACCCTTTAGGGTACCTGTCTCCTCGGATCGCCCGACGTCAGACACCCCAACGGCTCTCAGCCTACTGAATCGCTGACTCATACGTGTATATCATATGTGCGAACGCACACATATGTCCATCATATGCGTCCGTGTGAACCATGGTTTCTGTACGACTCGGCACTCAGAGGAAACGACGAACCTGGAGGTTGCCTTTAAATCCCTCACACCCGGGACCTACCACCCGACCTAAAACCTAACATCCACTCCTCACGTATAACCTCGACGACCTTGACCTTTCCACAGTCCGCAGACCACGATCTTAGCCCTCAAAACAAATCACGAGGGGCCTCTAGTGACATTCACTAACACTGGCACTCGTGTGAAACCAGAAGAAGTGTGACCATAATCAAACTGAGGGGAATATCTTAGGACGGATCCGCTCGACCATGGAAACAGGACATGATGACCCGACCCCTATCTTTAAGGTCACGAGAGGGAGTTCTTTGTCAGCTGGACAACACGTACAAATGTTTTGTTTGTTTGTTTGTTTTGGGGACGTAACAACTTTTTGGGTGGACCGAACAATGGAATGTGAGAACTCCTTGATCCCCAGTCAGTCAGGGTTTCTACTTCTACACGGAACCCTTGAAACATCCTTTAAAGAAGGACGGAGTGACACCTTCATTGTACCTTCTAAGAGAGACGTCTACCATAAAACTGACCCTCGTGGGTCTCTGGAGCGGGACTTGGGTCGTTCCGAAATTGAGCGTTAAGGACCCGGTCGAAAATAGATCCCCAAGACTAGGTCTTGACTACGGTCGGAGAAAAAGAGTTTCCCTTTTCACACCAAAAAAACTACTATTTTATATTTTACTAGTAATGACCTTCATAATATTATCACCTTCTTATTCGAATTATAAGATTTTGAGTGTCGTCGACAATCGTAAAACTATCTAAAGGAGAACCATAGAAAGAGACACGTAGAAATTCAAAATTTAAAAATATCCAATATTTTTATTGTGCACACCTTTTATATTATTTTACTTTAGTACACGTATATAATAAATGGGACCTCTATTGACGACAATTGGAAAATCACGTATAGAAATATTACAAAAGGAAATAAATATCTACTTGTACATATATATGTAAAAAAGTTATTTTACTCCTTTATAAAATTCATCGAATATAGAATAAGTTAAAATATAAAAGTAAAAAGTTAATTACAACTGTTACGATTCCAATATTACGACAAAGTTTGATACATTTATATTAAATTTAGCTATGTATTAAATTCACTTATATATTTTTAACTGGACTAGTCAAGGACATATAGAAACATGTCTTTGACAAAAAGTCACAAAGTCCTACTTAATAGTCTTCACCTTCATGTACCCAAATCCTTTGTAAAAATCTCGAAAATCGTGAATGTAGGTAATGATAACTCCTTTCTACACCCCTCTTGAGACTAAAATATGAGTCAACCAACGTAGAGGAGACAAGGTGGGGTCAGAGACGGAAGGGGTGGAGAAAGCCAACAAGAATAAAAGGAATTTAAAGAAAAAACTGATCGGTCATGTACGTACCTCCCGTCTATGTACCCCTTTTATTAATAGGAAGGATGGAGACAGAGAACCTGCGTTCTAAGGAATGGGTCTTCCTTGGAAGAGAGTGTAAAATACACAGGTAGGTCTCTATTAGACATACATCTGTTCGTACGTACACAAACATATATATATTGATACCCCGAAGGGTCTACCGAGTCGTCCACTTCTTAGACGGAAGGTCATGTCCTCTGAGTCCTCTGCACCCAAGGTAGGCACCCAGTCCTTCTAGGGGACGCCCTCCTTTACCGTTGGGTAGGGTTACAAGAACAGACTTTATATGACACCTGTCTCCCACCCGGCATCAGGTACCTCAACGTTTCTCAGCCTGTACTGACTCACTGACTCGTGTTCCATGTTCATATTGATATATATAAAATTTGGGTTTCACTATCGAAGTGGCGTAAAGTCAAATCAAGTCAAGTCAGCGAGTCAGCACAGGCTGAGAAACGTTGGGGTACTTAGCGTCGTGCGGTCCGGAGGGACAGATAGTGGTTGAGAGCCTCAAGTGAGTCTGAGTGTAGGTAGCTCAGGCACTACGGTAGGTCGGTAGAGTAGGAGACAACAGGGGAAGAGGAGGACGGGGGTTAGAGAGGGTCGTAGTCTCAGAAAAGGTTACTCAGTTGAGAAGCGTACTCCACCGGTTTAAATGAGAAATCATAAAAACCAAATGTAAAACATCCAGAAACGTGTATCCATAATTATGTATATCTTGACGGACAAACTCCAAGGAAAAAAGTTACTGACGAATCATAAGACACATTACACCTACGTGGTATTGGATAAACGACCTTAACTTAAAAAGAAAAAAACCAAAGATTATAAGACAATGAGAAAAAACCAGAGATTATAAGACAATAAGTAGATGTTAACTTAAAAAGAAAAAACCAAAGATTATAAGACAATAAGAATTACTTCGAAGTACTTGTAAAGATTATATGTAATTAAATATTCTTTAGAGATTTTCTTAACAACCCAGTTTACTCATAGTTAAATTTTTTAACTATCGATAACGATGTAAACAAAGAAACCCCTTTCTACATACCCCAAGACAAAGGGGTGAGGACCTAGAAAAACTAGAAACAGAAAGGACTTTCTACTTGTTCACTAAATGACGTCTACATTAAACGTAAAGAGAATATTCACCCCAACTCATGGAAAATATCCGAACAACTTCTTGATAGAATTAAGGAAAACTGTTAGCAAACATCAAGACACGGAAGAAAAGACAATCCAATAACCGGATGAAGGATAGGTAAACAACCTTGAGACTTATATAATTCCTCCAACAAACAAAATGGACGTCTGTTAAATAGGATCGAAGAATAATAACCTGAGGAAACTATCACATAAAACCTAAATAATACTTTATGAGTAAAATAACTCATAAAAGGGGGATCATGATAATACCCAAACAAAAAGTAGGGACTTAGTAAGGGTAGTTCAAGTCTCCGTAAGTCCTACAATACATAAAATAAAATAAATAATTCTTTTATAAATAAGTCAAAACAGACACGACCCAGAAGGAACGACCCGTGTCCGAAAGAGATAAACACCGTTCACCCCCGACGTGACATCGACGGCACGTGCCCGAAGAGCAACACCACCGAAGAGAACAACACCTTGTACCCGAGATCCCGTGAGTCCGAACTATCAACACCCGAATTGACGAGTACCAAATACCCTAATTACTCAGACTATTAAGAGTATAGTCAGCGTTTCTCAGTCTGTGGTGTCTCGGTGACTTGACTATGAATCCAGTCTACCCGTTCACAGATTTTAAAAAGACAAACGTCTTTAGAAACCCCACCTCTAAGAATTTGTACACCTCACAATTCGGGTCCTTACACGTAAAAATGACGAATTCATTAAGACTTCGTCAGCCGGACACTAGGTGTTAAGCTCTTTGAGTTTTGATTGATTTTGAACCTTTACCCACTCAGTTCCTTTCGACCACCCCTACACAAGGGTCCGAAGTAGGAGGAAGGGAGGGATAGAGGAGCACCACTTAAACCTAGTTCGGATGTAAATCAACATTCTCGAGAATGAGTTCAGAGATCTGTTCCTAGTAAAATATATAGTCAAGTCAACGAGTCAACACAGGCTGAGAAACGTTGGGGTACCTAACGTGGTGTGGTCCGAAGGGACAGGTAGTGGTTGAGGGTCTCGAACGAGTTTGAGTATAGGTAACTCAGTCACTACGGTAGGTTGGTGGAGTAAGAGACAGTAGGGGAAGAGAAGGACGGAAGTCAGAAAGGGTCGTAGTCCCAGAAAAGGTTCTTCAGTGAGAGTGTAGGTATGTACTGATGACCTTTTTGGTATCGAAACTGATCTACCTGGAAACAACCGTTTCATTACAGAGACGAAAAATTATACGACAGATCCAACCATTATCGAAAAGAAGGTTCCTCATTCACAGAAAATTAAAGTAACGACGTCGGTACATATATATTTATATATATATATACATATTTTACTCTGTCTCGTTGTTTTTATATGTGATTCTATATATACACACACACATATAAATCTCTGTCTCTATGTGTCATTCTACTGATCGACTGAAAGTAAGACTCTTATTATCACCAAAGGAAAGAATGGAGCAATCGATAAATTGTTCCTTGGTATGACGACTCCAATTACGGTCCTCCCGTACACCCACACGAGTCAATGCGTCAGCAAAGACTGAGAAACGGTGGGGCACTTGACATATCGGACGGTCCGAGGAGACAGGTACCTTAAAAGGTTCGTTCTTATAACCTAGTCCAACGGTAAACTAGAAGGACTGGGTCTCTAGCTTGGGCTCAGAGAAAGGAGAGGACGTAACCGTCCATCTAATAAATGGTGTCGTGATGGACCCTTCGGGTCGTCCCGAACTTAATCCCGCCATAAATAAAGAAACACCCACAAATTTGGGTCCGGACAATTATAGTTTGAATATCTGGTAATATTCGAAATTCTGTAACATTCGTAGGGACCGTAAGACGGACCTCTCTTTTGAACCAGAAAGACAGGTCGTTGGATATCCCTCGATAATTCTGGGGGACGTGGTTCGGTACACTTAATGACACTCAAACACTATACTGTTCACCGAAGTTCAGGGTCCATTCACTGACGAGAGGCGAATACCTCACTTGGCTTCTACAAACGGTCAATTGAACGGAAACACTAATACACAAGTTACGAAGGGTCTACAGTCACACCCGCAGTTAGTGGTTCCTAATTTTATGTATAAGAGTAAATCGTCCAGGTCCGACCCTGGTCCCTCAAATGCAAACGTTATTAGAAGATCCACCCTCCAGATCCCTGGAGTGAAACGGACCTTCCCTAATCTAGATCTAAATTTCGTACCGAGACAGTAAAGTCGACACGATGGACACACAGAAACAAATGAACTCAACGGAACGGGTCGGAACCAAAAGAAGAAACGTACCATCTCTGTCACACTAGCTCTCCCTATCAGACACATTCCTGGATCGTCCTGTTTACAATCGTCAGAAGGTTGGTCTGTAAACAAATACTCTGTTCCTTCTTCGCTTCTCGTGGTTATTAACCTAAAAGTAGATTTACACAGTCTTGTTATGTAAAACTTTTTTAACCCTCCGAATAGTCAACTGATCTAAAAATTGTCATAGATTTCTTTCTGAAAGCCCTAAACTTTATCGAGTTGACCTTAAGGTAGTGGAGGTGATCGAAACAATCATCAGTACCAAAGATTCCGGGTGAACTGAAGTGTAAGGTCCTACCGAGATCCACTCACTAGTGTGGTAACAATAATAGAACCAGCACTTCTAGAAAAAACATGACAAGGACACACATAAGAACGGTGGAGAAGAATTACAGAAGACGAAGACAATCCAGGTATGGTAAAGACAGGAAATAGCGTAGGTAGAAACGTACTTTACAAGGGAACCATAGAGACTAAAAGAACTTCTCTAGAGATAAGAAAGGGTAAGATAACAAAAGGAGATAAAGAAACGTAACTAGCGACTCCTTCCGAAAAATAGAGAAGAACGATAAGAAACCTTGAGACGTAAGTCTACGAATATAGACAGGAAAAGAGGAAACGAAAAGTGAAGAGAAGAAAAGTGTCGATAAACATTCGGGAGGGGTCTGTCGATAAAACGAAAAAACGTAAAGAAAAGGTACCCCTACCAGAACGAGGGACAGAGGACATGTTACAGTGCTTGGAGGCAGGTATCAAGTAGTCCGTGAGATAGATAGTCTAGGTCCGGGAATTTAGATAAAGAGTGAACATGACATATTAGTATTTCCTAAACTAAATCCAGTATGGACTTACCAGATCACCAAAAGGGATGAAAGTAGTTAAATTCAGACTTAAACCGTTATTCCTCGAGTACTAGACTCGCTGTCAGTCGAGGGTCATAACAAAAACGACAGACATATCTCGAAGAGATAGAAACCGACGTTTCTCATATTAGTTACACTAAAACCACAACTGGTAGACCACTACAGATACATATCTCGGAAGAGAACACAACAACCTTCTCCCACAAACGATACTGGTCGCACAAGGGAACCGTTTTGAGATAATCGGAAACGGGACGAAGTAAGGTATACGGTTCCGGTTTAAACGGACAATAAGGTCCACAAAGAACTGAAGGATGAAAACGTAAGGTCAACTCGATAAAGTTTAGGACTTTCTACTACGATACTTTCACGACGTGAGTAATACGGTCGTTTAAACCTTTTGAGTCGTCACCGGTGTCCTGACCTTTTCCAGTGAAAAGTAAGGTTAGAGTTTCTGTCACGGTTTCTTACGAGTTTGATGACGTGTTAACGTGAGTAGAGTGTGAGATCATTTCATTGCGAGTTTTAAGAGGTTCGGTCCGAAGTCGTTATGAACTTGGCACTTGAAGGTCTACAAGTTCGACCAAAATCTTTTCCGTGTCCTTGGTCTCTAGTTTAACGGTTGTAGGCGACCTAGTACCTTTTTCGTTCTCTCAAGGTCTTTTTGTAGATAAAGACCAAATAACTGATACGGTTTCGGAAACTGACACACCTAGTGGTATTTGACACCTTTTAAGACTTTCTCTATGGTCTGGTGGACTGGACGGAGAACTCTTTGGACATACGTCCAGTCCTTCGTTGTCAATCTTGACCTGTACCTTGTTGTCTGACCAATGTTTATCCTTTTCCTCATACAGTTCCGACATATAACAGTGGGACGAATAAATTGAAGATACATTTCATGTAGTACTCTTTACGACCCGACCTTCTTCGTGTTCGACCTTAGTTCTAACGGCCCTCTTTATTGTTATTGGAGTCTATACGTCTACTGTGGTGGGAATACCGTCTTTCACTTCTCCTTGATTTTTCGGAGAACTACTTTCACTTTCACCTCTCACTTTTTCAACCGTATTTCGAGTTGTAAGTCTTTTACTTCTAGTATCGTAGACCAGGGTAGTGAAGTACCCCTTATCTACCCCTTTGTCATCTTTGTCACAGTCTGAAATAAAAAACCCCTGAGGTTCTAACGACGTCTACCACTAACGTCGGTACTTTAATTTTCTGCGAATGAGGAATCTTCTTTTCAATACTGGTTGGATCTATCGTATAACTTTTCGTCTCTCTAATGGAACGGTTGTTTCCAGGTAGATCAATTCCGATACCAAAAAGGTCACCAGTACATACCTACACTCTCAACCTGACACTTCTTTCGACTCGTGGCTTCCTAACTACGAAAACTTCACACCACAACCTCTTCTGAGAACTCTCAGGGAACCTGACGTTCCTCTAGGTTGGTCAGGTAAGATTTCCTCTGATCGGGACCCACAAGAAACCTTCCTTACTACGATTTCGACTTTCAGATCATCAAACTGGTGGAGTACACTTCTCAACTGAGTAACCTTTTCTGAGACTACGACCTTCCCCAACCCCCGTCCTCCTCTTCCCCTGCTGTCTCCTACTCTACCGACCTACCGTAGTGGCTGAGCTACCTGCACTCACTCACTTGAGACCCTCAACCACTACCTGTCCCTCCGGACCGCACGACGCTAAGTACCCCAGCGTTTCTCAGCCTGTGCTGACTCATTGACTTGACTTGACTTTCTTTCTGAAACTCATAATCGAACACTAGTTCTACGAAAAGGAAAATTGCGCACAGAGAAGAAGTAGGACAAGTCTGTGGATACTCTTTTTGAATGGATACATTTGTACCACACAACCGGTCACATTAGACCGAGACGACCAAATGACTCCCTCATCTCCAAATACCCTCGATCTAAAGACTGCGGGTACAAAAGATTGAACTATATATCTCTGACAGAAGACCAAAGAATAAACCGTTGGAGAGAAAACCCTTAATACAAACACTAAAAATCTCTCTGTCAACGGATATAAGAATCATCTGTCTCCAAAATTTGGACAGAGATGGTGATTGACCGAGACACTGGGTGTCGGGACACGAATCAAGGTAGGAAACGAGGTATCTTCGAAGATCTCCTGTCTTCAAAAAGTCGAGATAAGTGACGATCTATATCATGCATCCGGTCCACGAACCATTGAGACGACTTACTTGTAGCCTTAACCAGTCGTGGGTACGAACAATTTGAAATTATACCTAGACCTAGTGGCTCTTAGGTCAATTCTGTAAAAGACTTAGGTGTCCAAACCCTGTCCCGGACTCTAAGACGTAAAGATTGGTCAGGATCCACTACGGGTAGGACCAAACGTGTTATCAAAAAATTAAAAATTTTTAATATAAATAAAAACCGATACGACCCAGAAACAACGATGCACCCGAGAAAAATCAACACTACCCGTCTCCGACGGGAAGGAAAACCGTATACCCGGAGAGTGACACCACCGAGCAGAACGCCTCGTACCCGAGATCCCTCGTGTCCGAAGTCATCGACGCCAAGTCCCGTGATCCCGTGTCCGAGTCATTGACACCACGTACCCGAATCCACGAGACACCTTACACCCCAGAAAGTCCAAGACCCTAACTTTGACACAGAGGACGTAACCGTCTGCCTAACGTAACTCGATGGTCCCTTCAGGGAACAGTCGTGTAAAACTTCGTTAACTCATGAGATGATCACTTATAGGTCGCGACGAGAATGAACCGAATACCTAGTACGGTCACAGAACTTTGGATTACTTTCGACTATCTTTTCTTTAAAACCTGTGAACTCATCTACAATCACCTGAAGGGACCTAGTACCTGTCATCCATATCTACACTAGTGACTAAACCTCCGTGTAAAGATACCTGGACACAATTCTAGTGGAAACGGAGACAAGAAGGAGACCCCTTACTCCTCTGTACCGACGGGTAACCTGGGGGGCACCTCAAAAATTTTGATAACTATGAACCTCTAAATACACTAACTACACCCCACATCGGACCCGTTGTCCTAAACCCACCAAGAATGATAAGTCGATTCTAATTTTTAATGATCCAATTTATTCAGGTAGTAAACTAAAAAAAAGGAGAAAAAAAAAAATTTAGGTATATCATTGAGAAACACACATGTACACTCAAAAATTTTTACATCTTAGTAGTTCAGTGGTGACGTAAGTTCTGAGGAGTCAAGTCAATGAGTCAACACAAACTGAGAAACACTAGGGTACCTGATATCGTGTGGTCCGGAGGGACAGGTAGTGGTTGAAGGCCTCGAACGAGTTTGAGTCCAGGTAATTCAGTCACTACGGTAGGTTGGTAGAGTAGGAGACAGCAGGGGAAAAGAAGGACGGAAGTCAGAAAGGGTCGTAATTCTAGAAAAGCTTACTCAGTCAACAAGCATAGTCCACCGGTTTCATAACCTCGAAGTCGAAGTCGTAGTCAGGAAGGTTACTTGTAAGTCCTGACTAAAGGAAATACTAACTGACGATCGTAAATCAAAAGTGTTTACGTGAAACTAAAAAGGAGGAATTATACTGTTTGACTTTGTGTACCGGAAGAGAACTACACATGACAACGACGACAACACCCAAGTCAAACCTCTCGGAGAATTAGTCACACAACGTCATAACCTCTCGTCGTGGGGTCCAGCGTGGGATCTGGTCGAACTGTCTTACAGATTCCCTCCGGGTCCGTAACCGGAAAAACTTTGACGGGTCCACAGTGATTACCCGTCGGTCCGGACTCCCGGTGAAGACTCAGAATATATTACATAGACGTCCACTTTCCAGTCCCAAGAATCGTTTTAGTGTACGAAGACTGTAAAGTAAAAAGAAAGGCACCGTGGCTAAACCCACGTTAAAACTTTTCCTAAGTTCCTTTTACTGAAAAATCTCGAGTGACTAACAAACAGTTGAACTATAAAAGTGGACAACCACGACTTTATCGACCATGTCGTGAAACCAAAACAGAAGGGAGACACCCCTGACACGCGTCCCGACCTTGACACGGCTACCATTAGTGCGTCGACGTAAGCCCTCCGACAGACTCGCTACAGGGTCCGAGTGGACACGAAAGTGACACCCTCACTCCCTTCACTACCTACGTACGACGGACGATCCCGATACACTTCAGTCACCTTACGAAAGGACTGATTGGACAAAGGTTCTTATCTATGACATCAACAACAAGACCTTTCCTCAAAAGATTTATTCAACATAAGTCCCTTTCGGACGAAGACACCCTGATTATCGAGGAACCATAAGCCCCCGATCCCCGAGTAGAAGGTCGTCCCGAATAAATCAAGTCTTCGACTTGGTCGAGAGGTCCCCACGATTCGAGGACCCTCCACCTCGTTACGGTACGAAATATACTTCAAAGATTTTAAGAAATTTCTTCTACCAGAGTACCCCACGAATCTTAGTTGAGAAACCTCGACTCCTTCGACTCGGAGTACCCGTCCCCACAAAAAAAAAAACGAGTCAGGGAGTCGACCAAGGATGACAATCTGGTGTCGGGGCCTACCAAAGGGGTAACCAATAGTAAGTTCTCCGATCTACTACGTACTCTTCCAAATTTCTCCATGAAGATAGTTCAAGTTCGGACTGACTAACGGGCCGAGAAAATGCCGTCTGTGACTAGAATTCTCAGGTCAAGTATGTAAATTAGTCCTATGGAAAAAGGAAGATACCTTAAGTCTTTCTGGATAAAAAAAAATTAACCTCATTTCAACGAAATTTTACAACACAGTCACAGATGACATGTTGTTTCCCTTAGCCGATATACATAGGTATATAGGGGAGGGAGAATTCGAAGGGAGAGTGGGTGGAGTAGAGTGGGGAGATTCAGTCGTGTCCCGCGACTCGACTCGAGAGACACAATATGTCGTCGAAGGGTGATCGAAAGACAAAAGGCGTACCATCATATATATACAGTCACGTCAAGAAGGATGGGAAGGGAGGAAGGGGGGCGAGGAAGGGGGTATTGGTACAGGTATACTGACAAAAGACACAGACACAGAGATAAGGACGGGACGTTTATAAAGTAGACATGGTAAAAAGATCTAAGGTATATATACAAATTATACATCATAAACAAAAAGAGAAAGACTGGATGAAGCGAGACATATTGTCTGAGGTCCAAGTAGGTGTAGTGACGTTTACTGGATTTACGATTGACGACGGAGAACAGTGTTGTCAACAGGAAGTTCCGGAACTTCTTGCGGTCAGAAAGAAACAAAAATGGAGACAATGAAATAGTTCTCAAATTCCTTAGTGTAATATTACCGGTAACTACCCTACCCGAACGGGCCACCGAGTATAGTATTTCTCAGACGGACGTTACGTTCTCTGGACCTAAACTAGGGACCCACCCCTTCTAGGGGACCTCTTCCCTTACCGATAGGTGAGGACATAAGAACGGACCTCTTAGGGTACCTGTCTCCTAGGACCACCCAATGTCAGGTATCTCAGCGTTTCTCAGACTGCGTTGACTCGTTGATTGTGAAAGTATACTCATGAAGACGGGGTCATCGAGATTAAGAATGCCCTAGTAACGTTTCAAAAGAGTAGTAGTCATGAGACGGTATGAGACGAAATCTACATCGGTCTTCGCTGAATCGTCGTTGAACAGGTTCCAGAGTCTGGAGTCACAATCGAACGTTGAGTGGATACGGTTTACTTATTTAAGGGAGGTTTAGCACTTTACCTTTCCAGTAACGTCCCTGTGCATGAATATCTTCGTTTAATACAGGGGTTACAAACCAGAACCTCTCGAAAAATCCAACGGAGGAACCAAAATACATAAGTAAAAAAGGAGGAACCAAAATCTAAACCCCAGAATCTAAAGACACAGGTGCCCTAAGTTACATGTACTGGATTCTCCGTTTACCTCCACTCAAGACGGACACTTCGTCTTCTAAATTGAGAGGGGAGGTTGAGGAAAGATGAACTTCTCATTATATGACTGAACTGTACACATCCGGTAAACACTCAGTTATTCGGACCATGACAGTGAGACTTTTTAACAACATTCAAGATTCTTGTTTACCTTACCAAATTTTTTTTAGAACCCCTCTCTATATAGACTAAATGAAATCTCTCTTCAGCTTACGAAATATTGGACGACTAATGGTATTATTTTGTAAAAGTAAGAAATCTCCTTGCATTTTACTGTTATCTGGAATTTTATGATATAGGTCATGGAATAAAGACCACCTCCGACTAAATCCCACTAAGTCAACACTAAACGTTTCTCTTTGATGGACATCTTAGATTTAAAATTCCGATTAGAAGTCCGTGTTTGGTATCGAATGGACGTACCTTTCCGTCCCTACTAAAGGAGAGAGACTACCATGGGGGAGGGGGGTGGAGTCTATTCTTCTGTCTAAGGTTCCGTCAAGACTAGCCTCTACGTGATAGAGTCCTCGTAATTTTTTAAGTGACTTCATCTCGACTAAATGATATATATACAAGAAAAAGTATAAGAAAAGTCAATACCGAATAATGTTCTATAACTTATATCAAGGGACACGATACGTTGTCTTGCACGACAAATAGGTAAGATATATATTATAAAACGTAGACGATTGGAGTTTCAGGGTGAAGAAGGGAGGGAATGTGGGAGGAGGAACCGTTGGTGTCAGACAAGAGATATAGGCTCAGACAAAGACAAAGCATCTATATACAAGTAAAGACAGTGTAAAATAAAATAATAAAAATTCCTAAAAATGAAAAATTTTAACAACTAAATAAACCGATGTACCCGGAATCAACGTCGTGTGCACCAGAAACAGAGTAGTACACCCTAGAAAACGACACCACGTCCCTGAGAGATCAACACCGAACGTCTGAGGTCTCACGTACCCGAGTCATCGACACCAACACACCCGAATCAACGAGGAGTCGTACACCGTAGAATCAAGAGGGTGGTCTCTCACTTGGACACAGGGGACGTAACGTTCCGTCTACGAATTGGTGACCTGGTGATCCCTTTAGGGTTAAACACAGAACAAAACACAACATAAAATCTGAGATCGTAAAAACCAAAATAGACACATCCTACAACCCGTGTCTCTCCCAACAGGACAATATACACGGTTCGAACCTACCACCCATACTAACCATCCATTCTGTTGGGTGACACAAAACTCATCAAAACCACCACCATTACCATAGTAAGGATTCTTTAAACGACGACTCCCGAGTCCAGGTCTTTCACGTCGATTTCACTAGGTCTATTATCACATGGAAGTCACCCTCGCCCTACGAGTTCTCTGCTCCTCAAACGTCAGTTAAAGTCTGTTCCCGGACTACCTCAAAACTACTTTAAGTCGTAGTATCATTTTTGACAGTCGTCCCACTCGTGTTCGAACAGACAGTTTATTTACTCGTGATCCTAATCACCCATGGGCTCCTCGACTTCCTTCCCTCCGTGTCACAGACAACCCACAATTGGGTTTTCCGAATAATGGAACCACGTAGTCTATATAGATCTAGACCGGTACTTCACGACAACTGTTTTAAAATTTACAAACTCCACACAAGGGACGATAGGTAGACCGGTAGTAGAGTAAGAAAGGAACCGAACAAAATAAGTTATTTGTAATAGACTTCTGGATGACAGACGGAGAAAATCCGTGACCTCTGATTTTTTCCTTGTAACCCGTCCATGTACATTTATAAGAAGTAGTTTGAGTCAGGTCTGTTTTAGTAGTAATAAAGAATCTAAAGGTAATTTGTATTTTTTTATTTTGGTTTTTTAACGATTTAGAGGGTCGGGAGTTTTTCGTGAATTGTTTTAATCCTCAGTGATATTTTACTACACCCATCCACATGTCTCTCACTCTCTACCTACGCCGAAATATCCTTACGAGTAACCTTTTCTGAGACTACGATCCTTTCTAACTCCCGTTTTTCCTCTTCCTCCGTCGTCTCCTACTCTACGAATTTATCGTAGTGAGTTACATGTTCTTAAACTCGTCTGAGGTCCTCTATCACCTCCTGTCTCCTCGGACCGCACGACGTCAGGTACCCGAGCGGTTCTCAGTCTGTGTTGAGTCGTTGACTTGTTGTTGTTTTTCCAATAGGGTCTTTCGAAAGACCTTCACTCCTTTTCTTACAGTCGGTATCGGTCACTAAAACCTCTCCCTGCTGCAAAGTCGGTTTTCTACTCTTTTAGGAACCTCTTCCGACCCTCGACATGAAACCTTGAGGTTCTACAAGTCACAAAGACCCCATAATCCCCACCACCGTATACACTCTCTACTCTTTTTCACGGCCTCCACCGCTCGGAAAGATCGACCCCCGTAGTCAAACCTAAACTAGGACTTCGCCCCAAATCGTCATCTAAGCGTCCAGTGTCACGTACTAGACCATCCTTTCTGTTTTAATTATATGAGCACCCCTTTTAGTGGGTCCTCAACTCCGTCAGGGTCATGGGGACAGGGATTACCTTAAAGACTTCCTTCTACTTCTAGCCTCTAAAGGGACTGGAAACTGTACGCCGTCGAGTTGAGACAACAGCTATACACGACACTAGTGTCAAGTGATGTCTTGTCTTGACCTGAGACATGGACGGGTCCACTTACCTCTAAGCGTCCGAACTGCTTTGTCCGGTACCAAACACTACAGTTTCAATTCTCAACGTTTAAAAGTGAGTCCGAACGACTTTACTGAATAACCACCAAAGGACCGGGAGGACCACACCCCGTCACCACTCGTCACGCAGTACACCCATGTCTAGTTCGTACCCAGAGAGACTCATCTAAAAACATCGACACAACACCATTACTCCAAGTAACTTGAAAAAACACCCAAAACCACAAAAATAATAAAAAAAACATAAAATAAAAATTGATCTCCCATTAATGAACTGTTATAACACTACCAAAGACACTATCAAGTTGTACTTTGTCGGTGTCCATACATGTGTATAGGGAGGGAGGGTGGAGGGAGGGGTAGGATGGGGAGATCCAACAGTGTCTCGAGACCGAAACCCAAGGGACGTAGTATGTCGTTTAAAGGTGACCTATAGATAAAATGTATACCATTACATACACAAAGTTATGATGAAAGAGTTCAGTATGATGGGAGAGGGAAGGGTTGACACTGGTTTTAAGACAACAAATGCAGATGCAGAGGAAAAGACGGGACTTTTATCCTAAGTCATTATTAGAATTTCTGTCCCTCTTGTTCTCGAAGTGTCCAAAAACACTATGATTTTTCTCTAGATTGTGATTTGTAGAGTGGGTCACGACACGAACCACTGTTAACTGATAACGATAATAACGGATGACAGAACCGGTTTAAAGTGGAAAGGAAGGACCAGACAATCAAAAGCGACAGAAGACAAACACCGGACCTTAAACGGGACACCCAAAACCTGTTAGGTCGAAAAGATCAAAACTGGGACTTACGATGAACGTTCCTGTTCGGATGCACTGAAGAAAGGAACCGGAGCAGAGTGGACTTTTTGGCGGGGACGACTGTGGGGGGTGGGAGGTCAGTGTCCCTAGTCGGACCCTAGTCGGACGAACTAACCTTGGTATAACCGGGTCCATGGATAACCCAAACACACAACCTCACATCCCTCCCACCCCTTCAAACTGTCCCCGAACTTTACCCTTCTCTTACACGACGTCTGTCGTGTTAACTACTGCAGGGGAAAATATGTCTCCTACCGAAGAACTTTACGAGACGTTTGTAAGCCAAAAGGACCGTAGTATAAAAACAAGTGTGGACACATACATGGCATCACTTCAGACAGTGAGGGACTCGGACATCTGTAATAACATGTCTACAAATGATATTGAAATTCCTATAAACAAAGGTAAAACGTAACTCGGAACTAACAGTCACAGAAAGTTAGAGAAACACAGAACACCGGTGAAATCTACGAAACGATTCAACATCTAATAAACATTTGTCAGACAAATTATACGACCCACTTTTCTGAATAAATCTCCTTGAGACCACTTAGGGAAGTATTCTTCATTTCTCATAAATCCTGAACAAGTCACGGTCTAAACAGGGCCGTCATTCAGGAAAGAACGGAGGGTAACTAAACATTCTATAGGAAAAGCTTCATTTGTAATGGAGGTAAAAGCGAAAAGGTCAGAGTGTGTGGATCATACATGATCCTAAGAAACCCAACATTCGTTTTCTTTTAGACGGTGTCTAACTAACTTTACCACTTCCCATAAGTCACCAAAACCCTGATTCTTTATTTCACTACCCTAAACGATCTCTAAGTATAACCGTAATCCCTAGATCAAATTAGAGATGTCCTGGGAAAAATTTTAATGAATAAATAAACCGACACGGTCCAGAATTAACACTAGGGTCACACACCCTAGAAGTCAGAAGTGACACCGTACACCCGAGGTCAAGGACTGGTCCCTAACTCGGGTTCGAGGGACGTAATCCTTACGTCTCAGAATCGGTGATCTGGTGGTCCCTTCAGGGACGTCCTGAGAAAGTCGAGACGAGAAGAGACATACCCTCCGGAGTGGAAGTAAGACGGAAGTCGAGTACCTTCGTTGTTATCGGAGTCTCAAGATCTCGTAAGGTAGTTGGTTCCTTCTCGGTCGTTGAAACTTGGCCGTGACGTTCGTCTTCAGAACTTTAAGTGTTCCCGACCTGACCAACTCCAGTACACAAACGGGATTTGCCTAGTGACACCGGTCCCCTTTCCTAAGGTAACGAACAAGACTGAAATCTTGTG
Organism: Capra ibex; assembly: GCA_006410555.1. NCBI lineage: Eukaryota > Metazoa > Chordata > Mammalia > Artiodactyla > Bovidae > Capra > Capra ibex. The sequence goes on from SJYO01034137.1 coordinate 44,535,609, forward strand.
TACAGGACGTCGACTCTTCACTACAGTAGAAGAACTCTTCGTATTTATGTTCGTCTCCGACAAACAATCTTTCTTCACTCTTCCTTTACTCAAAACCCTCCGGTAAGTGACCACAAGTGATGTGTCTGTCCCGACCGCAAACAAAAGAAAAAACAAAAAACCGACGAGACCCAGAAGTGATAACGGGTACCTTAAAAAGAGCAACGTCTCTCACCCCCGATGAGAGATCAACACCATGCACCCGAAGAGTAACGCCACCGAAGAGGACAACTCTGGCACTAGAGATCCACCTACCGAGTCATCGACACCATGTGTCCGAATCAACGGGACCCCGTACACCTTAGAAGGGCCTTGTCTATAACTTTGGCACAGGGGACGTAACCGTCCACCTAAGAATTGTGACCTGGTGATCCCTTCAGACTCACGATCCCAAACTTGTATCATGAGGCAGGTCAAGGTCTTGGAACAGTAGGTTTACTATTGAAGGAAACTTCGACGAAGGAGATCCTACTAATAATTGACTACCGACTATTGGGAGTGATAGTCACAACAAAGAGTCTTTCAGAGTCCGGCATCAGGAAACGCACAGTGAGCGGTCCTCAGACTGAGTCCAATGTACAGATTAACAAGTCTTTGAGTCATACGAGTTGAGAATTTATTCTCCAAACCAGATCTAATTAAGTGGGACATATATGACTCATGGACAGTACGGTCCAAGATACAGTCCCTAATGTCAATTTTGTTATACATCACATGTGTACCGGAGACGGGAATACCCGAATAACCTTTTCTATTCGAAACTGATTTACCATTCTGTCTACATTCTACCTCAAGACTGTCTACGGACCGGGAATCGTTTATCAATTACTTTTATTAGTGTATTTATGTATGAAATTCGGTATAAGTCAAGATGATGTCCCTCGGTCCTCTTCCGTTACCGTGGGGTGAGGTTATGAGAACGGACCTTTTAGGGTACCTACCTCCTACGTTGGGACCACCCGACGTCGGGTACCCCAGTGATTCTCAGTCTGTGCTGACTCGCTGAAGTGAAAGTGAAAAGTGAAAGTACGTAACCTTTTCCTTTACCGTTGGGTGAGGTCACAAGAACGGACCTCTTAGGGTCCCTGTCCCCTCGGACCACCCGACGACAGACACCCTGTACTGACTTTACTTAAATTTTTTTTATCCCTCGTCGATGTCCTCCTGATCCCACTCATTCTTGGGTCCTACCCCGGAATCCCCTCACTGTAAACCTCGGACATCGACGACACTTCCGGTCACTCTTGAAACGCTAGGTAGACCGGGAGTCCCTTAGACTACCGGAAAGCCAGGGGTGTCAGATTCTCCATTGACTCTCCAGTGTAGTTCAGAGTGAAAAAGAAAATTGAAATTTAAAACATAACCTCATATAAACTGATTGTCACAACACAATCAAAGTCAACACGTTGTTTCACTAGGTCCATATGCATTTGGACCTAGATAAGAAAGAGTTTAAGAAAAGGGAGAATCCGAGAATGACAATACATTATAACTCGTCTCAAGGGACACGATGTATCATCCAGTAGGAAGAGAGAGGTTCGAGGTATGCGTTTCAATAGATATCAAAAGAAATAACATTAATGTACAAAGAATTCCAATTAGAGAGGTACTTAGACAAGTTATACAAGTCATTAGGTCTAAAATCTAAGGAAGTTTTACAAGGAATTACTTATTTATTTCTTCTACGCCACATGTATATGTGTTTTCTTATAACAAGTCGGTAATTTTCCTCTCTTTAGGACGGTAAACACTGTCGGTACCTCCACACCTGGAACTCCCATAATACGATTCACTTTACACAGTCTCTTTATAACACATTATAGTGACGTACCTTAGATTTTATCGTTTTGAGTGTCTTTGTTATCTTACCACCAACGGTCCCCGACCGTCAACCCTCTTTACACTTCTATAGGTAGTTTCTCACGTTTTAGGGTTAATGTTTTATTTATTTATACCCCCTAGATTACATACCATTCCACTAATATCAGTTATGACATAATATATGGACTTTCAACTTTTTTGTTACAAGGAATAAAGAGGTCTGGAAGTTTTCATAACACCTTCAAAGAACGGACATTGTCCATACGTGACTCACCAGGTTCGGATCAAGATATAGAGAAGGTGTCATGGGAGTTGGAGGACCTCAAATCCCGTGGGGAAGGAGGTCTGAGAGTCCTGCATATCAGGGACGGAGGACACCCCGTAGACATAAGAGTCGGTAAAAAAGTACCCAGTAAGGTTTTCTACTATGTATCACTATTGATCTTTCCTTCTACACTCCAAATAGTATATAAAGATTTTTTTGAACAGAGGTCTGTGGACCCCTTCTTGGACGTTTCATACCTATCCTTCCCAGTATAAACGGACTTTTCTTGTCTGCACTTAAAGTATTAGAACGTTTCTAAGATCCGAGACTAGACGAAACCTTGCAAAAAGTAAAAGACCTCGTTGACAAGGATTGAATGGACGGTGGTCTGGTAGGATGTGGGAGAGAGGGAGACGGGACACTAGTAGATGAGAAGAGACCTCTTTCTGGAAAATTTTCGTTCAAACTCAGCTCAATGGTTTTTTTTCACTGACACACGATAAAGACACGACTCAACATCATCTTTATTTCTTTGTAAAAGCCCTATTCAATCGAAATAATAACAAAAGGAACAAGGGTATAGTCGTCCCTGTCGTATCAGCATCGTAATTATCGGATTCAGCCACCTGTCAACCCCCACTGGAGTCCCTCGTCAAGTGACACACATAATGCACAAAACAAAAAGAAAATAACTGACTACACATACCCTTTTACCCCCTACCTTTTGTTATGTAAAGAAACGAGAAGGAAAGTATCTAATGAACAACGTTATTACTAATTCTATAAACCCCCCTTCAGGTGTAAAAAGAAGTTTCCTCTTTTTAATTTGTCACCCCTTTTCCGTCCAACTATCCTATTCTTTGGAAAGATCACTCCTTCGGAGAGAAATTGGAACGTCGACGGTGCATACAGAATAGGATGACACACACACACACACACACACACACACACACACACACACACACACACACATCCACAATCAAAGGTACAAAAGACCACCACAAGGTTTGTATCGTATCGGACGTTTAGACGTTTAAACGTATAGGAAAATACGACTTGATTTAGTTATTTCCTGTTATCAAGGGAAAAGGACCTGTCTCGGGACTTTAAGTACGGTGAGTCCCACACGACCACTCGGGAACACGTCCGGATTGGGTCGACCCGACATGACTGTCATGGAACAAGGTCGACCCGTGAGTTATTTATAACTTACCTATGGGTCTTATCGTCGAACTTCGACTCCCATAAACACAGGGTCTTACTAGGACAGCCAAGAACCTTGTACCAAACCTTTCTGATGGTCCCTGTCCGAACCGATAGAGACACGTAGGGTCCAGATTCCCTACAACAAAGGTATAAGACAACCAAGACACTTCGTCATCGCGGTCGGTACGTCCTGTAGTCCACCCCGACCTTGTAAGACTTTCTGACCTTCGAACTCTCCCCTTGTCGGTAAACACGAAGAATGCCGTTCTCGTCCAGGAGACTATCCTCTACACCGACCAGACGAACCGTGTGTCACACCCCTTCCTTCGTCCGTACCTAGGGCGTAGAGACTCCCCCGTGAAAAGGACTGGAGAACTAATATTTCTTTTCGTCAACGACGTTTGGTGTACCGAAGTGACTTCATCTAAGACCTGTCCCTGAAGGGGAAATTGTGTCTCGATCTGGCAACGTGACCCTGTACCGATTAGACGGAGACACCCTAAGTCTCTTCCCTAAATTCACACCCGTGCCTAAAAATACCACCACCAACCAACCAAAGAAGGGGACCACTTTGTCGTCGATAAACCTAAATGAGGAGATGAAAACGGGATAAGACCAATAAAGTAAAGAACCGCGTATCAACACTCGATCCCTCTAAAAAAAAACTTTCTTCGTCTTTCTGACCACAAGGTCTGACCGAAGAATCCTCTGTCCTAAAGATTGGAGTGAATCAGTATTCCAAACAAGAAAGACAGGCCAGATCCCTTATCCTCTCTCCCAGGAAGAATCGTATGTCTAGGTCCCTCTCAGACCCGGTCGCTGTCAAGTACTTTGGTAGAACCGTGACACCTGTTAGACCTATCTTTTCGTTTTGGTCCAACCAGTGACTGGTGTTTCGGTTCCGTCTAGAGAAATCTTGTTTTTCACGACGATGACACAAATTTTACCTATTGGTTGTTCCTGGACACCATATCGTGTACCTTGAGACGAGCTACAATACACCGTCGGATCTACCCTCCTCTCAAACTCCCTCCGACCTATGTAAATATACATACCGACTCACTCAGGGAAGTCACAAGTTGACTTTGAGAGTGGTGTAACAATTAACCAATATGGGGTTATGTTTTTTTTTTTTTGTTTTTTGGTCTTTCACTAAACTCTGGGTAGAGATCATCGGTGTACCGATTATTATTTTCCGTTAAAACTCTCGTAAACGTTTGAACTCGGTGATCATCTTGACTTAAGGAGTGCCATTAAGAACACTATACGTCTCTGACACTCCTCTGTACCTTACACAGTCAACTGTTCGAAAACTAGACATTGTAACAGACGTCCCCGACTAGTTACTTTACGTTAGACACTTGGAGAAGTCTTGGGTAAATCCTGGATCCGTCTCTTCCGTCACAACTTGTCCGTCCTTTTTCTCACTTCGTCGTCATGACTTACCTACTGAGACCGGTAACTCGGTTCTTTGGTGATCAGAGATCCTCCCCTCCTAATTGACCGTGATTCGAGAGTCAGTAATACCCATATATGTACATTCTTTCGACAACGATATCTAGTAAATATCACCACCACATTTAAAACAGTCCGTCGGGAAGGTAAAGATATTGGACAACGTTTTGTACCAGTTCACGATAATATATCTGGGATTGACTTCGTAGTTTTAGAGACACGTCCTCCGGACAGTGCGGTGCGTGGTTTCCCAGCTGAACCTCACCGGTCCTGATAAAACTAGGAAACCGACTTAGGCGTAGAAACGACGAACACACACTTGTGTGTTGTGTGTGTGTGTGAAGGGAAAAAGAGTAAAGGACAACAGTAGAAGTCACCTTTATTAGGATCTAGGACTGTAGTAACAAGTGGAATGAGTAACAGAGGATTGACAGTGACACTTCCTCCCATTTAGAGTCAGAGATAAATGACGCACTGAGAGTAAATTTAGAATGTCTACGTGGGAACCCACGAGATTTCCTCGGATTCTGAAGTTCGTACTTTCTCCTATACTTTCCGAATCTCCACTAGTCTCGACAACAAGACACTTGTCGGACCTGACGCGAAAGGACAAAAGACCAGACCACAACGGGGATCCTACTAAAAATATGTCCACAAACTTTCCAGACCCTGAACTGAAAAATCTTGAACGTCACAGTCAGACGTAGAAGTGACCTTCCGGAAGTCACTAGACGTGCACCCCTCCCTCGGACTACTTAAAGCGTAGAAGTAGGTCGACAATGACGGTCAGACCAACACTTTACACTACCCTGGGACCGGTTGGCACATTACGGCTTTAAGGAACGATACAAGACACAACGAAACACTTTATTCTCCCATACAGACCGTCAGTGAATCTCCAAATTTAGTGTCAAACTTAAACGGACCTCTCTAAATAACCAAAAGACTCTTGGTATTCTGTAACACGTTCTCCGACAAGTCTTTCCCAACTTTTTATATCTCATGGACTTAAGGTCAAACGCTGAGACAAAAATTTTACCTATTTTACAATTTTCCTAGGAATTTTCACATTCCAACCGAGAAGAGGGTGGAGGGTGGGGGAGGACGGGGAGATCCAACAGTGTCTCGTGGTCTCCAAGTTCTCCCTCCCCTGCATAGATATGGACACCGACTATGGACAACTACATGCCGTCTCTGGTGGCGTTGTAACATTTTGTTGATAGGAGGTTAATTTTCATTCTTGTAAAATTTTTTTAACAATCCAACCCTATACCTACTGTTGCTTATTTCTACCACAAGAGTTCCAGTCCTCAAGTCTCCGCTATTCTTTTGATACCAAGACCTCTAGACGGAAATCTCTCTATTCCTACGGTCGGACCCAGATCTTCTAGTCTGACTTAAACTTATTCTCTCTTACTCCCTTCTTGTAAACTCCGTATTTACTGTGCGTCTCCACACCTCCACCCCTACTTACTCGATACGACCACCTGCTATGTCTGAGAACTTCGTCGTCTAGACACGAACACAATGCTCCTTTCCCTCTCTCGTTGAACTTTCCGTCCTTACCCGTACGTAGTACTACGAAACCTGCTGTCTCTTTGGGCTCAATGAATTTGACCTATTGAGGAACCAAACCAATACCCCCCTTTCCGGGTGAAAAGTTCAACGTCTCGACCAGGAGTTCTAAGGGAAGCTAAAGGAGTACAAGTGTTCTACCGACGGTCGTCGTACGGATGCACCAAGAAACAAGTGTAGGTGTGGTAGGTTATTTTCTGGACTCGAAAAAGACTGACCGGGTCAGAATTGGTAGCTCCGTCGGTCCCCTTACGGAACATAAATCTGGACTCAAAGACGAGTAGAGTGTTAATCAGTCCTACCCCTACTCTACCACGACTAACCGAATATGATCATTCCCAGTTGGAGACCCCGAGTAAAAAATCCTGGTGATCGTGGATTTAGGACTCCGACGGTGTATCACTAAAGGGTTTCCTTTTAGATCTTTCCACCTTCACTTATCCTCCAAACTAGTTACCCAATTATTACCCCTTTTTTTTTTTTTTTCAGGTAAGGTGGACATTTAATACCTGTCGAAACTTAGGGTCCTATTAATTGGAACTTACTCAGATCTGAAATAGGACACCCGACTAGGTAAACCCGATTAATGTCTAAACAGAAGTAGAAACTACTATTCTTACAAATGGGAACCGGAATTGATATCAGAAGAGTACGGGTCTTTTCAAGAAACCACTGGTCAAAAGGAGAGTAGAAGTAACAGACGAAAAAGAGGAGCGATCCTTATGTGAACGAGTCAGTTGATCGGTTGAACACTTCTGGGACGACGACGACGACGATTCAGTGAAGTCAGCACAGGCTGAGACACACTGGGGTATCTGCCGTCGGATGGTCCGAGGGGGCAGGGACCCTAAGAGGTCCGTTCTTGTGACCTCACCCAACGGTAAAGGAAGAGGTTGCGCACTTTCGCTTTTCACTTTCACTTCAGCGAGTCAGCACAGGCTGAGTAGCGCTGGGGTACCTGACGTCGGATGGTCCGAGGAGGCAGGTACCCTAAAAGGTCCGTTCTCATGACCTCACCCCACGGTAACGGAACAGGCCACTTCTGGGATGTCTCAGGGTCTAAACTTACCGAGGCCTCTTCATGGAGAGGAAAGAGGACACTCCGAGAGACTCTCTACTAGGTGAGTGAGTTGTAAGAAGACTCCCCACCCCATGAGCTAACTCAGAAACCTAACAAGTGTAATTGTAATTAGTGTTTAATACATTTCAATGACTTCAAGTCATCACGGTAATTCTCCGTCCGGTAGGTAGGTAGGTAAACAGGTTGTTTACTCTTGACGACACACGGTACCTGACACGAACGCTTACCCCTACTCCGATCCACACCGTGTATTAGAGACGGGAACACGAGAGCCAGACCAACACCTTCGGTCATTTACGTGTTAAGACTGAAATACACCACCTACAGTATTCGTCGTATAATTTCAAATCTTTTCTCCATAAACAGAGTTTACCTACATAATTGTTGTCTACTACAAAGGATCGAGGTGATCGTACGACTTTCACCCGAATCCCCTATCTCAGTCCGCTATCTTTGACACTAGCTATTTAGTTTCTATTTTACTATGTAAAAGTCCTTCGGTGTCCACAATAAGACACCGACCCGATGTAGCAAGAATTTATTCACCCTCCACCTCACCTGTATGTCTAAGGGCTGAGAAGGTAGGCTCTAAGTTAATCATCCAGTCCTTACACCCGGCTCTTAGTGTAAAATTAGAGACTGAGGAACCCACCAAAACTAGGACCACCAGACTTCTCAGGACCGGCCCTCACACCATACACCCACACCCCGACGTTTACATCCGACCTCCTCTCCTTCTCCCACCGGTCGTTTCAACGTCTTCCTATCTCCCAAAGATCCAGACTCAACAGTCATCCTGGGACATCCTTCAACTTTCGTAAACCGTCGTCTCGTACATTAGAGGTCGTCTCGTATGAATCCTGTCCTTTGTCATAGAACCGGAATAAAAATGTGTCAACACGACTTTGTAGAAAGGTCTTATTTTCTGAGAATTTAATTAGTGAACTGAGACTTGAGTGTGTCGGTTCTTAAGTCCAAGGTTTGAGGTTCACGTTAAGAATCAGATGATCAGACGGAGGGTCAACCCTTAATAAATAGGAACAAGTCAATCGAGTCACCAAAACTTTACGAGAACTCACTGGAACCTCCGGTGAGATGTTTAACGAACTAAGTCATAAATTTATATACTAACTAAGTTCTGACTTATTTACATATTATAATTTCCGTGTACCCAAGTCACACGTCATTCCTATAAACCCCCCGTGAATTGACCCGGAAAAAAGTATCTGAGTAATTCGGTATTCTGACAAAGTAAAAGAAGGAGTCTGTCCCATTGAATATTCTTGTAAGAGTTTCCGAACATTGAATTAGACTTTCGACGATCCTTATTCACATGAAGAGATAGAGTACTCGTCATATGATGTCTAATATGAAAGAATAATGGATACATCGTTACTAAAAATCAAAGGATCACAACTTTGGCCTCTTCCGTCACCGTGGGGTGAGGTCATAAGAACGGACCTTTTAGGGTACCCACCTCCTCGGACCACCCGACGTCAGGTACGATTCCCAACCTGTGTTGACTCACTGAAGGGAAAGGGAAAAGTGAAAGTACGTAACCCCTTCCTTTACCGTTGGGTGAGGTCACAGAACGGACCTCTTAGGGTCCCTACCCCCTCGGACCACCCGACGGCAGACACCCCAGTGTGTCTCAGCCTGTGCTGACTTCACTGAATCGTCGTCATCGTCACAACTTTGTCTTTATTTTAAAGTCCGACCACGGTACAAAATACAATAACACCCTCAAAGGGGTAAGTTCACCTTTACTACCCTTTTCATTATGAAGAGTTATATCGAATATTGACAAAACACAAAAGTCAACGTAAATAGATAATGAATAAAGACTGACGTGACCCAGAAGTAACGACACACCCAAAAAGAGAACACCACTCGCCCCAGATGAGATCAACGCCATGCGACTGAAGAGTAACGACACCGAAGAGAACAACGTCTTGTACTCGAGATCCCACGTGTCCGAAGTCATCAAAGTCGTGCAACCGAGTCATCAGCGTCGAGGGTCCGAGATCTCACATCCGTGCTATCAACACTGTACACCCGAATCAACGAGACGCCGTACACCCTAGAAGGGTTTAGTTTCTACCTTAGACACAGAGAACGTAACCGTCCACTTAAGAAATGGTACTCCCTACGAGGAAATTCCGTCACCGTGGGGTGAGGTCATGAGAACGGACCTTTTAGAGTACCTGCCTCCTCGGACCATCCAACGTCAGGTACCTCAGCGATTTTCAACCTGTGCTGATTCACTGAAGGGAAAGTGAAAAGTGAGAGTACGTAACCTCTTCCTTTACCGTTGGGTGAGGTCATGAGAACGGACCTCCTAGGGTCCCTGTCCCCTCGGATCAGCCGACGACAGATACCCCAGCGTGTCTCAACCTGTGCTGACTTCGCTGAATCGTCGAACTTTCATTTCCCCGAGGTTATTTCGTCTTGACAAAACAGGAATTGTAAATTAACAAATAACAAATCCGTAATCACACATAGAACTATCCACATTTCTATTTTCAGTGAATCGTGTCCTAAAGAATAAGAACCGTGATAACTATTAAACCCGGTCTATTAGGACAACAACCCTCCGACAGAACATGTAAGGATCACAAAACATCGTGGGAACCGGGGGATGGGTGATCTGGGTTCGTACTGTTGGTTGTAAGCAGAGGTCTGTCACGGTCTACAGGGGACCCTCGTTTTAGTGTGGACCAACTCTTGGTGGCTCGTCTCTGCTCTTTCGAAAAGCACCTAGAGAGAACTGAGACGACAATTAGAAAACTCTTATAACAAGGTAGATTATTTCCCTTTCCGCATGTTAACTAATAATACATTCTAGAGTATAAACGTTTAAACAGATGAACGATTTTAAGTAAACATTTAGGTTTTACCTATGACGACCGAGGAAATGTCAATCAGAACCTATGTGTGTACACGTCTCTCCGTTTTTTTTTAGACTCAGTGGACTACGTAGACAAGGGTCGACTCCAGTTTGTTCCACTACGACACGGAACACAGTTGAGAGTCAGACATTTGTTCATAGGGAAAGTACCAGATAAATCACGGTGCAAAAAGTCTAAAAACACGAAGAATAACCACTAAAACGGCAAAGTTTGTCGGGGATTCATATCACGACACATCACAAATTCGTGTCCTTCCGACATTGTCCGGAATACCTCTTTTATCCCCATAAAATATATTCGAAACAACTCCGTACTTACTACCACGACAACCGGTACTCAAGTTACAGTCAGTATAGATAGGTAGATAGACAAACAGACCTCTGTGTGTATTGTGTCCCAATACATAACTACTCGACTACTTTGACGACACTGACCTCCGAGAGTTCTTGGATTGAGACCCAAAGGGGAAACTTCGTTATCAATTCATACCTGATCAAGGCACAAACACCACTGACATCTTGTATTCATGACGTTTATCGTTCTTAGTTGAGATGACAATGAACAGATCGAATGTAAAGTTTTCGAACATAAAATTTATAGATCACGCTATATATACAATTGGATGTAACGAAAAGAAATACTTTTAATTCTATCGGTACCATTATCGTTTTCTTTATTGACGTCTCAGTTACCTGTGTTTGTATAAATTTCGGCAATGTATGGACCACTTTTACAACATGGTCAAATGACACGGTATCGTTAAGTGGTGTCACGGCAAAGGTCACGTAGACACGGTCGTAATAAGACGTAAAAAGGATAAAAATTTTACTGTCTTAACTTGTACAATCTCTTAAGTTCACTATGTCTGTGAATCTTTTATTTGAAATTTTTAGGAGAGAAGAAGAGTGAGAAGGGGTGGGAAAGGATTTCTCACAATTCTTAAACCATACACAGTAAAGTTCCGAAAATTATTTGTGTGTACTTTTATTTACGTAAAATATGGGTATTAAGTTATGTCTACTTTGACTTATAAACGGATAAAACACAATACGAAATAATGAAGTATATTAAATCCACATTTTTTACGAAGGGCAATAAATATTTTATGAATTCAACAGTCCTTTTTAATGTATTTACTACAAAGATAAATTGTCACTATCAAATTAAAAACACGATTCGTTACTCGAACACTATTTACAGAAAATTAGATTAAACACAAATAAAAAAACGGTCATCACATTCGATGTCTTGTGTTGCATCTAAGTCAGAACCTTAAAATACTAAAAAAATTTTTAGTGATCCGAACTACCTTCTAAAGTTTATTAAATTAAAGGACTATCTTTTCATGAATTAGTCACCTACGGTCACTCATTTGTAACGGGTCCTAGTCCGTTTTACGTATTATGATTAATCATGTGTCTACAAGGATCTTACTAATGTTACACTCCTTGTGAAAACACAGTTTCACTAAGACATTGGGGAGGGGAGGGGTACTGATCTCCTTTTTTCTATAGACTACGAGTGAATACTCAAAGTACGGGTGTCTCTCCTCACTGACCCTTAGGACATCTATTCTTGAGGGACTAGATCCTACTCCTCCACTCTGGAGAAACAAGGTCGACAACTATGATCTATACTTGTAAACCATCTTAAAATTCGGAATAAAGATAGTCTTTTGATATCAAAAGTGGTTCCTACTAAATTTCACTCTATTATTTTTACGAGGACCCTTTCTGTCTGAATTGTGTTATCATCGTAACTAACTACCTTTTTGGGTCTTAACGTCTGGAAACGTTATTTACTATATACGACAAAGATCCTGTCCCTTGAACGTGGGTAAATCCCAAGGGCTCCCCGAAGGGGACTCCGAGTCACAATTTCTTGGGTGGACATTGTGTCCTCCACACACAAGCCAGAGACTCAGTCCTTCTAGGGGACCTCCTTCTTTACCGTCGCGTGAGGTCATAAGAACGGACTCTTTAGAGTACCTGTCTCGTCGGACCACTCGATGTCAGGTACCCCAACGTCTCTCAGACTGTGCTGACTCACTCGCACGTCCGTTCCAATGGTCGACTGATAATCTTTTACCATTTTATTTTTCATACTGAAATGGTTCTTCCTGACCAAATACTTTTCTTACCTTTTCTATTCCAGTACGGTGACCGACTCACACTTAAAGGGGTGGAGTGTCACTTTTCCCGGATCTTCTAAGACAGAACGTCCCGTCTTCTAACATGAAACGTTTTTCCCTCACAGAAAATGTACCATTGAAACGTGGAACTAAGGTTTAAGTCGTGAACTCGTTCTGAGGTCATCCAGAGAAACATCTACACCTCTTTTGAATTCCTAAACCGTCTCTGTTCCCTAATTTTGTTAAAAAATAAAAAATGTTACGTAAACGATACTTTTTAAGTGTCTTGAGAAATCAAAATATTTTAGATAGGGAAAACTTGTCTTTTCTCTTGTAGGGAGTGTGTCCAACCCTCAATGTCCCAGAGAAGGGATCCTCTTAGAACCAAATGAATACCCTACTAACAAACAAATGAGTACGTCCGCAAGTCTATTATTATTTTTTGGTCCTGCGTGTGGGTGAACTCGTGTATCAAAGAGAAGGTCTTATAGATACCCTCTCCGTGATTCCTTTTACAAATTCCCTTTTATAAAGTCTATTAACAGGTGTCAACAGAATAAAAATATGGACTGTTTATCGTTTGTTTAAAAAAAGATGACATGAGTAAAAATTAAACACTTATAAATACTTTCCAAATGAACTTCACCAGGAAGTATAATTGAAAAAACCAATTTTTTTTCAAATTTATACACAATAATTGTTATAAACTCAAGAGTTTACAATTCTTTATGAATTTGTGCTATTCTTGAAACTCCTATTTTTCATTGTCTAGTTCGATTAGCACAACGGAAGGAGTTTTATAGTAAACATTTATTGTAGAAAGAACGTACGGAAACCGAAACAAGTGTGCTACATCTTCCAAAAGGACATCACAACGGTGTAGACATTCGAAAAGAAACAAAGTACCCGAAACATTTATATATTTTTACTCACAGAAGTGAAAAAAAAAAAAAGACCGAAATATTAAAAAATGTAGACACGGAGAATGGACGGACCTTAAACAAAAACACAGACTGTCACCATCTGAACATTGAAGTAAAAACAATGGACTGACAAATGAAAGGACGATATTACACAGTTTAGCCTATTCCGTTACCGTGGGGTGAGGTCATGTGAGCGGACCTTTTAGGGTACCTGTCTTCTCGGACCATCCGACGTCAGGTACCCCAGCGATTCTCAGCCCGTGCTGACTCACTGAAGGGAAAGTGACAAGTGAAAGTACGTAACCTCTTCCTTTACCGTTGGGTGAGGTCACAAGAACGAACCTCTCAGGGTCCCTGCCCCCTCGGACCACCCGACGGTAGAATACCCCAGCGTGTCTCAACCTGTGCTGACTTCGCTGAATCGTCGTCATCGTCGTCGTATTACACAGTTTATCAAACAACAAAAATGAAATTTACTGTCCAAAGAACAACGGAACTATAGATACATAAACAAAGAACATAGGACAAATCAATAAACACACTACTACAGTGTGGTAAAATCAATGATATCGAAATGTCGTACAAATCAAAACAGTTCTATCAAAAGGGAAGAAAAAATTTTTGTATCAGTAAGACTTCGAAAAAGATAAGGTTAATTTGAAATCTTAGTCGAAATTCAAGATATCTTATAGGACAACGATACAACCAACCCAGTGTGACTAAAAAAATTTGACCCTCTCTCTATTAACGACAGATTGTTATAACTCAATAAAGTAGACCCTTTGCCATCAATAGAGGTAATAACATAGAAGAAAATGACAGGAAGTTATTTTAAATTCTATTCTAACTAAACAATATAAATATCCATTCAAATAAAGATCCAAAAAAGGGGGGGAAAGGAAGGGAGAGAAAGAGAGGAAGAACCATTACTGACCTTAAAAAATTTTACCGTAAAAGATTTACCAATGACATAGACCGGTAGATATTAACTGATCTAAGATCCGTCTGTCCGTAAAGTAATCGTTTTTTTACTTCTTTAGGACGAAGGAAGGATCATAAAAATAGAATGAAGTAAAGAGACGTAATCAATCTCCCACTTCATTTTATAACTCATCGTACGTAGGAACAGTAGAAGGAGTAAAATTACCCTGTAACGAACATTAAATGGTAAACAACCGAGTAAAGGTGTATAAAGACTAAATCAATAGAAATCTCCTTTCATAAATACTCTTTTATAGTTTAACTGACATTAACCTCCTTTACAAATTCAGTGACTACAAAGGGTTTCCTGTACCGTCACTACACCCTATACGGTGTGTTAACTTTACAAGGACTACGTACCTCCATGAGGAAGGACTAAGAGGACATTCCTTAAGTGTCGTATAGCCTCCGAGGACTTCGGAGACTCCTGAAAGACCAGGTGTCCTGGAGACGTCGTTAGGATCCTTGCACGAAACCCGGTCCGACTGAATGTACTCGGACTGCTAGTCTAAAAAACCTTTCGTATCCAAGGCATCTCCCCCAGATCGGTCTCCCCCGTATCTGTGTTCAACCCCACTTCAGAACCCCATATTATCAGTATAAGAGGAATTCGTCTACCTCGACTTTGTCCTCCCTTCCCCTGTCCCATGTTGAAAACTTCCTTACTGTATCGGGTTCCTGCGTTGAATTTGACTAATCTGAGTTCACCCAGGTTCTACCGGCTGTTCAATGGAAGCTGATCTGGAACTAGGAGTTATATACTAGTAGCATCGTGTAGTCGTTCGATTTCTCGTGTCGGTCTCCACGGTACTGTCGAGGTTCCGACTGGTAGTTTCTGGTTTTTCACCCACCACCGGGTCAAGGACCTTCAGAGGCGTGGGGAGAGGGGTTTATCAACTTTACTAGGAGGGTGTGCAATCGGATACTTGAACGGGTCGGGTATTTTTGATTGGCGTGGTGTAAAACTCCGACGTGAGAGGGAGACGCTTCCTGGTGTGAGAACAGACACCTCACACAAAGAGAGATTTATTTAGGTGAAGAATGGATAGTGAAACAGAAAGTGACGTAAGAAAGACGGTACTCTACAGTTCTTGGACTCAAAGTGATCCAGGATTTTGGTCAACACACTGAAGTCGACCTTCTGATACCCAAAACCGGTCGAAACTCAGGGTCTCTGAACCCAAACTCAGGGTCCGTCCCAAAACCGACCCAAACGTAGGGTCGTACACTCAAGTTCAGAGTCCGATTCCATTTGCCAAAGTCTCGGTGTAATAGTCACACGGGACTCTTATTTGACCTTCCCAACTTTAAGTCTTTTAGGAATGACTTCCAATCTAAGTCTCCCTGAAACCTCCAACACGTCCTCGTCTCACTCAAATCTGAATTCTTGGTCTACACATTCTCCGTCTATCACTGTATGGTCCACAGATTACACAATCGAGTCCTGAGACCGGGAAGGGACTCAAACTCCCCATTCAAAGACCCAACAGTCTCCATCTGACCGTCTCAATTTTGATTTTGGTGTCCGAGTCAATTTTATTTTTAGGGTCGGGAATGGAACATTTGTTAGTGGAAAAAAAAAAAAAAAAAAAAAAATGTTCATATAAGTCGATGGACCCGTGTGAAGGTGATCCACTGAAATTTTAATGGTGTACACGGACTTTCTGTAGTCGGGGTCATAAAATGTCCTTCCCAAAAGGTCGATACCACCGGGTACTCGTCGGATGTCTTTTCCTCGAGGTCTAGAACACGGGGGTAAAGTTGGCGTCGTCGAGACGAAAATACTTAGACGAAACGAATAACCAAAGACTCATTTCAACGTAAATTTCTTTTGTGAACCGACGAATTTTTTTTGAACTTTCGGTGGTAACAGTAAGTAAAATGAGTAAATTTAGTACAAAGATGTCATTATGAGTAGAACGGATGCATTGATGTCATAAAATATAAGGTTGAGTCAACATGAAGAATTACTTTTAAGGGAACTTAAGTCCTAAATCTTTACTAAAGGAGTAGATAAAATACTTCTCAACCACACACGTGAATCACACTCGTCAATCACATACGTACGAACACTAACCCAGGTGACACATGTTCAGTATAAAGGACTAATTACTATTCGACAAATTCCCGCACGATACTGTAGAAACAAACAAAAGACAGAGGTGAGGGTAGGGGTAGGGACTTATGGAGAGTGTTCAAGTCCTACATCAAGGACTAAGGTGAACCTGACGATACTTACTTGTAGGGGAACGGGAAGACGAGTACTACACTTGGTCTTCCGTCCAACCCTCCTCAAATCTCCGTCCTAAGGGGTCGTCGGACTGGACGGAGAACGAAAAGTCGGACATCCGGTCAACAATTGGTCTCTCGTGATTCATCGGATGGGGTTCCCTAACGACATAAAGTGATCCTAGTGGTTTTTAGTCCCGTCCTCTCGAGCGGTCGTCTTGGAGAGGGGCAAAACGCACCCGATGTCAGACTCACTGACTCCGGTCGCCTACACCGACGTCGGGTCTCCTTAATCTTACTTCAGGACAAGTGTCTCCCTAATAGTCGAAACAGGAGGTACAAGTCTATGTGGGAAGGACAAGAAGGACCCGTTCCACCTCGGGAAAGAGAGGACTCCTCCCGAGAGACCGTTTAGGCTGGATCTCACTCGACACGACGGGTAAAAACTCGGTCTGAAACACATAATAGAGTGATCGTAAAAGAACGTCGATACGACGGTATAAGACGTCAAAAAGGTCATCCTCCAAAATAGACGGTGCGATCGAGACTTTATCGTGACCTGTGTGTAACCCGTTTATAAAGTCCGTTCCCGGAAACCAACACCATCTTTGGGCAAGTGTAGTCAAACCAGTTGTCCCTTCCAAAGGTACACAGTAGAACCTGAAGTGTCCTACCCTTCTTATCCTACAAGTTCCGAGTCCCCTCAACCCGATTCTGTGAGTTCCACGAGAAGACCCGAAGGTGTAGAGACTCGGATCGAGCTCCATAGGAACTAGGAGAAAGGTACGTGAACTTGAACGTTCCAAGTCAGGACCGAAAAGACTGAAGATTGGAAGGTTGGAGAGACGATCCTAAGGTAGTCGATCTTTCTGAGTCTTACTGACCCCCTGTCAGAGCCGGTTTTAACCGAACAATCTCGGTCTAGTGGATTTACACTCCAGGGACTGGACTACTACCTAATCGACGGAATCCAAGTCTGGAGGTGGGCACGGGGTCTTCCGAAACACCTCCCTTCCCGTCCTCCAATCCATCCAGGTACCATGAACTCCAACCTGTCTGGTGTCCTATCCGGAAGAATTTAATGGACTCATAAATGATTGATTACTTTACTAAATAAGAAAAACGGTTAAGATTATAAACCACGAAACTTTACTTTAAATGAATATTTAAGACAGAAAGGAACATTCTTTACAGTCAGTAAGACCTTAGATAGAAACTGACCGGGAACTGGGACGGGACGAGAAGTCGGACGGGAACCCCAACCTAGGGTCGACTTGATGATTCCTTCCGCCAGTCTATCGTAGTGTCACGTCGAGACGGTAAGGACGACCCTCCTTCTGAAACGTCTGAAACGTTTCTACACCACGTGTCTATCCCGAACCAGAGGAAGTAGGGGAGAGTGATCGACTTACGTCTCTACATGGTCCGGAGGTCCAGTCCTCCGTTACTCTCCGAGACACACGTCGGGCCCTCACAGGGAACCCGAGCGCACCAAGATTTGGCTCTCGTCTTTGCTAAACGGAAAGGTCAACGTGTCTTACAGGGACGAAGGGGGTGGAAGGAGAGAACTCATCCCTTACTTTTTCTTTAGTAGTAAGATTTTACTGACTCTTCTTTTCTCGTGCGAACGGACTAAGTGTCTTCTCCCAAAGACGGACGCGACACGTAACGTCGAGGTAGTCTGAAGACACGATGAAACCTCACCGCCCTCATTGTCCCGAATGTGGATTAGTTCCTTGTTCTTAAGGTTTGTTTTCGGGCCCACCCCAAAGGACCCGTCCTCACTCTATAACATCATTTACCCTTCGGTTCGACCCGACAGGTTAGAGACCAGACTAACGTGTTTAATGTCGTCCCGGGACAAAAGTTTCCTTACACTGGGCGGGGTGGCCCGGGGAGGACTCGCCCACACAGACGTAAAGGAATTTGGGAGAGGACCTGTCGATTACGTAAGTGGTCTCCTCGGTCTCTCTCGTAACACGCCTCAGTAAGTCTCCGGGAGGAATCCCAGAGACGGTCCCCTGGTAAAAGGTCCACTCAAATGGAATGCAGTGTCAGGAGGTCCCTCAGGACACCGACTTACGGGGTGGGAGAGGACGTCTTTCACGTGCGTCCGAAGACTATAAGGTCCTTGGTGACGGAGGTAGAGGTTCGTGGTCACTCGGTTTGTGAAACATACCCCATCTCCTTTTACAATGTACTTTTTCAGAGAAAAGAACGTTTTCCCACGGTAAGAGACACAAGTCCAGGTCACCGGACGACGACAGGAATCAGACGTCTAGTCGATGGAGTACAAGAAGATCTTATAAGGGTTGGGAGACCGAACGTCAAAAGGATGATCCAGTCCAAGGATAGGGGAGAGTTCTTGAAAGGACAAACGTCATAGGGTGGTGGGACAGGGGAAAAGAAGAGGAGAGAAGAGTTAGACGTCTAAAGTTGTAGGAGAGGGAACTCTTCGAAGGGGGATGAGGAGGAAGGACACGACTGGGGGGTGAGGGGTGGGGAGACAATCTACGGTTCCTGCCACAGAATACTTAGAAGTCTAACCACTATGGACGACGTAGGATCACCAAACCTACGTAAACCAGGGGAAAATTTGATTACTATACAAGATTAAAATAAAAAGAGATCTCGGTTAAATTCGGGGTATAATGTATTTATATACAAAGACACTATCGGAATTTTTGAAGACTAGAATTTTTTCATAAAAATAACTTTGGTGAAACCAAACAAAAATGGGTAGACAGAATAGAGAATACATTGAATGTACACGGTCCTCACACCTTTGATACGTCGTTCCCCAACGACTCTGTCAACGGACTCAGGGTCACAGACCCAACGTCACGAAAAAATTTTTTTTTTTGAATAAAATATAACCCCATATCGACTAATTATTACAATACTACCAAAGTCCACCTGTTGTCTACCTGAATCGGTAGGTATATGTACCTAGGTAATGGGGGTTTGAGGATAGCTCCGACCGTGTATTGTTACTCGTCCCAAGGAACACAATATGTCATCCAGGGAACAACCAATAGGTCGAATATATATCGTCACACATGTACAACTAGGGTTTGAGGGATTGATAGGGAAGAAGAGTAGGAAGGGCGTGGACCGTTGGCATTCAAGAAAGAGAATCAGACACTCAAAGAGAGACAAAACATTCAAGTAAATATAGTAAAGAAAAATCTAAGACGTATATTCTTTATAATATACTATAAAGAGAAAGAGACAGAAGAGTCATACTGTTAGAGACCCAGGTAGGGACACACTCACCAGTCAACGAGTTAACACAGACTAAGAAACACTGGGGTGTCTGACATCGGGTGGTTCGAAGAGACAGGTGCTCTAAAAGGTCCGTTCTTGGGACCTCACCCAACAGTAAAGAAGGAGGTCCCCTAGAAGGACTGGGCCCCTAGCTTGGACGGAGAGGACGTGATTGTCCACCTAAGAAATGGCGACTCGGTGGACTCTGAGGGAGGTCCAGGTAGGTACAACGACGTTTACCGTAATAAAGAAAGAGAAAATTACCGACTGATTAGGAGGTGACATACATACTCGGTGCAGAAATAGGTAAGAAGACAGTCACCTGTAAATCCAACGAAGGTACAGAACCAATAACACTTATCACGGCGATACTTGTAACGCCACGTACATAGGATACTCGGTGCAGAAATAGGATTTACAACTACCTGTAAATCCAACGAAGGTACAGAACCGATAATCCTCATCACGATGATACTTGTAACTCCACACACATAGGAAATCTCGTCAGGAGTATAAATGGAACGCCAAACACTGCCAGTGACGTCTTATCACCCCCACTTTACGTCAGTACCTCTACCACCACGGGTCGAGAGACTGACGAGGAGGGAGACAGGCGGGGAGCGGATCGGAAGGGCTCTACAGGGAAATAAGACTTTGTAGTACCGCAAGGACGGGGGAGAACATGTACTATGGGTTAACGACACCGGGGACAGTAAAAGGTCTCGGTCGAGGTGGATCGAGGGTACCCTTCGAGGAATACTTCTCCAAGGAAGACCAAGGGGGTGGTCAGATGGGGGTCTTGTGAGACCTACTTAGGAGGTCGGGACGGTGACACATGGAGTGATATAGGATTAGGAAACACAAACCCAGAAAGGAACGGACCTAACCCTCCTGTCGAGATACCGTCTCCGGACCACACTGGGAAGGACCCAAGGATCGTGGATTGGTTCAAGGTACGTCCGTTAAAGATGAAGAACTCGGTTATTTAATCAAGTATCCCTTGAAAAAAAAAAATTATTGTTATATGTGTAGAAGTCACTACCACAAACTTAAAAAATTTACTAACGTGTGTGGGATTATGACAGTCTCTCCAACTCCGACATTTGTCCAGAAAAGGATAAAGTGGCCACTCCTTCCTTCAGACTCCCGGAGTCTTGACATCGGTGAACTGAACACCCTCCGTACTATCACTGTCTCTGGACCCAGAATTCTCCAAACGAACCACCTGAAAAGGGGTGATCCCCTTTCAGGACATCTGAGTCACTTTCAGTGTCAGACCATCCTTAGTCCGTCGGGTCGAAGGACCGAAATAACACCCCAACTCTCAGACCAGAGTGTCATTTTCGTTTCTACTAGACTAACCGATAAAGGGTACTAGCGTTTGATGAGGGGGGCGGGGGTGAAATTAGAGACTTCTAAAGTCTGGATCTACTTTTTAAATACACTGGTGAAGGCCAAAACGGATCCAACCGGGGTAGGACCTAATATACGGAACATCTAAAAGAATGTTTAGTATGAAACTACAACAAGAAGGACTCGTACAATTAAAGAGTTTGACATATTCTACGAAGTAAGAGGGGTAACTGTGTATGCACGAGTCTTAACGAATATTTATAGGGGAATAGTGGACACGTCAATCGGAGTATCTCGTCTCCACGTACAGACTGGACTATTAGACACACACAGACGAATGATCTCGAAGTCGTCGTTGGGGTTTGTCCGTCGATTATTCACAATTTTGTGACGCCATACGTACGACCCTCTCCAGGGACGATTGTGAGTCCCGTGTTTGAAGGGGGACTGAACGGTACCACTTCTTTCAAGTATTTATAGTAAAACTCTTCACAAGTATTATAAGAAAACCACGTCATTTTAAAAAGTAATCAAACTTTATCGTTCTTCAGTAGATTGAATCTTAAGATTCCTTTTAAACTTTCGTAATTTCATAGAAGTGTTATTTAACGAAATCCGACTGTCTACTGTACGGAATTTCTCGAAAAACTTTATACTAGCCGGGGTTTAAATTCTGTAGTCACGAGTCATCTCTTAAAGTCCCCTTAGACACGGGTCCCCATACACTCGTTGTTAATTGTATGGTGAACAATTACTTCACGAAGACCTAACGACCTCCCCGTGGAAGACCGTTGTCAACGTGGGAATTTAAGGAATGTATCGACATATAATTAGGGCTTACTTGAACCTGGACAAAACTAATGGGAACGAAATGATCAAAAACAACAAGTCAACGATTTAACACAGACTGAGTAATATTGGGGCACCCGACATCGTACGGCCCGAGGGGACAAGAAGTGGTAGAAGGTCTCGAACGAATATAAGTACAGGTGACTCAACCACTACAGGAGGTTGGTAGAGTAGGAGACAGAGAGGGAAGAGGAAAACGGAAGGTAGGAAGGGTCGTAGTACCAGAAAAGGTCACTCAGTTAAGAAACGCAGTTCATACCTTCATAAACCTCGGAGTCGAAATCGTACTCAAGAAGGTCACTTATAAGTACCAACTAAAGAAAATCCTAACTGACCATACTAGAGGAACGTCAGGTTCCCTGAGAGTTCTCAGAAGAGATCATTTCCTAATAACGTTCTCCCTCTTGTGAAACTGGTCTAGACATTCGTAGAATTATCTGTCTTTTTCCGGGAAAACAACTCCTTCAATCAAAGAGGAATTCTTTGACCCCCTTACAGAAACGTAAATTTTTCAATGTCACATTTACCGATTGTAATCCAAAGATAACGACTCCGTAGACAAAGTTTCTGTAAGTAGAGTCGTAGAGTCTACTTAGATAATGACCAACATATTGTCAATGGTCGATTTGTTAGTCTGTTTTTGATCCGACGAGGAAGGTGATTCCTGGGAAAAATCTCTCAGGATCCATTGGATCTATTGACTGACGAAGTCACTGGGGTAAAAAGAGAAGGACGTGTGATCAAGGACGAGGATACACAATTTAAGTGGTTATATCTCACTTGAGAAGTTCACGATCAGTGGAAAGGGGAGGTGAGGAAATTTCTGTCTTGGGTGTAGACATGAAGGAGAGAGAATAGAATCCGTACGGGGATATAGAAAATCCTGGACACTGATTATTTGTAACATAAAAGTCAAAGGGACCCCCCCCTTTTTTTTTTTTCCTGTGTGGTCACACACCTCGAGACTCCACCTCCCACATTCCCGCGAAGATCCTTATACTTCATTACTCTACACGGACCTTCCACCCCACGTGTCCCAGCCCCCCTTTCCCCGACACCTTCGACTCCATCGTGAGTGAACACCTCCCAGAAGACACAGGAAGACTTGTTGACGCCGTCGTCACCCCTCGACACCCTCGGAATAGAAAACAGAATTGATCCTTCAAGTAAAAAGGAGACGAGAATTGTAATAGTAATATCTTTTACACACCGATTTAAATTTTCATTTTCTCTTTGTGGATCTCGGGGTAGTGAGTCCTTTGTGAACATAAAACTGATTGACGGAATCTAAAGAGAAGGTACCCGATCTAACCAACACCAGTACGGTATTCATGTCAAATCGAAAGAGTAAAAAGATAAATAATCTCTCATTCGTAAAAGAGTTTTAGGGTATTTGTTGTAAAAAAAAAGGATCGATCCATCAATTATAGGTCAGTTCTCTTAGTTTGGGACAATTATTGAATCGGGGAAGAAAACCTAGTATTCTAACAAAAGTTTAAGAATAATCCCACTTCTCCCTTCCAAACAAGAACAGACCTCAAAGAGACTTGGGGACTATGACCCGTACTCGCAAAAATACATGGATAATAACAACTTGTGGTAATTCATAACCCCAGTTCCCTTCCCCGGACCCGACACCGACTCCGAGTCCGACCCTTCTTGCCCCTGGAACGGTATCACCCCGAATCCGTCCCCCGGGACCGTCCCTCGTACGACCTTGTCCCACCCCACCCCACCCGAATCATGTTCGGAGAACCTGTGTTCCCTCCGTCTCGTCTCACCGGGTTCCGACTTCTGCACGTGAAACCTCAGACGAGGTTCAGTGTAAAGACCGAAGAGGTAGTCGATTGGGTGTTATACCCCCGTTTGACGAGTTTAGGGGAGCCGAAGTCACAAGAGTCCTCCGTATGGTTATCCCGTGTACAGAAAAATCCACGTTGTGATTTGCTTTTAAAAGTCCGAAGAGTTCACCGAGTCACCATTTCTTAGACGGACGTCACGTTCTGAGCTCAAACTCAACCCTTCTAGGGGACCTCTTCCTTTACCGTTGGGTGAGGTCATAAGAACGGACCCTTTAGGGCACCTGTCTCCCGGACAACTCAATGTCAGGTACCCCAGCGTTTCTCAGTCTATGTTGAATCGTTGATTTGTTGTCGTTGTATACATTCTCCATGGTTAAATTTCTTCTCCGTCTTTTACTACTTTAGTTTTGGCTTTTATTCATCATTGGACCCACCATACCGGTCACCCTTCAAGAGTCCTTCACAGTCCTTTCCACCAACTACTACTTGTTGGGAAGTAGACTCCTGGGCGTTCCAACACCCACAGGAGGGAGGGTGGGGGTTAGGGAAACCCTCCCCAACAAAGAACCCTCACCACGAGACGGGTACTGTCTACCTTCGTGAAGGAACACAAAGGCGTCTCGAGTAGGAAACCTTTTGTAGGAACCGGACCCGAAAGTCTCGACTTCCGTATAGGAGTAGGGACGGATGGACTCGAAAAGTGTTCAAAGTCCGTCTTCGAAGACCTTCTACGGGTCCACATGGGACCGGACCGGTGAGACTCTAGGATTCCGACCGGTCCGGGTCACAACCCGGTACCTCATCGAAGGGTCCTGGTACAATCGGTTAATGACGTTCAATTCATCGAATACATATTTCCTTTATATAAAAAAAGAGGTGGGAAGACTCAAAAGTCGACTCTGGAGGATATTATTTTCTAACTGTCCTCCTTTTGTCTTCAAATAACTGTACAAACGGAATACATATTACCCTCTATGTGTACCCCATATTATTCATTGAGATTCTCTATCTCCATCTTAACCGAATTTATGGTGAAATACCCCAAGAGATCCCTTCTTACGACCTCACCCAACGGTAAAAGAGGAGGTCACTTGGAGCAAAACGGTCTTGAGAAGTGATCCCGGACAGGTAGAACCCACCGGGACGTACCGTACTGAGTATCGAAGTAACTCAATGTGTTCGGAGCAACGGTGCTGTTCCGACACTAGGTACTTACCCTAGTGACTGAGTTGCCTGTACTTAAACTCGTTTGAGACCCTCTATCACTTCTTACCTCCTCGGACGGCACGATAATAGGTACCCCATCGTCTCTTAGTCTGTGTTGAATCACTGATTTGTCGTAGCATTATCCCTTCCCCCGACCCATAGACAAATTATGTACATGAATTATCCCTTTATTCACCCCCCGACATAAAGGAGAGGACCCACGACTTTGAGGTCCCCATCCCTAAATGTCAGGTCAACGAAAACCTCCAAATAGAACTCCGTCTATTCCCGTCTAGTGTCTTTCGAAGAGGGACGTAAACGACAAAGAGGGAACGGATGTCGACTTTTAGTAATATGGTTTCGCCGGATGAAACGGTGGAAAGTAAGTGATGTAGTCTTTACATAAGAAATTATCAAAACCTCCGGACTTCATTTTTAGTTCCACAACCGTCTCGGCACGAGGAAACCTTCCGAGACCCCCTCTCAGTAAGGACTGGGGAAGAGTAAAGACCACCGGGCCCGTAAGGAACGGAACACCGATAGTGTGAGGTGTGTATCTGGAGACAGAAGGCACAGAAGGGAGACCGAGGAGATTCCTGTGGAGATTAACCTAAATCCTGAAGGGACACATCAGGTTCCCGGTAGAGTTGGGTCATAGCAGTCATAGATAGGCCTACACATAGACATTAGAAAAAGGTTTAGTCCGCTGTAAGTGTCCAAGGGTGTTAATTGAGTACCTGAATAGAAAACTCTCAAGTTATAAGTTGGGAAAGTACGTCTCCAACTCACACTCAAGAGAACTTAACTGGTTTCCCAGACGAGACTGGAACGGAGACATGGGATTTCAGTACCTGAGAACACCCAGATCGTGGAGTCGAGGAAGGGTCTTTACTCCTCTAACTCTTTCTTAGGTAGTCTCGGGTGTAATCAGGTCCGTACCCTCTAACTCTTTCTTAGATAGTCGTCCGTACCCACGAGTGACAACGGTCCTACAGTCTTAACGGTAGAGTCCGTATGGAAGACGGCTCTGCAAGAACCTCACCCATCGTCAACCTTAAGTGTACACCGTAACCATGTCAGAAATCAGGTTTTAGAGAACCGAAGAGTACAATCGTCCACTTAAACCAACCATCATTAACATCGGTGTCAAAGTAAAAAATTTTATAAAGAAATACATACATAAATAAATACTAACACAGCCCAGAATCAACGTCACACGTTCGCGAGTAGCTCCACACGCCCGAATAGAGATCGACACCACGAACCCGAAGCAACGGGACGTCGTACACCCTAAAAGGGGCTGGTCCCTGGCTTGGACGCAGGGGACGTGACCTTCCACCTAAGAATTGGTGACCTGGTGGTCCCTTCAATGGTGTCAAATTAAAAACACGATTTCCCCGTACTTACCGACACTTTTTACTTCGAGACACCGGGCACCCTCTTTTAGACACTAACACGTCAAGCCCACGTCGACTTAAAGTCAATGGTCTTCATAGATCATATATTTGTCCGGTGAATACGTTTACATTTATTATTTTTAGTTTGTTCCTCTCTTAGAAACTGACCAGTGGTACCTCCAGTCACGACCCAACATAAAGACCCAAATGTTAGTTCTCTATGTATATATCAGAGTTGACCGATATTTTGACGTCAACTACCTCGTCATTAATCCACACTCAAGAGGAAAGACAGAGGAAGTCCAGTTTCACGGTAATTTAATAAACTATTAACATGAGGGAGAGGGAAGGGAGAGACACATCAAAAGGATTAAAGTGACGGCAAGAAAAAGACGAAGAGCTTCCAGAGGACACGACAACTCTTACAATTGTCCTAACGGGCCAACTATCCTTGAACAAAGGGTTACCAAAGTTTCCCCAACGTAGGGTTTCGACTCCACCAAAAATCTCTGCCGAGTAGACAATTGGTATGAGAGAGAAGCGGTGGGTACTCTTTCCTACAGTCTGATAAGGAACCGAGATAAGGTTCACACAGTTGTTGGTTCACGAAAGGTCAAGTGGTTCCCGTCTCATTAGAACTCATTTGTACCGGCAACCTTTTCTCGTTTATAACCAGAGCCGTCAACATCAGAGAGCTCACAGACCAGGGCGAGCACAATCACCTGTTTTCTTCTTCTCGATGTCGTCTCCTGTACCGTAGTCTATCGTGCAGACCAACTTCTTGTCACCATCTTTATACATTTGTGTCCTGAACGTCTTCTATCATCGTAAGAGGACGGGAGGGAGGGAGAGACTTGTACAGACTTAGAAGGAAAGTGAAAAGTAAAATGAACAAAGTCGGACCTGAAGAATTGAACTCGGGTAACTATAAATCCGGTCTATTAAGAAACAGTACACCTCACCAGGATATGTGCCCTCGTACGACCCGTTACAGGAACCGGAGGTGAGTAGTTTGCGCCCATCGTCGAGAGGGATCAATCAACACCGTCGATTTTCACAGGTTAGGTTTGTTACGGTTTACAGGGTAATGGACTCCTTCCCCCCCGTTTTAGTGGGCTCCGACTCTTTGTGGTCGAATTCGGTTAGGAAACGTTTCACCGTTGTCTTTTCCTCCGAAAGGTCCACTGCGATCACCAATTCTTAGACGAACGGTCACGTCTTCTGCGTTCTCTGCGTCCAAGTCGGGGACCTATCCCAGGACTTAAACTACCACCTTTCCTATTCCCATACACACACGGCCCATGCCTCCTCACCACCGAGTTAAGGAGTTGGAGCTGAGGACAAAGAACGCTCAGGAGAAAGTCGGATCAGCACGAGTCAGACCAGTACTACACCCAGAGTGTGTTCACTCCGGTCATCCGGCAACTAGTTTAACTGCAATAGTCGACAATCGAAAATCTCGTCCGAATAAGGGGCTGAACAACGGTAAGGAGACCACCGAAATTCTACCCCTACGGTCAGTGTAGCTCCTACGGACTGTGAACCGTGGAAAGGTAACGAACTAAGGAGTGGACCCGTCGTTTCGTACTGTCCTCAGATAACGGATAGTGCGGACACTTAGTCAGTTTGAATGAAGTACAGTAGCCTCCCCTTCCACGGTTTGAAACTACAGTCCCACTGTGTAACAAACCCGTCTACATAAAGGACCTAGAAGAGTTCGCACTGACGGACATGTATGTCGACCGATCAACACGAAGGAATCTTTTGAATGTCTTTTCTGACGTAGGGAAACTTTGACAACTAGACGGAGATTTCGGTCTCCGTATAAATAGTAAATTTGTATGAAAGTCTTAAAACTCACACAACGTCATAACAATAGTTTAATTGTGTCAATCCAATGTGTTTGTTACATGACACGGAAGTACATCATGGAGAGCAAATAAACAAAAACAAAAAACGAACCTTTGTAGATGTCTTCGTCTTTCGTGTCATCGTCGAGGTGACATGGGTAGGGGGGAAGGCACGAACAATTAATGTCAAGCAAAACAAAGTAGTTCCAGAGAAAGAGGTGAGTGAACTAATCACATTCAGGAGTTGTAACGTAAAGTAGATATATATAAAGTCATACATTGAGATTTTCTAACTTCGAAAAAAAAAAGGACTTGTATTAATAGAAGAGATTCTTATTTGCTTAGTTACAATTTGGATTTTCACGGAAACATGATTTATAGACAACGGAAACCAACCATACAAAGGAGCCAGGGAAAACGAGACGAGACCCGAGAAGAAGTAGATTAATACTATAAGTTCCCGTCTAGTCCATAACCTTTGGTAGAAAGTAAGAGAAACAAAGGTCACATAACTATGGACTTCCGTAATCTCCGGATCACGGACCGGATCGTCTTTGTATCATCCATGGACGAACAGAAGTTTCAGACACTCAAGGAGAAAAGTCCAAGAGACCGAACTGTACCCCGTGTCAGTAAAAGAGTTCCTTCTGTGAGTCGACCGTCCATGGAATTTAACGAAACATCGAAGAGGAGTCGTGTGTACACGAGAACCCACCCGGACATTCGGAGGGGAGAGGAGGGGGATGTCAATTTACTTCGGAAAGTTAGATGAATGACGGTTTAAAAAAAAAAATTTAAAATTAAATAAATAACCCGACGGGACCCAGAAACAACGAAACGAACCCGAAAGTTCGTCTTCAACGTTCGTCCCCGGTGAGATCGACACCACACGCCCGGAAAATGCCATCGAAGAGCACAGCGTCTCGTGTGCGAGATCTCATGGCCGAGTCATCAACACCGTCTACCCGAATCAACGAGGCACCGTACGCCCTAGAAGGGTCTGGTCCCTAGTTTGGACACAGGGGACGTAATCGTCCGCCTAAGAGTCGATGTCCTGGTGCTACCTTCAGGAGACGGTTGAAAAGATACGGTCTTACACACCGTCGTCGGTCTCTCGACCTTCAGGGACTCTCACGTCATGGATCACTGGCTCGTCAAAGACACCACTGTCTCGACTCGGACCTCACGACGGACGACTGTGAAACTAAGGTCCGAGAAAACATCGGGGACGGAAAGGAATCAGGGACAACGGGACCGTCCTGCAAGGGTCCTGGGGCCCTAGACCTCGTCCCCAGCTGAGGGACGATGGTGGCGGGTCAACGGGAAGGACGTTCAGGTAGTGGAGAACGATGGTACCGGGAGGAACGGGTCGCCGAGGACGGGGTGGTACACGACAGGGACCCCGAGTTACGGTCCGTAGGGGGTCCTCGATTAGGGGGTGCGCACCCGGAAGTGTGGAAGGGTCCGAGGACGTACCAACCGTCGAGGTCGGGGGTGACGTCCACACGGGAAATTGTTGGGTCGACTGGGAACTGACCGAGAGACGGTTCCGGAAAGGAAGGTCAAAGGTATTCGTGTAGGGTTCCGTCCACAACCAAATGGTCCTTATCGTCGAGAGAACTCTCAAAGAAACGTGGGACCACTGTGGCACTTAGAGACGAGAGACTGGAGTGACTTTGGAGACATACCTTTGAGGAGGAAAGGAGGGTGAGTTAATCTTCGGGGACGAGTGTGAAGGAGGAACTGACCCCGGGGCTCGAACCTGGGGGTACGGGAACGGGACCCCGAACCTCTTACTTCCGAAGGAGACCCCTGCGGCGAACTCCGACCACGGACGTGTGTGACCCTAGGAAGGGTTTACCACAGGAAAATCCTCGGGGACCAGGTGTGTATGAGTCTAAGGAGACCCTTCGTGCGTGTGAAGAGTGGAACGAACTCAGGGGAATGAGGTCGAGGAGGAACCGTGAGTGAAAAGTATCTCTTGTGGGGAGGGTAGGTTGTATCTCTTGCCTCGAGGGACTCCACGGGGGACTGGGTGAAGGGAGGGAAGGACCGGTCACAGGTCACACTCCTTTCTCGAGACCCCGTCTTCGTCGAAGGAAACGGGGGAGGGGGTATTATGGGAAAGAGGTCCTCAGAGGGAAGAGGAGACCCGACACCGAAGAAAGGAAGATAGATGTTTAAGTTTAGGGACTCAAAAAATCGTAGTCTTGGGTTGTAGGCGTATTAGGACTCCCTATACGTAATAATTGGGAAAAATGTCTACTCCTATGACTCCGAATCTCCCCTTCATTAACCGACCCGTACTTGTCGACCACTGATGACCGGTACCCCACCCACAGACCTACGACTGAGGAACGAGTCGGGAACTGGAACCCAGTGTCTGTACCCCTCCTGAGTCGGAAGAATCATCGGAGAGACACCCTACTGGGTCACGAATCCTTTGCCTCAGACTCTAACTAACATTAACTTCACTGTCAGTCACGCTCAGTAGACTACGAATTCGACGAATTGAGAGACGAGGAACTATAAAACCCATGGTAGACAGAACAGCAGAGTTAACACTTAAGAAGTCTCCGACGGAGAAGTCAAAAGACAGGGAGTCTTGGAAAACATACACCAACCACGAATGATTACTCGAGGAATGAGTGGATTTTTAAAAACCGAAAATTGAAGTTGGATCTTCCGAAAAACTTTTGTGGTAATGAACTAAAGGCACGTACAAATTACTTGTGAACTGTAAAAACAAGTCAACTCAACATTAGTAAGGTGTATACTTGAAATCAAACAAATATTAAATTATCAGTTAGTCCTGGGTAGTGAACGTATAATATAGTGTCTCACTAAACATTAGGTACCCTAAAATAAAATAAAAAATTTATATATTTATAAAAATTTTACGTTTGATTCGAAAATATATTTCCATATTAAATAGTCGATATTTTACACTGAGAAAGACTCAGTGTTTTTAAATTTATTGTCCGACACTTGACTTTTCCGAGTCGCACTCTCTGTTCCTTTTTATGATGTTTATGTATATCACTGAAAATCTGATTGTTTTCGTTATTATGATGAGATTTACGAAGGTCTATCTTTATCGTCTAGAAAATGTTTCTTTCTTCGAACGGTAGTCTGAAAAGACAAACGTCTTTGTGTTGACTTTTTATTTAAAGATTTACTCTTTTCTTGAAATTTGGATATTAAAAGGATAGATCGTGTTATAGTAAATTTACAATTTCACTTTTTGTTATGTTCCCGTTTTATTTTTATTCAAGTCCATATACGGGAGTTTTTACATGGTGGTTTTCGGTCGTAACCTTTATAAAAACGACATTCATAAGTTCATTTTCTCTTTATTAGGGTCTCTACAACGTTCCCTACATCTTTAATCCCGAATAGTTATGGAATCATTTCACTGACAACAAAATTTTGATTCTAGTTTCTTGTCCTTTTTTCTTGGAGTCGTAACACTATCCTAACCTCTTATTAACCCTTTTATCTTCCGGCTCGTGGCTTTTTAACTACGAAAGCTTAATACCACGACCTCTTCTGAGAACTCTCAAGGAACCTGTTGTTCCTCTAGTTTGGTCAGTTAGACTTTCCTTTAGTTGGGACTTATGAATGACCTTCCTGACTACAACTTCGACTTCGAGGTTATGAAACTGGTGGACTACGTTTCTCGGTGGAGTGACGTTTTCTGTGACTACGACCCTTTCCAACTTTCGTCTTCCTCTTCTCCCACTGTCTCCTACTCTTCCAACTTACCGTAGTGAATGAGTTACCTGTATTTGAACCCGTCAGAGGTCCTCTACCACTCCCTCCGGACCGTACGACGTTAGGTGCCCTAGTGTTTCTCAACTTGAGACGCGAAAGTGACTAACCCAAACTAAGGACCGACCCCTTCATTCTAAGATATTAGACGTACCATATCGGTTTTTTTTCTTCTTCGATATTGACTTCTTTTTACCGTGACATAACATCTCCATCTTTATAATGTACAACAAGGTCCTTCTTCCTGGGGAAGGCCCCGGACTTTGACCCGAGAACAGATTGTGAACCTTTACTTAACAGGCTCCTCTGTGTACACGACTGTTTCGTACTCTAAAATAACCCTTTCCCGTGGGCCCACCTCTCGTCATCCCATTCCCTTGGGTCCTCTTGTCAAAACGGTACACCGAGTATCAGAGTCCAAAATACCTCTACCCTAATCAAAGGCCCAACAGAAATCGGTTAGTAAGACTGAGTCTCAGGAAGGACCACCACGTGCGAAACAAGTCGGTTCTGCCTACTAAGACCCTCCACCAGTCTGTACACCACAGAGGAAAACTAGAAAGGACTTGAGAAGACCAACTACCACCGAATAATCAAGGCACAAGGAATGGTCCTGGAGGACAGGATTTTGTTGAGTATGTTTATCAATGACACCACGGACCGGTCCTACCCACCAAAGTCAGTCACACGAGGGGGACTGTCACAATATCTGGGATTAGGATCGACACAGAACTTGTATCAAGACGGACTGAGTGGGAGAACATTCACCACCGAAAAGGAAGGATTTTTACATCAAAGACGAGGGAAAGGGGAAATAATGGACTACGGAGGGTTCACGATGTGTACTTCTTACTCTACTAGTCTTTTACTTCCTAAGACCACCCAACCAAATCTAATCACAAAGACTTTCCTTGGTAGTCATTAAATTAAATATTAAACAAAACCCGATTGGATGAAAACACACAGTTATTTTTTATGTTATTTCTACTTTATAAATTTTGTCTGTATTTGATATTCGTGAAAATAAAAATAATGTAAGTTGGTTGTATTTATGAAACAGTTTAATGATATTTTGAAAGGTTTACAAATGAGAGTTAAAGACATGAACGCAATAACGTCTGGTCAGTATTTGATCAACACCCGTCTGGTGGGACACCTATCACGACCCGAACTGTCACCTCCAAAATGAAGCAAGTAGTCAAAGGTACCTCAGGTTAAAAAAAACAATTTGAAAAAACTTTAACGAGGTTGAATAAGACTAGAGACGACTATTGTTTCTTTGTGTCGATCTTTCTCGACATTTCAGATGACTGGAAGTCTCTAGTCCATCTTACTAACTGAATTTTTTTTTTTTAGTGACAAGTTGGGATACAAATTAGTCTACAAGTAATAAAGTAGGTGACTTTTGGTCATCTTCCGTCCATTCACCGAAAGGAGGAAGAGTAAATACCTCATATGGGTCGAGAGGAAACAGAATATCATTTTTACACTCAAACTCATAAAAGAGTCGACGTATGTCACTTTAAGATTATGAGTTCCAGTATTGTCGGTCTTCTTTATAATATAAGACTAACACTCTATTTTTTATCCCTAACCCTTAACGAAAACTTTATCGTGTCGGAAATTTACAAAACTGAACTTCAGACTACCCCAGATAGACCACTAATGCACTATAAAATACGAGTTCCATCACTACTAACAGAATGACCTTGTGAATTTATAAATTTACAATTACCCTTAACCGTCCTTGGTAATCCCCTTCATATGTTTTATTAAACTTTCTCTTCAGGTTCATTTAGTTAAGATCGAAATCCGAACATAAGTTTATTGTGGTCAATACCACCCAATTGTACTTTGGATAAAAACGACAACACTTTTCCTTAATCTTAGATCACTTCGCGACATGATCTTTATAACATGTTACGTACATTGAAATTTAAGAGGTAATCGGTGTAACTTTTTCCACTTTAATTAAAATTACAAAATAAAGTGGTTCATGTATACTTCACAATTGTAAAGTTTTACATTATACCTTAAATGAACAAATAAAAGTTTTCGCAGAAACGATAAAAAAAAAAATTACGATAGGTATCCATTGGGTGTAGTAAGAAATTATACATAAATAAATAAACCGACACGGCCCAGAATCAATACTGTACACCCGAGAATAAACGCCGTACGTCCTAGATCAAGGGACTGGTCCCTAAATTCAACCCGGGGAAGGTGACCCTTGTGCCTCAGAATCGGTGACCTGGTGGTCCCATCAGGGTCATGTTTTACATAGTTACTCCATAAAATATCAGACAAAATGATTTAGAAGTTTTAACCATCTGAAATATGTGTAACGTGGAGAACTAAACCTAATCGGTGGTCAGTTCCCGACTAATCGGTGCTTACTGATCATCAGTACAATGACCCATCCCATCTAACTCTTGGCTTCAGGTGTCTCTCCATCTATTAAACGTGTTAATACACTAATCAAAATATAAACTTAAACCTAAACCAGGTTTTCTTAAAGTTCTTTTAAGTATCAATGGAATCTCCCCTATCATCCCCTTAGACCCCTCAGTGGGGAGGAGGGGTTTCCGTAGACCGATAAACGTAGTCACTAAAAATCGTCCAGCAAAGACACCTGATCGACGAATCAGAGTGGGTCCCCGTCCCCCTCTTGAGTTCTTAACGAAAACGAATAAGGTATTGCCGTCTCCGGTCCCCTTTCTCAGTTCGTCCTGTGACGAAATATCAAAGACAAAAAATAAACTCTCTAAATTAATTATATATATTCCTTACAAAAAAAAAAAATTACGTTCCAATAATACATCCTTTGAACAAGGATCTTCTCTGAAACGATAAATTTATCACATACGAACGATTAAGACAAAAACCGTTTCTCATCCATCTCTGAGCCTCTTCCGTTACCGTGGGATGAGGTCATGAGAACGGACCTTTTAGGGTACCTGTCTCCTCGGACCTTCGGACGTCAGGTACCCCAGTGACTTCCAGTCTGTGCTGATTCGCTGAAGTGAAAGTGAAAAGTGAAAGTACGTAACCCCTTCCTTTACCGTTGGGTGAGGTCACAAGAACGGACCTCTTAGGGTCCCTACCCCCTCGGACAACCCGGTGACAGATACCCCAGCGTGTCTCAGTCTGTACTGACTTCACTGAATCGTCGTCCTTTACCGTTGGGTGAGGTCACGAGAACGGACCTCTTAGGGTCCCTGTCCCCTCGGACCACCCGACGGTAGGTACCCCAACGTGTCTCAACCTGTACTGATTTCGCTGAATCGTCGTCGTCGTCGTCGTCGTCGTCTCTGATCCAATGAGACCCATCACTTCGACCACGACCCTTACTGTTTCTTTGTATCTTTTCCCCTTCAAGATCGACACGGGTTCGTCCACTTGACACTCGTAGTCTCGGGAGGACAAGACTAAAGGAGGAACCCTTGTCTCCGGATGTCCCTCCCCGGCACACTGACAGGACGGGTGTCAGTGGGTCTATCGAGGACACGACGGCCCTTAGTCTTGAGTCCGGACGACCCAGACAGAACTCAGTAGACACAGAATTTCATACGTTGTCCCTGTCTCTTCTACTCTACCGTTATTGTAATAACCTATTCTTAAAAAGAAAAAAGATTCACTTTCACCGAAGAAAAACACGTAAAAAGTCTAAATTTCTAACATCAAAATCTTTTATCAATATAGCTTCACCCTATTATCGACCACAACGAAGTTTTATTAGAGGTCACCTCTAAACGTGTTCCTTTATTCTCCCTCAAACCTGTTTTACTCTCACTGATACTCAACTATTAACAACCTCGACTCACTTTTCATGAAAACAACAACAATAAGTCAACGATTAAGTGCAGACTGAGAAACGTTGAGGTACTTGAAGGGACAGGAAGTGATGGAGAGCCTCAAACGAGTCTGAGTACAGGTAACTCAGTCCCTACGGTAGGTTGGTAGAGTAGGAGACAGCGAGAGAAGAGGAGAACGGAGTTAGAAAACGACGTAGTTCCAGAAAAGGTAACTCAACCGAGAACCGTAGTCTATTGGTTTCATAACCTCGAAGTCGTAATCAGGAAGGTTACTTATAAGTCCCAACCAAAGGAAATCCCAACTCCCAAACCAGGTGAACGACAAGTTCTCCGAGAGTTCAGAAGAGGTCGTGGCGTCCAGTTTTCGCAGTTAAGAAATCGGCAACGAGTCGGAAAAAATACATACCACACTGAGAATGTAGGTATGTACTGATGACTACTAATGAATCCTTAAGTAATAAGAGAAATAATCGATAAACTTTAACAATTATCTTTCGAAATCCATAAATTTACCATGTACTTCAACATTTTTTTTGTTTTCGAGACTTTAGGTAATAGGTTGTCATTCACGGTAATCGAACTTTTAATAGATAACTTGTGAGGAAATACACTTCTACGGAACTTCTTTATGTCCTTTCTACACTCAGAACTAACGAGAATGTCTGTAAAATAAGGTCAAGGTCCCGGGTCTCTATTGTGAAAGTCTCTTTTTCAGTCACAACCAATGTCCACAAAAAATGGGGTCCGGAATACGAATACACCGGGAATCCAACCGAACACTTCCTCCAGGAGGAGGACGGAAAATATCTCCTCACCTCACTTCGAGCCTCCTGGGTGTGACGAGACCCGTGAGTCGTACCCACATTCCCTTGGTCCTACGGTGACCGGCACCCACTGACCCGTGGTCCGAAACACAACCCGTCAACCCGTGGAATGGATAACCTTATCGACCTGTGGAATAGATAACCTTAATATCTTAGAACACCTTGGTCTTAACCTTCCTTATGTTATACTATATTACTTACCGGTTTAATACGCTCTTAGATGGTTCTGGGCACTTTTGTCTCTCTTGTCGTTCTCATCCCCTTTGGTGTACCTTCCTTCCGAGGACCCTTTTCCTCCTTGAACCTTACTGTCCAGTCCCTTTCTTCCTTCTGTGTATACCGAGTCCTCCTAACTGTAAGCTTTACACCATTGTTCTTCTCCTTTAAAGTCACCGTTTTCTTGATAAAGAACACCTCATAAAACCAAACCTTACTTTACATGGTTTTACTTATATATATCCTCTTGGTAACCGGTCACCTTGTTTCTAGTCTCCCTAAGTCGGAAAACCTTTTACATAGTCCACCAGTAAGTACTTCTGGTCTAACGTGTATCATTCTCTATACTCCCGTCGTTTTAATGGAAACTTACTACTTAATACTCCCTATGTTATTGATGAACATTCACTACTGTTCAAGAATAAATAAATTTTTTTATCACAGGGACTAAAGTGTAATACATATGGACTCATCGACTAAACAAGAACTAATCGGTTCGGTAGGAGGGTTTTCCGGGGCACAAGAACAGACATTGCGGATAAAATTCAACGGGTCTTCGATTACTTAAAGGTGTTACGCGGAACTAAGAAGGACAACGAAAATACCACGAGTGTTGAGGACCCGTCGGTCCAAAACTCCCGACCTTCTTATTCACAAATTTTCTTAAGTATCTTCAAATTATAAAGAGGAGATACCCTTCCGGTGGGGAAAGGGATCGGGACCCTATAAGATAACAACAACTACCCAAAAAGTAACCGTACCTTTAAATCTATCAAATGGTGAACTGTTTCATCATAAGAGAGACACACAAGAAGTCAACTCACTAAAGTCATGTCTTCTTCTTCAAGAACTCCTCGATCATGCCTCCTCATCGGGTGTTCAATTTCTACCTCCACCGTGACTCTTATTTACACCCCCTCCTCCGAAAGAGTCCCAGTGAAGATCGTCCAACCTAGAGGTGCACCCTGTCGGGTTCAAGTCGGAGTGACGAGACCCACGTTCACGATAGGTCAACCGGTCTCCTCGGCTCCAGGAGGTGGTGACGAAGACGTCCGGTTCGGGTGAAACAGAGTGAGACTCGGAGAGGGGTCCGAGACGGTATCCTCAAAGGGACCGCAGTCACGACCCGTTCCCTCCCCGTAGGTACTGTAGTGTGGAGTGGGAAAAGAAGAACGAGTAAAATAAAGATGACAGCATCTGAAATAAAAAACTCATGAAAAACCAAGTATCGTTCTAACCGGTTTTTCACTCGTGTCAAGGATGCGCGGGTGAGAGGTGTGTGTATGTATCGGNGAAGAGGTCGTGGTACCAAACTTTGACAGAGAATATGTGTAGATCTACACATATTCTCTGGAGGGGTGGGGTCATAGTTGTAAGGAAGGGTCTCCCATACAAACAATGTTGACTACCTGGAGGTTACTGTTTAGTATTGGTGGGTTCCAAGTAAGAACCGTAATCCCAGGTGAGAACGACAACATATGAGATAGTCGAAACTGTTTACATATAACTCAACATAGGTGGTGTTATCGAACTGTATCTTATCAAAGTGACGGGATTTTCAGGAGACATGAGACGGGTAAGTAGGGAAGACTCGGGGGTCGGAGACCCGTGGCGACTCGAAAAAAGAGGTATCACACCGGAAAAGACAACAACTTACGGTAAACCAACCTTAGCACGTCATATATCGGAAAAATCTAACCGAAGAGTGAATACTATGTGTAAATTATAAGGAGCCACAGGAAAGTACTGAACTCTCGAGTGAAGAAAAATCACAACTTGTCATAAGGTGACATGTCCACTTGGAAAACAAGCGGACATCAGAGGGTGGAACGGAAGGATTTTCTTTACGAGACGACCAACTAGTGATTGTGAACGCAGAGGTACACGTAGTCACTTTCCAACAACGACTTGGTGCGTATCTGTGGCCCTAAGAACCGGAGACCTCCTCTTCTTAAGTTAGGCCCCGGTCTCTGCTCCGAACTAGGGAGTCTCGAAAATACATTATTCCAAAGTAATTTCATATTTCCTCTATCTCTTTCGAAGACGGTATCCGTAGTCTTCCCCGTCTTTCTCATGGGGGAACGATCACAATCGTTACCTTAATATATGAGAGATCAATAATGTCACTTAGTTTTCTTACAGACCTCCAACATTTCTGGAGTGATCTGGATGAGGGTATTAAATGTAAAATTCTATTGTCCTAATCGGTCTTCCAAAAAAGGTCTCTGACAGGAGTTCGTCACGTCCCCCCTCGCGACGTTTTTCTCTCTCCAACACCTTGAAGGGAGTCGTTCCGACTCCCCAGGGCTCCTCTCCACTCGGACGACAGGCGGTTGGGTCGGGGAGCCGCTCGCTCTCTGTTAGTCTGCGTTTCCCAAGACAGACTCGTCAAGGCGAAATAACAGCATTCGAGAACCAAATATTTCCGTTCGTCCCGCCAAAAACGCTCCCTGAAAGGTATCAAGATGGTTAGTTCAATTTCCAGTCTAATGGTACACGAATGTGGTACTGTCCCCAGATACCACTAGTGCACAACAGGTGCTCGTGCCTTTAGTTCTCCCGGTTAGTTTTTAAAACTGTTTGCTATATCTGGTGCGGAAGTGAGGAAGGACGTCCGCGGTAGAATCGAAGATTGGTGTTACGCACACAAAAGAAATTCGGGTTCGAATCGTACAATGAGAATACGGGTATCTCCAAAGAGGTGAACCCCGGGGTGTTTCGTCCTATGTAATAACGCTAAGTACCCCAACGTTTCTCAGCCTATGGTGACTCGCTGACTTGACTTGACTTCCTTACAGTTCCCCTTTTTTTCAAACAGCAAAGAAGGAGGAACTCTTAAGGTCTGGGGAGAGAGGAACCCCTGGGGATCTGAAGAATAGTTGGACGGATCCTTTACTGAGAGAGTAGTCCAACGCGACACCCAGGGACACACTGAGACGAGAGGGTGTCCCAGGTTCGACCTCACTCGGTTGTCTGCAAGAAATCCTCAATCCTATCCCTCATCGAATCTCCCCCTGTAGACTATGGTAGGAGATTAGTAATTTAGAGTTTCGGAAAGAAACGAAACTCTACCCCCCTTTTCATATCAATACTTTTCCACATCAAGGGAACAACTGTCGTCCGGTTTGTCCTCTCTGCGAATGAGTTTCTGTGAATCCAAACACCGTCCTCTCACGCAGTAGTTGGTTTTGGGGACCCTGATTTTTTCCTTTCACCCCGCCGTCCTCAGTCCCAAACAATTGACCTTCAAACCGGAACTTCTTCGTCCTTCCTCCAAGTACCTTACTCCGCGGGGAACAGAAGTCCCACACACACGTATATGTGTATATGTGTGTGTGTACGGGGACTCGGGTAGGACTGGGACGACGACATCATCAGGTCAGAGAATTTCAAAGGATAAGAACAGGGACCACAGAGCTTCAATAATTAGTATGATGTGTGCGAGTAAGTAAGAAGTCTATGGATGGCTCGTGTATTACCCACAACCTTGTCACGACAGTCGACTCCGTCCTCGAGAGCCCCCTCAGTATCGAGGACAGGAGACCGTCGAGTGACAGAACACACCTGATGTCTGTGAAGTTATCTAATAAACTTGGACTGTACCATTTACATCTTTGTTCCTACACCAGGTGCTTCAGAGGGACTTCATCCACCTTGAGCTACCCCACGACCCACTCGTCCCCACACGCCTCTGGTGAACTCCGTACCTTCGACCCTCCCGTCTCCCGTGGCGTCCCTTCGTCATGTCTCTCACGTCCCAAGGTCCACCTCACACCCGAGCGACCACGACTCCGTGACTGACGGTCCGGTCTACTCCACCCCCACGTCTTTCCCCGGGGCCTCTAGGCGCGTCAACCCTTCGACTCCTATCTGAGTTTACTGAAAGAATCTACCAAATGAGACCCGACCTCTTCCCGACCGTACGACCCCCGTGTCCCGTCCCGACGACGTTCTCTACCCTGATATTAGGTCGTTAGGGTGAGAACCCATATATGGGTGTCTTTTGGTCTTAAGGTTTTCTATGTACGTGAGGTCACGAGTGACATCGTGACAAATGTCATCGGTCCTGTACCTTCGTTGGATTTACAGGCAGTTGTCTCCTTGCCTGTTCCTTCTACACCAGGTGTATGTGTTGCCTTATAACGAGTCGGTATTTTCCTTACTTTAACAAGGTAAACGTCTCTGTACTTACCTGGATCTCTGACGGTGTGTCTCACTTTACTCAGTCTTTCTCTTTTTGTCTATAGTATACAATTACGTATATACACCTTAGATCTTTTTTACCGTATCTATTAGAATAAACGTTTCGTCTTTATCTCTGTGTACATCTCTTGTTCACATACCTATTGTTCCACCTTTACCCTCCCACCTTACTTAATCTAATCCTATACGTATATATATATATATATATGGTAACTATGATACATACTTTGTCTCTTAATAACTCTTGGAAGACGTATATCGTGGCTCTTGAGATATAAATCACGAGACCCCACTGGATTTACTCTTCCTTTAAGTTTTTTCTCCCCTCTATACATTTGTATGTATCAACTAAGTGGAACGACATGTCATCTTTGATTACGTTGTAACATTTCGTTACTATAAGATCATTGTAATTAAAATTTTTTCATTTCTTTTTTCCCTGATATCGGATTGGTTTTCAACTTTTAACGGTTTATCTTTGTGCGACCGTAATTATCAAAACAGTCTCCTTACCCGCACCCTTTCCAGATCAGTTAAAAAACTTACTGGTTCCTTCTTGATTTTGTTAAAAAAGGACGAGAAAGGAGGAGTAGGGGAATTTCTTTTTTTTTATTGAACAATTTTTTAACATTACGTAATAGGATAAAACAATCTCAATTAACTCAAATCGTTTTTGAAAATTTTAAATAAGAAAACTTACACAACGTTCCCAATAACATATGTAATTCAAGTCTTATAACTTTAAGAAAGATTAGGTTTTCAGTTTCCTTTTTATAGGAAATAAAATCTCCCCACCAAAACACCCTCCCTTAATGTTTCCTACCCTCTATAATCATCCTTACTTTGTCCGTTTCGTTTGATGAAAACTCCTTTCTTTATCCTTTAACAAAATGTCATTCTTAAAGTTTTAGCTAAATTTCGACATCTCGTATATAAAACCGGTCAAGTATTTACTTAACTATGTGAATACATTCAAATAAGACATGAAATAAGTATATCGTCTATTCCTTTACCGGTGGGTGAGGTCATAAGAACGAACCTCTTAACATACCTGCCACCTCGGACCGTCCGATATCAGGTACCCTAGCGTCTCAGACTGTGATGACTCACTGATTGTGAATAAGTATTATCAGTTTATAAACACCTTGTAGGAACATGGACGATAAGATCCAGACCTCCTTATCGGGATATGGTTCTCCTCAGGGACAAGAACACTTCGAATGTAAGATGGAGTACAATGATAAAATCAAAATGAATATATATTTGCTCTCTACCTCTTGTCACATAATATCACGCTGTCCCTTAAGTCCCGTAAAGAGTTCGACAGGTCGACACTTTTCGTAGATTTCTGACTTCCTCCATTTCGTCACATTAATCTCGTGAAGAGATTGGGAGGATCATTTGTCTTCGAAGTGTCATGAATCGTAATTATAACAAACGTGACACTGGACTAGAAATCCCCGTACCACGGCCCAGTGCAGTAACGCACACAGCACCCCGTCTCACTCGGAAGTTATCAGTAAACGTATTTTCTTGATTAATATTGTCATAAAAGGTTTGACAACTGGACCTGTACACATGGTTCTGCGTCTGGTGTTTTCCATTTCCTTAGACATATATCTATTCCAACCCCGGAGAATAAATATAGGTGTAATCGTGCAACTTGACAGGTTTTACAAGACGTAATTTCCTTGAGGAACTAAATTTGGTCGTAAAGTGTGTATATATAAC
The DNA here is from genome assembly GCA_006410555.1 of Capra ibex. NCBI lineage: Eukaryota > Metazoa > Chordata > Mammalia > Artiodactyla > Bovidae > Capra > Capra ibex. Next base: position 44,578,508 of record SJYO01034137.1, read on the forward strand.
TCTTAGAAAAAAGTGAGTATTGTGGAGAATGAAGGACCAAACGACCTTCTCCGTAGATCTCCCTAAAAACCTCGGAAAGAAAGACGAACATCTCTAGTTCCAGTGCATAGTAAGGAATGAAAACTCCCGGTACTCGTAACTATGAACCTCGAACCGCAGTGGTTCCCTCCTTACTTAATCTAATCCTATACGTATATATATAACTGGGGACCTGGGTCAGAGATCGACCTTTCAGTCGGTTCCTTTCGGTACTTTTCTCTTAACAGTAAAGGGAACCTCAGTCTATGGAAGACTGTGTCATCTCGACCTGAGATTAATAACTTGACACGAAAGTTTCTTTTACAAGAGTTCCAAAGTCTCCTCTTTTTTTATTAGGAACCGTTCCTCATCTTAACCTCCTTCAACCCTTCAACCTTCTTAAAACAAAAGTATCAGACAGGAGAAAAGAGAGAAACCGAGAAGGACAGAAATAAAATACCGATGACTTTGTAGTGTCAACCAGAGAAAGAAGAACCTAAAACAAAAACTCGTTAATCATTATTTACACAGTTTACAATCACCATTGAAGTTCGATTCTCATCATATAAGACGAGTACGAACCGATTTTAGATCACCGGGAGGACGGGGAAACGAACCAGAACGGAATATTTTCTTTCGGGAAAACATTGAAACCCGTGGTTTTTGTGAACCCTACAACGGGTATGTCCGGATAGAAGAATAAAAATACGAGCACATCTACCATGGTCCCATTTCAAACTCACAGTACAACGGGACAAAAGGTAGAAACCAACCTTATAATCCTGTCTACACAAGAACCGAGGAAACCCAGTCGGTATATGCAACACATCCGAGAAGTACCGAATTTTGGGGGAAGTTGAACCGGGACGCAAGAACACCCCTAAAACGGTTCACTCTACACCTTTTGTTTCTCAGGTATTCTGAGAGTACCACTTTTTCACGGAATACATCAGGGTCTAATGAATTATACGCAAAACGAAGAAATGACGACAAGTCTACTTAGTAAATTTCTACATGGAAAATGAGCTACGAAGGACCCGAGGTACGTGACACAATCCTTGAAGTGGGTAGGTAAAAGTAAAATAAAGACGTAGACTTCATAGATTCATAAAGAGAGAAAAGAGACCATTACTCACTGTACCCTGAACCTCTCAATATAGATTCAAAGGTGTTCCTTCATCCTTCACCAGGTTCTACACGTTTTTTGTTTTGTTTTGTCAATCCAGGAAGACAACCACTGTTCGTAAAATCGGTCGTCGAAAAGACGGAAAAGTAGTGCAGATATTTGTGAAGAGTTTTATGAGGTCTTTTCCATCTTGTACCCTCGACGGTTCTCCAAATAGTATACTAGGTCTCTTCCGATGAATTTCCGTCGTAAGGAAGTTTGTTGGCCGAGGACTGTGGAAATCTTATTTAAAGATAAATTAACCTTCCCAGAACAAGTATAAATTTTATTTGAAAAACTTATCAATTCACAGGATACACCTCTGTATAAGACAGGATCCCAAGAGATCCCTGGAACGAGACTAGTCCGTCACTCAAAGACGGACACCCGTCACCGGTAGAGTGACTGGTGACTCGACCTCTAGTTCGTTCCAGTACAAACTAAGAACTTGAATGGAGTAACAAAATCTACATAATGACGGAAATTAGGAGTGTTGTCGGGAAAAGGACCCGTAATAATAATGTCCCCTTCTTTGACTCCATGTGGTCCCGGTTTACTGATTAACAACAACAGTAAGTCGGTGAGTCAGCACAGGCTGAGACGCTGGGGTCCCTTGACGTAGTACGGTCCGAAGGGACAGGAAGTAATAAAGGGCCTCAAACGAGTACAAGTGTTTTCGTACAAGTAAATCAGTCACTACGGTAGGTTGGTCGGTAGGAGACAACCGGAGAAGAGGAGAAGAGGAGGAGAAGAGGATGGAAGTCCCAGAAAAGGTCACTCAACCGAGAAATGTAGTCCACCGGTCTCATAACTCAAAGTCGAAGTCATAGTTAGGAAGGTTACTTATAAGTACCAACTAAAGGAAAGCCTAACTGACCAAATTAGAGGAAGGACAGGTTCCCTGAGAGTTCTCAGAAGAGGTCGTGGTACCAAACTTTCGTAGTTAAGAAGCCGTGAGAGGGTGTATACTGATGACGTGTTTGGTATCGAAAATGATATGCCTGCAAACAACCGTTTCACTACAGAGACGAAAAATTATCCAGGTGATTTACTGTCTTAGTCCTAGTCAGTGACATTTAGTGACACGATAACGAGAAGGGGATTTACGGTACAAGACAGAGTTTAGGATTACGTAGAGTCGGAGTTTATACCTGAATGGACCGAGGGGGTAGATAGACGAATCTTTCTACGGGGACGGGACCCACCCCCACGCCAGTCTCGTCTCCGGTCGTCACCCGTGACCCACCGGACGCCCAAACAGACTCACTACGGGACCTCCGCGTCTACAAATCAATTTGTAAGCTACCGAACAGAAACTTTAACCTATCAGGAAGAAGATGAAAGATGTCTTTAAAAAACCCCCTATCCTGGGAAACCCTCTAACTCCCCCTAATTAATCTAAACGTAAACTGTAGGTTATGTGGAGACTTCCCTAAACATATAAACAACGAAAAATCGGTCCAAACATTAATGTCAGAATCCTCTTAAGAACATAATATACCTTGAAGACTTGGAAATTTCTATCCCGTTACTCTTCTCATTTAAACAGACGGCCTCTATTTAACTTGTATTACCCGGGTAATACCCTTATGTAAATACATAAAATATCAGATTTATCTTTCTTTTTTCCGAAAAGTATACATTTATATTGGGTTATTTTTATTTAGACGTTTCACCAATTTTGTACTATTACCTCTGATAAAATTGGTATCTTTATCGGGTAGACCTGTTTATACAGGGGAAACAAAAATAAGAAAAAGTTTATCAGAAAAGTACCCAAGAGTACAATCAGTCCTTTCTCGAGGAGATAGAGAACTTCATAACTTATCATAAAAACGGAAACAATATGATTGAAACTCAACGGAAGAAGTCAAGGAAACCGACGTCCAGTATTTGTTATGTACCGTAACATATGTTGTTTAGAAGTAAGTACACTAATGTTCTAAATGACAAGACAAAAGTTTACCTTACCTACTAACTCTTCCACCTTTTAGTTTTCGTCGTGATATAATGTACCCCAAGGAAACCAGTGTCTATTGTTTGAGTTCGATCGAATTCATTTTTTTTCTCTCTCTCTCTCTAAATATTATTCCTATCTCCACACAGAATCCTTGGATTCCGTTCCTACTTCACCGGGAGTCCTTACTTGTCCTTGGTCTCTCTTCCTTCCCTGGAGAGAGTAATCACAAGTGTCGTTCGTGTACACACTGTGTTTGCAATGTTCCTCCTCTCTCTTCCACTACCTCCCTTTCATCGTTAGACACGTCACATAATGAAATGTGAGTTCGCACTGTAATTTTTTGTCGAGACGACACAAGAAACCCTTTTTTCTTTAAGTACGAGTAATATACTTTAAGTTTATCAATATTCTTTTCGTCCTTACGAAATTTTAAGTCTATCAGTCCGTTAGTAATGACAAAATTACTTGCAGGAAGATCGTACATATTCCTGTAGATCTTTGTGGTCGTACGCGTTCGTCTTTACACTAGTATGAAACGTACCATTAAATGGACAAAATAAAAAATTAAAAATAAATAAATAAATACCGACGTGACTCAGAAACAACGACACGTGTCCGAAAGAGATAAACGCCGCTCGTTCCCGAGGAGAAGTAACGGCACGCGTCCAGAGTAGCGCCACCGGAAAGGACAACACCTCATACCCGAGATCCGTGTGTCCGAAGTCGTCAACACCGTGTGTCCGAATCAACAAGGCGTCGCACACCCTAGAAGGGGTCTGGTCCCTAGCTTGTACACAAGGGACGTAACCGTCCGTCTAAGAATAGTTGACACGGTGGTCCCTTCAGAACGGACAAAACAAGTGAGTCTTCACATAGTACCGAGAAAACTATGGTTATTTATAGTGGTTACTTATGTACAAATGAACTGTAGAGGATAAACATTTGGAAATCCTATGAATGAGGGAGACGGAAGTCACTACTATTTGTATAATACACATGGGTAGAAAGACGAAAGTGTTATTAGACTCGTCTAAGAATCTCTTTCTAACGATCTAGTTTTCCACACGGTCAAATGTACGACTATATTAACGGTTTCACCGATGTAGCACTCGACACCGGTATTGTTGTGGAGGACAGTCAGAACCTGTAGTGGTCAGACTGCCTATTTTTCTCGAGCCAAAAGACTTCAACATAAAAGGGTAACAATCATATTAACTCATAGAGAAGTCCGTAAACAATAGTAAGTGACAAGATAAAGAAGAGTACCCTTCAAATAATTAAACGAAGTAGGTAAAACTCGACTCCATAATTAAATAACTGAAAAAATTTTCTAAAAAAACCTATGTCTAGTAAAAATTTCTGAAATAACTTAAACAATGTTATGACGAAGACAAAAATACAAAACCAACAAATCGAAAATCCGTACCCCCTAGAATCGAGGGACCTTTCGCTTTAGAATTGGTGAGTGACCTGACGGTCCCTTCAGGGAGGAAATCGAGAACATACCTGTGAGAAAGATGGGGGAAGACTACAGATACAGTCTTCGAAAGAGATAGAGGAAATATGAAATTATTTTGAAATAATGTGTTTTCGAGACTCGCTAGTTCGGAGCTGAGACCGGGGTCTAACTTAAGAAGAGGAGGCCTCCGGTTCTTAGGACCGGAGAAACGCACTAAGTCGTTGTTGGAAAGTAGAACCCTTGAGCAGGCCCTAAGAAATCCTGTTCCCTCGATTGTTAAGGTCGGAGTGAGGAAACTTGACATAGGACTTTTTGACCCTATCTAAACTAGGGGTCCCGAATTTCTTCTGTGTGGACCAGAAGGATACCCTATGACGTACCGGTGCCTGCCATAGGTAACCTCCTGCCGCTTGCCACCGGCCTACCTCCCAGAGAACTCATATTATGACAAAATGTTAATCTGGCCAAGACATCTTTTGTTCCCTTTACCCATCTTCATTGAATACACAACGGGAAAAAGAGAGACGTTTTATACGGTCTGAATACAGGATTACCTCTTTCTTTACCGTTGGGTGAGGTTATGAGAACGGACCTTTTAAGGTACCTGACTCTCCGAGGACTCTCGGACCATCCGATGTCAGGTACCCCAGCGTTTCTTAGCCTGTGCTAACTCACTGAAGTGAGTACTTATAAAACGAATCAAAGAATAAAATGGGTTTCGTAGATTCAAACAACCAAAAACAGAAATAAAAAATGAACAGAAACGGAAAGGATATAACCTCTAAATTTTTTTTTTTACAACGCTTCAAAATGTAAAACTATAGTACAAATTTTTCCCGGAAAGATAGAATTATAATATTTTGATAAGTAGACATATAAAAAGATCATGAGTAAACTAAGATAAAACTTAAATAAGAGAAATTTATCTCTCTTTCTCGTGCGCGATCTAAAAAGAGAGGAGGGTATGTCGGTCGGTTGTAGAAAACAATTGATCAGAGTGTATGAATGGGTCTGATCTAATGTACGTGAACCAGATAAAGTATACTTTGAACAAAGACACCGACGTACAAATAACAAACTAACAAAGGATAAACACAAGAGTCCGGTAACAAATTGACAATTGTCGTAATTAACAAATTACGATTACGACCGGGTAAAACAACCGGTATTAGATACTAACTAATACCAAGAGAGAAAGTTTAACCAAAACGTACCTATTCCACGATTTACGAGCCTATAGTCACGGAGTCTCTTGACCCTCACTCTACCCTTGTCACCTTCGTTCTGCCCTGACGAAGTGTCTGTCCAAAATCCTTGATGCCTCCTTTTCTCACTTATTCTGTTCTCGAGTACCTACGACTAAAATTTTTGTTAGTCACGTCACGGACACTAAAAACAAAATTTATATCCACCCCCGTCCTTCCTATTACATATATAAACTAGAAACAAATTTAGATTTCGGTAATTTGTAAGGGTAGTGTCCCTTCTTTTATTACACCAAACGAAGAAACGGTTGACCTTGCATTACAACCAGAGACTTTATTCACGGAACCCTGGAGCTAAGGGACAACCAGTTCTTTTAAGGGTCGGGTACACAACGTCGCCTTTAAGTAACAAAGGACTCAATAAAGGAAAGCGCGAATCACACCCCCTTTACTGGTTTACATATCTAACTCTAAAAAAATAAAAAAAACTTTTGACTACAGATATTGTAATCAACTAAGACTACCAAAAGTATTGACAAAATCCATAACGACGACTTCCTAAGAGTCTACGAAGTCCCTTTAGCTGAAGTGTATTTGACTCTTAAATCCACTCAGACAATTTTTTTTATAAAATAAGAGTTACCCAGTGGAAGGACGTGACTATTTTAAAATGTCTCGTAATTTTGTAACAGCGAAGTATGACAGAACAAACTAAAAAAAAAATGGTGCCAAGACACTCTATCCTCACATCGACGGACCAGAATAATGGAGGTGACGATACACTAAAAAAAAAGGGCGGACGATCAAACTACCCCCGTACCACGCCGAACCTCTTTCCCCAATCACCGACCAAAAAATGGAATAACACACCTAACAGTAAGAGAGTGATTTTTAAATGGAATATTAAAACCTCTATCCCTCCCTTCATGATCTACTCTTCAATTACATCTTGAGACTCGTTGGAAAAAACAAAGAATTGACCTCCTACGAAATGTTATAACACAACCAAAGACGGTATGTAGTCGTACTTAGTCGGTCTCCATATGTACACAGGGGAGGGAGGGCTTGAGGGGAAGGTAGAGGGAGGGGAGGGGTGGGGAGTTCCAATAGTGTTTCGTGACCCAACTAGAAGGACACAGTGTGTCGTGTAAAGGCGGATGAGAGAGAAAATGTATGTCCTTACATACAAAGGTACGATCAGAGAGTTAATCAGGACGTGAGAGGAAGGGAATGGCACAGGTGTCAAGACAAGAGATCCAGACACAGAGGTACCCATGTCTCTAACACCATGTAATATGTCACCATGAAGGGAGCACCGAGTCTGCCATTTCACAAACGGACGTTACGCCCTCTGGACCTAAGTCAGGGACCCAGCCCTTCTAGGGGACCTCTTCCTTTACCGTTGGGTGAGGTCATACGAACGGACCTTTTAAGGTACCTACCTCCTCGGGTCACCCGCTATCAGGTGCCCCAGCGTTTCTCAGCCTGTACTGACTCGCTGAAGTGAGTCAGTGTATGTTACCTTATAATGAGTCGATATTTTTTCTTACATAAACACAGTCAGGATTGTTCCACCTATTTGGATCCCGGATAATATGTCTCACTTCGTTCAGTCTTTCTTTTTCAGTTTATAACATATAATTGAGTACGTATACTATAGATTCCTCTTTCCGTTACCGTGGGGTGAGGTCATGAGAACGGACCTTTTAGGGTACCTGCCTCCTCGGACCATCCGATACCTGTGGCTCGAGCACAGGCTGACTCGCTGAAGTGCAAGTGAAAAGTGAAAGTACGTGACCTCTTCCTTTACCGTTGGGTGAGGTTATAAGAACGGACCTCTTAGGATCCCTGTCTCCTCGGACCACCCGACGGTAGACACCCCAGTGTGTCTCAGCCTGTGTTGACGACACTGAATCGTCGTCGTCGTACTATAGATTTTTCTATGGGAAAAGAAATCATTACTACCTGGATCAAAGTCATTAGTAACAAATCACCAAGGACCTTGGGAGGTCGCTACCCTGTGTCAACGATGTCACACTCTACTTCATATGTAACCAACGTCTAATAACCAAAAGGAGTAAATCAACATGAACAATACGGACGACGACGATTCAACGAAGTCAACACAGGTTGAGACACGCTGGGGTATTTACCGTCGGGTGGTCCGAGGAGGTAGGGACCCTAAGAAGTCCGTTCTTGTGACCTCACCCAACGGTAAAGGAAGAGGTTACGTACTTTCACTTTTCACTTTTACTTCAGCAAGTCAGCACAGACTGAGAAGCGTTAGGGTACCTGACATCGGGTGGTCCGGAGAGGTAGGTACCCCAAAAGGTCCGTTCTCATGACCTCACCCCACGATAGCGGAAGAGAGACGAGGGTTCATCACACATACTTCACGGGACCCGTCCCTGTTTTCCGCCAGAAGAAGTTCAGAACCGACACTGAGTCAATTTCAAACTGTCCAATTTTTCCTAACCAAAGACGAGGTTTTGGTATAGAACCGTATTGTCTATATAATCAAGAACTGGTCGACACGTTGAGATCTGCCCAATTAGAGACGATCAGAGGTTTAGGAAAAGACATTTTACATCTCCGACCGCGTCGGAGTATTCAGGGTGTGAAAATCTAAAACACCTTCTCCTTTTGTTTTTTACTTCTAGATAAAAATGATCTAAAAAGTCCGATATGAATTTCCTCCAACCATTAACAAATTCGACCTATCCCGTACTCACAAGAGATAAATATACGATTAGAGAAATAAAACATAAATGTTAAAAAGTATTTATAAAAAGTTTTTATTGATCGTAGACGATTATAGTAAAGTACTTTCTTCTTTATAAAATGATGACTTTTTCATCCACACAGCACTCAAACGGAAAACTAACACAAATTACAACACTTTTTCACGAAATAAAGGAAGGAGGAAGAACAAAGAGACCACTGGTGACTGGTAATTTGTAGTCGATCGCGGTCGGACCCCTGACTAAAGACCCTTTATAACCCCACGTACTAACTATTCTCGAGAAGATGGAGATTTTGACGTAGTAAGGAAATTTCACCTTTTCTTTATATGAGATCAATATATGTAACCGATAAAAGTCTTTCATGACACTCTCGACCGTACCAACTGAAGAGACTGTTCTTCAGTCTCCACTTTTCTGTTCCCTAACAAGACGACCCCTTGGATTCACTTTTACCGAACAGGTACACTTGTAATTTAAATAGACACTCGGTGGAACGTCAGTCACCTTTTTACTTCTACACCGTCACACAACTCGACAGACTATTTTCACACGTCTTAGGAGCGAAGTGTGGTGACACCCGTCGGAGACCTGTGCACTACAAACTGCCTATACAGACGGACGTGACATCCCTAGGACTCTCGATCCGCACTCTTCCCGACTTATAGATTGACACCTGTGTTAACGTTTACGGTCCACGCTCCTTCCGTTCCGACCCTTGCCCAGTTCCTGTACCAGTTCTCAAACCTCGACTCCCGTCACCCTGGTCTGCATATGTCCTGTCCTTTCTCATTTCCTCGGTAGGACGGGACTCTAGAAGACCTACAGAACACTACCTACAACAGAAAACTCCTACACGTCTACCGTGATCCACCGGTCAGAGTCACTTCCCGACCCGTGTCACCTGTCCTTTGTGTAGTCTATATGGTAACAACAAGCCAGCGAGTCAACACAGGTTGAGAGACGCTGGGACACCTGATATCGCACGGTCCGAAGGGACAGGAAGTGGTAGAGGACCTCGAACGAGTTTCAGTACAGGTAACTCAGCCACTACGGAAGGTCGGCAGAGTAGGAGACAGTGAGGGAAGGGGAAGACAGAAGTCAGAAAGGGTCGTAGTCTATATACCGAAAGGGCAGTTAAAGTCTAGGTTTTTGTCACACGGTCCACACAAGAATACGGCACCCAGACGTCTCTTACCCTCTCATACCAAGAACGAATGAGGAGGAACCTCAACACCCCTACACAACCTCCCCACCCTACCCACCTTCTGTGGCCGTTATTACCTGACTTCATACTCCTGTCACTCTGTCTCCCTCCCTCCTCGTCAGCAATTGTGTACCAAGTCCTACGACGACGGATTGGGACTAACGAAGTCCTTACGACACGACAATTGACACCGGAAACAACTAGCGTTGTACCACTAAGTCAGGAAAATTTGAGAAGGGAGGTCACTACAGACCGAAAGAACACAAAATTATAAGGACCAAAGACCCTTTGAATTTACTTTAGACTGTCTGAATAGACCGACAAAGGGGAAGACAGTCGGACTGTGAACCGAATGACGGACTAAACATACGAAGTCAACCCAACGAAGGTGGGGTCCCTATAAATAAAATGACGGGGGGGGCGGGGGGAAAAAAAAATTTCCCTTTTCGACATAGTTTGTTACTACTGTTATTGTCTTTGTGAAGAGAATTTGCATATCCTTATTCTCTCTACTAGACTTTACAACTGCAAAGACGTTCACAGACTTCAGTACTTATTTACGATCTCCATGAAAATAAAACTGTATTTACTCTCCTTCATCTTAACATCCCTAGACCCGGTCAGGATGAGACTTATTTTAAATTTCTTACTCGTTACAATAGTTAGTCAGTACAACACTCGGAGAGTCTTCCGTTCCGGTACGACCCACTCTACAACATCGCTATTCGATAATTTACACTCTGTCGATACGAAGTGTTCTGATTTGCCCTACGAAATTTCGTAACGTTCGTTCACTCTCTCTACTCTCTCTAACTACCTCTCATCTACCTCCCCTCGTACACTATTTACTAAACAAATGACAAATTGAATTACTGAGTATCATATAAGGTCTAAACTCTTATCTACGTTATTAGACTTGAATAGAGGTACAAGGGACGTCCGATCATTCTCTTTTATAAAATTTTGACTAAAATTTACTTTTTGTAACAAAAACCGAGAACCCCTTAAAAATCAAGGGTCACGACAAATCCTCTCCTAACTTAGACATTTTAAGTTCCGTCCTAGATGTATCGATAAACAATGAGACATAGTCAGTGAATTTGCCGATACAGTCTTTTCTATTCAACAGGACACGAACGAAAAGAAGTAATTTTTACATTAGACAATACGTGAAGACAGAAGGACGGTAGAGGTAATCGACTAAAGGACTTCACTGAGACAGCTGACATCCGTAACGGGGAACGGTGGACGACACCCGAGGACCTCACCGACCCTCAGGATTAATCATAATAGAGGAACTAGTCCTAAAGGTCTGAACACTACCCCAGGAAGGAGACGACAGACATAAACGATTTACAACGTCTTGTTGTTGTTATTGGTAAAGGTCTAGCAAAAAGTATTAATTTGAATTAGGTACCCACAATACCTTATACGACACAGAATTCGAAAGACCGATTAATACGAGTAGTCAATTAAAGGAAGTTTCAAGTTTTCCGAAGGGTCTCTTGAGTTCTACACTCGGAAACGACAGATTCTTAACTAACATAAAGTACCTGAGGTTCCGAGACTTATGAACACGGATAACTTGTACATAGAACTTTTACTGCGGGAACAAAAAAATCGACACTTTGGGGCATAAGACTGTTAGATTTTACTGGTAGTTTCGGAAAGAGAAGACAAATGTTGTTTGGTCTTAACCTGTCGAAAGGTCTTGACATTTTACGGATGACGTGAACATCTCAAATTTGTACTGAAGCAATTCTAATTTTATTTCATTTGTGTCGCATTTCGGTCGACGTCAGAAGAGTTGTGTTCCAGTCCGGACCATCTTCGACTCTTCTTAGGAGGACGACACCAGATTTGTTACCAGAATATCTCCTAGAAAGTAATTTTTTTTTTTTTTTTTAATTCAGTTTCATTACATACGTTTACCGATTTTTGTCTTTTACGATGTCTTTTCGAAGAGTACCTTTCCTTGTTCATAGAGTGGGAGAGAGAAGGAAGTGAATGGTCGAAATGAAGAATCTTCATTGGTGAGAGCTGGAAGGGGCGGTGGGGGTGCCTAGTAAAAAGGACGAACAAGCCACTAAAGGTGTATATATTTATAATACGAACGTCGTGGTAAAGAGGGAATAGTCAAAATTTTTCGTCAAAAAACCATAGAACACTACCGACCAAACGAGAAAGACTGGAGGGGTGGAGAGAAGGAAGATACCGACTAAGTACGAAACTTAGGAGGGAGATATACCGTGGGGTGAGGTCATGAGAACGGACCTTTTAGAGTACCTACCTCCTCGGACCTTTCGACGTTAGGTACCCTAGCGACTCCCAGTCCGTACTGACTCACTGAAGTGAAAGTGCGTAACCTCTTCCTTTACCGTTGGGTGAGGTCACAAGAACGGACTTAGGGTCCCTGACCCCTCGAGACCACCCGACGGTAGATATCCCAGCGTGTCTCAGCCTGTGCTGACTTCACTGAATCGGAATCGGAGAGACGGGCACCTACTGTGCACGTCGGAGAAGGTCAGAATCTCCGTGTTAAAGACACAGGATCTCAGTGACAAAGAACAGATGACAAAGAACAACTCACCTCACAGAGGAGGTGAGTTGGCAAGGTAAAACCCGTCGACATGGAAACTTAACATATAAGAACCTCAACCATTATTAAGATAAGAAAGTAGGGACGTTTCCAAAGGTACTCAATGGATATTGAACTGAGGCTTACAATCTTGGTTCTTCGTTGTCAAATAACACAGTATTAATCCATCGACGACAAGGGTACCGTCAGTCTAATACATCACCGATATAGAGGAGGAGAGAGTCGGACTACAGAAGTGCGGATCCGGGACACTACGTCGTGTACACTCACCTAGGAGGGAACGTGTGTCGGGGTCGTCAGAACTCAGAAGAAGATCTGAGACGGAAGAGTAGGGATGACCCTTGGGTGAAATAAAAACCTCCAGAGTGACCGTGTCCGAAATCGTTCTTGACTAAAGACTCACACGATGGACGGACACTCGATCACGACTACCGGTCCTCTTCAAACAACAACAACAACAACAACAACAACAACAAAAGACGACAACCTTTCATCGAAGTCTAAGACCACAGACATTTCCCCGTCATCGGACCAGAAACTGCAACAACAACCAATTTGTGATTCAGTACAGGCTTAGAAAACGCTCGGGCACCTAATATCGAACGGTCCGAAGAGACAGGCACTCTAAAAGGTCCGTTCTTATGACCTCACCCAACGGTAAAGCAGAGGTCCCCTAGAAGGACTTGGTCTCTAACTCGGGTGTAGAGGACAGATCCGTCCGTCTAAGAAGTGGTGACTCAGTGGTCACTTCGGGTTAACTAGAAACTAGAATTGGTGGTAGATTACTCCTGGACTACACAATCCATGGAGCCATGATCTCCGGACCATAGATACCTTTAGAAGTGTGGTCGGGGTACTTTGTCTACAATGGGAACTGTAAAACATATGGTACTTCAACTCTTAGAGTTACTCTCGATAGGTTCCAGAGGTGACCCTTCACGAAGAATCTAAGACCGGGTCCGACCCCCGTACCACCGTCGACATTAAAATATCTAATCTTTTCTGAAGACAGAGAACGTACGAAAGAAGTTGTTTGGAGATAGAAGGGGGGTTTTTAAGGACGACGAGATCCTCTTAGTCGAGACAAAATCAAGGGTAGAAGTTGGAACACCGACGTGACACACTAGTCCCTGAGAAATATGTCTTACTGACCTTTAACCTTTCATGAATGGACGAATTACAGGGAAAACACTTAAGTTTCGCTATTTCTCCCGAAATATGAGAAACAGCACGACCGTTTCACCTTTCCTCGAAATAGTTACCACCAATAACTAGATTCTCAAAAGAATCTGGAAGTTCATAGACACACACTCAATCCACGTAAACTAATAGAAAAAACTTTCATAAATAAGTAATGAATAAACCGACACGACACAGAATCACCGCCATATACCATAGAAATCAACGTATACCCTAGGTCAAAGGGACTGATCTCAAACTTGAACACGGGGGACGTAACTCTCGTACCTCGGAATCGGCGACCTGGTGGTCCACTTAAGAGGCTAATAAAATTATGTTCCACACAAAACAATCAATAAAATCTTTCTAACCTCTCTGTTAGCCCAACATGAAACTTGTGTGAAATGAAAGTGAGTACTTACGTGACCAGCCTCATTTAGCAAACCGAATTGACATAAATCACTCAAGGACAATACTGTCACTGTATTGTGACAACCCAGGTGTGTCACAACCGGAAGAGGGAAGAGACCCTACGAACGGAATGAATGATTTATCTAGGGTCCACCTCGAAATTATCACCTTGGTCGTCAGAGAGGTGACGGATGGTACCTCGACCAGTAGACGAAAGACACAGTATCGGGTAACTCCATAGTCACCGGCGCCTACCTCAAGGAGAGACAGAGGAGACGATCCAGTTCCACCACCGTAATTGTACCCGAGGAGTCACGTTTATCACGAATAAGAGGTTTGTAGAACTGGATAAAACACGTACAAGGGCTTTATTCGTACTTTCTCTACAGAAATCTTGTTACGGACCCGTACCGTTGGGAGAAGTCACAAGAACGGACCTTTTAGGGTACCTGTCTCCTCGGACCACCCGATGTTAGGAATCCCAGTGTTTCTCAACCTATGCTGACTTACTGAATCGTACGTACGTACGAACAAACAAATATCTCCTTGACTCAAATCACTGTAACTCTGACTTACTTATCTCTCCCCAGTTATAAAGGGAACAACTTCACCACTAGTCTCCACTTAAGAGTGTAAAGTCAATCTATTACTAATAAGGTTCTACCGTAGTGACTGGACTACCTGCACTCAAACTCACTTGAGGCCCTCTACCACTACCTGTCCCTCCGGACTGCCCGACGCTAAGTACCCCAGCGTTTCTCAGTCTATACTGACTCGCTGAATTGACTTGACTCAGGTTCTACTGGAATGGTAGTAGAACGTTTCTATTTAAGACTGAACCGTTAAACAATAAGTAGATAGTTAACTACCCAACAGTCCCATCCTTTGACACGATTTACTTGTCTCGACATTATGTGTCCTCTGTTAAAACCAAGGTAAAATGTTTTTAGTAACTAGAAGTCAAAATGTAAGTTCACTATGAACTCGTTTTCACTAAACCCCCTTTTCAGAGTCCTATTAAATTTAGAACCAATTACAAAATAGCGTACGGATCTGTGTATCGAAGATCTTCTGACCCTATCTTGGGTTGGGAACTCGTTCTCTCCCTTTATTCACTGTAAATTCTTCAGAGAAAATAATCAGAAAATACTGGACTAAGATTTGTAAGGGGTTCATACAAAATATCAACAGGTAAATAAATGGAGATTCCTCACTTCTTACTGAACTAAAGGCGATGTCCTCTCGTAAACCGAATCCGTAGACCCAGTGTGTCCTAAGAACCAAGGAAAAAGACAGGGTGACCTCTCAAATTGTGTCCGGACCCCCTATTCGACACTCCTCGTTCCGGGAACAGGAGAGACCACCGGTGACAAGTATCTTTGAGCTTAAGTCTCCTCCGTGTCAGTTACGAGACTCGATCCTTTCTGTCTTTATTCTTGACCGGGACCTCGTGCGTTACTGTAGCAACACAAACCAGACGTTTAAAGGTCCTTCTTTCTTCAAGGTCCTTCTCACGTCCCCGTAGTCACTGTTTACAAGCCCTTCTCTCAGTCAAGTCTCTTTCTACACCGATAAAGAATATCCGATCTTGTCGGAAGGTTCTCTTTCCTCTTAAATAAAGACGGAATTGACCACATTCAAAACGACACGTATCACCTTTTCTGATATTTAGGACTATCCAATTTGTTCTATCTTCAAATAAAAGAGAATGGGTCCTACTACTAAACTCCACCCGGCCCGTCGAGTGTCTCGAACCCAAGGAAGGTCCTAATGAACTTCCACTTGCAGACATAGGTCCTGAATCCGTTTTTAGGAAAGATCTGTTTAAACGGGGTCTTATAGGGAATCCGTCTACGGTGGAATCTACGGTCTTAAGATCGCGGGTGAGTCAGGTTGTGTTCAGAGGGTCGTGACTTTCTTGCACGTCGATTCGACAACCGAGGACACATATTCCCGACACAGTATTTGTTATACTAATGAAAGTCGTAGGGTTATCCTGGGGTTCTCCGTAAATCTTTGACCCGTTTGGACCCCTCGATATTTAAGAATGCAGGGAGACGACCAGTAAGACCCCGAATACACGAGACACTCCTGACCCTTACTTTAACGGACGGTCTAACTAAATAAGTATGGAGATATAATACCTCTGAAAGTTTGTATGGGTTTTCAATTCTCTTAACATACACTCGATGTACGGGTAGTGAGTCCAAGTTACTACTAATTAAGAATCGACCAGAATGTAGTGCATATGGAAGGACAGAGGGTGGTCAATGAACCTCCGTGACGATACGATAAATTAAAAAAGGAGACAGTCATCCAAAGTAATATACAGGGATTAGCTATTCTGAATTTTTGTATAGATACTTTGGAATAATGTGGTTCTTGTATCTTTAATGGTTACGAAGGAATTATAGTAATTTATAGTTTAATCACAAGTTTAAAGAAGATGACGGACAAACAAAAAAAAATTAAAGAAACTTAGTCCTAGGTTTATTCTAAATAAGTACCGTTAGCCCCCGAAGGGATTACCAGGTCATCGATTTTGAGGAGTGATGGTTACGTTCCCCAGGTCCAAGCTAGGGAACCAGTTCCTTGATCTGGGGTGTACGGTGTTGATTCTGGGCCACGTCGGTTTATTCATTTATTTATTCATAAAAAAACTTTTATGTAACATCAACTAACTGTAGAAAGATTAGGGGAAAACTAGATGTCCAATGGGAAGATAGAAAAGGGTGGGAACACTAAATAACCTCTTTGACCGACAAATAGGAACTGTCGTCTCTAAGAGGTGGACCCTACTAGAGAGAGAAGTAAACCGGATCTCTGTTAAGAATAACAGTGACGAGTCTCTACGATGACTGTAGATCACCCATCTCCGGTTCCCAGGACGATTTATTGGGTGTCATGTGTCTGTCGGGGAGTGTTGTTTCCTAATACACCGGGTTTTACAGTCGTCACGACTCCGACTCTTTGACACGACATCTTTAAAAGTGTCAGACCTAAAAGTAGTAACTAAGGGGTATCACGGTAAATAGTACAAGGAGACAAGGAACACAAACGACATTAAATAAGTGACTTAGAGCTCAAAACCAGTCGAAGTATATATCTGAAAACAAAATAAACCGTTCTGATATAGTATCCGTCCGACAGATAAAAGTAATTCTTTCTGTATCATTTGTCACCAGAATAAAACACTATGACAACTAGTAACTACTGACAATGGATACAGAAAATTAAGTAATCACTTATGTTTTATCACTATACGGTTAAGACAGTAAGGAAGGAATAAATATTTACTCTTATGAATGCATTCTTCTTTAAATCCCTCAAGGGACCACCAGGTGACCAACCTTGAGTCACGAAAGTGACGACCCCGGGGTCCAAGTTAAGGATTAGTCCCTTGATTCTAGGACGTTCGTCACACCGGTTTTTTTATCTTTCCTTCCTTCTTTCTGTAAATTAGTGTTGACAGACAAATGGGACTCTAGGTGGATCTTTACAGTCCTATTTAGGAACTATGAAACAACTTTTTCGTTACTCAAGAGAAAACATCCCAATAGATGTTCAATTGTGACTCCAACAAAACCAAAACAAAAAAAAAAAAAACCGACAAAAAAAAAAAGAAAAAGAAAAAAAGTCACATTTACAATGACTACAGAAAATTAAATTATAAGAATAACTATGAGTTTAACAAGGTATAAACTGGTCACCTTTGATTACTGGTTCAGTAAAACCGTATTAAATACAAAAACAGGAAAGAACATACTGTCTTACAATAATCAAAAAGAATAGGTAAAATATGGGGTTTGAACCTAGGTGACGAAGAGATTTTTTGGGATCAAGAAAACTCATAAATCTTCCAAGTCACATCTTTGATCCTTATAAATAATGATGACCTAAATAACAATAAGGACCTAGGAGAGTCACTTGACTTGATCCCTCATCCATGACTACTTACACACACACACAGACATACATACACATGTATGTGTCTCTATTTGAGTAATAATTAATTATGATTATGAAGACTCACGTTAAGTCTATATGTCCGAAAAATGGATCGAAATAGTTGAAACATAAAAAAGTAAGTGGGTCTAAAGACAAAGTGATTACAACAATATAAAAAAGCAGACGAAATATAGTACGATACACGTGGTATCTCATAAAATTTCTGTAAACCTTATTAAGAAGAGACAGTAATATGGTGGTTGACCTATATATCAATCCAAGCAACAAAAGAAGGAAAGAAAGAAATAAAAAAAAAAAACGAAAATCCTTTAAGAAAAAAAGTCAAAGTCAAATTTATTAAAACGTGTTGTACCAGTTCCAAAGGTACAGACTAGCTATTGTATTCCACATATACAAGTCTCCACAAACGAATACGTTTGTGGGAAAAGGTAGGACCCAAAGGGTCTGCACTATCACTATTTCTTGGGAGGTCGGTTACGTCCTCTGTATTCTCTGTTCCCAAGTCAGGACCCGACCCTTCTAGGGGACCTCTTGCCGTACCGTTGGGTGAAGACATAAGAACGGACCTCTTAGCAACCTGTCTCTTCAGACCGCCTGATGTCAGGCATCCCAACGTGTCTCAACATGTTCTGACTCCTTGACTCGTGTCCACGTAAAGGTAGGACAAAGGGAGGGAGGGGAATACATCGCTAACTTTTTCTATCCTGAAGAACGTGGAAACTTTTTTTATAGAGTCGTTTACCAACATACAAAAGTATGATTATAAATTCAGAGTGGGTAAAGAATCCGTTTATCGTCATACGACACGTGTGAGGGGAGGTGGAAAGAAAAAAGTAAATGAGAGAGGACCGAGGACAAGTCAACACCAGTACCACCACATTACATCACCAGTATCACTACCTCAAGTGGGGAACCGTGTCGACAAGGTAGGAGGTAACACACTTGACGGAACTGGAACAAGCGCGACGGGTCAACCACATGTAATCCTATAAAAAGTAGAAAATGATGACATTTATCACGATACCTCTTATGGAAACCCGTGAAATTTTTACTGAAAAGAGAAAATTGGAGTACCTCATATTTAGACGTACTAGAGTGAAAAATACCTCTTTCTCTTCCTATAGATTTTCGATGACCCCACACCCCCCTTAAGGGATAACCATGTCCCTTTAGGATTGTCCTGAACCACGAAAGAGACGGGACAGGGTCCAAATCAGGGACCAGCTCCTTGACAATTATTCTAGGATATCGGTTCACTGATTTATTTATTTATTTTATTCTCGTTATTATTATTTAAAATCTTTTTTTTTGAATTTTCGACAACCTTAATTCACCGCGAAACCTCTTCCGTTCCTTCCTTTTCCTCAATTCAACCCCTGTTTACCTCTTCTCGTAAAGTCACTTCATCTACAATACCGAAGTTTATTTTCTTTTATTCCGAATCCTTCCAACCAATCTAGGTTCAAAGGTACTGGACGTGACGGTCCGGTTCTCGATACCTACGATGTGGGGTTCGATCCTCAACCGTCAGTAAATGGCATTTCCTGATCCGACATTTATAAAATTCAATGGTAGAGAGATCATTGATAAGTTGAGACGACGATCTTACGTTTTAGTCGGTATCTGTTAAGTATTTATTTACTCACAAAGTTATTTTGATCTAAATACCTGTGACTTTAAACAAAGTGTCAAAAGTGTACAGTACTTCACATTAAGAAGAAAATTAAAAAAAGTTGGTAAGTTTTTACATTTTTGGTAAGAAACACCCGACATCAAACGTTTGGAAATGAGAGCCACAACCCCTCGGTCTCCTTCAAGAGGTTGTGTAGTCCTGGATAACCTTTCCTAACAACTATTACCTGAATTTCTCCCGAAGCAGTCTACCTTCTTTGGGTTCAGACTCTCCGATAACTACCAGTTCACACCTACATCAACCATTCACCGATGTTCTCATCTTCACCTAAAGAAGAAATATTGGACTCTAACCTCTTAATGACCCTACTCACCTACGTAATACAATAAACCTTTCGTAATGTAATAAACTATACTTTAGTATAAATGAAAAATTTCGACACGACAAATTAAACGGTGTCCAATATGTTGTTCTCTCGGTTTGGGTGGTAGGGTATAATACACCTGAACCCGTTTTAACGGAGTAAGAAACGGAGAAGGAGGAGGTCGGTGGGAGTAGGGGGTGGTTTTTTGACTCGGGTCAAGTAACACCTTGGAAAATATAGTCGACAGGACATATAGAACAAAGGATACTGTAAACATCCGATTGGTAACTTTTGTGTCATAAAACAAACATCCTCCTTTTAGTTTCTCCTACATTTACTTTTTACGTAAAAGTATATTACCTTTAATAATCTCGTTGAAAATTTTACAGTGACGTCTAATTACGTCTGTTCTTCCTCGACTTATATAATCTTTCATCCAGTTCAATAGAGTACAAATACTTACTCCACTTAATGTTACATCCAAGTCCAAATATTTTACCACACTATGTTACCACATATTCGTAATGGGACCGGGTTTACTATAACATGGTTTTATATTACTTTTATCTAACTCAAACAAAGAAATAGGAAACACCAATTCATAAAATATGGATTATAAAACGTTTAAATTATTTCATCATCTTCACTACTCGACGAAGAATAACGAGTGTAAAGGACATAATCTGTGTCCTAGAGGAGCTCCCTCAATCTCGACTTCATCCAAATTCAGACCTCCGTTCACGAAGATCCTAGGAACCTTCCAAACCTCCTCTTTCAAGATCCGATTCCGGGGTCGTATGTGGGGTGGGGTGGAATTCTTAGGAGTAGAGGACGGTCTTAGACCTTTCGACGGGACCGATGACGACACCCTTCCAGAAATTACTCCTTGGGTCATTCATGACCCACTCACCATCTATGAGTTCACTTACCGACCGAGGACGAGACACGGAGGACACTTTTCTTTACCGAAGATTTCTCTAAGCACCTGAACTCTTGCTTGAACACTAACGGCCCCTTCCACGCCCTCTTCCTTATCAATCCCTCAAACCCTATCTGGACTTGTGTGACGACATAAATTTTACCTATTGGTCGTTCCTGGATGTCCTATCGTGTCCCTTAAGACGAGTCACAATACACCGTCGCACTTACCTTCCCCGCAAACCCCCTCTTACTTAGGTATACCTACCGACTCAGGGAACCGACAGGTGGACTTTGATAGTATTGTAACAAGTAACCAATATGGGGTCATGAAACACACTCTCAACCTGGTATTTTTTCCGACTCAGTGGACACTTCGACAGCGTAACCGTGTCAGATACCCGGAAACCCGCGGTGTCACCGTTTTCTCGGACTCGTAGTACAATCGAAACATCGGAGGGATATGTTCACTCGGTTAACGACATAAACGGTGTCAAGGTTTGACGTCCTTTACGGAGAAGTCTATGTATCCGGTGGTGGCGATCCACATTTTCCTGTCTTATAGACTAAAAAGGAAGGAACCGATGCACACCAGACAAACCTATCTGAACGTATCACTAGTATCATTGATCAGAATGACCACAACGTGTCCCAAGGACCAACAATCATAATCATCATCATATTCATTATAACGACCACTGACTATTTTGAATCCGTTGTAGACGGTACAGTATTTCTAAAAGAAGTCGAACTATAATAGGGACCACCCGGTCTGCCATTTCATAGACGGACGTCACGTCCTCTGGACCCAAACTAGAGACCCAGCCCTTTAGGGGACCTCTTCCTTTACCGTTGGGTGAGGTCATGGGAACGGACCTTTTAAGGTACCTGTCTCCTCCAAATATCTGATGTCAGGTCCCCCAGGGTTTCTCAACCTGTACTGACTCCCCGAAGTGAAATGAAGTAATTATAAAACTTATTATAATCCTTTCCTTGTGGATAGTAAGTTGTCCCTCTTCAAGTCACTACCACCTTAGGTCCGGACCTCCTGTCATAAAGTAAAAGGGGCACTTCCTACCATTTAATTTCATAACAGAACCAGTAGGCAATGAAATCGTAACCAACAAGATTGGACTTGTATTCTAGTCACTTCGTCCTACTAAAATATGGTACCAAACCAGCCGATCGAAGGAGTGATGGTCTAAGAAGACACTTACAAAATTCGACTGTGAGGGAAAGAGGAAGACTTATTCTTATCAGTAATTCCCTCATTGATCTGAACAATGAAGTCTTTCTTCCAGTAATAAACCTTCAACCCGTCTAAAACCAAGTTCAGAAATAAAGTGGTAAACGGACTAAATGTTTAACCCACATTGACTGTAAAGACGACGATACTTCTTACCTTTATTATCATAGGAGGGGTGTTGTAAACAACATTCTATGACAAGTCGTGTCCGGACCGGGCGTTGGTCGTGAGACACCACCCGACGTCGATAACCACACCACCGTAGTGGTCATGGTCGGGCCGGACTTCCCAGGAGCTAGAAGAGTAGAGGACTACAAGAGTGGACACCAGGACCCAGGGTGCTTACAACGAAGGAAAAACACGAACACCCGGAAGAGGACGGGAAGTTCACAAGAATCTGACAGCAAGCAGAGTCCCTTTCTAGAGACACTTACCAATCATCCGTAGTCTCGGTAGGACCCCAGTGACCTTCAGTACTATCGAAAAGTAAACAGTAGATCTGTAGTTCACGAGAAAGACTCGGACCTTTCCAACCACCGTGAGGGGTGGGGAATTAATCTAATGACTAAGGTAAAGTTAATACCAAAAATCGATTTGAACGGAATTAAGGTAACGTAAACAAAAGAAAATGAACTGAGGCACAAAGGAAACTGAGGGTCGTCCTGGATTTAATTTCACCCACTGGGATCGACCCTGGTATAATAATTATCGGAGATAAAAATCACTTCGGAGGTCTTACCGGTCCAAAATCATCTCAAAATCCCATTTATATTCTTTATTATTTACTTTCTAGTAAGGTATGGTAACACACAGTACACTCAAAGATATTTACAAGGAGTAAACCAAAAACCAAAAGTGAACAAGAAAGAAAGAATCTCAAATAAACTGGGGATGCATGTCGTCTAGACTGAAAGGGGTCGGGAACCCCCACACACACACAGACACACACACACAGACACACACACACACACAGACACAGACAGACAGACAGACAGACACACACAGACACACATAGACCCAGACAGACAGACAAGGACCCGTTCGGGTGACGGGGTGATATAAACTCAAATGATAGTCATGTGGTACCCGTCACACGGGGTGTGGAATTTATTTCACCGTAGTTCAGGATCACACCGTACACTATCTCCCTTGGTGAAACATGAACTAACACTCGTTGACACAAAGGGAATAAGGTGAAATTATAGATTGGAGTTTCTGGAACTGGAACTTGACGATTAATGAAACACGTCTGGGAGAGACTGTAAAACTTCGCAAACGGTCTCCAAAATCAGTGTACGAATTATGAAGACATATAGACTTCTAAACTCAGACACAATCTATTATCCAGTCAGACAACAGGGGAGTAGATTCACTATGTAAGCAAGTAAGTCATTCGTGAGTAACTGACAGACGTCTCATGAACCGTAAGACGACCTACGACCGTCGTCCTGACAACCGTCCGACTTCTACCTTTTACATTATATTAACCATGTCTCCTAAATTCTATCTCTACTGTTTCTATAGAAATTACAGATCATTCCCCAAATCTACAAAGAATTTTTGCCCTTTAGGCGATTTCCGAAATCCCACTCACCCTAGAAATCCTACACCTCATACACAAGTCCCCGTCATTCTTGTCTTCACTCCTCGGGCCAACCCTACTAAAACGTGCTTAGACCCGTCTTCTACTAACATAAGATCTCGACCTCTTCTCCTGTCTTAACTCTCTGTGAATCCTTGACCTCAAAAGTCAGCAGTCCACTAACCTACACTCTCGTCTCCTGTCCACGGACAGTTCCTACTGAGAAAGTGAAGGTCGAAACTGTCGACCCACCAACGACCACGGTGACCGTATAACTCACGTCGTAAAAGTGTTGTAGGAGCAAATCTTGAACTTTTTCGAGTCAACCTTAAGGTAGTGGAGGTGATCGAAACAAGTCTCACTACGAAGGATTCCGGGTGAACTGAAACGTGAGATCCTAAAGACCGAGATCCACTCACTAGTATGGTGGTACCACTAGACCCAGTACTTCTAGAAAAAACATAACAAGAAGACACAAGAACGGTGGAGAAGAATTATAGCAGACGAAGACAATCCAGGTATAGTAAAGACAGGAAATAAAACGGGTAGAAACGTACTTTACAAGGGAACCATAGAGACTAAAAGAACTTCTCTAGAGATCAGGAAAGGTACGACAACAAAAGGAGACAAGAAACGTAACCAGTGACTCCTTCCGAAAGAAGAGAGAGAAATAATAAGAAACCTTGCGGTGTAAGTCTACTCATATAAAAAGGAAAAGAGGAAACGGAAAGTGAAGAGAAGAAAAGAGTCGATAAACATTCCGGAGGAGTCTGTTGGTAAAACGGAAAAACGTAAGTAAAAGAATCTCTACCAGAACTAGGGACAGAGGACATGTTACAGTACTTGGAGGCAGGTAACAAGAAGTTCATGAGACAGATAGTCTAGATTAGGGAACTCAGACAAACAGTGAAGGTGACACATTAACATTTATTAAACTAAATCCAGTATGGACTTACCAGATCACCAAAAGAGATGAAAGAAGTTAAATTCAGACTTAAAACGTTATTCCTCAAGTACTAGCCTCGGTATCAGTCGAGGACCAGAACAAAAACGACTGACATATCTCGAAGAGGTAGAAGTCGACGTTTCTTATATTAGTCGGACTAAATCCAAAACTGGTAGACCACTACAGGTACGTCTCAGCAGAGTACACAACAACCTTCTCCCACAAACGATACTGGTCACACAAGAGAACCGATTTGAGACAATCGGAAACGGGACGATGTAAAACACGAGGTCCCGGATTGAATGAACAATTGAGGTCCATAGAGAACTGAAGGATGAAAACGTAAGGTCAGGGGAGACTACTTTTCCTGTAGAAAAGAACCATAATCAAGATCTTCCAGAACATCCAGTAGTGTTTTGACAAGTTGAAGTCGAAGAAGTCGTAATGACCAACCCCGTATCTGAACCTACTGACACTATAACTTACCAAACGGAACCTTTACTTGTCTCTAGTAAGACAGTAAAAACTCTAACGTGGGTTTATGACGTAAAGTCTGAGAAAACAACTGATACTCCCGATGAGGTAAAAAAGACTCCCTAAGAACGGGTGTTCTCATCTATAATACCAGTAGACTTAATTTAAGCGGGTAAGGTCAGGTAAAATCAAGTGACTAAGGATTTTACAGTTACAAGTGAGACCGGCAGAGGACAAACTGGTGAAAGTTAAATGGAACTGAGTATCTAGATTGTAAGGTCGACTTGATAAAGTTCAACATTTTCTACTACGACACTTTCACGACGTGAGTTATACGGTCGTTTAAACCTTTTGAGTCGACACCGGTGTCCTGACTTTTTCCAGTCAAAAGTAAGGTTAGTTACGAGTTTGATGACGTGTTAACATGAGTACAGTGTACGATCGTTTCATTACGAGTTATAAGAGGTTCGGTCCGAAGTTCTCATACACTTGGTTCTTGAAGGTCTACAAGTCCGACCTAAATCTTTTCCGTCTCCTTGGTCTCTAGTTTAACGGTTTAGGCAACCTAGTACCTTTTTGTTCTCTCAAGGTCTTTTTGTAGATGAAGACGAAATAACTGATACGGTTTGGGAAACTGATACCCCTAGTGTTGTTTGACACCTTTTAAGAATTCCTCTACTCTTATGGTCTGGTGGACTGGACGGAGAACTCTTTAGACATACGTCCAGTTCTTCGTCGTCAGTCTTGACCTGTACCTTGTTGTCTGACAAAGGTTTAACCCCTTTCTCACACAGTTCCGACATATACAGTGGGACATAAATTACATATACGTCTCGTGTAGTACGTCTTACGGTCCGACCTACTTCGTGTTCGACCTTAGTTCTAACGGTCCTCTTTATAGTTATTGGAGTCTATACGTCTACTGTGGTGGGAATTTCGTCTTTCGAATCTCCTTGGTTTCTCGAAGAACTACTTTCACTTTCTTCTCTCACTTTTTCAACCGAATTATGAGTTGTAAGTCTTTTGATTTTAGTACCGTAGGTCGGGGTAGTGAAGTGCCGTTTATCTACCCCCCTTGTCACCTTTGTCACTGTCTGAAATATAAAAACCCGAGGTTTTAGTGACTTCCACCACATATGTCGGTACTTTAATTTTCTGCGAACAAGGAACCTTCTTTTCGATACTGGTTGGATCTGTCGTAAATTTTTTGTCTCTGTAATGAAACGGTTGTTTCTAAACATATCAGTTTCGATACCAAAAAGGTCATCAACCCATACCTACATTCTCTACCTACTATTTCGACTCACGGCTTCTTAATTATGAAAACTTGAAACCACAACCTCGTCTGACAACTTTCAGGGAACGTGACGTTCCTCTAGTTTGGTCAGTTAGGATTTCCTTTAGTCAGGACTTATAAGTAACCTTTCTGACTACGACTTCGACTTAGAGGTTGTGAAACCGTTAGACTCCATTTCTTGACTGAGCAACCTTTTCTGGGACTACGACCCTTTCTAACTTTCGTCCTCCTCTTCTCCCACTGTCTCCTACTCTACCAACCTACCGTAGTGGCTGAGCTACCCACACTCAAACTCGTTCGAGACCCTCAACCACTACCTGTCCCTCCGGACCGTACAACGGTAGGTATCCCGGTGTCTTAGTCTGTACTGACTCGCTGACTTGACTTAACGACGGTCACTCTAGTCTTTGGGTCCCCGCCCCCCATTGCATGTAAAACCACTAAAAAACAACTATCGTAGTTAAACTATACCACTTTCTAGCACCCCTTTACACTACTGTAGTACCTAGTCCTCTTGTGTCCCTCCGGACCGGAGAGAGATGTCTGGACCACTAAAGTGTAGGATTCTCGTCTATTCTAGGTGGTCCGTTTCGACACCTTCTCCTCCTCCTCCTCCTCCTCCTCCCCTGAGTTCCTAGTATTCTAAATCTGTTCCATCTCTCGGAGGTCTCCTCTGTCTCTCCCTCCTCTAGTCTGTACCCCTCCAGGTGATCTCATGGGTGACCACAGGTCACGACACTTCCCCCCGTCTGACCTTTCCCTTCCGGATACAATAGTCGTCCCTTCTCTACACTTTTCACCGGTCTTACTCAAGGTCACCTCATGACCCGTCTTTGGTCTTCTACTGGTTAATCTCCAGAAAATCACATGGGACTCTTGGGAACGTCCCTGACAGGGACAGCCCCCTCCTGTTTCCGTCACACCCTCGGGACTCCCAAACACTCGCACGTCATCGTCCCGGCACCCCCGCCCAAAAAGGAACGAAATCTCCGTCTCCTTTTCAATCATCTTTCCTTACGAGGAGACCTGATCGAAGGAAAGGCTCGAATGACGAGACCATACGGAGGCAAATTTTTTTTTTTTTGGGTGTTGAAAGATTAAAAAATCTTTGTTAGTATTTGAATTTCTTTATGAACTTTCATGTCGTGTTTCTTACTAAGGGACTTGGAAGACTAAAATTCAACGACTGGATTACGTCTCCGTAGGAGTCAATGAAAATGAACTCGTCCACAAAGGATCTTTTTCGGTAGGAACTTGATTGGTGTCACGTCAGTAGTGTTAATGACGGTAGATTAGGAGTCTACGGAAAGTTCAACGTGGTGTTTACAGGGTAAGTGCAAGAAATATCGTTCTCCTGGTTTACGTCTTAGCAAGTAACACTAATGAACAGTACACAGAAAATACACAGAAAACAGAAGGAATCAAAGTTACCAGGCACTCAGAGAAGACCTGAAAGTACTGACACTGTGATAACGTCTACTTTTGCGATAATCAAACATCGAATAGAAAGTTACAATACCAGAATGGAGTACTTGTTTAACTTCAAAACGTAGAAACCAGTTCTTATAGTGTTCTTACTACGACAAGTAAAACACAGGACAGTGACCTGAAGGGTCCACCGAGTCACCATTTCTTGGATGGACGGTCACGTCTCCTACATCCTCTGAACTCAAGCTAAGGACCCAACCCTTCTAGAACCTCTTACCTTACCGTTGGGTGAGGTTATAAGAACGGACCCTTTAGGATGCCTGTCTCCTCGGACCACCCGATGTCAAGTACCCCAGTGTTTTCAAACCTGTGTCGACTCGTGTGTATGTGCACCATGTGTTAGATCAAAACGGGGTAACGACTACTACAAGTACCGTAGTGTACTAACTCCAACATAACCGATCTAAAATGAAGACATTTCCAAAACTGACAACAAAACAAAAAGAGACAAGACTACTTATTGCTGAAACAACCCTCTATGAACCTTTGACATATTGATAAGGTGAAGAATAGCTTAAAAGTAAAACAAATAAGTAAATAAAACCATACCTGATTACAAAAGTATAAAATAAGTCGTTCTGTATTAGACATTGATAATAAAAATACAAGTGTAACAAGAACTACACCGGTCACCCTCGGGTGAGTTTAAACAAGGACACCAGAAAACTACGTAGTAGCATGAAACTCGTTAAGAAATGAAAGACTGTCTTCTTCTATACGGCCCAAGTAGAAGATAACGGGAAAGAGGTCAGGACCTTAGTCGGTAAAGAGGTTCCTCGAAACCATCGAAAATAATCTTTTTTCCACTAAACTTCGGCTATAGACCCGTGACTCACACGAGAAACGATTACCCCATAGTAGGTAGGGTCCGAAGGAGTCATCAAGAACTATAAATGTCATGACACTAAATATTTCGGTCTCATTTGTATCTTAATTGTTTATGACTTGGTAACGAGGAACCTCTTTATGTTCCAACCCAAGAACGGTCGGAGTCCAGTGTTGTAGAAACAATTCATTAGTCATACATCGGTACATAATACAGACAAAGACAAATTTCTGTTACATAAATTATATATAACAACTAAGTAAGTGTAACTTGAGAACCGGTTGTCGTCAAAAGGGGTGTTCCGTGTAACGTCGTAGGTACATGAATCCTTGTGTTCTGTCCAGTAGTGATGCGAACCCCGGTAAAATTCGTTACATTAATGATTCGTTTGGTGTCTTTTACGTTTTTTGTACCGTGATTTATCTGGTGTTATTCCTGTACAAATGTCACACTCTCGACTTTGTTCTACTGTCTTGTAACGGAAGAACTTAGAGTCGACCCTTTTACATATAGTCCAGTAAGTCTCAAAAAGGATGAGACGTGCACAGGTTCTTATTGGTCCTTTGACGATGTCCATAGTTCAAATCCCAATGTTCATTTGAAACGGCTCATTTACCTAAGTCTTTATACCTTAGTCATTTACCACTTCTAACTGACACACACACACACACACACACACACATGTATGCATATAAACGAAACGGTCATGATGTAGAAACACACAGACACATAATGTCTGTATGTCTTTTCACAGAGACAGACGGACAGAACTTTTGGACGGATAGATAGAACTTTTGACTGCGAACACGAAATTTAAGGTTAAATTGTGGCACCCCAAGGAAGATCAAAAGGAAATAAGACTCGTGGTACCACGGGGGAGGGTATGGGTAATGACCGTGGGCAGAACAAGAAAACGTGGATTACTCAAATTCCGGCTTAAAAAGTCCTTCCTTTCCCACTCAACATACTGACGTAGAATACTAGTGTACATATTAGATAATACAGTGAAATCCTATCCGACTATAACTTACTTTATTACAGTAAACGTTTTTGTACCTACCTAAGACCTCTAATAGTATGATTCACTTTATTCAGTCTGTCTCTTTCTATTTATAGTATAAAGTAAGTACACACCTTAGATTAAAAAAAAAATTTTTTATCTTTGTTTACGTGAATAAATGTTTCGTCTTTGTCTGAATCTCTATAGCTTTTTTGAATACCAATGGTTCCCCTTTACACCACCCCGACCCCCTTCTTATTTAGTCTTGGAACCCTATTTGTGTGTATATGTGATAAGATATATTCTATGTATCGGTTGTTCCTGGATGACATATGGTGTACCTTGAGATGAGTCATAAGACCTTATTGGATATACTCTTTTCTTAGACTTTTTCTTACTTATATACATATAGATATCCGCTTAGTGAAACGACATGGTCACTTTGACTATGTTGTAAGATTTAGTTGATATAAGGTTTTTGTCTATCCGACTATAATTTTATAAATTTTCGGAGGAACAAAAGAGTATTAAACTTTATTACGTTCATAGTAGGTTAAATTCTTGTCTAATTTCAAAGTTTCAACAACTCAGGGTCCTGTACTTTTGACTGAAATATGATAACTAAATACCGTCACGGTACGATAAACCATTTGTCTCGCGAGTGACAACAAAAAATCTAGTCCACATGTACCACCCCGAACGGTTCACAACGTCTGGGAGTCCTCATACAGGGACGGACCATCTGAGTGGGAGCACCTCCACACACGGAGAGAACTATTTGTCACTCAGGGACCTCTCGTACCTAGTCCAGACTTAAAGAGTAGTGACAGTGGTCTCGAACCGTATGTACCTCACTTACCACTTACAAACACAAACTGGTGTACGATGGTTCACCGACGGGTGACACTATAAGAACGGGGGAAAAGAAGTCAGAGAGACGGTATACCGAAAGGAAGGATGTCCTTCGGAAGGTCCGGAAGTGATTGGTCTCCCTAGTAAGAACTTTCTCAAAGACTTCCGAGACCTCTCAAAAATATTGGATCATTGATTCGTAGTCGAAACCTCAGTTTGTCTTGACGTGACCTGCTGACTGAGATGGTGAATTGTCGATGTACCCACCTACGTTCATCGCTTTGAAAGGGGTTAGACAAATTATTAGATATCTTACCTCTACTCGTGACGGACGGAGTACACTAAGACGCATCTTAATTTACTCCGTCGTAAAACCCTCCTGACCTGTCACACCGACGTGAACCACAATCGTTTCCACTACCACCACTTATCGATCACTGACCGGGACTCACACAGCACCAAGGAAGACCTCGTATCCGTAAAAGGGGTTCACGTACTATTTGATGTTAGACCGTAGCTCTGGGGGGAAGACAAAGACGGTAGAAAAAAATTTTTTTTAAGTCAATAAATAAAAGTCAACACGACCCAGAAACAACGACACGTGTACGAAAGAGATCAAGCCCACTCGCTCCCCGATGAGAAGCAACACCACTTAACCGCAGAGTAAAGCACTGAAGAGAACAACGTCTCGTGCTCGAGATCCGGGTGTCCGAAGTCATCAACGTCGGCTACCCGAGTCATTAGTACCAAGTCCCTGGTCAATGAGGCACTGTACACCTTAGAAGGGCCTGGTCCCTAGTTTGGACACAGGGAATGTAACCGTCCGTCTAAGAATAGGTGACATGGTGGTCCTTTAAGAGACAAAGGATGAAGAACAAACACAGATTGATGGCAGATTGAAGGACAGGGGGTTGGGGTCGTCGTACGACACGTGAGTCATCCATAATTTTTAGATTAAACAGTAACTTGTTAGGAGGAAGAGAACTTCTGGGAAAATGGGCCTCAATTAGAGAGATCATCTTGACAAAGGAAAACAACACAGTCATGACCCCTCTACGACTAATAAAAAAGATTGGAAAGAAAAGGAAAACTATTACTTAGTTTTAAGAGATAGAGTACCAGTTATAGTGTCAGACGGCGACGATCTTTCCCGGCAAAAAGAGCGAAAGAGAAATTACGTCGATGACAGGAGTTAGGGACAACCTGAGGATCCGAGAGGAATCTGTTTCTTCACCGACATGTTAATGGGAGACAAAAGTGGGTAATCTTATTACCGATGTTTACGGTCCTTCAAGAATTTTATGTTGTGTAACGACTGGACCAATAGAAGGTCGAGACCCAGAAATACCAGTCCGAAAAGTCATTGTCCTGTCGTCAGACCGTGTGTCACCGATTACTCAGACAGATGAGTCCTCCAAAATAAAAATAAGGAAAAAAAGAAGAAACGTGGTCTTTTCGTGACAATTTTCATTCGGTACAAGGAGCTTTATTATGAAAGAGTGACGAATCCTGGTTGAAAACGTAAATGAATCACTCCACGACCTGACTTAATTAGTTATAGGTGAGACAGTAACGACACGATTAAAATATAATACATCTTTACAACCATAACATTCTTAACTTGTAAACAAGACTGAGAAATCGAGTTTTATTATAAGGTCCCGAAGAAAGAATTAGACAAAGAATTTCTGAACTGTAGTCAACAAAGACTCCATCTTGACTTTTATTTATAATCCTTAGTAAGTATCGAAACATTTTATTTATTGACTCCCCGAAAGGACCACCAGGTCACCGATTCTGTGGTATGAAGGTTACATCCCCCGGACCCAAGCTAGGGATCAGTCCCTCGATCTAGGGTGTACGTTGTTGATTTCCAGAGCGTACGGTGTTGATTCTAGGTCGTGTCGATTTATTTATGATTTTTTCTACTTATCGGTTGTAAGTCCTTACACATCTACTATCGATCCCTAAGGTCCTATGTCTATCATCAATTCTCGATTTCGAGTCACGAGTCTAAAGACTCAAGTCTAAAACTGAGACGGTAAGTAATCGAGACACTAGTACATATTAAATAAACAACAGAAAGGGGGTATGAATTTAGTGAATATTCTACCCAAATTACCAAATTGAAATCGGGAACCGAATAATCCCGAAAGATCCACCGTGATCATCATTTCTTGGACGAACGGTCACGTTCTCTATATTCTCTGTGTCCAAGCCAGTGACCCAGTCCTTCTATCTCCTCCCGTACCGTTGGGTACAATCATAAGAACGGACCTCTTAGGGTACCTGTCTCCTCGGACCACCCGATATCAGGTATCCCAGAGTTTTAAGCTTGTGTTGACGTCACTGAATCGTGCGTGTGTGTGAATCGAAACAGCCCAGCATCTCATAAATGTTCTACCTTACGTATCTTAGTTCGTATACCATTTGTGAGGTATCTACATATAACAATAGTCACACGAAAAAAAAAGTAATAGTAGACACAATATCCCTCTCCCATATTTAATTTTTAAGGATGAGTATTAATTAATCCTAACCAGTGGAATATGAGATTACGGAATTTTCATCTGAGTCGACACATATCACACATAAAGTATTTGTTCCCTAGGGCACAGGATGTTTTGTATGTATGTCAACTGTACCTCGTCCACCCTGAGTATGTGGAATTCCCATCCTTACACTTTACCATGTTGAGAAACCTTTTGTAAACCGTCAAAGAAGCCGAAGAGTACAGAATACGAGATCAAAAAATTTTAGGAATAGTTAAGGATATTTACAATAACAGTACATATCATAGTTAATACTAGATCGAAAAAATTTAGTTTATTTGTTAAACGGGTCGTAGTGAAAGACTTGTTTGTATCGTGGAAAGTATACAGGATCTGTAAGATGAGGAACCCCAAGTGCGTTCTCTTTATGTATTCGATACAAGAATGTTTCTGAACATGTGTCTACAGTGTCCGACCCGTCATCTGTGTCCGCGGGTCATGACAGTTGACGGTTTAATCTTTACTTGGTTTACGGGTAGGTACACACTTTTCTAGTCCACCACCACAAATCAGTGATTCAACATAGGTTGATAAAACACTGAGGACTCTGACATCGGACAATCCGAGGTACCTAAAGGGTCCGTTCCAATAACCTCACCCAACGGGAAAGGAAGAGGTCCCCTAGAAGACCTGGGTCTCTAGCTTGGACGGAGAGGACGTAACCGTCTACCTAAGAAATGTTGACTCGGTCGTCCTTTCGGGTCTATAAATTTATATGTTTATGTATTATTTATGTTGACTGAACTTATCCAAAGTCTTGTCTGTCTGAGAACAACCGTATGATTAGGTATCACCCATATCGTATGGGTGGTTTCTCATCGAAACTCAGTTCTCAATTCAACTAATACTCTTACAGATGACATATACGTGTAACATCCTTTAGTTTTGTACCGTTTGATATTTAGTAATTGTTTGGTCTTAAACTTCTATTATTTTAAATAATAATTCATTAAATCCTTCTAAAAGAAAATCGGAAACACATCATACTTACACATTAAACATTGTAAAAAATAGTACGAATACTTTCCTCCCTTTTTACAAGAGTTTGGATTTTTGACGAATAGAAATAAATAAAGGAAATTTATAGATGTTTCCTTCAATCGTCAGATTTCTTACACTGGTGGTATAAATATTAGAAATTTATTATACCGGTATGACCGACAGGGGGAATTAACATGGAGGACATCTTTCTTCACACATAAAGTGACATAAAGGACGGTTGAACTACTCACAAGTCTATGGAGGATTGTACTATTAATCTCTGACAGAATAAACCTAAACATGAAATTTGTACAATAACTCTTACTTGAAGGGGGGGTAAAATAAAGAAAGGGTAAAAATTTTTTAAACAATGACAAGAAATTGGTAAAACGTAGTCCTATAAGTAAAATAAAAGAATTAATAAAAAAACGGTCGGGATCGATCATAGAGAGTCTATACATATAGAGAGTTTATAAGCCGTTCGTATAAAAGTTTCAACTAATGAATGAATAGAAGACCCAAATAAAATATTACAAAAATGATAAATATAACACTTTAGAGAAACACTAAAGAAGAGAACACAACAAAAATGAATCTTTCTGGAACGGTAAGACTGACTCTATTTAACATATCTAGAAAGACAAAATACAAAAGAAATATTTTTTTAGATTGAAAATTAACTACATTTAAAATACCGGATGTCATACTTCACACTAGAAAAATAAGTTTAAAAGTATCGGGGCGAAAAATTCATGACAAAGGAGGACTTTAAAACCACTGTGAAAATAACGTATACTTGTAATATAGCACAGATTAAATAGACGCTCAGAAGATGGTGACACTCCTACATCAATAAAGTTGAAATAACAGCAAAATCTTAGACCACTCATTCAAAAGTAAAAAAACGTTGTAAAAAATGACGAAAGTAATACGAAAAAGAGTTTTATGGACAAAGATCTATCTACGTCAGTTTCGAGAATTGCCTACAACATTCAAAGAGGGCTCAGAAGTAGAATATATGCCTTAAAGTATCCCTTAGAACACACGACGATGATGATTCAGCGAAGTCAGTACAGACTGAGACGCTGGGATATCTGGCATCGGGTGGTCCGAGGAGGTAGACACCCTAAGAGGTCCGTTCTTATGACCTCACCCAACGTAAAGGAGGAGGTCCCCTAGAAGGACTGGGTCCTTAGTTTGAGCGTAGAATAATAATAATAGAGGACGTAACCGCCCACCCAAGAATTGGTGATCACGGTGGACCCTTAAAGTGTCCCTTAGAACACACTCAGACTCCGAAAACGAGAGAGGGATCTTCTAAACAAAGAACTTAAGAATTGTAGTAATATGAGATCAGCACAGGTTGAGAAACGTTGGGGTACCGGACATCGGGCGGTCCGAGGAGACAGGTACCTTAAGGGGTCCGTTCTTAGGACCTCCCCCATCGGTGGTCATGTGAAGTCATTAATTCCACGAAAACGATAACGGAAAAGTAGATCAAAGACCCGACAGAGTAATTAGAGTAAAAGAATCTTTCGTGAATTGTTTATTACTGAAAAAGTCTTCTTGTCACGTCTTTACTGCACAAGGAGAGACACCGGACACACAGGACATGGTAGACCTGACCGAGACCGTCCACTCTTCCACAGTGGGGTCACACGTGGAAGTCCTTCCAAAATTTCAAAAAAAACAAAACAAAACAAAAAATACATCTGGCAAAAAGTTCAGAAATAACTTAAACAATTTTCTAAAGAAGACAAAATACATAACAAAAAAAAATTCGGTACCCCGTATACGCTAGAATCGATGGGTTGGTCCCTAGTTTGGGTGTGAGAGGACGTAACCTTCCGTTTCAGAATCGGTGTCTTTGTAGGGGAGTCCTTCCAAAAAATTGGATTCCCCTGTTCCGACACCATACGGTGTACGGGTATTTTACAGGACTGACCTCAAACCTAAATTTACATTCCGAAGTGCCCGAGTCTGACAAACCTGACACTCAAATATGTAGTGTCACGTATCCGTAAGAGACCTCACTCCAGTCGGCGAAACGAAGGTAGGACAGTCGAAATACTTAAACTTCTTTTGTCGCGTCGCCGACGTTACACAGCCCGTCTTCCGTCTTCAACCGGGCCGGTTCAGGTGAACGACGCAGACTCGATCCGACTCACGTCCCCGAGGCGGCGACGACCCTCACTGCGTCACCGGTAGGAACTGTACGAGAGGGAGCTCTCGGTAGGAGACTTCCGGAGAACCACTAGTGAAGGACCACAACCGAAGTGTCAGACGAGAGAGAGGGGCTCGATTCACTACGGTCGCAAAGTGGAGGGACTAGATTATACGACTCCATGGGTGAATGGTAGCTAACGTGTAAATATTTCGCGATAATCGTCTCGACGTCTCTCTTCTTTGTGTTGACCTCGTCGTCGTCCTCTGTGTGAGCGACGAGACGGACACAGTCCGGAGACACTCGTCGGACCGCACCCGACAGTGTGGACTCAGGGCCTCCGGCGGACCGTGCCGGTACCGGGAGCTACGGAGAAGTGTGGAGACTGACGACTTGACAAACTTCACGGACAGTGAGACTCACCACGAGGAAACTCCAAAGACAAGTAAAGCCGAAATCCTTGTAGATTTAGTCTCCGTATCCCCTCCCTCTTTCTAAAATCACGACTTCTACATTTCCTTCTTTACATATGGAAAATGATAACTCACTTTTGTATACGACAGCGTAAATTTCATACCTGATCCTTCGTCCCAAAAAGTAGTCGGCCTACTTTTCAGGAAAGGATTTACTTTCCTCTTAGCATTTCCTCCAGCTTACTAGGTACGACCAAGTAGAGAGGCAACGACAAATTCTATACGTAAAGGAGGAAGTCATTGTCGTCTCTCCCGGTATCAGTGGGTTCTGGACCCCTTTGTCAAGATGTCTCAAAGTGACTTAAACTTGACCCTAAACTTGCAAAGGAGGATAAGGAAATAAGGTGGAAAACAAATCTATGAGACTATAAATCTATGAGACTATCCAGATACAGGGAGAAGTAGTTGCTAAAGGACTATGTTCTAAACTTTTCAAAAGAAAAAAAAAAAATTTAAAGGACGAATGAAAAAAAGGGTCTATATAAGTCTGTACATGTAACTAGTACTGTAAGGACGTATGATAAAAAAACAAAAACGGTGTATCGTACACCCTAGAATCAAGGGGTCGGTCCCCAGCTTGGGGATAGGAGACGTCACATTCGTACTTCAGAATTAGTGACCTGGTGGTCCCTTCAGGGCCCGTTCAAAAATAAGGTAAGAAGAGTAAGGAGAAAGGTCAGAAGGGACGATGAGGGTCCCGTGTTTCCTTCCGAGAGTCTGTAACCTCGGACAATGACACTCCACTAATGACTCTGGTACCTGGGATCACAACTGCCTTCTGGGACGTCCTTGAAGGTCGACCCCCTGACCCTCACTGACGAGACTTGACCAACACATAATTTTATGAGGACACACGAGATTTCTCCCCGAGTCTCCGTACCTGAGCGGTCCTGTCCCATGGCGAGTGGTCCTGACGTACAACTTCCGTCGGGTTCCGAAACAGGTGGGTGTCCTCCTTGTTTCGTCTCGTCGTTCGAACCTCGTAATCAGTAAGTTGTGAGAAGGAGAACCTTTGTGAAAATACCGTGTTGCTTCCACCAACAAGGACTTTGGACCTCTCGAACGTCGCCACATCCTCAAAGGACTTCGAAAGATCTAGCAAAGAGGACTACACAATCAAAAGTCTCACTTTACATTACGACTTCTACAATTTTTGGAAAGGGTCGAAATATACATCTCTTATTTCCAAGTCAATCTTTTATACGTAACAATTTTACTGAAAAGAAGACTTCAAAGACAATTAGGATGTTCAATCCGAGTATCGTAGCTTCGATCAAAACTTGATCGTAACTTGTTAACACGAAAAATTAAAAACGTCTCGTTGAACCTCTTCGTTTCCTTCGTAAAGATTGACCGGATATGACACGAGACGAAAGAAAAAGGCTCAGACCTAATTCAATACAGCGAACCTACGACTCCACAAACTAAGAATCTACTCCCATCGTCACTCAGATCCACTTTCGCACCGTACATAACAGATGTTAGAAAGAACCCAACCTCCGCCCCTTCCTTCGTCTCGACGTCACAAAAAAACAGGGGACTTTTTACAGTGTATTAAAGGTGTAAACTGTTGTGTCGAGAGATGGGGGAATTTCTTCCCACTCTCTCTTCATACCTTCGAGAACCACACCCGAATGAGTATCAACACCGAACAGAATCGAATTGAAGTCAAATAGAGGAAACTACTCAGCGAGTGTATGGGATAATAGGTCGAGATCACCGAAATTTATATCAGAAACAAAAGGATAAAGACGTCTTTCACAGAAATAATTATACAAATAAATAAAGCGACGTAACCCGGAATCAACACGGTACGTCCCAGAAGACGACACCACGAGTCCGAGAGATCAACACCACACTCGAACCAACGAGGTGCCGTACACCCTAGAGTCAGGTAACTGGTCCCTAGTTTGGGAACAGGGGTAGTAACGTTCGGTCTAAGAATTGGTAACCTGGTGGTCCCTTCAGGGTCTTTCATAATAAAAATATAGTTCGATTAGGAAGGGTATTCTCAGGTTGAACTACAAAAGTAATTATTGACGTCACCCAACTTATTACAGGGGAGGTTTAAGTACGGATGGACTTTCGGGTCATACCCTGGGTTAAACCTTTATAAGTCACATCTATGTTAACGAATTTCTATCTCCACACTAACATGACCCAATTAGACAACTGACCGTAGGAATATATTTCTCCTCTCCTGTGTCTCTCTATGTGTCTCTTCCCACTGAATACACCTCTACCTTGGAAGCCTTTCGAGGTTCTTTATTCCTCACTAAGAGGGATCTCAGTCGAACCCGAAAGGACCACTGAGTCTACCATTTCTTAGACGGACGTCACGTCCTCTAGGTCCGAACTAAGGACCCAACCTTTATAGGGGACCTCTTCCCTTACCGATGGGTGAGGTCATAAGAAGGGACCTTTTTAGGTACCTTTCTCCTCGAACCGTCCGACATATCAGGTACCCTAACGTTTCTCACCCTGTGGTGACACGTTGATTGTGAGGGATCTCAGTAGTACTTCTCCCACTGGGTGGTCTCTGAGAACTAAGGTCTGGAGGCCGAAGACATCGATATGCTTTTATTTCAGGTCACCAAACTTCTGTGGGTAGCATACCATTAACACTTCTCAGTCTGTGACTTCACTGTCGGGTGATACGTACGTGTACCGTCGAGATCCCTTAATTACATTGTCGGTGATGTCTTACGGCATCAGACTTCCGGTAGGAGAATGACTGGAGGTCGAACTCCACGACACTCCACTCGTCCCAAAACTTAACGTTAATGTGAGTCACAAATATGAGTCACGTCACTTTAAAAGGTATACGTCCTTCGACGACACAGACCATTCGGAAGGTAAAATTAAACCAGTTATATAACATTTTCCGTTGAATGACCTTAGGACACGGTGAACTTCCTCGAAGGTACTTGAAAAATTTAGAATTGGACATCCTTCACCAGACACCTCGATCTACGGACAACGGAAACAATGTAGTGGTTCCACTAAAAAGCCTAAGGAATTTGGACGAACACATCGTTTCCTTATCTTTAGCTAACACAGAGAGTTCCTACATAAACAAGTGTGGAAGTCACGAGTTCCTGAGCCCAACCTCACAGTTGTTTGTTCTACTTTTGTGCTTCCTACGTTCTAATGTGAGATACTACCCCAGGAGAACTTCCAGGTGACCCTTCGTGTCGTAACCCTCGTGTTAGACGACGGGGTGTAACAATAGTAGTCCTCTTTCCCTTCAGCTATACGTCAATGACTTTTGTCACAGAAACTTCCCTCAACATTGAGAACTAGTTATCTCTATTTTTACGCGATAGAACTCCTGTGACTAAGTCGGAGGGACACACACCATGGGGATCCGGGTATAAGGGTTCACACAAGATCTTCGTATTTAGTTCCACTCAGTTCAGGAGTCCGACACCTTGAGCTAACACGTCGTCATTATACAAGTGGACCTCGTCACTACCTTCACCGTTTCACCGACTCTTTGTAGGGGTTCCCGGACGTCAGAATGTGAAGGTGCACTACAAGAAACCGAACTAAAGAACGTTGTCCTCCGAAGAGTAAACGAGACTTCCCGAGGGACTGGTAATTCTTAACCGGGTTACTTTTTCAGGGAGAATAAAAGTAATAGCCTACGAGTTTTCCTCCCCGTTTTAGGTCTCTAAAGGGGTGTGTCTTAAAGATCACTAGGATGATTATCTCGGAGGGCTGAGTCTGTTCGAGTCCTGTGCTTCGGTTAAACCTGACCTTCTAGTGAGACGATCGAAATCTACAGTACACACGTGTAAGTGTTTTTAGACCGACGAAAGGTCTTCTTTCGAAAACGACAGTAGGAAGGACCCCCCACGAGGTGCACTCGGTTCGAAAAGACCCTGACTGTCCCGATTCACGACCTTCCCCACCTCTCGTTTCCCTTCCTATTACTACAGAAAGATTATACTTGAGATGACCCGTAATGAATGAGTTAAATCAGAAATCCCACAAGGACACCAAACATCTGTAAAGAATTACACTTTTACTAAAAATCAGAATTAAACCTTTAACTCCTGGTGTTTCAATTTTACTAAGTGAGGTCCAATATGTTAATTCATTAATAATTATCAGCTCTGAAGAAAACCCTCGTGTCTTCCTTTCTTTACCCTTTCCCATATTCACTCATACATGTACATACACATTTATGTCCCTGTAAAAAAACGACTACTAAAGACTAAAGTTGATAAATTAACGTTGAATCCTTCCTGAGAAAGACCAGATCTTCCTACCTTGTCCGAGGTAAGTCAGATTCCACATTCCACTTCTGACGTCACACTATATAACATGGACATGAATAATTCGCACATAGGGAAGGTACGTGTTTTCCTACGTCTCTTTCGAGGCCAAAGAACAAGAAGGGAACCTGGTACGTTAATTTACGTTAATTAGACGTAATTACGTCTAATTTATTATATCTTAACTTATTTTATATTAACACAGATGATTCCTTAAAATAAATAAAACAAGAAGTAAATTTTGTTCGACGCAAAATATTAAACAAAATACGTGTACGAGTACTCAAAAATGAATAAATTATATACTTAACTAAAAAACACACACAGTCACTATTTTCCCTGTTTTGGAATCGGGACGTGACACAGTACCTTTTAGGTTGAAATAGAATTACTTTCCTCTACCTGAAACCCAAAGAGAGCCCGGTCAAGAGATGGGAATTATTGGGGTATTCGACAAGTGTACTGTAGGTAGTGACGGATCTGACTACCAAGTCTCCGGTAGCTACAACGAGTGACAGAACCACACACATGGGACACGTCGACCGGGAATCGCGGTCGGTCAGAAGGAATGGGATCGACTGTCACGATTAGTCCTACTAGTTATACTGGAGGGGAGGAGTACCGTGTAGTGATTCACCTAAAAGAAATGAATTATAGGTATACCTCACTGACAAACTTACCTGTTACCTCTGAAATCGTTCGGGAGACGATTATTTGGACACGATGTCATCTTTCCTTAATTTGTACTGGTATGGTCACCCTCGTCTCGACAAACCCTTTCCCCCAGGGTTTGGTCCACTCAAATCCATTTATCAGATCGTAAAGTCTTAATGAAAGACACACAAAAAGGTGTTGATTTGTACTTCTCCCGATTACCAAACTTGGATACACCTTTTAGTAAACAAGATAAAAGGAGCTTTTAGAGTCTCGAAATTCAGTTTCCTTTTCACTCGTAGAAAACATATCAAGTAGGTCCCTAGATCACTACCAAGACAAATGGTTTTGGTTCATACTTAAACACTTACTCAAAAACCACTGACACAACTATTCTATCGTCGGTATTCGAGTAAGACATCAAGTACGTACTTTATGTAAATACCTTACATTTACATAGAATGGAATTTAAATTTAGTATCGATTAGGTACGGTCATGGTTGACTCCAGTGCCACGTCATATCTGTCAGTCGAGATACCAATGACGACTATGCTTACACCTGTTCTTAAGTTTCATATTCAACAGAAGATTGTGAAACGAAGAATCATTCAACTGAATAGTAATCCGTCAAAAAGTAAACTATATTCTGGAAACCCAAAAAAACCCAAAAAACCATTCAAGTACATAGAGTAAACCCCGACCTCTATTCCGACTTTTCTCATTTCATACACCCCTCCACAAATGTAAGTATTCTTGACAACTAACCGGTAAAGTAACTTGTCCCTGGGTAGTTCAAGTGATAACAATCTAACTAGGAATCAACCAAAAAACCAACGCTATAATAATAAAAAGGAAACGACAGTTGACATACTACCGACTCCAGGTCCTAAAAGTGACAAGGGGATTTATATCTCCTCTCACTCCCTAAACTATATAGACGTCCCCGGGTTCTTATATGAAATTCCCAGGATGAGGTTTACCAAAGTGTCATTTCAATACTCCCTTAAAAC
The DNA here is from genome assembly GCA_006410555.1 of Capra ibex. NCBI lineage: Eukaryota > Metazoa > Chordata > Mammalia > Artiodactyla > Bovidae > Capra > Capra ibex. The sequence goes on from SJYO01034137.1 coordinate 44,621,162, forward strand.
AAAAGATGAGTCTTCATTATACAACGACGACCAAAAGTTACCGACCAAATTACAAGGAATCTAGGACCTTCTAAATGTGACAACTTGGAGGTCACGAACGAGAAACATTCACCAGTACAAAGGTATAAACAAGGGTTCAAACTTTTTGAATCACAATCAAAGACTACCTAAATTTTCAATGACACTGTGAGTCCTTTAAGAAACGAAAAGTGGTCTATCTTATTCGGTGGAGACGGGAAGACTCGTTTAGAAGGACAGACACTCGGGGTTCTTTCCCACACCTCACAAAAGTAGGACCTCCTGGATCTTCACCCTTCCAGAGTTTACTGTATCCTGTACCCTGTCACGACAAAACATCGAATCCGAGTCTTTAACCAGACAGCTTTCCACATTCGAAAAGAGAAACCTCCCGTCTCTCTCCTTCTTTTGTTGTTGATAGCGTCATTACTCCCTTTTTGGTTTCTTTACCCATTCGAGACTGTCAAAAGAAGACGACGAAACAGTCTAACAGAAGTTCTCGAATCTCACGACTGAATTAGGGAATTGTTAGTACACACAATACAGTTTTCACACACCAACACACACACGTACAGACACACACATGTCAATGTATGCATTCGTATTCATGTACTACCTTATTTCCGTTCTTCTGTCGATCCATTCATACTTTCGATTTTTATGGTGCAATTACACTGTAGACAACTGGTTTATCCTTTTTTCGTAACGTTGATTCGTTCTAGTCCGGACAGAATTAGTCTTCAACAACGGAACCTGTCGACCTCGCACCACTGGCCTTTTAACAAACATGGTTATTGTAGATCCACTGAACAAAAAGGACGGTGGATTCCCTTCACAACAACCCGAAACCCCTATTGACCTTCTACGTCCTTACACAGAACAGTACACGACCAGTAGTTCCGACTACACCCTCATAACCCCCGTCATCGTCCTCCTAGGTTGACGTCTATCGTAACGAACGTAGGACGTTTGGTAGGTCTTGAGACCCCGAACCGAAACGATCGGTTGTACGTATATTCGGAGGTCTGGCATTAAGTCAGGAGACTGGATGAAAAGACCAATACGGATGGATTCGTTTGGGAAATTCTCTTGAGAAGGATCAACCTTGACACGACTAGTGTTGATCTTCGAAAGTTTTGCATCCCAACATCACCTTGGAGGATGTAACCCATACCAACCCGAAACCACCGACGTCACACTCAACCCCTATAAAGTGACAGTCTCTAGTATTAACCCATTTTCCATTCACCTGCATCCGTCACCAATTCAGATTCTTAGACTCTTTTACGGAAAACGGTACTCGACCAGAATTCGTAGGCAAGACAATCATGCACGACCACTCGGTTCTCCTTCCGTGGTTGACGACCCTTGTCGATCCGAGGACACGGGACCGTTCCCGTCCCTCTCCTGTCCTTGACGGTGTCGTATACAAGTCCGCTAATTCCCCCTCGTACCCGACTTCGACTACCCGTTCCTCCTTAGAATTTACCTCGGTCAACAGAAAAATCTGTTATTCTAAGAAGAAAGTCTAGGTCCGTTAGACCCGAAGGTACAGTGGTCGGACCGAACACCTAACATGAGACCACTACAATAAAACGACCTCTTTCGTCTCTAGACTTACTCGTCTACCCTTACCTACGACCTGCTAATACCCGACGAGGGTACACTAATACGTCGCGCCCCTCAGTCCCCTGCACCTCCGATATCCCTCCTATCCAGACGTAAGGGGTGTTTTAGGTAAGAGTAAGACAAGACTTTCCACTCGTCTCAGGTGTAAGAGGGTGCACGGTGTTCCGCTCAACCTGTCGTACACCGAAGGATGTCGGAAGGTTTGGTAAGTAGGATTACTAAAAACTCGTAAACCCACTATCGTGTCTTCTCATGCACACTCTGTAATCGTGTACATTTATGTGTATTCTGTAAAATTGTCCTCAACTAGTACGTAAATTTCGAAAGTTTTAATGACTGTAAGTCTAAAAGTCTCACTATCAAGATAGAACATAGACGATCTTAACACAAAACACCGAATACTTTTATACTTGTTAATAAAAGAACTAAAAGTAGATAAACTTGTTCGTTTTTAAAGTTTTTATCCCCAAACGACGACGACGACAACGATTCAGTGAAGTCAGCACAGGTTGAGACACACTGGGGTATCTACCGTCGGGTGGTCCAAGGGGGCAGACACCCTAAGAGGTCCGTTCTTGTGACCTCACCCAACGGTAAAGGAAGAGGCTTTATCCCCAAATAACAAGGTGAAACAACCTCATTATTGTAATGATCGAATGACTGTAGTAGGATTTATCCAGAGAACGGGGTTCTTTAGACGTCAGTTTTCGGGTCCGGTTTCGTGACAACTGACTCCACATCCCTCTTTTGTTTACACGAGTGACGACGACGACGACTATTCAGCGAAAACAGCACAGACTGAGACACGCTGGGGTATCTGTCCCCGGGTGACAGAGACCCTAAGAGGTCCGTTCTTGTGACCTCACCCGACGGTAAAGGAAGAGGTTACGTACTTTCACTTTTCGCTTTCACTTCAGTGAGTCAGCACGGACTGAGAATCACTGGGGTACCTGACGTCGGATGGTCCGAGGAGGCAGGTACCCTAAAAGGTCCGTTCTCATGACCTCACCCCATGGTAACGGANTTTACACGAGTGACGACGACGACGACTATTCAGCGAAAACAGCACAGACTGAGACACGCTGGGGTATCTGTCCCCGGGTGACAGAGACCCTAAGAGGTCCGTTCTTGTGACCTCACCCGACGGTAAAGGAAGAGGTTACGTACTTTCACTTTTCGCTTTCACTTCAGTGAGTCAGCACGGACTGAGAATCACTGGGGTACCTGACGTCGGATGGTCCGAGGAGGCAGGTACCCTAAAAGGTCCGGTCTCATGACCTCACCCCACGGTAACGGAAGAGACTTACACGAGTGATGACGGAAAATTTAAAAAGAAAGGATTAAAGTTTAGTACTCAGAAAACTCTATTTACTTGAGTTCCTAGGTTCTGACTGTAATCGAAAGAGGACTATCCCTACTCGGTTGTCCTTTCTACACGTGGGTCTGCATACCGTGACCTACGACCGTCCGGTGAGAACTCTAGTGGTGAATAATGTATCCTCCTTTCACCCTTAGTTTAACTATTTACGGAACAGGTTCCTGTGAATCGAGAAACTCCGGACATATAACGATACGATATACTCTTCAATGTTTCCTCTCGAAAATCAATCTGGTCCTCAGACACCAATGATCACACTTCAACTGTATATCTACTTTGATTTCCACAGTGTTCAGTACACACCATGACTTACCACCTGTATCTCCCCCTTTTTCGAGCTCACACCCTACTCAAAATCGTGTCCCTGTCTATAATCACAAAAAGGAGAACCGTCTGCAAGTCAATATAATTACATTCATAAAATTTGGGAAGGGATGATTTTATTCTGACACACGAATAATAAAACTCCCAACTTTCCTTCCTGATTCCATTCACGACCACCAATTTCTTCGTTCCTTGTTGAACGAAATACGAACGAATAAGGTCGGTGTGGAAATAATGTGTACGGAAAATTTTAAAGTAGTAGTGGTTTCCGATTACGTCACGATCATCCATCTGGTAAAACAAAGAACCGTTTTCTCTTAAGAATTCCCCGAGTAGGTAGGAGAACCTACACGTCTTTCTAAACTATAATTTAAGAGATGGGACGGTTTCCGTCTTACTATATCTTAGTATAGGGTCTATCGAATCAGTGAAAGTAGTACTCCTCGGAATTATCCATAAAGGGTAAGATAGAACGACAGAGAAACAGGGAGGACTACCTCCCTCAACCACTTAAAACCCTTGGTCGGTTTCTCCCTTAATCCATTCGATTCAGAGGTAAAGACGATAATTGAACATAAGTATCTTATTATAAATTATCGACGTTAATAGGAACTCTATTCACTTCTCCAAGCAGTATGTGTCTTAGTATAACACTTTGTAACTAAACACGAAGAATCTCCGATTGTGTCTTTAACTTGACGACACACAGTCTCCGTAATAAAATTTTTATCTCGGTATGACTTAGATACGATTCGCAAAACAGAGAATCGACATGGTCTTAATGGAGATGAATAAACGCAAATTTTTTAACCAATATTGTAGTAATGCCATAGTAACACGTCATGTACTTAAAAGAGACGGAAAAGATTAAAGAGGTCGTAACCTAAGAAATTCTTTCGCAGAACATTTTTGAAGGTCTTACTTACTAAAAATAAAAGTCGAACGACCAAAACAAGAGAGTCAAGAAAGGTCCATCCCCAGTACAACAAACGAGACGGAACAGTACACCTCAAAACTTCACAAACCGTGACCTTAAAGAAGTAAGTAATTCTAAGACCAACTCGATACTGTAATCAAAGGTTATCCCTTTTAATGTTTGTCCTACGTTAGTGTGTGCCTAACAGTTACACCTTTCACCTACAAAAGGAAAAGATATCAAGGCTACGTCTTAGACTTGAAGTATTAACATGACCGTTGGATTCTAAGAAACGTAACTCTTTGACTTCTAATTGTCACTCCAATTAACAATCAGCAACGAGATAAATTTGGAGTACGACGTCAATAAATCAGAACCATTCTTCGACTCCCGATATTAAAAGTAAGAAGAAATGATTATTGAGTGACATATTAAGACCGTATTCTAATTTACTAACATCAAAACTTTGATAAGAATGTGGGTGGATCCTAAGGAACCGTAAAATTTCCTTGGTGAAGTCCAAGATGAAGTACCAAAAGGGCCTCCCGGAACATGTCCGTTTTAGGGTTAATCTGTCACGGTAGCGTTGTCCTCGTTTTCAACTTTATTATAGTGAATCTTGCAACATATGTCATCTTAGAAATTCTTTGTAAACAACTTAATTTACCTAAATAACAATTCATACAGACTCAATATCATCTCTGGTATACGAAAGAGATTGGGACAGAATTTTCTCTCTGTAAAAAGTTTCCTTCCAGACCTATACTTCAGAACTATTAATTAGGAGTATTAATTCTAGATCCTAATCTTCTTTCAAACCTACAAAGACATATGGTTCATACCCCTTTCTGTCAGACTGTCATTTACCTTTTAACTCGGAAAAGTAGCCTCGATTCATCTACAATTCACTATCTCCTCCAGAGGATAAAGTTCCTCTGTAGAACTCTCCTGAATATTAAACCTTCGGGGATCCTCTTGGGTAGATGAGTGATTTCGTTTTTCAAGGGACATCGAATATCCTAGTCTCGTCCCTCAAGACCCACCGGAACGTCGTCAGTCAGTATACTACTAGTATAAGACGATGTAAAACGAGATGAGGTTATTAAAGGATAGGACGATTGGACGATTGGGGTCTGTTGGGACCACTGAATGGATAAACCACCACTTTGACAGTTAAAAGGTGAAAAGCATAGTCAGGAATACGACCATCTGGTCTTGAATCCATCCATAGTAGATCCGAGGTAGTGAAGGAACCACAGTGGTTGAAATACACCAGGGATCTACCGCATCCAGTCTATTAGTAATATACAGACGACGTATTACCAACTGGTATTTACCACTCTACATTGAAGGTGCAGTGAGAATGTACTGTGAAAGGTTCTGACATGTCGAAGATTTCACTAAGAGGAAAAGATACCACTAAGTCTCTCCTTGAGACTCGACTCGTAGTCTTCCATAGACTCACGATGATCGACAATAAAAACAAGAATTTTGAAGAATAAAAACCGGACCCATAGACAATCAAAATACCTACCGAAAGAGAGATTACTCCGTGAAAGACTTCAAAAGAACTGTAAGAGTCCATCCAGGGACACTCCGATTCGGTACTCGACAGTCTCCCTCTGTCAAAAGAAAACTAACGTCCACGGACCGAGTAAGGGAACTCTTACTACCCATATAACTAGAAGACATAAAAGATAGAAGGATGTATGAAAATTTGTACCAAAACTTATGTAAAAGGAAAAAAAGGTGAAAGAAACACAAACACTCTGGGTTATTTTCCGTTTATAATTCGACAAATTTTTTAAATTTCTGAGTCAATTTGGTTCGAGATTAGGTAAATTCGGAGCTTTTTTTAGAGAATACTGATGTACTTGTAAGTAAGATTTCCATTAACTCCTACGTCTCTGGTAACATGATGGAAGAAGGGTAGTAAGAGATAAATCTCTTAGAGAAGATAGACACAGAAGTTTTAGTCCTTTAAAAGAAAGAAAGAAAGAAAGAAAAAAAAAAAAAAAAACAAAAAAACTACTTTACCAACAGGTGACAGATTATGAGTTATTTTCTCAACAACCTTACCAATAATTGTTCTAACATTATAGAACAAAAATATTTTTGGAAGACGGGGACAAACTTATAAAGTGGTCGGGACAACTACACTCGTTTATCCTATATAAAGGATTTTCCTTAAACTGGGGAAAAAAAGGAGGTTTCCGAATGTATTAACTTGATGAAGTGAGTAACTTTAACTTGATGAAGGACCTTTTGGTTGTAATAAAGTGTTCGAATCGGTAATCCCATTCACTAACACAAAATGTAAATAAATATACATATGATATGGAATCCCCGATCGTCACACGTCCCATATAATGACCATAGGTAATTAAAATAAATAAAACAACCAAAGTGCACCATAGGGAATTGTACACTACAGAAGAAAAATGAACCGACCAGTAACCTCTTAGTGTCTCGTGACTCGAAGTGGAGTTACGAACTTTATGACCTAAAGATGTTAATGACTTCCACTAAAGTCTGAGAAATTCTTTTTAAGTCAACGACAGAAGAGAAGAATAAGTATTCAATTAAAACCTGAACCTTTATCGATCAGAAAGAGGGATGCAGGTGATAAGTCACTTTCAATCTTCTTTCGATAGAGAATCAAAATTTTCGACTATTTCTTTTTCATTTCAACCTGAGGATGGAGTATGGTATATATTTTTTAATCGAGTTTCATCTAGTTTCCAGGTTTACATTCTCGATTTTGATATTTTGAGATCTTCTTTCGTAACCACACTACGAAATACTGGAATTTAGTCCTTTGTCAAAGAATTGATAATATGGTAATCGTGTTCGTCTTTTTCTTTTTGTTCATTATTTGACTTGATGTATACCGGTCATCCGTGTACTTTTCTATGAGTCGTAGTGATTAATA